>CM040123.1:307271818-307965380 GCA_022559845.1 Amorphophallus konjac | reverse complement strand
CACAACCTACACAACTCAACATAAAACACACATCTCTCGATAAAATCCACCCAACAAATAAATCAATGAATAAAATAAATTACAATTACATTAATTCAACTGTGTCATTTTTTACAATTACAATTACAAATCAACAGATATCGTTGGATCATCCTCACATCACCAGTTGCAGAAGAATCCCTCTCTCAGGACTCCTCTTGCCCAACAATTGCTTCGTTTAGCTCTGTTAGATCGACTTCATCCACTTCGTCCCTAAAACACAACTCTGCAGTGTCACCCTCGTCTGATTGAAAATCCTCTGAGATAACAAGTTTTTAGAATACCGCTCATTCAAATCACAATTTTGAAATAAGCTCTTTTCTGAAGTTGGTATCATGATCTCTCTCTTCCGGAGAATCTGCAATGACCAGCCTATATGTGTAAACCTTCCTCGTCTGTCCTAGTCTAAAAGCATGAACAATACCTTTGGTATCTCGTTAAGCCATTGGTCATGCTTTTAGACCAAGACAGACGAGGAAGGTTTACACATATAGGCTGGTCGCTGCAGATTCTCTAGAAGAGAGAGATATTGATACCTGCTTCAGAAAGAGCTTATTTCAAAATTATGGTTTGAATGAAGTGAGTATTCTAAAAAATTTCGACAGCATCTCCCTTAAAATTGACTATTTTACAGTTTTTAACATCCTGAAAAAATATATTAAATAAAATATAAATACATCCAACATGTGAACTAAGATGAAATTAGGAATCATGACATGAGGGATTAAACCCTGGCAGTCACACCTTGGATGTGATGTTATAGAGGCCCTGCGCGGGCGGCGTGGCGGAATGGGGATGGGCGGCCGACGATGGCGCGGCTGCAGCGTGCAGCGGTGCTAGACGGCAGCCGGTGGGCAGGACCGGCAGGAACATCGGTCGGCACTCACGGCGGTGCTGGCTCTCGACGTGGCTACAAGGGGGAGCGCGACGGTGGGCTGGTCGGCACTCACGGCGGTGCTGGCTCACAGAGGAGAGGGAGGGTGCCAGGGCACCTGTGGGCAATGTAAGGGATGGGGGGAAAACAAATGGCTTCTAAGGGTAAGAAATATGTCGTAAGGGTGACAAATAGGTCGTAAGGGTGACAAATACTTCTAAGGGTTTCGTCGAAGGTCCTAAGGGTGACAAATAGCTTCTAAGGGTAATAAATGGGTGTCTAAAACGTGAAAATAGCTTGTAGTAGTGACAAATGAGAGAGAGAGAGAGAGAGAGAGAGAGAGAGAGAGAGAGAGAGAGAGGCATTAACAATCGTCTCTCCCTCCTGCAGTCCTGCTGCTGCCAACTACTCGTGAGTTGAAGTTTTTATAAGTTAAAAATTATTAAAGGCAGTGGAAGACCTAAAGTCGGTGGAAGATGAAGTGTCTCTCCCAACTGAAGAGGGGTGATCTCGCACTGCTCTTGAGCGGGGAAGAGGATGACCACGTACACTTGAAGTGTGAACTATAAGAAGGGAAACAAGTCAGAGGTGCCCAGGGATAGATCCTCGGGGAAGACCCTCCGATGCTTAATTCAGCAAAGTAGTAGAGCTCTGGTGCGAAAGGAATAGTGAGGAGGAAGGTGGGAGCGCGAGATCCCTCTCCACCAAAAGGTGAAGTGGTTTCTGCTCAGGGTTTATTGCTCTTGCCTTACTTACCTCTTGTAGTAGGGCTTTCCAGTTTAAATAGTGGCCCATTGTGCGACTGATTCTTGTAAGTGGAGGAGTTTCAGGGGGGGTTACATCTTTCATGCGGACTCCTTATAGCAGCGGACTCTTGGTCTCCCCTATCCCCTTGAGCTTCATGCCATTAAGGGACTCGCAACGGCCGTACTAATAAGCTTCCATCAGTGAGCCCGAGCGATAGGCACTTGCCCAGGAGTGGTCTCCCGAGCAATGAGTGCATGGTTGGACAGGGAATAGGGGGCTCCAGGGGAGCTTTCCCGATCGTAGTGATGCTCGGACTTCCCAACCCGAAGGTCGCCTAGGAAGCGTTTGTACCGAGTGAGTTTTTGGGCTTTATACTAAGTGGGCCCGGGGGTATCACTTCAAGGAGTTGGCTCGTTTGGTCTGGTTGGACCTCTTTTGGCTTCTCCGAACAGGCGACGAGATTTCCCCTCTCCACTTGTCCCCCTCCTACTCCCGAGCCAAAATTTAGCCTCGAACGAGTAGCTTTTGGGCTGGACTTTTTGTGGCACTAGTTGGGTAGAGTTTTCTCTCTGGTAGGGGCACATGATGTGGCTTGCCTTGAAAATATGCCCATCATGATGAATAAGAGATGGCCCCTTCTCGGGAGATCGGATCATCGCGCCGCCTCCGGTTGAAGCATTGCGCAGTTTTACGTCCTTTTATCTCCGGGGGTTTAGGGTTTTGCATCTCCTTTTAAATTTATTTTTGAGGGGGGGCTCCTGTGCCGTGAGAGTAACTTGGAAAGAACGGAGAATCATCGTGGCCATTACGGAGCTGGGAAAGGGTTACCGCGGCGGCAATCCGTCAATTTCCTTCTCCTCCTGAGGTCTTCAGAGTAAGGGCTTTCCCCTTCTTCTCCCAGTTCTTATGTCTGTTCCATGGCGGACCAAAATCCAAGGGACGAGAGCTGAGAGAGAGGACCGGCTTCGAGGACTTTTTTGGTGCCATCGGAGCCTCTTCGCAGGAGCTGGGTGAGGCCGGACTGAAAACGGCTGGAGAATCGGTATGGGCTGCCATGGCGATTCAAGTTCCTCGCGCCTGTGCCTCATGAATCCAGTATGGTCGCTCGTTCTGGCCTCTTTTGTTCTTTCCTCCTTGCCTGGAAGTGCGATTTTCGGCTGCCCCTCCATCCCTTTATTGCGAGTTGCTTCGGTTTACGGCTGGCTCCTATCCAGCTGGTCTCCAACTCTTACACCCTCATCTTCTCCTTCATCTTTCCTCAATGGAAGAGAGGGTGTGCGCACCTCCGCTTACTCTTCCACTATTTTTTTTGAGTGAAGGATAATCCTTTTGCCGGGAAGGGCTTCTTCTTCATTCAGGCGAGGTAGGGAAGAAGTTGTGTGTCCCTTTCTGTGAAGGATTCCTCTCACAATGGGGTTGAAGACCCAATACTTCTAGGTGGGCCCATCGGCGGTCGGCGTGGTCTGGAACTTCCCGACGGTGCCCAACTTTCACCCAACATCCCTCCGAAGCAAACAGAGGTCTCTACGGAGGTGGAGAGGGATGCTGCTATCCTTCAGCGGGACCGCTAGGGACTGCTGAGTTGGTGACTCCTTCTAACATCGAGGAGTATCTTCTCGACTTCTGTTGCCGACGGGTAAGGTTCTCAGGACTTGTCTCTTTCAAGCATGTGCTTTCCTCTTCTCAATTTGCTCTTCTTCGGGCAGATCTGTGGCGAGCGGCCAAGGAGGAGGAGGAGGAGGAGGCACCATCAGTCGAGCTGATGTCATCAATGTGGATGATACGCCGGCTCCGAGCGATCTCCCAGCTTCGGAGGGCTCATCTCGCGCCCCGGGAACAGTGCAAGGGGGTCGCCCGGGATGATGCATCTGAACGTTGGGGGGGTCAAAAGGAAGGATCCCGTGGCAAAGTTGTTGCGGTCTTCGATGCAGGCTCAGTCTGCTGAGAAGAAGTAGGCGGAGACCCGCCCGCCCGGTTGATGAGGTTCCCCTGTTGCCTCCTCCTTCTGCGGTGCAAGAGGGGGTAAATGACAAAGGGATCGTGGCCGATGCTGGGGCACCGAGCGAAGCAGAGGGGGTCCATGACGGAGGAGCCCGATCCGAGCCGGTCGAGGCTGGAGAGTCGTAGGATGTAGCGACTTGATCGCAAGCCGACGAAGGCCGGAGAGGTACATGGCGGGAATGCTCATCCCAAGTCAACCGGTGGGGCCCCCGAGGAGGATTGCTCGGGGAAAGTGCCCCAAACCCGACTGCTCTGGAGAGAGTTTTCCTTCCCTCAACCAGTTCCTTCAGCATCTGGGCCTCCCTGTGTCGGAGGTGCCATTCTATTGCTTTGGGGGTTGTGCAGGAGAAGCTCCAGAGGCCCCCCCCCCCCCCCCACTACGATTTTCGAGCAACGTATGAAAGGCAGCCTGATCTTGGCCCAGCTCAGGGCTGAGGCAGTAGGCGCGTATGCTCGGGTGGAGTCGAAGTGGAGGCTCTCTCGTGGGCCCGTGGTGCGCTCGATCAGAAAGCTGAGCATCTGACCCTTGATGTTGGTGACCTTGGTCGGGAGGTGGCCCCACTTCGGGCTCAGGTGCAGTCGAGCCAAGCGGAGGCCTCGGTCGTTGGTAGAGCAGCTGGCTCAGGCCCGTCATATGGTCTAACGGAAGAATGAGCTCCTGGAGGCTGAGTGTATGATTCAATTCGAGCGTGGTGAGCAGTGGAAGGCTGAGCGGGAGGCGCTCGATGGTCGAGTCTGGGGAGCTGAGGATGCACTGATCGAGGCTGAGAGAAGGCTGTCCGAGTCAGAGCAGAGGATAGCCGAGCTCGAGAGGCAGGTGGAGTCGGCCAGGGTGGAGGCACTCGAGCGACATAAGTGCTCAGAAACCTACCACGCGTCTCTTGCTCCAGGCTACCTTCCCTTATTATGAGTCGGGCTATTGCCGGGCCTTCGGAAGGGCTTCTCCCAGGGCTTCCATCGGGCCGTCATAGAAGCAGAGGCCCAAGCGTCTAGGCTCGTTTTTCCTTCCGGGTAATGCTAAGACTTGGACTGGGGTTTGACTGACTCTTCCCATTATACAGCGAGCGAAGAGGAGGGTCGGGAGTCCTCGTCCTAGTCTGAGCGACCGCCAACTCCAGCAGCCTCGGGAGGGTGCACGACCGAGACATTTCCCACACAAGTGGGGTCAGTGCCTGGATCGGCCGTCACTGAGAATACTGGGGGTAGATCATCTGGTGCTGAAGAAGCCTTTCCTGTCGAGCCTAAGATGGGCCTGAGGCCTGATGTAATAGCTCTATCTTTTTTTTTCTTTCCTTTACGTAGCCGGGTAAGGCTTTTTGGAAATTGTAATAGCGGAAGTATTAAATGCTGAATTGACTGTTTCTTACCACTTTTGGTGTGATTTGACTATCAGATTCGTAGTCGTTTTGAGAAGGCGCCGATTTTCTCTGCAGATATCGCCCGTGCGATCTGTCAAATAACGGACATGTTGCTAGCACCTTTCCATTTTTCCATATCGCCCTTAATGACTTGCCGCTTCGCGCGTCCCGCTGGCAGGATGTTTGGGAAATGAGGTAACCATCTCAAGGAATGTCCTTTAGCGTGTTTTGTAAGGGGAGAGTCATTTAAGGCGATCAGCTCCTCCTTCGGCCTATAAAAGGTCCGAGGGGCGTATCCTTTTGCTTTCATCGCTTAAGGCCGTCCCTAGCAGTTTCTCCTTCTTTTCCTTCGCGAGGCGTTGTGCTGTCGGTCTTGGCGGGGCATGGAAGGCACTTCAGAAGATGATGATGCAGTTGGCGGTAGGAGGGAAGCTTCTGCTGTTTCCGTCTGGAAGAGGGTTCGTCAGTCGGGGGCCACTGTGGGAGAGGGTTCATGCCAGAGCTTGTTCGCCCTCCTATCCTTGACCCGCCGATGTTATCCCGAGGGGAGGGGGAATGAAGCTCGTCAAGCTTCATTCTTTCACTGTCTACCCGGTCCCTCTTTCCACCGTCGACCCCATTGCTAAGAAGGGGAGCTCTCTCAAGCTTCTCTCCATTTTGCTCGGGTCGACCTCTTCTCTTTTTCTTTTTTGTTTGTCCTTCCAATCCCTTTGGCATGTTTCCTCGAGCTTTCTCAAACCAACGAGGCAGCAATCCTTTGTCTGAGTCAGTTTTCGCACGAGGCAGAGTCAGTGGCTGGACATAGGAGCGCTTATCGGGTTGGCCGAGCGTTTTGCTCACGTAATAGTGCCAGAAGGTGAAAATTTTGTACATGTATACTGTATTGGCTACGGCCTACTTAATGTACATCAAATTTTAATAAGAAGAGAAGAATGGCATTTATTCTATTTTGCTTACATGTGTATGCTTGCCAAATGATCAAAAGTAGAACTTGTGAAGATTTGTCGCATTCCATGTCCGAGGGACGGGTGTTCCTTCCGTGGTGGACAATCGGTATTCTCCTTTCCCAAGCGTCTCGACCACTAGGTAGGGGCCTTCCTAGGTAGGGCCCAGCTTCCCCGCAACATCTAGTGGTCGAGATGCATCGGCCTTTCTTAAGACTAAGTCTCCCAGCTGGAAGTGTCTGTCTCAGACTCTGCAGTTGTAGTATCGAGTGATGCGCCGTTGGTATTCCATTGCTCAGATCTTTGCAATCTCTCAGATTTCGTCCGCTAGGTCGAGGTTCTCTCACAGTTTCTGCTCATTTACCTTGGGTTCGAAGTGGATGACTCGGAGAGAGGGATTACTGACCTCCAACGGAATCACAGCTTCTATGCCATACACTAGCTGAAAAGGTGTTTCACCGATGGCCGTCCTCGTAGTAGTTCGGTGTGACCATAGTACGCTCAATGATTCCTCGAGCCAGCTTCCTTTGGCCTTGCCGAGCCTGATTTTGATGCCTTTTAAGATAGTCTTATTGGCATTTTTGACCAGTCCGTTAGCCTGAGGGTGGGCTACCGAAGTGAAGTGATTGCGAATGTTAAGGTTGGTACATCTGTCTCTGAAGTAATGAGAATCAATTTGCCGACCGTTATCGCTCACGATCACTCGAGAGACACCATAGTGACAGATGATCGATTTCCAAACAAAACTCCATACGGCTGATTCGGTGATCCTGGCGGTGGCCTCGATCCACTTGGTGAAAAAGTCGATGGTGACGATGACAAACTTCTTCTGAGCTTGAGCTGTGGGGAATGGCCCCAAGATGTTGATCCCCCACCGAGCGAAAGGCTATGGCTCGGCCAGGGCGATGAGGTCCGCAGCAGGCTGATGGATCAGATGGTCGAAGCGCTGACATCGGTCGCACTTCTGTATGTAGGTCGTGTAGTCACGCTGGAGAGTGGGCCACCAGTAACCCTGCCGAAGGAAGATCCTGGCGAGCGATCTTCCTCCTTGGTGCGCTCCGCAGGTGCCTTCATGTACTTCTTGGATAGCTCGGCTGGCTTCATCGGCGCTGATGCACTTAAGGAGGGGATCGGAGAAAGATCTATGGTACAAGGCCTCATCCTGCATGATGAAATGTCGAGCTTGGTACTTCAGCTTCCGAGCCTCCGAGGGTCGGTGGGCTCTTGAGAATCCCAGAGCCAAGATATGTAGGGGGTCCACCAGTCGCTCAGGGATGTCGGGTCAACCGTCATAAGTTAGGATTCGATGCTCGGTCGCTCGAGCTCTTCGAGAAAGATTGATCGTGTACCTACGGGATCGTGCAAGGAGGCCAATCGAGAGAGGGCGTCCGCTCGGGAGTTTTCCTCCCGAGCTACTCGGACTACCTCAAAGCTCTCGAAGAGTTGGGCCATCCTCTTGACCGTCTGGAGGTACTTGACCATTTGTCCTTCTGAGCTTCATAATCACCGTTGACCTGGCTAGCGACCAATTGGGAGTTAGTGTGGATTCTGACCCGCTCGGCCCATAGTCATCGAGCCATCCTGGCCCTTCGATAAGGGCTTCGTACTCGGAGGCGTTGCCTGGAAGTTGAACTTCACGGCGTACCGCAGCTCCGCTCCTTCGAGGGATTTGAGAAGGACACCGGCGCCGCATCTGGTAGAGTTGGAAGACCCGTCGATGAACAGGTTCCAGGTGTGTCACGCCCCGAGCGCGGAAGATACCGGATATGCGCGACGAGTTTATATCAATCATGTCAATCAGAGTGGTCGTGTATTCGACACAAAGACAGAGATGCGCAAAAGTAAAGATAACCCAATCCTTTATTTCATAATGGATAGACTATTACAAATCCAATACTCTGGTTAATAAAAAGAAAAGTACATAGTTGACTCAAGAAAATAGAAAAGACTAGATGACACTTGAGCAAGCTCTATCACTTTCACTCTTGACCATTCCCATCCGATTGACTTCCATCGTCGTCGGACTTACCTGAAAAGTAAAAAGGGACAAACGGAATGAGCGAACGCTCAGTAGGAAATTATATCTCAAGTACTAGCAAGGGGTTTAAGTAATTACATTTTCATGAATGCAATGAAGCTATGCATGCTCGCATAAAACGACAAGATAGAGAAAATGTAATATCAAGGAATTAAGATGGACAAATCATGAACTTTCAATAAGATAACAAGACATTTGAGATATTCAAGCAAGTACATTTAACAAGTCATGTCAAGAACTTTGGCTATCATGTATCAAGCAAGTAAATTACCCTTTTTCGGGCCACGCATTTCATGTCAAGGCAAGTACGATTTCAAGCACAAGATTATGTGGAATGTCCAATCTAGAAAGTAAAGTACTCGGTATAATGCCAGATACCTTATCATTTTAACTCCCATGGGCACAAGTACTTTCGGGTGCTCCTCCCAGGACCAGATCGGGCCCTATATGCGCAGGCATTTATCATGTGTTTTGACATCCACTCTTATATATATAGCCAATTTTTGAATTTCAATAATCAAGCTTGTAGACATGTATGACAACTTTGACAGAATGGAGTCCAAAAATATGACAAAGGACATAGAATGGCGATAATAACGGTATAATCACGATATCGATAAAACTAGGTAGAATATGGTTCCCTTAACTTGGGTACCATGACAAATCAATATGGACATTCTTTATATAGAATTGAGGTCCACATGAACAGTATATCAAAGGTAAGATACCCTCATTCTTATCATAGAATTGAGGTTTACAAGAATGACATGATATGGCATGATATCATCATCCCATTAAGAATTTCTTATGATATACTCTTTGTATAATCATAAGGGCCGGTATACCATGTTTCTTTAGATTGACATGGCAAAGATCGTGTAATGGGTTTTTAGGGTACAACCAGCTCAGTCGACCTTGAGGGAATCCAAGGTACGAGGAGTCTTACGGAGGTCTCTATGACTAACTCGCTAGTCCAAAGGAACGGAATGTCCAATGGAGAGCTTGTATGTCAATGAGAATTGAGTGTGATCGATAAAACAATCGTGAAACGTGGGACTATACTCACGGAGTGGAGAATAGTGCCGATATATATATTATATAACATATGAAACCATCGGTTAACAGAAACAGTGGAAAATCAATTTTACAGTAAAGTAACGACTTAAGCAGAGTCGTTTATCAAGTAATTAACGCCTAACAGAAGGGCGTTTACACATGTTTCCATTTTTCAGAATTTCAATATTTCATTAATTTATCTAAAACGCGCCCTAGACAGGGGTGTTTCTTTACAATGAGACGACTACAGTAGTAGGCGTCTTTTTATTTACAATATTTTACAGAACATATTTATTTTCAGAAATTACCAAAAACGCGCCCTTGGCAGGGGCGTTAATCATTAAATTCTTATTTTTACAGAATATATTGTTCGGGATTTTAACAGAAACGCGCCCTATGAAGGGGCGTTACTTTTCAATTCACGCCCTAGTATCGGGCGTTAGTCCAGTGAAAGACGACCTAGCCACGGTCGTGAATTCAAGAAATACCATGAATTTTCATGGGCAGTAATAATTTCAGGATAATAGAATTCATGGAGAACGAATGTATGGTCATGACAATAAAATTAACAGGTTTGAAGACATATGATCATGCATTATTGTAGAATCATGATTTCATAGATAATCAATTCTTAACATGGGTGATTAATGATTAAATGAAATTAACGCCTGTGTACAGGGCGTCAAATCTAAAATTGACGACCTGATCAAGGTCGTTTCTTTACAAGTAGCGCCCTTGTTTGGGTCGCGTATTTCAAAATCACGCCCTTGGTAAGGACGTTCCTTTCAAAAATTCAACAGAAACGTTTAAAACTTAGGAAAACTATATGCAGGTGTATGCTCATATGATTTCACTACGATTCTTATATACTTTGGGCTACATACTTGAGAAAATCCTACCTTGATCGAAGACTTGAAATTTGAATCGTGAAGGCTATGAGAATAGAAGTTCTGTTGCTTTAACAGCAACCGAATCCAGTATTAGGAGGAAGAGAAGGCTTTGGTGAAGAACCCTTGTTCTCCGGTTCTGTAACTCCTACAAGAACAGAAGAAGAAACATTAGTATTTCTTCATACTACCTGACCGAAAGTAAAAAGGGAAAAGAACAATACCTTTGTTCTTCACGTACGCCGCCTTCTTAACCTATAAGAAGAGAGATAGATGAAGAACATTAGTTCTTCACATACTACGTTCGTAATGAAAGAAACAGAAGAATAAAAATAGAAGAACTTGATGTTCTTCACGTACCTGTGAAGTTCGATTGGTCAAATAGGTTTTAGGGTTTAGATCGAACGATTATTTATAGGATTTTGGTATTTCTAATAGGGGTAGTGTTTGAGTGAGGGTAATATATCCCTATTAGAGTCCTTGCCCTATTAACCACTTACTAGATTAACATGATCCTTCCCTGGATAAGCTCTGGGTTCGAACGGTTCACGAACTGAATTAACGACCTTGGTCAGGTCGTCGATTCTTGAATTGACGACCTGGTGCAGGTCGTTTCTTAAGAAGTGCCTTTCGTTAGGGCGTTCCTTTGTTTAAAACACGCCCAAGATAGGGGCGTTTCTTGTCCTTCCCGTTTTTGACGTTTAGAATTTGACGCCGTGTTGTCAGGGCGTCTCTTCATGAATCACGCCTTTGCTAGAGGCGTTTCTAATTTAAATAGCGCCTTTATCCGAGGCGTTATTTTATATTATTTTATTTATCTATTTATTTGATTTATTTAAAATCTTTATTGTTATTAATATTTTATCAGGGTTGCTACAACCTCCCCCACTTAAAAGAATTTGGTCCCCAAATTCCATAATATATAAACGTATATGTGGAGAGCGTAGAATATATACCTCTTAGAATAATTCAGGAAATAGTTTCTTCATAGATTCCTCGGTCTCCCATGTTGCTTCGTGTTCAGTATTCTTATTCCATTGCACCTTGAGCATGGGAATAACCTTATTCCTTAGAGCTCGTATTTCACGATCTAAGATCTTCATAGGCTTCTGTTCATATGTGAGATCTTTCTGGATCACCAGATCTCCATGTTCAATAATATGCGATGGATCGTGCACATACTTCTTCAACATAGATATATGAAATACATTATGTACCTCGGACAATTGAGGAGGCAACGCGATGCGATAAGCAACCTCGCCAACTCTTTCGAGTATCTCAAAAGGTCCGATGAATCTTGGCGTAAGCTTGCCCTTAACACCAAATCTTCGTATGCCACGTCCAGGCGATATTTTAAGAAATACATGATCTCCAACCTGGAATTCAAGATCTCTTCTCTTGTATCAGCATAAGCCTTTTGTCTGGTCTGAGCAACTTGCAATCTTTCTCTGATTACTTGTATCTTCTCAGTTGTATCCCTTACCATGTCTGGACCTAACAGTTGTTTCTCTCCAACTTCGTTCCAGCATAAGGGTGATCGGCAACTCCTTCCATATAAAGCTTCGAAAGGTGCCATTTGGATACTAGCTTGGTAGCTATTATTATATGCAAACTCAATTAAGGTAAATGATCATGCCAGCTTCCACCAAAATCAATGATGCAAGCTCTTAGCATATCTTCCACTACTTGGTTTGTTCTTTCGGTCTGATCATCCGTTTGCGGGTGAAAAGCAGTACTAAAGTTAAGCCTTGTTCCCAACGAATGTTGTAATCCCTTCCAAAAATGAGAAGTGAAACGGGGATCTCTGTCAGACACGATCGAGACAGGTATACCATGCAACCTGACTATTTCTTTGATGTATAGTGCAGCTAGCACATCAATTGACCATCGGCTTTTTATTGGCAAGAAATGTGCCGATTTAGTTAATCGGTCAATGATAACCCAGATTCCATCATGTCCTCCTTTAGATTTAGACAAACCCATGATGAAGTCCATACCAATATCCTCCCACTTCCACTTAGGAATATCTAGAGGATGAAGTTTACCAGCAGGCTTTTGGTGTTCCGCCTTGACTTGTTAGCATGTGAGACAGCGTGATACATAGTCCGCTATTTCTCTTTTCATATTAGGCCACCAAAAGTTTCTCTTTACATCTTGGTACATTTTGGTTGATCCTGGATGAATAGTGTATCTTGATCTATGAGCTTCATCTAAGATCTTCTTCTTTAATTCTGGGCAATCTGGTATACAAGTTCTATCTTTAAACATTAATCTTCCATCAGAAGCTAATTGGAAATCAGATTGTCCTTCTACTCTGCCTTTGATTTCCGCTAATATAGGATCATCATCCTGAAGTGCTTGTATCTCAGATAATAAGTCTGACTGTATGCTTACATGAGATAATGTGACAAATTTGGATTCCTTGTCCAAGCTTATATTGAGCTCGGAGAATTATTCTAGCAACCTCCATTCTTGTATCATACAATTGGCTATCATTGCTCTCGGCTTTCGACTAAGGGCATCAGCAACATAATTACCCTTTCCGGGATGATATTGTATATTGAAGTCGAAGTCCTTGAGATATTCCAGCCAGCGTCTTTGTCTCATGTTTAGCTCCTTTTGTGAAAATAGATATTTGAGACTTTTGTGATCGGAGTATACAGTAAACTGCACTCCATATAAGTAGTGTCTCCATATCTTTAGGGCAAATACCACCGCGGCCAGTTCTAAGTCATGGACGGGGTAATTCTCCTCATGCTTCTTCAGTTGACGTGAAGAGTATGCTATGACCTTTCCTTGTTGCATTAGGACACATCCGAGGCCAATGCCAGAAGCATCTGTATAGACCTCGAATTTCTCTCCTTCTATTGGTAGAGCTAACACCGGAGCTGTAGTGAGATGATCCTTGAGAGTTTGGAAACTTCTTTCACATTCCTCACTCCATTCATATCGGATCTCCTTGCGAGTTAACCTTGTAAGGGGCACGGCGATCTTGGAGAAGTCTTTGATGAATCGCCGATAATAGCCTGCAAGAGCTAAGAAACTTCTGATCTCGCTTGCATTAGTGGGTCTTTCCCAATTTCTCACAGCTTCAACCTTTGACGGGTCTACAGATAATCCATCCTTTGATATGACATGTCCGAGAAAAGCTACTTCTTTAAGCCAGAACTAGCATTTGCTGAGTTTTGCATATAAATGATTTGTCCTTAAGACTTGCAATGCAATCCTCAAATGTTCTTCATGCTCTACCTTAGTCTTGGAATATATTAATATGTCATCAATGAAGACTACTATGAATTGATCCAAGTAAGGCCTGTATATACTATTCATTAACTGCATAAAGGCAGCAGGGGTATTTATTAGTCCAAAAGGCATAACAACGAATTCATAATGGCCATACATGCTTCTGAATGCGGTCTTATGAATGTCATCATCCTTGATTCTTAACTGATGATATCCCGACCTGAGATCAATCTTGGAAAAATATTTGGATCCTGAAATCTGATCAAATAACTCATCGATTCTCGGCAGTGGATACTTGTTCTTGATAGTGAGATGATTCAACTGTCGATAGTCGATGCACAATCTCATGGATCCATCTTTCTTCTTTACAAACAGTACAGGTGCTCCCCACGGGGAAATACTTGGTCTAATAAACCCTTCTCGAATAAATTCCATCAATTGCTCCTTCAACTCTTTGAGTTCAACATGGGACATTCTATTTGGTGCCCTTGAAACAGGACCAACACCAGGGACTAAGTCAATGGTGAAGGCCACTTCTCTTTGAGGGGGTAATCCCGACAAATCTTCCGGAAACACGTCCGGGAATTCTTGTACTACTGGAATGTCTTCTAGCTTAGTGTCCTTTGTTTCCTTAACTGTGACAAATGCAAGGAAAGCTACACATCCTTCCTGACGAGCTTGCTTGCTCGAAGAGCCGAAATAAGAGGGGATTTGCTCCGACTCTTGGGGCGAGTAAAGACTAATTCTGGAAAACCTTTGAAAGCAATTTGGCTATTGCGGCAATCAACCGTTACCTGGTATTTGGATAACCAGTCTGCTCCCAGTATAACATCATACTCCTTTAGATCGAGGCATACGAGATCTATAGGTAAATTCCTACCTTGAACCATTACCTCACAGTTTTGGTAGTGATGAGTAATATCATTTTCACTTCCAAGAGGAGTAGTTAGAACTATTTTTATCCATTCTGGTTCTAATGGTAACGGGTCGGCAAACTTCTTAGAAATAATGGAATGCGATGCACCCGTATCAAATAAGACATAAGCACTTTTGGAACAAACTGTTAATGTACCTTCTACCAGACCACCTTCTTCTTGCTCGGTCTCCTTTATTGCATGAAGTCGAGCGTTCTTTGTCACCGGGCGCTTACTGTCTCCGGCTTGGTCATTAAGTAACGGACAGTCGGAATCCGATGTTCGCGACTCCCACAACGGAGACATGCTCCTAATTTCCTCCAGCATTCTTCGGTCTTGTGACCAGCCTTGTCACAATGATTGCATACTACGTTTGAAGGTGTAGTGGTGATAGAGAAGGGCTTGGATTTCTTGAACTTGGAATCTTGAGAGGATGAACCTCCATTATTGGGCCTCTTCTTAAAGTTGGGTTTGAAAGAACCCGAACCCGTGACTTGTTCCTTCTTGTCTTTCCCACGGATCCTATCAGATAGTTCCGTGGCATCTTCAAGTAGTTGAGCTCGGTGCACGATTTCAGAATAAACTTGAATATCCATCGGCGCTAGCTGAGTAATATATTGGGGCCTAAGCCCATTAAGAAATCTACGGGCTTTCATCTTCTCCGTGCTAATCAGATGCTTAGCATAACTAGATAATCTTGAGAACTGTGCCTCATAATCAGCAACCGATAAAGATCTTTGTTTTAACGAGGCAAATTCGGCGGCCTTCTTCTCTTGGACTCGATCCGAGAAATATTTAGCATTGAAATATTCTACAAATTCTTCCCATGTAACTTGATTAGGATCGATGGTTGCTTCAATAGACTCCTACCAGCATCTAGCATCCTTTTCTAACTGGAAAGTAGCTAATAAGACTTTGTCCTGATCCGTGCATTGCATGACACGGAATATACGTTCAATCTCCCGGACCCAATGCTCGGCATCGTCCGGATCGGTTGATCCCATAAACTTCGGGGGATTCATGCTCTTAAAAGCTTGGTGTAGGCTTCCAGCTCGTGGAGCACCACCCTGTGCTACCTGTTGCAGCACTTGAGTCATTCCCTTGAAGGGTACGCTGCATGTTGCGCCATTGAGCACGTTCGGCAGCCATTATCCTACAATTACAATAACTATATTAGTACGTGACTACATTTAGAAACCAGTACTCTATTTTTAACTTTAACCCTTGGTTCTACCTAATCTCACTGGTAAAAGGTTTATACTTATCCTTGGACTTGGATTTTTCCTAGGAATTGAATACCCTAGGCTCTGATACCACAAAAACTGTCACGCCCCGAGCGCGGAAGATACTCGGATATGCGCGACGAGTTTATATCAATCATGTCAATCAGAGTGGTCGTGTATTCGACACAAAGACAGAGATGCGTAAAAGTAAAGATAACCCAATCCTTTATTTCATAATGGATAGACTATTACAAATCCAATACTCTGGTTAATAAAAAGAAAAGATACATATTTGACTCAAGAAAATAGAAAAAGACTAGATGACACTTGAGCAGCTCTATCACTTTCACTCTTGACCATTCCCATCCGATTGACTTCCATCGTCGTCGGACTTACCTGAAAAGTAAAAAGGGACAAACGGAATGAGCGAACGCTCAGTAGGAAATTATATCTCAAGTACTAGCAAGGGGTTTAAGTAATTACATTTTCATGAATGCAATGAAGCTATGCATGCTCGCATAAAACGACAAGATAGAGAAAATGTAATATCAAGGAATTAAGATGGACAAATCATGAACTTTCAATAAGATAACAAGACATTTGAGATATTCAAGCAAGTACATTTAACAAGTCATGTCAAGAACTTTGGCTATCATGTATCAAGCAAGTAAATTACCCTTTTTCGGGCCACACATTTCATGTCAAGGCAAGTACGATTTCAAGCACAAGATTTATGTGGAATGTCCAATCTAGAAAGTAAAGTACTCGGTATAATGCCAGATACCTTATCATTTTAACTCCCATGGGCACAAGTACTTTCGGGTGCTCCTCCCAGGACCAGATCGGGCCCTATATGCGCAGGCATTTATCATGTGTTTTGACATCCACTCTTATATATATAGCCAATTTTTAAATTTCAATAATCAAGCTTGTAGACATGTATGACAACTTTGACAGAATGGAGTCTAAAAATATGACAAAGGACATAGAATGGTGATAATAACGGTATAATCACGATATCGATAAAACTAGGTAGAATATGGTTCCCTTAACTTGGGTACCATGACAAATCAATATGGACATTCTTTATATAGAATTGAGGTCCACATGAACAGTATATCAAAGGTAAGATACCCTCATTCTTATCATAGAATTGAGGTTTACAAGAATGACATGATATGGCATGATATCATCATCCCATTAAGAATTTCTTATGATATACTCTTTGTATAATCATAAGGGCCGGTATACCATGTTTCTTTAGATTGACATGGCAAAGATCGTGTAATGGGTTTTTAGGGTACAACCAGCTCAGTCGACCTTGAGGGAATCCAAGGTACGAGGAGTCTTACGGAGGTCTCTATGACTAACTCGCTAGTCCAAAGGAACGAATGTCCAATGGAGAGCTTGTATGTCAATGAGAATTGAGTGTGATCGATAAAACAATCGTGAAACGTGGGACTATACTCACGGAGTGGAGAATAGTGCCGATATATATATTATATAACATATGAAACCATCGGTTAACAGAAACAGTGGAAAATCAGTTTTACAGTAAAGTAACGACTTAAGCAGAGTCGTTTATCAAGTAATTAACGCCTAACAGAAGGGCGTTTACACATGTTTCCATTTTTCAGAATTTAATATTTCATTAATTTATCTAAAACGCGCCCTAGACAGGGGCGTTTCTTTGCAATGAGACGACTACAGTAGCAGGCGTCTTTTTATTTACAATATTTTACAGAACATATTTATTTTCAGAAATTATCAAAAACGTGCCCTTGGCAGGGGCGTTAATCATTAAATTCTTATTTTTACAGAATATATTGTTCGGGATTTTAACAGAAACGCGCCCTATGAAGGGGCGTTACTTTTCAATTCACGCCCTAGTATCGGGCGTTAGTCCAGTGAAAGACGACCTAGCCACGGTCGTGAATTCAAGAAATACCATGAATTTTCATGGGCAGTAATAATTTCAGGATAATAGAATTCATGGAGAACGAATGTATGGTCATGACAATAAAATTAACAGGTTTGAAGACATATGATCATGCATTATTGTAGAATCATGATTTCATAGATAATCAATTCTTAACATGGGTGATTAATGATTAAATGAAATTAACGCCTGTGTACAGGGCGTCAAATCTAAAATTGACGACCTGATCAAGGTCGTTTCTTTACAAGTAGCGCCCTTGTTTGGGTCGCGTATTTAAAAATCACGCCCTTGGTAAGGACGTTCCTTTCAAAAATTCAACAGAAACGTTTAAAACTTAGGAAAACTATATGCAGGTGTATGCTCATATGATTTCACTACGATTCTTATATACTTTGGGCTACATACTTGAGAAAATCCTACCTTGATCGAAGACTTGAAATTTGAATCGTGAAGGCTATGAGAATAGAAGTTCTGTTGCTTTAACAGCAACCGAATCCAGTATTAGGAGGAAGAGAAGGCTTTGGTGAAGAACCCTTGTTCTTCGGTTCTGTAACTCCTACAAGAACAGAAGAAGAAACATTAGTATTTCTTCATACTACCTGACCGAAAGTAAAAAGGGAAAAGAACAATACCTTTGTTCTTCACGTACGCCGCCTTCTTAACCTATAAGAAGAGAGATAGATGAAGAACATTAGTTCTTCACATACTACGTTCGTAATGAAAGAAACAGAAGAATAAAATAGAAGAACTTGATGTTCTTCATGTACCTGTGAAGTTCGATTGGTCAAATAGGTTTTAGGGTTTAGATCGAACGATTATTTATAGGATTTTGGTATTTCTAATAGGGGTAGTGTTTGAGTGAGGGTAATATATCCCTATTAGAGTCCTTGCCCTATTAACCACTTACTAGATTAACATGATCCTTCCCTGGATAAGCTCTGGGTTCGAACGGTTCACGAACTGAATTAACGACCTTGGTCAGGTCGTCGATTCTTGAATTGACGACCTGGTGCAGGTCGTTTCTTAAGAAGCGCCTTTCGTTAGGGCGTTCCTTTGTTTAAAACACGCCCAAGATTGGGGCGTTTCTTGTCCTTACCGTTTTTGACATTTAGAATTTGACGCCGTGTTGTCAGGGCGTCTCTTCATGAATCACGCCTTTGCTAGAGGCATTTCTAATTTAAATAGCGCCTTTATCCGAGGTGTTATTTTATATTGTTTTATTTATCTATTTATTTGATTTATTTAAAATCTTTATTGTTATTAATATTTTATCAGGGTTGCTACAAGGTGGGCCCGAGCACTGGTGGAGGTACTTCTTCAATTGAGACCACGCATTCGGCGATGAAGTCTATGAGAGCCTGTCCTTTGATGCCCGAGCAAGGGCGATACGAGATATCGTAGGCCCCGAGCATGATGGCCCATTTGACGAGGCGTCCCGAGGCTTCAGGGTGAAAGAGAATCTTCTTCAGGGGTTCGTCGGTCAATACGACGATGGAGTGCCCTTGAAAGTAGGGTCGGAGGAGCTTGGCTGAGGTGACCAACGCTAGCAAGAGTTTCTCAGTTTCGGGGTACCTTCTTTCAGCCTCATTAAGCACCTTGTTGGTATAGTAAATAGGTCTCTCGATCCCTACGTCATTCCTGACTAGGATCGAGCTGACTGTAGAAGGGGTCGCCGAGAGATAGAGGTATAGAGTTTCGCCCTAGATCGGCTTAGACAGCACCAAGGGCGAGGCTAAGAACTCCTTGAGCTCGGCGAACACCTTCTGACATTCCTCGTCCCAGGCGAACATAGCGGATGCCATTTTAGGTCCCCTCAACAACATGAAGAAGGGTAAGCATCGTTCGGTCGCCTGGGATAGGAAACGGTTGAGCGCAGTAATGCGCCCCGTAACTCAACCTTGTCGGGGTTGGCCTCAATCCCACGCTGAGTTACCAGGAAGCCTAGGAACTTCCCGGATCTGACTCCGAAGGCACATTTGGCAGGGTTAAGCTTCATGTTGCACTTCAGGAGGGTGTCGAAGTTCTCGGCTAAGTCGGCAAGGTGGTCTTCGACCTTCGGTGTTTTGATGAGCATGTCATCAATGTAGGCCCCGATGTTCCGACCAAGTTGTTCTTCAAAAATGTGGTTGATCAGCCTCTGATATGTTGCTCTAGCGTTCTTTAACCCGAACGACATCCGGGTGTAGCAGTGTACGCTGAAGTCGGTGATGAAGGCAGTCTTCTCGATGTCCTCCGGGTTCATCCTGATCTGATGGTAGTCAGAGTAGGCGTCCAGGAAGTTGAGCAACTCGTTACCAGATATTGAGTCGACCAGTTGATCGATGCTCGATAGCGGGTAGCAATCCTTCGGGGTAGCCTGGTTGAGGTCGGTGAAGTCTAGGCACATTCGCCATTTCCCAGAAGCCTTTGGCACAAGGACGACGTTGGCGAGCCACGTAGGGTATAGGATCAGACGAAAAAGGCCAGTCTTCTGCCCCTTGATGACTTGCTCTTTAATGACCGCTTGCTTCTCGGGGGCATGCTTTCTCCTGCGTTGCTGGATTGGCTTCACCGTTGGGTCGAGGTTGAGCTTGTGCATTACCACATCTACTGGGATCCCGGGAAGGTGCTCATCAGACCATGCAAAGTGTAGCAACCCTGGTAAATTGAAGGAATGTAATTGGATTGGAAAAAAATCAAACCAAGGTTCAAGGCCAACTCATATTTAAACCACTTATATATGTATATATAAATAATGGGGTTTACATCATATAATAAATGGGCCAAAATTGAATAGCGCCTCCTCTTAAGGCGCCATTTCATAAATTGAAGACCCTTCACGAAGGTGCCAATTACATGAATGACACCTCTATCATGGGCGCTATTTACCTAAGGGACGCCTCTATTCTAGGTGCTATTTCCCTGCAGAGTCAAAAATGGAAACCATTGCTATGTTTTGTTCGAACAAGGAAGCAGTGGCCGATTCAAGAAGGATAATATCTGGAAGGATTAACATGTAGGGAAGTTTATATAACAATAGGATTCTTCCATGGAAACTTTGATCCTAATCAAACTCTAACCCACAATCGAACCCCTTCTCTATAAATATCAAACCCCCTCCATCGAACCCTTTGTTGGTTCTAATTTTGAAGACGTCCTAATGTTCTCTTGAAGATTATTCTTCTTTGGCTGTATGTGGGCGAGAGAATTCTATTCTCTTTCTCTGCTTCTTCTAGAGGAGGAGGTTTGTGCTGCTATTCTGCTTCCGTTGTGGTTGCCGTGGAAGAAGTATGCTAGTTCTTCTGCTCTATTTGTCACGCGAAGAAGAAGGCTTCTTTCTGTGCTTCACCGTTAGTTGCAGTCGCTGCTGCCATAAGAAGCAGTTGCTTCTTTTCCCTCTGTCAAGTTCTTCCTCCTTCGTGCTGCCATAGTTGAAGCTGTGCTGATGTTAGAGGAAGAAGTATTGTTTCTTCTGATAATGGGTTGCTGAGAAGAGTTACTTCTCCATCTACTTCCGTTGAAGCCTACATCATCTCTTCCTAGTTGCTGATTCTTCTACAGCTAGGAGCTAGAGGAAACAAGCTGCTCATCCTATTGTCGTTGTTTCCAGTTTCTCTGAAACTGAAACAGAGTATCGGATATTCTTATTTTTCCTTCACAGTTCTTCACGTCTGTCAACCAGAATCACCCAATCAAGGTAGGTGTTCTCAAGTACAAGCCCAATCTAATAGTTATTAAATCATAATCATGCATATAGGTCAGCTAGAATGTTTAAATGTATTTCTGGAAGTTTTCAATAGAACGCGCCTCCCTCCAGGGCGCTATTTGATATAGCGACCGTGTAAACAGTCATCAGATTAGTTGGTTAATTAATAAATACACATGTTCAAAATTTAATAACTGTGAACCATGCCATCTAATCTAATGCATGAGTATACTATTAGATTCATGCTATTTTTCTCTGCATGTACATGTCTCTAGTTTCTTGATTGGACACACTCCAGAAATCATGTGTCTATGATTGTACTTGCTCGGTGCGTATCATATGACAAATAAATAACGACCATCTTCAGGTCGTCAATTTAATGAATGCCCCCACACGCGGGCGCTAATTAGTGATAACATGTGAACATTAAACTATTTGTGATAGAATTACATAGATAATGGAAATAACGACATGAACCCTGCCTTCAATTTGAAATATGACGCCCCTGACTAGGGCGCTATTTAATGAATTGAAGTCTTGAGCTAAGTCGTCATTTACATAATAGCTGAAATTAATAATTTTTATAGATCTTAATATATATAGAACCTGGATATAATGACTGAATGAATAGTCGTTATATATTAAACTAGCGACCCTTCCTAAGGCGCTAATTCATAAAATGAAGACTTGATCTCAGTCACCAATTTCCTGTTTTCTGATTTTCACGATTTCTGTAACCCTTGATAGTGGGTTATGTTTATAGTCACTATATTCCATTCCGTGAGTATAGTCCCACGTTTCACGATATTTTATCGATTGCCCCTTAACTCTTGGGGACATACGAGCCCTCCGTTGGACATTCCATTCCTTTAGACTGGTAAGTTAGTCATTGGGACCACCGTAAGACTCCTCGTAGCCTTGGATTCCCTCAAGGCCGATTGAGCAGATTGTACCACTAAAACCTATGACATTTTTGATTGCCATGTCACTCTAAAGAAACATGGTATACCGGCCCTCATGGTATGCTTCTTAGCCGCCGTGAGAATAATTCTTGAGCTAATGGGAAACCATACCATTGCTATCCATCTTGGATTGTGTGCCTCTACAAAGACACCAATTCTTTCTACCTATCATGTACAAAGGACGAGCAATCATGTGAATATGAGTGCTTATGCTTGTTCACTTGGCACCCACTAGGGAGCCAAATCCACCCAGTTTCTATGAGTATCGTGATTGTACCGATGTGACCATAGTATATTCTTACATTTAACTTCTATCCTTGTGATTTTATTCCACAAGATCTATCTTATATTCCTACAAAGGTTCACTCCGTTGAAATTCTAGATTGGCTATAACTATAGTGGATGTCGAAATACAAGATTCAATGCTAGCGCATATAAGGGCCCAATCTGGTCATGGGAGGAGCACTCGAAAATATTTGTGCCCATGGGAGCTATTATTGATCGCGGTGTGGCATTGCACTGAAGTGCATGACTTGCTTGACTAGACATTTCCATAAACTCTTATACTTGAACTTGACTTGACGTGACATGTCATGCGTGGCCCGGAAAGGGTATTTACTTGCTTACTCGATAACATGATAGCCAATTCTTGACATGACTTGATAACGTACTGATGGAGGCATCATCCACAATTCCCTTTGGGAATGGGTCTTCTTCACATTCCGGCATCGTTTGAGTTCGGGCCTCTCTCTATAAAGGCCCACTTATCCTTTTATGCTATTTACTTGAGTCATTTGATGTAATTTTCAGTTTATTTGAGTCATGTCCCTAGGTCTTGCATTTATTTTCCTAAGTATTGAGTGTCATTAGATTGT
This sequence comes from Amorphophallus konjac, assembly GCA_022559845.1. Lineage (NCBI taxonomy): Eukaryota > Viridiplantae > Streptophyta > Magnoliopsida > Alismatales > Araceae > Amorphophallus > Amorphophallus konjac. Next base: position 307,942,595 of record CM040123.1, on the reverse strand, counting down.
GTAATGTGCTATTGGGCCCAATTCTTCGAGCTTGGCCCATGAGCCCCCCTACCCCTTCGGTGATTTGTCATTGAGTCTTTTGTAGGGGACTTATTGTAAAATGTGGGTTTCCTATATATAGGGCTCCATTTCCTTCATTTGGAGGTAATGAATGATTCAATACAAAGATTTTCAGTTGAGTGATCAAATCTAGTTTAGAGGAGTGAATCCTATAGTTGGGTGAGAAGTCCTAGGGGAGTGATTCCCCACCCTAATCTCTCTCTATCCCTCCTTCTCTCTCCTCCCACTAAGGGGTTCGCCCCATTCCTCTCTCCTCCCTCCTCCCAACCACCTCCAACCCCCAACCACCCCCATTAAGGCCACTCCACTTCCCCATAGCCCCATTACTCTTCCCCCTTGTCTCAAGGTGGAATCTTTCCCATTCCAACACAATCTTCCCCCCTTCCAACACAATCTTCCCCCCTTCCAACACAATCCCCTATTTCCCCACACATTCACACCACTTCCAAAGCATATTTGAATTTGAATCAAACCTTCCCTCCACTTGGCTTGGCCGCCCCTCCCCACTTCCATTAGGCTAGGTTCGCCCCTCCCTTCCCCTTCATTCCACCCCACCTCTCTACCTCATCCACCCTCCATTCCCCCTTCCTCTAGCCGAACCTGCACCTTTCCCCTTTGTTCCTCCTCCTCCCCTCTGCCCTTAGACACCTCCACATATCCCATCAATCTCCCTCCACCCTTCATCCACCTCCCTTTCAACCTAGACCCCCTTCCCTTTCTTCTTTCTTGTTCAAGGGGAGCTATCTCGAAGTTGCAGCTTGCTGTCCAAAGGTGGCAGATGAACCAGTAGCTTGCAGAGGCCACCACGACTTTATCCCGGTGCGTTTGAAGATCCAAGAGCCATCGTTGGAAGCTTCTCCAGGTCTTCTTCGCAACAGAAGTGGTCTCACCCTCATCCGAGTTCGGTGCGCCCCGGGAGGTCCAATCTACCCCGACTGCGCAAAGCTGCCCCAACAAAGGACCTGATCCGGAATAGAAGCTCTGCCCCGACGAACCCTGTAGGATTCAGCCCATGAGTTCTTCTTCAAAGTTCTACTTCTCCCTGTCTACTTTCAGAATCAGGAAGCAGAGTTCCGTTCGGCATCCTGTGGCCGGAGTTATCTTTTTTCTCCCTCTGCTACACACAGTCTTCCTCGATCAGTCAGTAGTGTTCAGCGTCCTCAGACCTCCCCCGACACCGGTTGGCTTCCCCGTCAGTTTTTCTGCGAATAGGACTTGTCTACGATTCCAACGACTCCAACGGCGCTTGATTCCGACACCGGGAGCGGCCGGGGTACCCTGTGCATCCTGCTGTTAGAAGTCTGCAACTGCCGGCACAGGAACCTGAGGCTCTGTTCAAACTTCCATCCCGGCCAGTAGCGACTCCAGATAAAATTTAAAAAATTCTGACGCAATTCCCTTCTAGCTACGAAGGTTTTCCCTCTGGTCTCGTCGTCAACAAAATTCCTGATCAAGATCTACAGCAGCAACACCGACCCTCTGTCCGGGCTCGCAGACAGGAAGCAGATTCGGCGTCCACCCTTATTCCTCATTCTTTGCTATATTTTCCCCACCCCGCTTGACCGGCTGAAGGTCCCTCCCTGCGTGGAGGTAGTATTATTTGTAATTTCATTAACCCCCACCCCAAGATCCCCCTCCTGCGAGAGGTGTAGTGGTGTACTTTGTTTGGGCAGGTCAAGCGACACCGCCGCGGCGTGTGGGGATCCACTCGCCTCCATGCTCGCCCTCGTCTCCGACCGGGACCGGTTTCTTCAAACCGGTCGAGTAAGTGCTCAAACCTTCACTCCACTTAGTGCTTATCTTTCAATATTAGTTCTATTTCCACTGGTTATGCGAGTGAGAGTCCGATCCTCAAGCCCCATAAACTGGAGTGATCACCGTGGGATTATTGCAACCGGTGCCTTTGGCACTTTGTCGGCCCCCTTGATTTGGGCATCCCCACCCATTGGGAATCAATTCTTGGCCTTGCTGGCCCTCTACCAGCAAGGGCCCAACCCCACATCCTCACCTTGGCATTGCCAAGTCACCCCGGGCTTGGGTGAGTGACGATAGAGCGGTGGTCCAACTTGGCCCGTTTTGAATGCGATTGTGCTTGCTTGCATTAGGTCCGAGGGTGGTATCACATCAATTGGTATCAGAGCAAGTCATTGACTTGTCTCTACAAGTCAAGTCCTAGGGCATGCTTGCATTCTTGTCCGAACCGTGCATTGTCAAACCCATCATTGTTAACATTGAGTCTTGGGTCACATGGCCCCTCTCCCAATCATATCCCATGCATGCTTACCTAATGGAGAGCCCGTAGAAATTGATTTCATTGACCTAGAATCTGAAAATTGGGTGTCCCCCGATATCATTACCTCTCTTTGTAAGACCGGACAAATTGTGCACAATGGAGACCAAGTCTTTATTGAATTCCATAAATGGTTCGGGGAGACTAAGTATTTGGATGGAGCTTGGTGTCAAGAGGAACATTAGCGGGTCCATGTATAATCCTAGGAAAGAAATGGTTAGATGAAAGGAATGCCGACATCGACCCAACACGTCGGACTTGCCTAGTGCATCCGCCACACCTTTCGGGAACCTTTAAATTCAACAACCTTATATTCTCCCACCCGCGGGAATCCCGCCCTTGTTCACCACCCCGGGTGCACCATACTCCGGCCATCATCACCCCACCATCAAAGAACCTTCCCACTCCATTAGCTTTGGAAGAAGTAGTCCACACCACAACCATAGGTCCCCATACCCAATTGGGCCCCATGACCAACTCTCCACCTAGGCCCAAGGTAACCCTCACCACTACCTCTCCATCACCCCCAAAAGGGGACACCCCTCCCAAAACCAATCAACCCAAACCCCTTCAACCCACCCATCTTCCTCTCCCTACCCCAATCCAACTCCCACCAAAGCCTCCACTACTTCCACTCCCAAACCCCACTCTACCAATCCCAATCCAAGTTTCTCTTTACCCTCCACCCCGGGAGCACCACACACCAACCCTCATCACCCCAAAAGACCCCCTCACCTCCTTGGTAGAAGAATTCATACCCAATTCAATAGTTGAGGACACTTCAAACCCACTCCCCACCTTGGAGGGAACCCAAGTCCAAGTTGAGAAAGAAACATCACACGATGGTCCTCACCTTACATCACCCTCTCTAGTTGGGACCAAGCTCATCTTAGGAGAACCCATTGTTAGTTGGCTAAAGGAGAGTCCAATTAGAGAGATCCGGGCCCATGTTTTCCCTCCCATAGAACAAGACCTTCTCTTAGTGCCCTTCTTCTCCTATCACACCACAATCCAAGCATCCTATCAAGTGGAGACCTTAGAGGACCTTCTCAAGGGCATAGCATGGCAATTAGAGATGACTAGCATGATGACCCCTATGGTTGAACAACCTAAGAGCCTTAGCCTCCTACACCTATGCATAGGGTCTATCACCTCAGTTTGCACCATTGGTTGCTACACTAGCGACCTCCTTCTATTCCTCCCTACACTGGATGAGCCCAACCTTCTCCTCGATTTAGAGCTTCTTATCTCGGGTAGAAAGCCAAGCCCTCCACTCATGGCCGACTCACTTGTCAAGAACATTGGCCCAACTATAATGGAGAAGAATGACTTAGCACCTTTTAAGGATCTTGAGGACATGGAGTTCCTCCCCCTAGGTGACCCATTTTATGATCCATATGATCCATTCCAATGGGAGTCAAGGGACTCATATGACCCAACCATCTTACCAACCACCCACCCTTTCCTACCCTCACCCACCATATTGGGCCAAACCCACCTCATCTATGACCCGGGTTACACCTTGGGAGCCATGACCTTGGGCCACATATCCCTAGGTAATAAGGTTGTGCCTCACCCCATGATGACCACCTTCTTAGATCCATTCGATCCTTTCCAATGGGAGTTCAAAGGTTTTCCTACACCTATACACATGGAGGTCACCTTTGGGAAACGCATACATGTGTCTAGGCCTACCACACCACTTGGCATGAACGCTATGTTGGGTCCATTCATTCATACCACCCACATGTCAAGAAGAAAGCATGAGTGGCCCATATTCGGATGTATTGGTCCACCTTCATTTATCATGGGTCTTAAGCATGTCAAAAGCATCTACGGATGTCTGGGTCCCCCTACATTCATCACCACTTTGCATGATAGGTTCACCTACGGGTGCCCCGGCCCACCTAGGCCCACCAAAGTCTACATGACAACATTGCATGATAAGTCCACATATGGTTGCCCCGGCCCTCCAAAATCCATCAAAGTCTTCTTGGCATCAAAGCATGATTGGTCTACTTTTGGTTGCCCAGGTCCACCCATCACCCCTAGAATGTCAACATTCACAAGATTGCATGAAAACCTTTGCAAGCACATAAGCAAAAAGAATGAGGCTCATAAGAGGCGGGCCGACTCTCATCGACATCACCAAGAATTCCATGAGGGTGACTTTGTGATGGTAAGGACGGAGAGGCTCTCCCCGGGAGCCAACTCTAAACTGAGGCCACGTGGGGCTGGTCCCTTCCAGGTCTTGAGGCGCATTGGTGCAAATGCCTACGAGTTAGATCTCCCTGAGGAGTATGGAATAAGTCTTACATTCAATGTCGCCGACCTAGTGCCATATAAGGGACCCACGGTGGTACCTAGTAAGGAGATTGAGCCTACTTCTTCCATTGAGAGAGCACCCACCCGTGAGGAGAGGCCACCAACCAAAAGAGCCCAGCGTGAACAAATTGAACAAATATTGGATGTACAAGTCACTACCACTCGGAGCAAGGTATATGAGCGCTATCTCGTCAGGTGGAAGGATCGGCCTCCTTCGGAGGATTCTTGGGTGAGTCGGGAGGATCTCCAGCGGTTGGACCCGGACCTCCTCGAGCAGTACCACCGCCGGATGGACCCCTACTCGACGGAGTCGAGCTCTTCACAGCCCAGGGGATTTGATGGAGGCATCATCCACAATTCCCTTTGGGAATGGGTCTTCTTCACATTCCGGCATCATTTGAGTTCGGGCCTCTCTCTATAAAGGCCCACTTATCCTTTTATCCTATTTACTTGAGTCATTTGATGTAATTTTCAGTTTATTTGAGTCATGTCCCTAGGTCTTGCATTTATTTTCCTAAGTATTGAGTGTCATTAGATTGTGTAATGTGCTATTGGGCCCAATTCTTCAGGCTTGGCCCATGAGCCCCCCTACCCCTTCGGTTATTTGTCATTGAGTCTTTTGTAGGGGACTTATTGTAAAATGTGGGTTTCCTATATATAGGGCCCCATTTCCTTCATTTGGAGGTAATGAATGATTCAATACAAAGATTTTCAGTTGAGTGATCAAATCTAGTTTAGAGGAGTGAATCCTATAGTTGGGTGAGAAGCCCTAGGGGAGTGATTCCCCACCCTAATCTCTCTCTATCCCTCCTTCTCTCTCCTCCCACTAAGGGGTTCGCCCCATTCCTCTCTCCTCCCTCCTCCCAACCACCTCCAACCCCCAACCACCCCCATTAAGGCCACTCCACTTCCCCATAGCCCCATTACTCTTCCCCCTTGTCCCAAGGTGGAATCTTTCCCATTCCAATACAATCTTCCCCCCTTCCAACACAATCCCCCATTTCCCCACACATTCACACCACTTCCAAAGCATATTTGAATTTGAATCAAACCTTCCCTCCACTTGGCTTGGCCGCCCCTCCCCACTTCCATTAGGCTAGGTTCGCCCCTCCCTTCCCCTTCATTCCACCCCACCTCTCTACCTCATCCACCCTCCATTCCCCCTTCCTCTAGCCGAACCTACACCTTTCCCCTTTGTTCCTCCTCCTCCCCTCTGCCCTTAGACACCTCCACATATCCCCTCAATCTCCCTCCACCCTTCATCCACCTCCCTTTCAACCTAGACCCCCTTCCCTTTCTTCTTTCTTGTTCAAGGGGAGCTATCTCGAAGTTGCAGCTTGCTGTCCAAAGGTGGCAGACAAACCAGTAGCTTGCAGCGGCCACCACGACTTCATCCCGGCGAGTATGAAGACCCAAGAGCCATCGTTCGAAGCTTCTCCAGGTCTTCTTCGCAACAGAAGTGGTCTCACCCTCATCCGAGTTTGGTGCGCCCCGGGAGGTCCAATCTACCCCGACTGCGCAAAGCTGCCCCAACAAAGGACCTGATCCGGAATAGAAGCTCTGCCCCGACGAACCCTGGAGGATTCAGCCCACGAGTTCTTCTTCAAAGTTCTACTTCTCCCTGTCTACTTTCAGAATCAGGAAGCAGAGTTCCGTTCGGCATCCTGTGGCCGGAGTTATCTTTTTTCTCCCTCTGCTGTGTCGCTCTGCTACACACAGTCTTCCTCGATCAGTCAGCAGTGTTCAGCGTCCTCAGACCTCCCCCGACACCGGTTGGCTTCCCCGTCAGTTTTTCTGCGAAGAGGACTTGTCTACGATTCCAACGACTCTGACGGCGCTTGATTCCGACACCGGGAACGGCCGGGGTACCCTCTTCATCCTGCTGTTAGAAGTCTGCAACTGCCGGCATAGGAACCTGAGGCTCTGTTCAAACTTCCATCCCGGCCAGTAGCAACTCCAGAAGAAATTAAAAAAATTTTGAGGCAATCCCCTTCCAGCTACGAAGGTTTTCCCTCTAGTCTCGTCGTCAAAAAAATTCCTGATCAAGATCTACAGCAGCAACACCGACCCTCTATCCGGGCTCGCAGACAGGAAGCAGATTCGGCGTCCACCCTTATTCCTCGTTCTTTGCTATAGTTTCCCCACCCCGCTTGACCGGCTGAAGGTCCCTCCCTGCGTGGAGGTAGTATTATTTGTAATTTCATTAAACTCCAAGATCCCCCTCCTGCGAGAGGTGTAGTGGTGTACTTTGTTTGGGCAGGTCAAGCGACACCGCCGCGGCGTGTGGGGATTCACTCGCCTCCCCGCTCGCCCTCGTCTCCGACCAGGACCGGTTTCTTCAAACCGGTCGAGTAAGTGCTCAAACCTTCACTCCACTTAGTGTTTGTCTTTCAATATTAGTTCTAATTCCGCTGGTTATGCGAGTGAGAGCCCGATCCTCAAGCCCCATAAACTTGAGTGATCACCGTGGGATTATTGCAACCGGTGCCTTTGGCACTTTGTCGGCCCCCTTGATTTGGGCATCCCCACCCATTGGGAATCAAGTCTTGGCCTTGCTGGCCCTCTACCAGCAAGGGCCCAACCCCACATCCTCACCTTGGCATTGCCAAGTCACCCCGGGCTTGGGTGAGTGACGATAGAGCGGTGGTCCAACTTGGCCCGTTTTGAATGCGATTGTGCTTGCTTGCATTAGGTCCGAGGGTGGTATCACATCACGTACATGCTTGCCTATCTTGATATATTTACATGAAATCTTGGGTATCTTACTAGATCATTCTAGTTATATCATGCTATACTCGCTCTCTATGGTCATTTAATGCGAACATGCATAGCTTTACTTGCATTCCATACAACATGTAATTTACTTAAAGTAAGCTAGCACTTGAGATATAATTCCTACTGAGCGTTCGCTCACCTAGTGTTTTTCTCTATTTTTCTCAGGTAATTCCGATGATGAGACTCATTCGGATGGGGATGGTCAAGAGTGAAAGAGTCTAGAGCCATTCCAAATCGTCAAGCGTTATCTAGTCCTATCTTTTCTATTTCTTGAGTCATCCATTGTATTTTCTTTTTACTAAGTTCTTAGTTCTTTTATCAAGAGTTGTAATAGAAGTACCTAAAGGTTTATGATTAATAAAGGACTTGGTTATCATTACTTGTGCGCGCTCTGTCTATGTATGTTGAATATACTTACGCTCTGATTGGCATGATTGATATAAACTTGTCACGCATCTCCGGGTTCCTTCCGCGCTCGGGACGTGATAGTTTTTGTGATATCAGAGCCTAAGATATTCAATTCCTAGGAGACCTAAGTACAAGGATATGTTTTAAACCTTCAATCGGTGAGAATCGGGTAGAACCATGGGTTAAGGTAACTTAGGGAAATCAAACTCTTGGTCCAATCTCTTCTTGATTAATTATTTAAAATCCTTGTAGGATGATGGCTGCCGAACGTGCTCAGTGGCGTAATATGCAACGCAGTATTCAAGGCATGACTCAGGCGCTACAGCAAGTGGCATAAGGAACGGTGAACTGTGGAGCTGGTGATCTCCACCGTAGTTTTAGAAATATGAACCCACCAAGGTTCATTGGCTCATCAGATCCTGATGATGCCGAGCATTGGCTCTGAGAAGTGGAAAGGATATTCTGTGTTATGCAATGCATGGACGAAGAGAAGGTATTGCTAGCTACGTTCCAATTAGAAAGGGAAGCCCGTTCCTGGTGGAGGTCCGTAGAAGCCACCTTAGGTGAAGAACCCATCACATGGGCTGAGTTCACCGAGTACTTCAACGACAAATTCTTTTCCGACCGAGTGCAAGAGAAGAAAGCCGCAAAATTTGCCTCACTCAAACAAAGAACTCCAGTGGCCGAATATGAGGCCCAATTCTCTAGGCTGTCAAGGTACGCAAAGCACTTAGTAAGTACCGAGAAAATGAAAGCAAGAAGATTTCTCAATGGGTTTCGACCCCAATGTATCACACAACTAGCACCAATGGACATTCAGGTCTACTCGAATATGGTTCGAAGAGCTCAACTATTAGAGGATGGCATGGAATTGTCCGGCAAGATCCGGGGGAAGAACAAGAAAGAACCTATTATAAGCCCTGGAAATTTCAAGCCCTCCTTCAATAAGAAGAGAGCCAATGATGTAGGTACTTCCTCCAAGGAGCAAAAGTTTAAGAAGACCAAACCTTTCTCCATTACTACCACACCTTCCAAGGAGGTGTGTAAACATTGTGACAAGACCAGCCATATGGCCGAAGAATGCTGGAGAAGACTCAGAGCTTGCCTCTGTTGTGGGAGCCGTGAACATCAGATTCCCGAGTGTCCATTACTCAATGACCAAGTCGGAGATGAAAAGTGCCTTGTAAAGAAGAATGCACGTCTGCAAGCTATTAAGGAGGCGGATCAAGAAGAAAGCAGACTAGTGGAAGGTACATTAAAAGTTTGTTCCAAGTCTGTACATGTCTTATTTGATACTAGTGCATCACATTCTTTTATTTCCAAGAAGTTTGCTGACCCATTACCTATGGAACCGGAATGGATTATGTTAATTATTTCGACTCCTCTCCGAAACGAAGCCGATATTACTCATCATTACCAAAATTGTGAAGTCTTTGTAAAAGGAAGAAATCTACCTATCGACCTAATATTCCTAGAAATAAGGGACTATGATATCATATTGGGAGCCGATTGGTTATCCAAATACCAGGCAACTGTTGATTGCCGTAACAGCAAGGTTACCTTCAAGGAATTTTCAGAATTGGCCTATACTAGCCCTAAGAGTCGAAGCAAGTCACCTCTTATTTCGGCTCTTCGAGCTAGCAAGCCAATAAGGAAAGGATGTGTATCTTTCCCTGCTTTTGTCGTCATTTAGGAGACTGAGGAGACTAAGATAGAAGACATTCCAGTTGTACAAGAATTTCTGGACGTGTTTTGGGAAGATTTGCCTGGACTACTCCCACAAAGAGAACTGGCCTTCACCATCGACTTGGTCCCTGGTGCTAGTCCAGTTTCTAAGGCATCATATGGGATGTCCCTTGCCGAACTCAAGGAATTAAAAGAACAATTGATGGAACTTCTAAAGAAGGGATTTATTAGGCTAAGTACTTCCCTGTGGGGAGCACCTGTGCTATTTGTGAAGAAGAAGGATGGATCCATGAGGTTGTGCATCGACTATCGACAATTGAATCATCTCACTATCAAGAACAAGTATCCACTGCCGAGAATCAATGAGTTATTTGATCAAATATCTGGATCCAAGTATTTCTCAAAGATTGATCTCAGGTCGGGATATCACCAACTAAGAATCAAAGATGAGGACATTCATAAGACCGCGTTCAGAAGTAGGTATGGGCACTACGAATTTGTTGTTATGCCTTTCGGACTAACAAATACCCCTACAACCTTTATGTAGTTGATGAATAGTATATTCAGGCCTCATCTAGATCAGTTCGTGGTGGTTTTCGTTGATGATATATTGATTTATTCAAATACCAAGGAAGAGCATGAGGAGCATTTGAGGATTGCATTACATATATTGAGGACAAATCAATTATATGCAAAGCGCAGTAAATGTGAATTCTGGTTAGAAGAAGTATCTTTCCTAGGTCATGTGATTTTAAAGGACGGACTATCCGTAGATCCATCAAAAGTTGAAGCTATAAAGAATTGGGAAAGACCGACCAATGCTAGCGAGATCTGTAGTTTCTTGGGTCTTGCAGGCTATTACCGACGATTCATTAAAGATTTCTCCAAGATCGCCGTACCACTCACTAGGCTAACTCGCAAGGATATCCGTTATGAATGGAGCGAAGAATGTGAAAGAAGCTTTCAAGCTCTCAAGGATCACCTAACTACTACCCCAGTCTTAGCTTTGCCAGTTGAAGGAGAGAAATTCGAGGTATACATCATTGCGTTTGGAATTGGCCTCGGATGTGTCTTAATGTAACAAGGGAGAGTTATAGCTTACGCTTCCCGCCAATTGAAGAAGCATGAAGAGAACTACCCAGTTCATGACTTGGAGTTGGCTGTAGTTGTATTTGCATTGAAAATCTGGAGACATTACCTATACGGAGTGCAGTTCACTGTATACTTTGATCACAAGAGTCTTAAGTATCTCTTCTCTCAAAAGGAATTGAATATGAGACAGAGACGTTGGCTAGAATATCTCAAGACTTCGACTTCACAATACAATATCATCCTGGAAAAGGGAATCCTGTAGCTGATGCCCTCAGTCGGAAGCCAAGAGTAATATTAGCCAATTGTATGATTCGGGAGTGGAAGTTGCTAAGATAGTTCACTAGACTTAATATAAGCATGGACAAGGAGAGCATGTGTGTTACACTATCACATATGAGCATGCAGCCAGATCTACTCTATGAAATACAAGGACTTCTAGATAATGACCCCGTATTAGTAGAAATCAAGGGCAAAATAGAAGAACAACCAGATTTCAAGATAGCCTCAGGTGGAAGGTTGTTGTTCAGAGATAGAACTTGCATACCATATTGTCCAGAGCTAAAGAAGATCTTAGATGAAGCTCACAGATCAAGGTACACCATTCATCTCGGATCTACCAAAATGTACCAAGATTTTAAAAGGACCTTTTGGTGGCCCAATATGAAAAGAGAAGTAGCGGACTTCGTGTCTCGCTGTCTCACATGCCAACAAGTCAAGGCGGAACACCAAAAGCCGGTCGGTAAGCTACATCCTCTTGATATTCCCAAGTGGAAGTGGGAGGATATCGGTATGGACTTTATTATGGGATTATCTAAATCTAAAGGAGGACACGATGGAATATGGGTCATCATCGATCGTTTGACCAAATCAGCACACTTCTTACCAATTAAGGGCCGATGGTCAGTTGATGTTCTTGCCGCTGCATACATTAAAGAGATAGTCAAATTACATGGAGTTCCTGTATCAATCGTGTCTGACCGAGACCCGCACTTTACTTTACACTTTTGGAAGGGTCTACAACATTCATTGGAGACGAGACTCAACTTTAGTACTGCTTTTCATCCTCAAACAGATGGTCAGACCGAAAGAACGAATCAGGTGATAGAAGACATGCTCAGAGCTTGTATCATCGATTTTGATGGAAGCTGGCACGATCACTTGTCTTTGGTCAAGTTTTCATACAACAATAGTTACCAGGCAAGCATACAAATGGCACCTTTCGAAGCCTTGTATGGAAGGCGTTGTCGGTCACCCTTGTGTTGGGATGAAGTTGGCGAGAAACAACTATTAGGCCCAGATATGGTAAGTGTTGCATCCCATAGTTCGTGCTTGGTTTCAATGATATCAAAACGATTATTTTTGTATGTGTATGTGTTTCATTGAGAAACATGGTTTATATCTTGATTTGATGGGTTGAAAGATGGAGTTACACTTGATGTTTAAGGAACTAACGTTATATTTATGCTGGTTTGCAAGAATACAACTTCATGGCTCATACTTGGAATCTTAAGGAGTCCATCAATGAAAAAGGGAGTTAACTCTGTTCATGTTTGAAAGTCATATGAATGCTTTGTATTTAATTATCTCATGCATTGAATATTTTGATTTGCAAGATCAAAATCTATGATTTATGTTTGGAACTCAAAGGAGTGCATCAATGAAGATCTTATTGAAAAAGGGAGTTGACTAACTCACTACATTATGATGACTCTTCTATATTTCATGCATTCCATCAAATAGCTTTTCACAATCTTGGTTGGGTATTTTCATGGGCTTTCCTCGTAAGATTTTTGGGCTTGAAATAACCTCAACCTTGTAACTTGAAATTTGATGGATGTGATCTTCTAAGTTGATAATGACATGAATGTGATTCTTGCATTTTCTACTTGAAGCTTTTAAGCTTGTATTGTGCTTGAAATATTCGTACAAGACTTCATGAGATTTGGTTCAATATTGCTCATGCCTTGCATGAATGATTGGTATTTACTGATGTGTGAGATGCATGTGAAGACAATGTTCCTCGTGAAAATAAGGCTTCATGAATATTAATTTTTGTCAACAAGAATGCCATTTGAATGAATGTGGTTCTATGATATTATGTATGCTTTGCATTTGGCATGATTGTTAACACTTGTGTAATGAAGCATCTTGATGTTGAAGATTTGGTTGATTCAAGGATGTGATTGAATGGTTGAGCTTCCATGTTATTATATTTGATTGAATGATAGATTTATGCTTATCATTTTAAAACCTTGTCATTTGGTCAAATGCATTTTTGCTAAGTGATTTGAGAAGCAAAACGCATGTTTGAATAGGTTCAATGATGTATTTCATTGTGAACATGTTCATAGTGTTAATGCATAACTCATATATTTTGATTCTCAACTAACCTCTTGGTTTATCATGTTTTTCAGGATGCAAAATCATTGTTGATCTTCATGGGATTATGGTAACATATAATCAATTGTTTCCCTTTGGTTTGATGGAGGTTTTAGTTGTTTTTCAAACTTAAACTGTCTTATAGTCTTCACCATTTTTAATCCACCTGCTGGATCTCCTCTCTAAAAACTTTATGTTGTAGCTCTGGGAGTCCTCTTTCCAACGCCTCCAGTCTCGCTTCAATCGGAGTTCAGAGCTAGGAGAATTAATTCCTGTCGTCAAAGCGCGCAGAGCTGTTTTATGTGTAATCTGCCTGAAAGGGTCGACCCCTGGGGTCGACCCATGGAAGGGTCGACCCCTGTAACACAGGGTGTTTTTTTGTGTATTCCAGCAACCTGTTGCCCGAGGGTCGACCCAGAGGGTCGACCCCTTCCGGACGGGACTTACGAGAGTATTTAAAACCCATTGAAAACCCTTTCAAACATTGCCATACTACCCCCTATTAGTTTCTATTGTTATTAAGGTGTTTTTAACATGTATTAGGAGGGTTTTATGAGTCTTTTCCCCACCCCTTGAGTTGCTTATATAAGAGTAACGAATTTGGGAGTTGATCAACCCTAATGCTCATTTATTCATTCGTATAGGTGAAGAAAATGAGAGAACGTGGTGGAGCTCTTGCAAGGAGGAGATCATCTACTTCCGTGAAGATCTGGAGATCGTGGAAGAAGAAGAAAAGGTGCGGATCGAAGAGAGGATCAAGGGGACGTAAGAATCATCTTCATCTGGGTTCCCTCCAACTTGTGCTTCAAGGAACATCATCAACCGGCCTTGATAAATAAAGGGGGACTACTTCTATGTCTTCTATCAGTTCTTTATGATGTGTTCTATGATCTATATTTTGGGTTTGATCATACTTGAATATTTGTGTTTATTTTCTGAACATTAGAGATATTTGTGTGTGTGACCGTTTGTGTATACGGTCGTGTTTGATCGCCTTCGTGCGATCATGTTTGTGTCATTGTGCTGCGGTTGTTGCAGCGTGTGTGTGTGTTGTGATTCGGTCGTCGGATTGTGTGTGTGTTTGTGATCCGGTCATCGGATCGTGTGGGAGACTTCGTCTCCGTCTGGGTGTGTGTGTTGGGGTGTCCCCGTGTGTGTGCGGGCGTCGTCCCGTGTGTGTTTGGAGCGTCGTCTCCGTTTGGGGATTTAGCCCCGAGTGAAGCCTCACCGGGTTTGGTGAGGGGTGGACGTAGGGAGCCCGTCGTGGTCCTGAACCATCTTAAAAATCCCCGTGTCTTGTGGTTTGATCTTTGTGGTTGTATGCTTCGCTATCTTATATGTTTATGCAATCGTGTGAGCTCGGTGAGATTGAGTGAATTAAGTTTAAATATGTTTAGATTAAATTCTTCAATCGTATCAATCTTGTTAATTCCGTTGTGCGCTAGTTTATGTTTTTAATCGGACATAGTTTATAGTAGTAAGACTTATTCACCCCCCCCTCTAGATCCGTGTTCTTGCACTACGGGACCCAACAATTGGTATCAGAGCGAGGCTCTGCTGTCCCTAGATCTCACGATCTACAGAGTGATCCCAGTGCTTATTCATTGATGAGTTTTTCTGTCGAACAGTTTTCAATGAATTCTGCACATATTTTTAATGGTTCTGATTTTCCCTTGTGGTTGGGCAGATTATGTAGGACTGCAAACTCTGTTAATCCAAATCTTTGGAAGTTGATTCATAATGGTCCTCACATTTTGCCTTCAGATGAGACCAAGTGGTCTAAACATGATAAATTGAAGAGTCATGAAAATATTATTGTCTTGAGTTTATTACAAGCTGCCGTAGACACTGACTTGTTTCCTTTTGCTTCTTCTTGTACAACGGCAAAGGAGCTTATGGATCGGTTAATCAAAGCTCAAGAGATGGAAGGGCAAAAAGATTTCATGGCCGGCGATGCTGATCAATGCCATGATGAAAATGTTGATGAGGTAAATTCTGAATCCGAAGAACTCTCTATTGAGGAATGGCAAATGGCATATGCTACGCTGTATGATAAATGCAAGAAACTCAAATCTGAAAATAAAATCTTGAAAAGGAAGATTAATGAGAATGGGCATGCTAATTCCTCCTGTGAGAACTGTAAAATCTAGGAGTCAAAAATTGAACATCTGCAAGAACAAAATGAATCTCTTGAATCAAAAGTTGAATTATTTTCAGAAGAGATTTCCTGTTTGAATGAAGATGTTGAAATGGCTAGAAAACTTAACACATCTTTTCAAATTGAAAATGAGTGTGATGAGCTGCGTGAGCAAAATACATTCCTCATGTCTAAAATCTCCATGCTTGAGAAAAAATGAAGAATATCTTAAGAACAAGCTAGCTTCTTTGTCTGATGATGATAAAATGTTTGAAAAGCTACTTGATTCTGAAATTGAAAGTAAAAGCATCATGAATGAAAATGAAGATCTTAAAAAGAAAAATGGTGCCATGTTAATTCAGAATTCCTTACTAGAAGGAAGATTGAAATGCCTTGATAAGTTTGAAAAAGAAAATTCATTGTTGAAATCTGAGAATGAACAATTGCTTGTTAAGATTTCAAAGTTTGTTGAAACTGAGAAAGTTCTTGAAAATTTAACTGAAAAACTCTATGCCGTGAATGATGAAAATAAGGAAATCTTGAAAGAGAATGAAAACTTGGAATCAGTGAATTGCTTGCTTAGTGAGAAAATCCTTGCACGTGAAAAAGAGACAAATGATTTAAAAAATGACTTGTCTAGATTTGTCAAAGGGAAGGAGAACTTAGACTCATTGCTAGGTGTTAAAGTGAACTTTCAAAAAGAGGGTCTTGGTTACATCCCGGTCAACAAAAAATCTTTTGAATCAAAAATGAAAACCTCTTTTGTTCATGTCTCCGACATTCCTAGTACCTCCAAAACACATCCTCCCATTGCTCAAGTGAAAATATCTGAAAATAGTTTTGATAAAAAGAAAAATCACAACAAAAAGCCTTCCATGTCAAATAGATCTCAAAAATCAAAGTTGAATGTTGAATGCTTCTATTGTGGCATGTTTGGTCATGAAATGAGTGATTGTGATGTCTTGAAAATGGATGAGCATAATACATGCAAAGATAACGCTTCTTTCAAAAGAAAGAAAAATGTCTCATGCTTTTATTGTCACAAACTTGGCCATGTCATGGATGATTACTTTGTGAAACAAAATGATGATTATCGTGCCATGAATGCTAAGTTTAACTTTCAAAGAAAATTCAGAAATGAACACGCTTCCCATGCTGAAAGGTTTGCATCCCATAAGAAAAACTTGTTCACAAACACTCATGCAAACAATGGAAAGTCATTCCGTAGACCCACGTCTCCTTGTTGCTTTCATTGTGGGAAGTACGGGCATGTAATGAAAGAATGTTGGTTTTTGAAAATAGAAAATTTCCATGCTTCTAGAATGCATGCTAGGTCTGATTTTGTTAAATTTAGACATTTTGAAAATAGAAGATGGAATGGATTTGAAACTTCCTTTACTCCAAAAAGGAAGTCTTTTGGTAAAACTGCTTCTCCTCAATGCCTTTATTGTGGAAACCATGGACATGCTATTGAGAATTGCAGGATCATGAAGAATGATGATGTTGTAGCAATGAAAAAGAAGAAAGCATTTGGTGGCAATGCTACCAACCTCTAGGGACCCAAAAAGGCTTGGGTGCCCAAATCTGATGAATGAATTATTTTGGATGCAAGTGTGCCTTGAGGTAAATAAAGAATGAAAGGGGTTCCAATAAAATGGAACAATGCACACTCATATGGTAAAACTCCAACTTTGCTCCTTCACTGTCAAACTTGGTGGTTTTGATGTTTTGGAATCAGATTTTGGTATGTTCTCATGTTTTTCTCAAATTCTTCACAAGCCATACATATCTTCAATGGATGAATATTTGGTATATCAAATAGTGGTTAGAAAAGGTTGGACTACGTTCAACTGGATACTTCCACTAAGCGTGATGGTGGTCTTCGGACCTATGTTCTCCGCCTAGTACCAAAACTCAGAAATTGAATTATTTGGCTTATAAAGAACCTTGTGTTTTGAATGAAATCAATTTGCCTTTGATTTGCACGTGCTTTCAAATTGAATTTGAAAACCCTTCTTATTTTAAAAGGGCAAAATTTTTGAACTGTGGAATTGCTTGATCATATGCAACAATTGGTATTGAAATGTGGAAACATGTCTTTTGAAGGAAACCAATTTGCCTTGAAATTCTGAAATACCATGTGCGCTCAAATTGATTCTGAAATTTATTTTTGCTTCTAGAAGGTAAAATTTCTGATATGCAAAATTATTCCTTTGACAGATATTGTTTCTGAACTTGATCTGTTGTTCTTGTATTTTGCTATGATGAACATGTCTCATTGGTTGAATGAATCTGAAAATTTTGAGGAAAAAGCATGATGTCTTTGCCTACTAAATACTTTTCAATATGAAATACATGAGCATCTGAGTGAAATTGAGTATCTGGTATATCAAATGGTGTGTAGTGAAAAGGTGGATTATGTCCACCTAGAAGCTCTCACTATGTGTGAGTTGAGTTTTTAAACCTTCACTTCCACCTCGTACCAGAACCTATAAAATCTGTTTGATTTGTGGATGACACTCTAAACTCTTGAAATGTTATTGAAAATCTGTTTTTGAACATTTCTGAAAATAATTTGGGTTCACTACTTGATTTTGATCATTTGTGTACCCTTGTTCAAAAAGGGCAAGTCTTGAAAAATGGTTGCTGCTCATCAGTTGAATATGTATGTCTCCTTGTGCATTCTGTCATGATGTTCTAAAATAAAAATAAATAAAAAAAATTTGCATCCTGCATTGCATTCTCATGCTTTTATAAGTTACATGCATTAGAAACTTCATAAGGTGCATTTAGATCATTCATATGAAAAACTGAAAACTTGCATCTTGCACCCATATTGAATTTTGCAATGCATTTAGAACTTTTAAACAAAAATCTGACATTCTGCATTGCATTGGCATCTTTGCATATCATTCATATACTATGCATATAAAATGACAAAAAGATGCATATTGCATATTCATGCATATAGAGCATATGCATATATTGCATGATAATCGCATATCTTGACTCGTGAATGATTGTATGTATGTTTCATGAATCTTTGCATGTTTGTAAGTATTTACCCTATGAAACTATTTCTTGATCTTTTTAAGACCTCACCTCCTTGATAAATAACAATGTAGTGATTTTATTCATATGTGATCCATGTCATATATTAAGGGGGAGGATTTGATTCCGACCGTGCATACATTTAGGGGGAGTCATAGCTATGTCTTGTCGAATTTATTTTATACATGTAAAATAAAAATTTACCCCCACACTCTTGCACATAATGAATTCAATGTATTTCATTGATAAGATTTAAGAAATTCTTTCCAACACTCTAAAGAGAACTTGAATCTCTACATGGACATTAAAGAGTAATCGTGAGGAAAAAGTTACCTACCCCACAAAAATTCAATAAGTGGAATGTGGATCCGAGTAACCGGGAATCTCCCCTGAAACAAAGGAGGAAACTCGCGTCAAAAGGAGAAACAAAAATCCATATGTGTGACGAATCCAAGTAGCCGGGAATCCCCATTGAGACATATGAGGAAACTCGCGCCAAAAAGTGAAGTCCATTAAAAGAACAAAATCGGGGTTGTGCGAAGCTACCGATAGTCGAGAATCTAAAGTGAAAGTGTAGAGAGGAGATTACCTTCTAGTGTTTTTTAGAAAATCTGAAAATCCATATGTTTTGAAGCTCATTAGTCATTGCCTCACATTTCACATGGGCATTTTTGTGATATATGTATTTTATGAATTTGCCTACATTCATGGTTTATGTAGTACTTCTAGTTGTGTATGCACAAATCTCTTAGTTATGCTTCATGTTTTACATTCTTGAATTTGAATCACATGCTCTTTTGTTAACCCGTGCCTCATTTAGGGGGAGTTACTATATGTAATATTTGTGTGCATGATGATTGTGCTTGTGTGCTTGCATATTCATGCATTCCCCTTGAGTCTAATTCTGAGCATAAACCTTACATTTGAAGGATAGAAGTCATCATGTGCATAGCTTCATAAATTGCATAATTAGCATTCACATAGTGCATATTCAGTGCTAATTTGTATATTTGACATTTTCAGCATGCATATAGGTCCTTCATGATATCATCTTGATCAAATCCATACTTTTCAACAATTGGCACAGTTCATTTTGAAATGCATATTCTGAACACTTCATGTTGCATCAATGCCAAAATGAGTTCAACCAACAAATGGTATCATGATCAACAAATGTTATCTTTGAGGCTATCTCTCTCTTCAAGAATTGAAATTGCCTATATTTGTGCCTCTATCTTGATCAACACTTGGTATCATATATTTGAGCCCCTACTTAACATCAATTGGCCTTTAAATTGGAAACTTATCATTTGGCCTCACATGTTCATTTTATGTCACATGCTCCCTTGTCTTTTTGTAGATGACAAAAAGAGGGAGAATGATTGGTGTGTGCTCAATGGTGTATGAATGTTGTTGTCTTGGGGAGAATGTGAGAAGTGGTTATGCTCAATGTTTGCACATGTTTGTAAAATCTATATTATCACACACATCGTTTTGTCATCATCAAAAAGGGGGAGATTGTTACATCCCATAGTTCGTGCTTGGTTTCAATGATATCAAAACGATTGTGTTTGTATGTGTATGTGTTTCATTGAGCAATATGGTTTATATCTTGATTTGATGGGTTGAAAGATGGAGTTACACTTTATGTTTAAGGAACTAACGTTATATTTATGCTGGTTTGCAGGAATACAACTTCATGTCTCATACTTGGAATCTTAAGGAGTCCATTAATGAAAAATGGAGTTAACTCTGTTCATGTTTGAAAGTCATATGAATGCTTTATATTTAATGGTCTCATACTTTGAATATTTTGATTTACAGGATCAAAATCCATGATTTATGTTTGGAACTCAAAGGAGTGCATCAATGAAGATCTTATTGAAAAAGGGAGTTGACTAACTCACTGCATTGTGATGACTCTTCTATATTTCATGCATTCCATCAAATAGCTTTTCACAATCTTGGTTGGGTATTTTCATGCGCTTTCCTCGTAAGATTTTTGGGCTTGAAATAACCTCAACCTTGTAACTTGAAATTTGATGGATGTGATCTTCTAAGTTGCTAATGACATGAATGTGGTTCATGCATTTTCTACTTGAAGCTTTTAAGCTTGTATTGTGCTTCAAATATTCGTACAAGACTTCATGAGATTTGGTTCAATATTGCTCATGCCTTGCATGAATGATTGGTATTTACTGATGTGTGAGATGCATGTGAAGACAATGTTCCTCGTGAAAATAAGGCTTCATGAATATTAATTTTTGTCAACAAGAATGCCATTTGAATGAATGTGGTTCTATGATATTATGTATGCTTTGCATTTGACATGATTGTTAACACTTGTGTAATGAAGCATCTTGATGTTGAAGATTTGGTTGATTCAAGAATGTGATTGAATGGTTGAGCTTCCATGTTATTATATTTGATTGAATGATAGATTCATGCTTATCATTTTAAAACCTTGTCATTTGGTCAAATGTATTTTTGCTAAGTGATTTGAGAAGCAAAACACATGTTTGAATAGGTTCAATGATGTATTTCATTGTGAACATGTTCATAGTGTTAATGCATAACTCATATATTTTGATTCTCAACTAACCTCTTGGTTTATCATGTTTTTCAGGATGCAAAATCATTGTTGATCTTCATGGGATTATGGTAACATATAATCAATTATTTCCCTTTGGTTTGATGGAGGTTTTAGTTATTTTTTAAACTTAAACTGTCTTACAGTCTTCACCATTTTCAATCCAACTGTTGGATCTCCTCTCTAAAAAATTTATGTTGTAGCTCTGGGAGTCCTCTTTCCAACGCCTCCAGTCTCACTTCAATCGGAGTTCGGAGCTAGGAGAATTAATTCCTGTCGCCGAAGCGCGCAGAGCTATTTTTTGTGTAATCTGCCTGAAAGGGTCGACCCCTGGGGTTGACCCATGGAAGGGTCGACCCCAAGGGTCGACCCCTGTAACACAGGGTATTTTTTTGTGTATTCGAGCAACCTGTTGCCCGAGGGTCGACCCCAAGGGTCGACCCCTTCCGGACGGGACTTACGAAAGTGTTTAAAACCCATTGAAAACCCTTCAAACATTACCATACTACCCCCTATTAGTTTCTATTGTTATTAAGGTGTTTTTAACATGTATTAGGAGGGATTTATGAGTCTTTTCCCCACCCCTTGAGTTGCTTATATAAGAGTTACGAATTTGGGAGTTGATCAACCCTAATGCTCATTTGTTCATTCATATAGGTGAAGAAAAGGGGAGAACGTGGTGGAGCTCTTGCAAGGAGGAGAACATCTACTTCCGTGAAGATCTGGAGATCGTGGAAGAAGAAGAAAAGGTGCGGATCGAAGAGAGGATCAAGGGGACGTAAGAATCGTCTTCATCTGGCTTCCCTCCAACTCGTGCTTCAAGGAACATCATCAACCGGCCTTGTTAAACAAAGGGGGACTACTTCTATGTCTTCTATCAGTTCTTTGTGATGTGTTCTATGATCTATATTTTGGGTTTGATCATGCTTGAATATTTATGTTTATTTTCTGAACATTAGAGATATTTGTGTGTGTGACCGTTTGTGTATACGGTCGTGTTTGATCACCTTCGTGCGATCGTGTTTGTGTCATTGTGCTGCGGTTGTTGCAGCGTGTGTGTGTGTGTGTGTGTTGTGATCCGGTCGTCGGATCGTGTGTGTGTTTGTGATTCGATCGTCGGATCGTGTGGGAGACTTCGTCTCCGTCTGTGTGTGTGTTGGGGTGTGTCCCCATGTGTGTGCGGGCGTCGTCCCGTGTGTGTTTGGAGCATCGTCTCCATTTGGGGATTTATCCCCGAGTGAAGCCTCACCGGGTTTAGTGAGGGGTGGACGTAGGGAGCCCGTCGTGGTCCCGAACCACCTTAAAAATCCCCGTGTCTTGTGGTTTGATCTTTGTGGTTGTATGCTTCGCTATCTTATATGTTTATGCAATCGTGTGAGCTCGGTGATATTTGTTGTGTCCCTGTGATTTTGATGATAGCAAACACTATAAGTCATTTGAATGCATACAATTCTGTTTGTGGTGCATATGAATGTTTCATTGAAAATCTTATCTGAATTATTGCTGCATTTAAATATGGTTGTGTGGTGTGTGCTTTGGTGCATTTCATTATTGCTTATGCATTTCAAAATTGATTGTATCTGGATTGCTTGTTATCTGGATATCTTGATGTCAGTCTGTTCAATGGGTCGACCCCCCTTCCAGATGGGTCGACCCCCCAAGTCTATACAACGCCAATCTGTTCATGCATTGTATCTCAAGTCTACACACTACATTTTAGGCAAAGTCTGCAAATTGGGAGAGTCTGTACATTGCCTTCAAAGCCTTCCAAGTGTGTACATCGGTCTGTACAGCGCCCAGGTTCCTACATTTCAGGCGAAGTCCATACATTGGGCCCTTCATCAAAGTCCATACAGTGCACTATTCATCAAGTCCATACATTGCATAATGTTCGTCAAGTCAATACATTGCACTGTAGATGCATCGAAGGGAAGTATGCACATCGGACTGTTCATGAGAAGTCTATACATTGGAAGTGTGTACATTGTTCAGCTGCCTTGATCAAGTCTGTACAGCGAGCAGCGTTTATGTGTCTCATGCCATTCTCCAAGTTTGTACATCATACTGTTGAAACCTCAAGTCTGTACAGCGAGCAGCGTCCTTGTGTTTCAAGCCATTCTCCAAGTCTATACAATGGCTTCGGCACGCCAAGTCTATACAATGGCTTTGGCACTCCAAGTCTGTACATCGCTTCAGGCACTCCTGTGCAAAGTATATACATTGTATCTTTTACCTACGTTGCTCGAAAAAAAGTCTATACACGGCTGGATGATCAAGTCTGAACATTGGCGGCTTTCCCTACGTTCTGGCCAAGTCTATACATTCATACCTTTCCCTACGTTCTGGCCAAGTCTACACAACACTTGCCTGACTTCTGTTTCAAGCCTATACATTGTTCACTCAGCTTCTTCATGTCTATACGGAGTCTTCATCTTCTGAAGTCTGTACATTGGAAGTGTGTACAGTGTTCAGTTGCCTTTCTTCAAGTCTATAAATCCACAGTGGATCTTCAAAGTCTGAACATCCGTTCACTTCACTCAAGTCTATACATCCACAGTGGAACGCCAAGTCTGTACATTGGCCTCAAGCTTCACAAGTCTACACATTGTCTTCGGCTTTAAAGTCTGTACACTCGTTTGGAAAGTCTATACTTTGTGAAGTCTGCACATTGGCTTCTCATTTGCATAAGAGTCTATACACTGGTCGTGCATTCAAGTCTTTCACAAGTCTGTACATCAGACGCGCATGCTCGCCCATCCCTCCGGATGCTCTCCTGGGACCGAGTATGCTCTCCAGTGACTGTTAATGCTCCGATTGGCCAGCGTCTCTCTTGATCAAGTCTATACACTCATTCACTGTTCATGCATTCACAGTGAAGTCTGTACATTCGTTTGGCTATGCATCACTATCCACCAAGTCTATACATTGGTAGAGTCTGTACATCAGACGCGCATGCTCGCCTGTCCCCCCGGATGCTCTCCTGGGACCGAGTATGCCCTCCAGTGACTACTAATGCTTCCCTAACTTTGAGGATGCTCCCCTGGAGCAGCGATTGCTCCCCAGAGACAGCAAGTGCTCCACATGCTCCCCTGACGCTGGTGATGCTGTCCAGAAGCCATAGATGCTCCCCTGAGACTTCATATGCTCCCGTGCGAGAACGCACTAGTCTCTGGGTATTTAAAAGAATTGTATTACATGCATTCCCTTTCACTAAGTCTGTACAATGCATGCACTTTCACAAGTCTATACAATGCATTTCATTTTACAAAGTGTCGACACCAAGTTGATAATCCGATACTCTGTCTGACAGGTGCTCTGCTCGTGAAGCTTAAGGAGGGCACGTGATCCGAGGCTGGAAGGCCTGACTAGATGATGACACATGGACTGACAGCCTGCTGGATGCTACCACGTGGTCCGAATACTTAGGGCTGGAAATGTGGAGGTCTCACGCCGGGGCAGCTGCTACTGCTGCTGCTATATATATGAGTCTTCATCTTCAGATGAAGAGTGATCGAGTTGGCGAGAGGTGAAGTCCATACAGAGAGCCACGATCCAGACAGAGAAGAAGAAAAGGAAAAGAAGAAGAGAAAGAGAGTGAGAAAGAGAAAGAAAGAGAGATTGAGTGAGAGATCGAGATAGCAGAGTGTGAAGAGAAGAAGAGGAAGAAGAACAGAGAAGAAGAGAGAGCTAGAGTGATAGAAGCTTCAACTGAAGATCTGTTCTTGCTGGGCCGTGGATCAAATCCAGGCCAGCCAGCTCCTGCGAGAGCCACAGTCTGAGTTTACTTTTTCCAGCTTTCTGTTGCTGCATTTTTGTTTTTCTTTTCAACTATTCACTAGTTGTTCTTCCGATTATCTTGTGTGAGGTTGGGTTCCCTCCGGTGTGGAGGAAGAGAGACTTGCGTCTCTGGTTGCCTTTGACTGGGAGTCATCGGTTGTTTCCCTCCGGTTTGGAGGAAGGGAGGATGGGTCCTCCAGTTCTGGGCTTGTAGGTTTCGAGTCCAGGTGGTCCCTCCGGTTGGGAGGAAGAGAGGTCCGAGACCTCTAGTTTGCAGGTGACGTGGTGTCACTTGTGCTTCCCTCTGGGTTTCAGAGGAAGAGAGACTTGGGTCTCTAGGTTCCCCTCCGGTTTGGAGGAAGGGAGGATTGGTCCTCCGGTTCTAGTCTTGTGGGTTGCAAGACTAGGTGTTCCCTCCGGTCTGGAGGAAGAGAGACTGTGCGTCTCTAGTTTCCAAGTGGCTGGGAGTCACTTGGGATGTCCCTCCGGTTGGGAGGAAGAGGGGAGGTTGTTCCCCTGGTCAAGCTGTTTGGCAGCCTTTGTTGCAGACTGAGTCTGCTGTGCTAGTGTTACTAGTGGAAGCCTCACTCCGGTTGGGAGTGAGGGGTGGACGTAGGTCTTTGGACCGAACCACCTAAAAAGCCTGGTGTTCTTTTGTGGTTTGTTTGCCTTATGTGTTCATTTCTCTGTTGCGCTCACTAGATGCTTGCTTAGGATCGTTTGAGGGCTTCTTGAGTTGTTGTCTTGCTTTCATCCTTCTAAGTTTCCTCAGTTTATTTCTGCAACAGTTTTAATTCCGCATAACTGAGCTTTAGAGTTTTAATTAGGCTATATTTGTAGAGGGATACATTCACCCCCCCTCTGTATCCGGGCCTTACAGTCTAACAATTGGTATCAGAGAAGGTTCTCTGATTGATCAGATCCAACGATCTGCAGAGGATCCTGTTGTCCCTTGGTGCATTTCTGATTTTACTCTTTGCTGCATTAATTTGCTTACCGATTTATTCAATGGGTTCCCCACCAGTTTTTAATGGCTCTAACTTCAACTCATGAGTTAGCAGTCTACATAACTATGTGAATTTGATGAATCCGGATCTGTGGAAGTTAATCTCACATGGTCCTCACAGACTGCCAAAGGAAAAGTCCAAATGGACTAAAAGTCATAGATCGAGAAATGAAGAGAATCAGAAAGTTTTGAATCTAATGAAAGAAGCTACTGACAAGGCTCTACATTCTTGTTTTTATGACTGCAGGTCCGCTAAGGACATTCTGGAAAAGCTGAAGCTAACTCAGAGAAGAGATGAGGACAGTTGCCTGATGGCTGACAAGAGCAACCATGGCAGTGATCAAGATGAATCCGAAGAACATGATGATGAGGAGGTAAACCCTTTCGAGAATTTTTATTTAGATGACTGGGAAGATGCCTATGTCAATCTGACAAGATCCTATATAAAACTAGGGAAGAAGTATAAAGGTCTGAAAAAGGAGCTAAAGAATCATGAGAATGCTAAATCTCGAGATGAAAGCCCTGAAATTCTAAAAACTGAAAATGAAATTTTTAGAAGACAACTACAAGATTTCGATTCTATTACTACAGATCTAGATCATTTGAAATCTGAAAAACAAACCCTTGTGAAACAAATTGGTTTACACAAAAAGGAGAATCAGGAGCTTGTTTGTGAAATTTCTGAACTAAAGGAGAGGCTTAGTTTAATTGATGATCAGGTTCATCACTATAATGCAGTTCAGAATGAAAAATTGGTGAGAGAATTAGAGTGTGTCAACTCTGAACTCGAAAAAATGAAATCTGAAAATACTTGCAATGCTTTTGCAGCTTTAAGAGACTTGATAAATGAATTTGATTCTGATGATAAAATTCAAAAGGATTTAATCAAATCTCTGAAAGAAGAAAATAAATCATTGCTAGAAAAGAAAACTGAAACTGAAGATATGAAATTTGAAAATGAAAGACTCAAAAACCAGTCCAAGGAATTTGAACACAAATTGATGAGTCTTGAAAAAGAAAACAGATTGATTTCTGAAAAAATGGAGGCTGATAGAATAATGAATCTAGAGCTTCAGAAAAATCTCAACAAACCTCAATCTGAGAAACAACAGGAAAACTTTTATGAATGTCAGTCTTCCTTAGATGATTGGATGTTTGATGATGATGTCCTAGAGAAAAATAAGAAATTGAAAGAGGAAATCAACAAGCTAAATCATCTAAACACCCAACTGTCAGATAGGCTATTGACAATTGAAAAAGGCAAGGGTGTGAGCATAGATAATTCAGATAGGTTGATGAATGCTGAACAAGAAATTGAGAGTCTAAAAACCATCAACCTAATGTTGAGTGGAAATGTCAAATGCTGTGAAGAGAAGGTAGCTAATTATGAGCTCACTATCACATCCCTTCAACAAGAAGTTGATGATCTTTATAAGTCCCTATCTGAAGCTGACAATGAAACAAAGCTAAAACAGGAAGTCGAAAGACTCAAAAGTCTGAATGATGCCTTGCATCAACAAGCAATTTCCTGTGAAACAGATTTGTCCAAATATGAAGCTAAAATTGCTGATTTGAATTCTGAGATTAAAGATTTGAAAAATTCTCTTTCAAAATTTGTCAAGGGAAAGGACAATCTGAATAAGCTTCTGGGAAAGAGTGATAACTCTCAGAGACAAGGGCTGGGTTATAGTTCAACAAACAAAAGGATCAATAGCAATAAAGCTTCAACTGTGTTTGTAAAAGCTTCTGATCAAAACACAACTGCTGGTCCTTCTATTTTTCAATTCACTGCACAAAAGTCCACTGTGAAACCCAAAACTGTGGAACAAACTCCAAAACAGAAAAAGGGTGAAAATTCACAGAAAAAGGAAAAAGACACTCCTGTTGTTATAAAGAAGACTGCACACAATTTACATGATCTCTCACACACTCACATTAAAAAGGGTTCATGTTATTATTGTGGGAAAGGAGGTCACATAATGGAGGATTGTGGATTGATGTTAAAGGATGAGCATGCTAGTGGAACTTTACATTCTAGAAACTCTTTTGATAGAAACCATGTTGCTAGGAAGCTTGATGCCTCATGTTATTATTGTGGGAAGCATGGTCATCTCATGAGTGAATGTTTTATCATGAAAGAAGACAATAAACAGCATGCCAAGTCCCCCATTCATGTTCATGGTCCATATGGATCTAAACACAATTCTAGTCAGCACATTGTGTGTTTCAACTGCAATAAGCCTGGGCACAAGGCTGCTGAGTGCTGGTTTAGATCCACTTGGGGTAAAAATAGTTTTCATAGAAGAAATTCTTTTGCATGTTCCCACTGTGTGAAAAATGGGCATATAGTCAAGGACTATTGGTATGCTCAAAAGAACTATGTTAATCCCCATTTTGTCAAATTCCCTGCAAAATCATTTATGAAAATTTCATACTATAACTGTGGGAAGCCAGGCCATAAATCTGCTGAATGTTGGATGGTTAAGAACAAGCATCAAACTGCTCATGTATATAACAGAAAATTATATGAACATGTTTATAAACATCACCCTTCTGTTAATATGCATCATAAGAACCAAAAACCAGCTATTTCATGTAGATACTGTAGAAAATTTGGACATTCTATAGATGACTGTTCACTGATGAAATTTGATGATAATGTTGCTATGAAAATGTTTAGAATACCTGCTAGAGGTAAGGCAGGACCCAAAGCTACTTGGGTCCCTGCAGGATCAAAATGATCAATATTTTGCAGGAGTGCCTTGGACTGAAGAATAAAAAGGGGGAAATAAACCAAGGCACCCAAGTTGATGAAACCTCATTCAGGTAAATTTCTCAAATCTGTTCAAATAAAATTTATGGTTGAGCTGATAAGTCATAGTTTCATGCATACATGCCTTTTATTTGATTTGACTCTTGCATCGAGCTTTGTAGGCTTTCTTGCTTGTACTGTGAGCTGTGTGCATATATGTTAATTGCATATCATGCACTTTGTAAGGGGGAGTTTGATTGATGCTTGCATAATCATGATAATCTCATTTGCTGAATGCATACATGTAGTTAGTTGCAATTGCATTTCATTACATTGAAAATGCCAAAAAGATAGATTGAATGCATACATTTAGGGGGAGCATTATTCTTACTCTTGAAATCACACAACTGTTTTTAGATTTACTACATAGCATATCACTTATTTTTGAAAAATAAAAAAAAGGGGGGAAGGTAGTGTCTCACTGCATATAGATAGGGGGAGCATACTTAATTCGTTCAGTTATGTCTATATCTGAACTCTTCCTATCCATCTACTTTATTCATCCTGTCAATTCTGTAGTGTCAGTGATTCCATCATCGAAGTGGTATCAAATGATCTTTCTTGACTGCTTCTGAAGTTGTTCATAATCTGAATTCATACCTTATAGGTATCTGTCTGTCTCTCCTAAATATGCTGAAGGAGAGCTTCACTTCTATTCAGTCATCTTTGAACTTCTATGCTCAAGAGCAGCTCGTTTGCTACAATCCTTCAGAATCCATGCTGACTGTTGAATATTCTCACTTGAATTACTATGCTGAGATATGAAGTAAACCTTCAGCCTGAATACTACTTCATAAAAGTTAAAATATCTTTAATGAGGAACCTTCCATTATACATGCTTAAGAACATTTGTTAACTAGAAGTGGTTTAAGTCTTATGTACTCTTGTTTGGTCACAAGAAACTTGAAAATATCTGTTTCAACCTCTTAATAAACTTTAACTGTCTGCTTCATGTAAATTCATGTAAGACTTTCTGAAATCTGAAAAGTTGATATCCATGTCTACGTTGACTGAGATATATAGTGTATGTGGTTGTTCCTAAACAACTAACTTGTTCTGAATCCTTTTTAAGTAAAAGTATGGACAGAGAAATGACTGTGGTTACTGAGAAACCTGTCCAAAGGATTGTGTCATGAAGTACCATGGTTAACTCTGTTTAAAGAGATGATTGGAAATTATTGTGAAAATATGGCAGAGCAATGGCATAGTTGTATTGAGTAACTGGGGATTCTGGCATCTGATCAAGGTGTATCCTCATGCCAAAGATACTTTTATTGCTACCTCTGTTCTCTAAAATGGGAGAAGCAATACGGTTGTCATACTGAGTAACTGGGGATTCTGACCTCTGATCAAGGTGTCTCTCCACGTCAAAAGGTGTTGATAAACCAAAATTGTTCATTAAAGAAAGATATGAACAAGTGTAAATCAAATTATGAAAGAACAATTAAAATTCAGGAGCATTCACTTATGTTTCTCTTAAAGCTGTCATGGAAAGTAAACTAAGTAAGATGTAAGTTGGTTGAACTAGAATATTATATGAGCTTATAGTTTTTTTTTATTAAGTGTTGGTTCAGATATGAGTACAATTTCTATTGAAAAATTTCGGTTTACATCATTCTTAAACCATTTCTGACAATCAAGGTTTCATAAGCTTTTATGATGGAGGAATCTAGAACTTAAAATTCTGATTCTATGAAGTTGGTATCTTGCTGAAAAGTTCAATATCTCAATTTTCACTAATTGTTGAAAATGCTCATCCTATTGCTCTTTATCATTGTGTTTTGATTCAGACTGGTTGTCATATATGAGAGTTACAGTCTTTGGATAACCAGAGTTCATCCTTGCAGTGTGTTAATGAAAACTTGTCTTTCTCACTTATTCACTGTGATTACAGTCTGTGGTTTGCTGATAGATGCTCATCACTTCACTATATCAATTGGCTTCACTCCATCTAATCAGGGGGAGCTTCCATGTCATGATTCCTTAAAGGGGAGATCTAGTTAGAATTTCTTAGTGTCCCTGTACTTTTGTTGACATTCTCCCTTCATCTCAATGGGTTTCATTCATCAAAATGTTTTCTGATAAGAGGGAGCTTAGTCAAAGGGGGAGTTTTTAATTCACTCATATTATGCAGTCTTATTCTTTCCTCTTCAATTCATGTCTTTTTGCTGAGGTCAAAGGGGGAGAAATATTTGATCAAGTCAGTATGACTCATAGAGTACTCATAGTGTTGCCATCATCAAAAAGGGGGAGATTGTTGTGTCCCTGTGATTTTGATGATAGCAAACACTATAAGTCATTTGAATGCATACAATTCTGTTTGTGGTGCATATGAATGTTTCATTAAAAATCTTATGTTAATTATTGCTGCATTTAAATATGGCTGTGTGGTGTGTGCTTTGGTGCATTTCATTATTGCTGATGCATTTCATAATTGATTGTTATCTGGATTGCTTGTTATCTGGATATCTTGATGTCAGTCTGTTCAATGGGTCGACCCCCCTTCCAGATGGGTCGACCCCCCAAGTCTATACAACGCCAATCTGTTCATGCATCGTATCTCAAGTCTACACACTGCATTTTAGGCAAAATCTGCATATTGGTGTTGACACCCGTTTTAGCCCACAAGTTGTGTCATTTCTCTTATTCATCATTTTTGATGCTCCGAATTAGCCATTATTTTGGAGCTTTCTCGGATGGATTTCAAGCCCATTTTTACTATTTCATATCCTTTAAGTCTTGGAGATCATGATTTCTTAGAGCCTCGGAGCTTTTCTTATCAAATTCCCACTTCCAAATCAACTTTAGGCCCATTTAGGCCGGCTTCCCTCAAGTAATCGACTCTCTCTCACTGCGCAGTCCTGAAAGTGGTTCTTTTTCACCCTCTTCCTATCCTCTATTCAAAAAGTTATCTTCACCAAAGTTGTTCATCTTTCAAATATCTACAACTTCTTCTTCTACGCCATTGGCCAGTTCTGCCCCGATTGTGAGCTATTTGCATTTTTCTGGCATGCTGTGCTGTTCACCTATGTCATAGAATTTTCCTCTCTCTTCCTGCCCCATTTTCTCCCTCTTATTTTCATTTTCTCAACCTGATTTCTTCATGAAAATTGTTCCTCTCTCAGTTATCTACAATTTATTCTTCTACCACTTTCGCTAGTTCTGCCCCATTTGAGAGATACGCTTCAATTTTTGATGTCGCACGCAGTCTGCCCAGAATCTGCCTCCATCAATGTGACGGCCCTATACAGGTGCGTTACATCAGTGTGACGATCCTATGATAGACCGTCACACCGAAACTTGCCCGAAACACCCTGTTCAACACCCAGAATGTGGCGGTCCTACCTTAGACCGTCAGAGTCCATGTGACGGTCTAGTATGGGTGCGTTACACCGAAACTCATCCGAAAACGCCCCGTTCGACCCCCAGAGTGTGACGGACCTACCCTAGTCCGTTACATAACTCTGACGGTCGTACGATAGACCGTTACACGCACTTGAGAGTCCAATTCGTGCTGGACTCTGCTCCGTTTCTATTCGTCGTGGCCCCCTTGCAGAGTCCATAACTTCTTGAATTCTACTCCCAATTGAGCGCCATTTTTTCCTACTTCTAGCCCTTTATATTATCTTGAATTTGATTCATAGAACTTCAAATTTCATTGGCTATATCTCTCAGGAGTTGGGTCGAAAGATCAGGATTTAAGTATCCTAGTTCAACTCAAACCTTGCAGAGCCATATCTTCTAGAATCCTCCTCCGAATTGATCCCCGTTTGTTCCTATCTCTTGTCCTTAGTATTATCTCGAGTTTAATCTAGAGAACTCGATTTATCTTGGACTCTATCTCCGGGAATCGTGATAAGAAGATGAAGCTTTCTTACAAAACTCTATAAAAACTACCCAGTTCGCAGTCGCGACGGGGGGCTCTTTCCGGACGTGGGGCGAAGCCATGTTGCAACGCCGACTCACAACTTCAACCCCATCTTGGAGAGGGAAGTATTAGCTTTCAATTGCATCCTTCTGGGCTTCATTTCATGATCTACACTCTTAGTTCTAGTCTCCTCAAAATCACAAATCATCACAGTTTTCTGCAGTTTCTGCTACACATGCGTTTCTCTCCATTTTGCATCATCATTTTCTCTCTATTCTCTCAATCAAATCTCGTGATTTCAAATCTCATGCATGCACAACACACCCACCTATTATTTCCACCCTTCCACAGGGGTTAAAAACCTCCCCCCGGTGCGTTCTCCCCCTTTTATTCATGCTATTTTATCACTTTGGGCAGATTTCTACACTTCATGTTCTAATGGGTTTTTTATCCTTGTTTTGGCTTTGTTTTGCAGGAGAGCATGAAAACAACGTGAGGCCCTCTTCCTCTAGCCGGTTGGAAGGAGAGGAGATTTGAATCCACAAGTTCCCCGCACCCCGTTTCAAGCGCGATCAAGTCTTTAAGTTCCAAGGTACACGGTGTCGTTCCCCTCCTTTCTTCATCCTTTGGCGTTGTTGGAACCTTGGTGGCGATCACGGTTAGTACTTCTCATCCTTTCATCTCCCTTGTCTTTGATTCACATGTTTATACATGTATGTATTTAAAGGGGGCAGGATAGGAATCTAATTAAAAAAATAAATCAACAGTTTTTTGGCGATCACGGTGGGACACCAATGCCCATCACGCTTGTTTTCATGCTCTTTTGTAGGTTGGGTGGGTGCATGTGCATGTTTGGGTGATATTTTATTCATTCTTCAACCGTTTGGGGGGTTTTAAGGGCTCTGGTAGTGTGACGGTCCTACAGTAGATCATCACATGCATGTAACGACCATTTGGTAGACCGTTACAGCTTCTGGCAGTCTTGCACGCATGCTCACATGGCCGTGTTCGTCGGGGCATAACTTTTGATCCCGTAGTCCGATTGAGATGATTCTTGTTGCGTTGGATAACCCTTTGTATTGTCTTTCCATCCATATATCATTTGAAGCATTTGGTTAACATTTGCATATTCTAATATTGTCCAACTTTTTGAGTTTTGTGCATAAGTTCTGCAGGCAGGCTCTGGGACAGGTTCATAGGTACATCTTTACTCAGTGATTTGACTACCTTCCCGACATCTGATTGCATTGATTTTTGTTTCATTGGATAGTCCTTTGTATTTTCTTTCCATCCATAGCTTATTTGCATCATTTGGGTCTCATTTTCTTAGTTAAAAATTGTCATCATTTTGGCATTTTGTGCATAAAATCTGCATGTAGTCTGCACACAAGTTCACGGGGGAAACTTTACTCAGTGATTTGATTGACCTCCCGGGGTCAGATTGATCTGTTCTTGGGCCCGTTGTGCAAACCTTTGTATTGTCTTTCCATCCATATACTATTTGTCTTATTTGGATCATGTTTGCATAGTTTAATCTAGTCTTGATTTTCTAGTTTTAAGCTAGAATTTGCATGCACTCCGGTGCACATAGGGTCATACATTGCATATCATAGTTGAATTTCCTACCTTGGTAAGTGATCCTCTCGCTCCCATATTCCTTGGGCTCGACTAAGTGATCTTATCCGGGACCTCCATAAGTCCCCGCGAGCCGTGGATTCCCACACGGACGCCGGGCCGGTTGTACCTTTCCACACCTTAGGCTTGCATTTGCATACGTGTGAGGGAGTTAACCTTAGTCAACACAAACTTTGGACCTTATTCCCATAGGATTCCTATCTTGAGGGAATTTTTCCTAATTCAAATCATTAAAAGGTCTATTAAAATCCCTAAAATATTTCCCATCATATCAACTTGTTTGAGTTGGGTGAAAACTCTCACGTTGCATTGTTTATGTTGTTTGGGCTTGTCCAAGCCCATTAGTGGTATTTTGTGCTGCATCCACATGTTTTGTTATTGTTAGGCCCACTTAAGTCAGTCCATTTTGTTAGTTCATTGTTCAGTCCAATGTCCCTTCGTCCATTGTCCATTCATCTTTGCATTAGTGGGTCAGCCCCCCTTGTACGGTCTCAAGCCCATTAAGCCCTTGCTTCCCCATTTGTATTATCCTTGATCTCCTTGTATTAAGTCTCCATTTGCCCTCATGGAGTAGTATTCTAACCCCTTGTATCATTCTTTTTCTCAATCTTCTTCCTATTCCCGCATGGAATCCTCTTCCCATGCGGGCCCATCTTCCCATGGTCCTTCTGATCCATCCAAGGAACAGGCTAATCTAATGGCCCATCTTTCAAGCCTTGTTCACCAAATGGACCCGGCCCAGGCCCAATGTCTTATTGCATCTCATCTTCATCGGCCTTCTTCTCATAATGGGCCATCTTCTATTCATGGGCCTCCTCCTTCTCCTTCATATGTTGCTGGCCCAATTGCTAATGGGCATGATTCTCTTAATGGGCCTCATTATTCTGCCCATGTTGCTGCTGGCCCATTCAACCCATGTTCCAACATCTCTTCCAGGCCCGCTCACCCTTCCATTCCCAGAATGGGCCCTTTTTCTTCTCAGCCTGGATCCTCTTATCTGGCCCAATACCATACTCCTGGTCCTAATTCACAACCTCTTGCTCAAGCTGGCCCATATTCTTCTCGATCTCTCCCTACCCAGGAGATGATTGCTCAAACCCAACGCCAGCTTGATGAGCTTCAACGTCGGATCGATCCCAAATCCTCTTTAAGTGTTCTGTTCGCATTTCAAGGTCTTCGGCTTCCGTCTCCATCACAAATTCCTACATATCGTTGTTATAGTGGAGTCGGTGACCCGTATGTGCACTTGAAGGAGTTTGTTTATGAGTCGGCCCAATTTCGACATGACCAACACTTGATGGCTTATCTGTTTGGTCTGTCATTGGAAGGTCTGGCTCGAGATTGGTTCTTCTCTCTTCCGTAAGAGCAAGTCATGAATTTTTAAGCAGTGCAAGGGAAATTTCTTCAGCAGTTTCAAGACCAGGTTGGGCCCAAGTACTCTATTGTGGATCTGACCCATGAGATGATGAAGCCCAAAGAGGAGTTTTCTACCTTTGCCGATCGTTGGCGTCGCTTGGCCGCGCAAGTCCCGGGACACATTCCGGAGGGAGAACAAATCAAGATGCTGATATCCAATGCAACACCTGAGTATCGGTTTATCTTAGCCCTCAACAACATTACCTCCTGGCAACAATTATACAGCCGAACCCGCTTCATTCGTCAACAAATCCAAGATTCCCTTGACCTCGAGTCTCCACCATCTACCTCCACATATCAACCTTCACCGTCCACGTGCCAACCCTACGCTCCCATGAGTCGGCCTGCCATGAGTCAGCCTTTCGCCGCATATCCCTCCACGAGCCAACCTCCCGCCGCTACATACTCATACGCCTCCGCATATCAACCTTCCATGAGTCAACCTCCCGCATCCACATACCCGTCTCCATCTCCACTTTCGGTCAAGGGAACACCACATCTTGAGCAATTAGATGCCGTCTACATACCCCCTCATCCTGTTCCACACATGCCATCATCGAAGCCCTCCACCACTAGCCACGCACTCTTGCCTACGCAACTTCCACTTCCGTCTCCACAACCTTCTCCACCATTATATATCCCTCGGCATCCACCTTGCCCGAAGCAGGCTCCTCGTCTTCCGTTGCCGGAGTACTTCACGGATATTTTCAGGGCTTTGATGGCCACTCACGCGTTGCCGCTCTCTCTGGCTGTGCCTTGCCGACCCACGGTCGGGGATATGCTTCAATATTATGATTATCACAGCCAGCAGGGGCATTTGGTTGAGGATTGCCCCGAGTTCCAGGATTATGTTTATGATCTGGAAGCTAAGAAAAGGATTGATTGGGCCGCTATTCAAAAAGTCATTTTACATCTTCGCAGCCAACAACAACAGCAAGAAGTGCCACTCGGGCAGCCGTCTCCGTTACTTCAAGGTCAGGGGCACCCCTGTGATTCCTCGTCTAGTGTTGCACTGGCTCCATCACCTACTACCTCACCTACCCTGTTACCTTCGCCATCTCTTACCCCGGCTCCATCGCCGCCACAAACCCAAGCCTCTGCTCATGCTAGTGACTCCCCTTCCTCTCCCGCCGCCACTACCACTACTTCTATCCCTAACACCGCTCGACGCGTTGTGTTGACATGTCGACGGTGGACACCACAACCTCCCTCTTCACCCTCTCCACCTCCATGTCCACTACCCCCATCGCCTTCATCACTATCCACACCATCTCCATTGCCATCACCATAACCTCCCTCTCCACCACCAGTGCTTCCATCACCACCTCCATCTCCACCCTCGCCTCCATCTCTGCCATCACCTTTGCCCAATCCTGAGCAAGCTACACCTTTGCCTTTACCTTTACCCTCATCCACGCCTTCACCTTCACCTTTGTCGCCACCCGAGCCTATCATCGCCACATCGCCTGCGCCTTCACTTTCCATCACCACTCCCGTTGGAGCCTCCATGCCTTACAAACCTTCACGTGTTCCACCCAAACATATTTCCTTTACTTCTCCAACCACTTCCACCCCACGGAGCGGGTGTGCGCTTCCTTTGGTGCCCCTCGGGTCTAATCCCCAGGGAGACAATAAGCCAAGTCAGGATGATTCAGTGCCGGCAATGCATTTCAAGATTCAAGATTTTATCTGTCGGATGTCGGTTCGTGTCCTCGTCCCTGGTTATTTTGGGGATGATGCGCCTCTACTTTCAAAGATGAGAGTTGCTAAGAAGAGTTCCTTGAGTTGATGCCAGTTTCTTCCCGAGCGAGGCCGGTGGCAATCTCCTTGCTCGCCGGAGAGTTCACCGTTGATGCTATTATTTCTCCTCGCTCTATTGCCATTCAGATGATAGGCCAAGAAGGGTTCTCTACCCGTGTTGTGCTAACGCATACGGTCGCCAAGCAGATTATGAACTCTATGTTCAAGGGGCAATTGGCCGTATCTTATACACTTTCCAAGGATATTCTGCACTTGTTATGCAATCTTCTTCGGTTTATTAGCAAACCGGCTATGTCAACGCCATGTATTACTCTCCCTCAGCTTCACCCGTCTCTTTTATCAAGGGAGTTGTGCTTCAAGGCTGAGTTCCGAGTGGAGTTGTCGAATCTCATGCTTCTAGTGCCGAGAGACAAAACGCCGTGGGTTTGTGATATTCATCACTCTGAAGGGTTACTTGTCCAAGAATGCCCACTTACTATTGTTAGCACCGGGAGTCTAGGGGCAACTGCCCGATGAAGCTGCATGTCCATAGTCGGGCAAGGCCATCTACTAGGTGGGCTCGCTATTTGAGAAGATATTGCAGGGTAAGGTGCCCAAGGATTCAAGCCCAGGCCAAGCGGGTCCATTTCAAGCCAATTTCAGCTAAGAAGAGACGGCGATGCAGGTTCAAGAGCCATCAGTTGTGCATTCAGGGGTCCGCCTATTCCTCCCTTTCTTTTCATTCATCCTTCTTTCTACTCACTTCCCACCCTTGGGTGGTGTACCTTCCTCCATCTGATTCTATTTCCATCATTTTCTCCTCCTTCCATAGGTCCATGCGTCCCCATTTCTCTCCTTTTTCCCCGGATCCTCCAGATTTTCCCTCCT
Source organism: Amorphophallus konjac (assembly GCA_022559845.1). Lineage (NCBI taxonomy): Eukaryota > Viridiplantae > Streptophyta > Magnoliopsida > Alismatales > Araceae > Amorphophallus > Amorphophallus konjac. The sequence continues at coordinate 307,904,660 of CM040123.1, read as the reverse complement.
CTCATTATTCTAGGCCCCGGCCTATGTCATCCTTCCATCCCAATCTCGGGACATCACCTGATTCTTCTTCCCCGGGACTTTCGGGTGTTGCCTCTAATTCTTCCCCAGGACTTTCGGGTGTTGCTTCTGATCCTTTTCTGGCCCTGCCGGATGACTACTACTCTCCTTCTCCGGCCACGTCAGATGATCATTCTCTTTCTTCCTCATCTTCACAGCAATCCTCTCACTGTCTTTCTATTCTCTCCTCTTCTCCCTTTCAGGGTCATTGCCCTTTTTCATGCTGTTTTCGAGGATTTAGTCCGCCTTGATCTCAGCTAATCTGGTTTATTCTGTATCTGGTTCCTTGTTATCAGGGCCTCAGTGCCTTGACGAGGGAGTTCTAGCCCTCGTCTCTCTTCCTTTTTTATCCCTTCTTCGTCCAGTATGATGTCTATCGCTCCTCCATGTCAAGGAATCTTTCAATCCTTTGCTCTCCTTTCATTCTTTATCCTGACAAGCAAAGAATACAAAGCTACTCGTGCTCCTCGAAGCTCGATGATCAAAATCATGTCAGGATTCTACTTCCACACTATGGATTTGCGAGGTATCGTTATTTTGTGCAAGAATATGTTATCATTGCTATTACTCTTATTACTCTTGCACATACTAATAATGCTATTCCTCAACATGGTTAAGTGACTTTTAGAAATTTGCTTAGTTCATTTAAAATGAGTTCGCTTCTGCAGCATCCTTAGGCTAGTGATAGCTCCGCGCTCGGAGTCCAGTTTCTTTCCTCGATCGTTGAGGGTGGCCTTTGAGCATGGGTTTTTCACACACTTTACGGCAAGCCATAGTCGATTCCTCTGAGCAACACCGTTGCTGGTTTGGCCATACTTTGGGTATGCACGAAGGCGTTTTCTCTTCTCTGCTCGGCCAAGTGCAGGGGCAAGAGATTGATGGATAAGATGACGAACCTAGGCGCTCCCTAATATGAGAGAGATCTCAAATAGGGGTAGTCTTGACCCTCAAAAACTGAACTTTCATGCAATATCTAGCCAATAAGGGCTACCAAAATGAGAAAATGAATCCATGAAATATTATGAATCGAAGGCATGGCAAGAGTGGCAGTACAGTTCCCCGCGGGACGCTATGAGCTCGGTCGCATGCGTGCTTGATAAATATGGGTCTCAAAATCAAAGACACAAAGCCCCGGCGCAACAGACCTACTCTTTGAGGGGTAGTGTCCTGGAAGGAATTCAAGTCCTGATGTCTCCCATCCTGCATAAAGCTTGTCTCTAATTTTTCTTCTATTTCTCCCTCTTAGGCTAGGTTGTATCCCGGGTATGGCCTTAGTAGGGGCACCGTTCTTTAGAGGCAGTTGGTTGTGGTAAGCCACCCTCACATGCACGCCCTGCTCAAGGGAAGTCTTTAATGAGAGGGGAGGGACGGCGATCCCTACCGAGTAGTTCGAGCTTGTCTTTGGGTGCTGCGGATTGCTATTTTCAAAAATCTAAAAAAAATGAAATATTGTCAAAATCTAAAAAATGAAATATTATCAAAAATCCAAAAAAATCAAATATGTCAAAATTCCAAAAAAAATCAAAATTCCAAAAAAATCAAATATGTCAAAAATCCCAAAATTTTGAATATGGCAAAAAAATTAGAAATATAAAAAATCCAAAAATACTTTTTTTTTGTTCCTTTTATTTTATCTTGAGGACAGATACGTAATCTGTTTGCTAAGTGTGCAAGTTGCAGGTTGCAGGTTCAAGCTTTCCCTATTCTATCTTTCACTCTGCCTCCTGTTCATATTCTTCGATCTATTCTCATCTCTTCAATATCTACTCTGAAGCTCATGGCCTTCTCAGCTTTCGCTTATTTGCTTAATCATATCTCCATGAGAGGCATTGTCCCACGATTTTGAACCTGGCGGTTCCGCTTCATCTGATCTTGGTCTTTGATTGAAGAATGTGTTTGTTGTCTATATCATGTCTATGGTCCTCCATGTCTTTTGTCCCACTGTGTCCTTGTCATATGTGTCTATGTCCTCTCATGTTGGTCGTATCTTTTGTCCCGCCGTGTCATTCGTCACATGTGTCCCTATCCCGCCGTGTCACACATCACACGTGTCTTTGTCCCACCATGTCCTTATACCACCGCGTGTGCTGTTCCACCGTGTGCGTGTTTTCTTGTCCCACCGTGCCTTTAGTCGCATGTATGCTTGCCATTTGTTTGTTTGTTATGTTTCATCCTTCTTCGTTATGTTATGTTGTGCCATGTTTCGTTCTTATTTCTCTTATTATGTTGTGTTCATGTCATGCTCGTTCATATTCATTCATGTTCACATCATGTCATGTCATGTGGTTGTGTCTTATGATGAAAATCCATAAAAGTAGAAATTAAAAATTCTAAAAAAGATGCCGTTTCACTTGACAGGTAAGTCAGGTATGGCTCTCTATCCCTTCTCATTGTTGCATTACTATATGATATATACGTTATTATAGCCTCTCAAGGACCGATTGGTTGCCCGTGTGTTCTGGGATCTGATGTTCCCCTTTAACAAGGACGATGATGATCTAGGAACATATGGTTAATCGTTGGATAGGCCGCTCGATTGAGTCGAGTGGGGGACGATGGACTCTATCTCGCACGCCGTGGTTGCAAGAAGACTCTTGACCCCATTTTGCTCAGTCTAGTAATATTATCCTTGAGTACTTTCTATTTTATCTTTCTTTGCATTCATTTTGATGATTTTTTTATTTTAGCCGAGCATGCATCATGTCATTTTGAGCATTCAGGCCTCGTGATCCGTTCAAGGATTTCTCCTCAGCAATGGTTGATTGCACTAAGCTCTCTTGGGTAAGAGATTCCTCATTCCACTCTGAATTCAAACGATTTTTCTGATCTTACCGCATGGTCTGTTTGGCCAGTGTGATTCCTGTATGGATTTTATCTCAGTCTTATTCTCCTTTTCCAGTTCTTATGATGTGTTCCTTCCGACCCACTGTTGGCACCTAAAATATGATCGTCGGCGACCAAGCCATAAGGACGAATGACCTGGCCCACCGAAGTACGGAAGCCGATAATGATCAATATATTGAAGATTTCTCAAGCCGCCAGAGCCTCGAGTCATTCCGTACGGACACGGGGACTTCACCTCAGGGGAGCCGAGACAAGCTCACAACCAACCGGCAGTGCGACCAAGCCTGCCCAATGAACCGGCATCGACTCTGTCATGCCGCATACACCACATCCGTTGTCCAATCAAGGACGACGGTCTATCCGGTGGTCCCCCACCAAATGAGGAGGTTCTCCCGAGGATGAAGGAGTTACCCCGGCTCTCCGGCACGGAGGACCGAGAGCTCTGGCGGCGGAAGATCCCGATCACCTTACATAGGTGCGGCTTCCTGCCAAGGTGGGCCCATTTGCGGCCGAATGATCACCCAGCTCGGGCGGAGCTATCCCTGGTGCTGTCACGCCTTCCGAGAAGCCTCGGAAACGAGCCAGGCCAAGCTAACGGCATGGGTCAGAGAGCTGAAGGCCGTGTGCCCGCAGAAAACCCGTGCGAGCAGCCTAAAGCAATCCAGAACCTGGAGAATGGCCGTACGCCAATCTAGGAGCTTCGACAGATCATATCGTCTAACTCTTAGTGAACAGCAGCAGAGTACATGTTCACGATGGCCCCGGAATTATCCCCGAGTTCATCGACTGGCTTGAAGCGTGCAAGGAGCAGTAGCCCGGCGCGCCCTAAACCGGCGCGCCCTTCACTCAATGCCCTTAAACCGGCGCCCCCCCTACCTTCAGCCTTTAGCCCGGCGCGCCCCCCTCACCTTCAGCCTTTAGCCCGGCGCGCCCCTTTACCTCAAGCCCTCATCCCGGCGCGCCAGCGACCCTATCGAATGGCCTCTTAAACCGGCGCGATAGATTGATGAAGACTCCCCCGGCGCGCCAAAAGCTCACGCCGGATGAAGAGCCTCCAACCTGTTATATATACGGGCGAGGTTCGATTGAAGGAAGAGAGGAAGCCTGGAAGCCTGGAAGGCAAGAAAGACTCAAAGGAAAAAGAGGCGGCTCTCAGAAAAAAAAAGAAAGAGAAGGGTGAGGCAACTGTGAAAGGAGAGGGTCTTCTTCCTTTCTCGAGATACATAGAGAGGGGGGGTTTCTCTTCTCTAAAGGGGCGACCGTCGGCCTGCATCGACGATACTCTGTTTTGAGGAACAGGTGGGCAGGGGCCGTGTTTCTTCCTGCTTTCCGCATTTTCTTTTCATTTTCTGTCGAATGTAAGCGATGAAGGGGAGGGGCGACGATGATATGAGTCGATCCCCCCTTTTTCTTCGTGATTTCTTCTGCCATCTTCTCTCTGATTATCGTGACCTGGGCGTCCTCTGCTTCTGAATATCATTAAACGGCAACCAAACAATGGTGCCGAAATTGTAATCTCGCCGTGCGAATGTTGAATCCTCCCTGTCTTAGGGATGGTGATATGTATGCATGCCTATGGATGCTTGAATCAATAAATTGGAGGAACGACCTCCCCTTTCTCTATCTTTATTTATACTGATATGCGCGATAGGGTTCTTCTTTGCGGAGGGCCGATCCCGGGTTTCCTCGAGGTTCATACCACGCCCCGAATCATTGCGGGCTACAGAAACACCCCTCCCCGGGGGCTTTCTTTCGTTTCAGTCCTTTTATGTTTGGTTCAAGGGTTTTGCATCCCTTTCTCCTCCCGGATGGAGCCGTGCCTCTGCATGCGCCTTTGTCCCCTTGAGTATTGTTCTCTAACCGTTCGAACATATGTCCCTGCCGAGGGTATGTCTAACTTAGGCCTTTATCATTTGTTCTTCGTGGCTATTTGCATCGTTCCGAGATTTCCTCGTTATTCCGATCATCCGGGGAGGGGGACATGCCCCTTTTAGCTCCTGCAGTTGCCGGGCGACCGAGGAACCTACCTCTCCATGGTGGGCGTCCTCCCGAAGCCATGGCTAATAACGAAGGGGAGCTCGGGTCAACGGACTCAACCCCGACAGACCAGGGCCCGATCGAGATCATGGGGTGTGCGCTCCTTGTAGGCTAGTCCTCGGAGTCCCACTCTCCTAATGGTCAGTCCCTCCATGGGACGAAGCACTAACTACGAATCCTTCATCCCTCGTAGGCTAGCCCTCGGGGTGTCGTCTTCATCATCAGTGACTTCGCCCTTCTATTTCCTCCCCCTTGGAGCTTTGGTGCCCCTAGCAGGCTTGTCCTCGGGGTATCCTATCCAGTGGGGTATGCTGGCCGCCTTTGGGCAGACCGGTGATTTAGGGGCTTACTCCATTAGTGAGTATGACCCCGATCCTCCCCTGCAACTCTGTTCGTTCAGGGGAGATGCTGTCAAATTTTTGACGGACTCTAGATGATTATGTCAATAAAAATGATCGCTCCAAATTGAATCAACTCAGTGCTCGAGTATGAACCTCGCACTGACCTCCCCCTCATTTCCAGAAGGCCATGGACTCCAATCAAATGATCAATTGGCCCCAAACAACTTAAGAAAGGATCCCATGAAGCCTAATAAACTTAAGAAGTTCATAATTCAACAAAACAGGTTTAATACGGTGCGGTCTTAACCGGCGCGCCCTAAACCGGCGCGGTACCCCCCCCGCGCCGGATTAACCCGACACTCATTTTCTAAAAATTTTTCCTTGCGGCTTTCCGGCGCGCCCTAAACTGGCGCGCCCCAACCCTCTTGCGCGCCGTCTCAAAAGCATGGATACCGCGCCGTATTAACCGCTATGCCTACGCTTTATCACGCCGTATTAACCACTATGCCTACACTTTATCGCGCTGTATAAGTGTTTCTTGCATAGCCACGCCGGTTTTGAAGCCTCGCCTCTCGGGGGCAATGTCGACAAGCCGTAGCAGGCATTGAATTGAATAAAGAAGGGTCAAGCAAGCCCGAGTCATGTCATCATCATACTCACCGTCATAATCCGTTAGCATTTCACTTTCGCTAGCATACTTGCGCCGCTCTCCCTCTTCTCGACGAAGGGTAATAAATATGGGTGATTGTCACCATTTTCATAACGCTATCTTCATGTTCAAAATAATCATGAATGTCTTGTGTGCATGCATGCATAGATCCCCGAGTATATTAAATGGCGTCGGTTAAAAGCCGGATCATGTCTGGCCGGAAGCCTTCGTCACGCGCGATGGTGGTCCTCGGACCTGCGTCCTCCGCCACGTACCTAGGATCCATTTTCCCATTTAACTACGCATCTTTTGCATGATTAATGCTGCATCCTGCCTGTCATTGCTATAATCATCATGTAGCTCTTTTAACCCGGCTTCGACAGCCCGATATCTCGGCAATTAATCAAAGGTTTTCCCTCCTCGTGGGGGATGTAATTAACGCCATAACCTTTATGGTATGGCGGACTGCTGGTCCCGACCGAACATCACATTCGCCCGACATGGGTCAGAGTGAGCGCACAATAGAATTGTCACTCATGTGACTGGCACGCCCGCGTCGTCAATCAGTCAGTTGACTACCAGTTAGCCAAATGGTTGATCGATACGCGAACGAAAAGAAACGAACGAAAAAAAAGAAAGAAAGGAAGCAAAAGGTCGCAAACAAGTCTGGCACGCCCGGTGGGACCAGTGTCACCTTTCATCTCTTTGCCGAGATATTCGGGCTTCGAAGCCCTCTCAAAGACTACTGATTATCGCCTTGTTTGATATTTCAGTGCAAACAATGACGACTCATGGAATAGCTGGCGTCGACTTCGACCAATCGATAGTCGCCGGACACGCGCAAGGGTACCTGGCGGTGCCCATGGAATTTGGTAGCTTTCCTCCTGCTGTGGGCTTCCCCAACTTCTTGGGGTTGGCCTTTGTCGACATGCTGGAAGTCGAAGCCACGGAACCCGTCAAGGAAACCGTGAAGGAAATGGAACCTCTGAAGGCTCCCTGCTGCAATGGTTCGCTCAAGGATCCGGCCCCGGCCGCTAGCTGCCTGGTGCACCACCTTGTACGTGGGATGCATCCCACTCATATCAACAAGCCCCCTGGAGGACGTCAGCGTCGCCAGGCTCGCAAAAATACTGCCGTGATCACCGAACTGTCTCTCAGTCCGGAAAATCAATGCTGGTGGGAGGCATGCGTGTCTTCCTCAACGGGCGCACGGCACGGGTGACCCCAGATCGCGTCATCCCAAACGTCCCTGTCTACAACAACTATCAAGCTCTCGCTGGAAGGAGGGCAGAAAGAGAAGAAGCCGGCCACCATGGCCAAGAAAACCCGGCGCTCAGGCCGAGGAAATTCAAACAGGTGTGGGTTCCCAAGCGGACCCAACCTGCCTGCCATCCAACGCCCACCCGCCGTCGTCCTATGAACGACGAGGCGGGAGCGAGAAGAGAAAGGGGCTTGTCCCCGATGAATGAAGAAGAGGTGGTTGCGGACCCTCCGCGTCACAGAAGTTTCCGGGCTGTGGCCCGTCAAGCCAACGTCCCTGCCACGGGGCGAAGGTTCCAACAACCAGCCGACAGGGCTCGACTGGCCTACATTCCTCCTGCTGGAGGTCGACCACTTTCCCCCGTGCTACATCAAGAACGGGGTCGAGAGAAATGGCCTGCCTGGTCAGAAGCTATTTCCGAGGATTGGGTAACACCTCGCTCGGACAGCAGCGGCTGATGCAGACAGTCGCCACTGAAGAAAATTACTGCCCATCAACGGCAGATGAAGAAGAAATGGAGGATATAATGAGGATGTCGTCGGTCGACGACAATGGACACAATGACGGCTTTGAGATCGAAGCCGATGAAACCTCCCCCGAGCGGGAAGAAAGAAGAAGAATTTCTGTGTTCGAGAGGCTGACCTTTCCGCAACAAGCAAGGCGGAGGGTCCATCGACAAAGAAGGAGGATGCAGGTTTTCACTTGCAACATGGCTGGTGTATCCAGCCGATATGGGGAGCTTCCTGAAGACCCCCAAGAACTGGCTCAGTTGGCCGTACGGCCGGGACCAGCTACCCGCAGGACAGAAGCAGCAAGAGGGCTTCTGACAAGGATGAAAGAGAAACAGCCCCAGTTATACCTCCACTGGGATGACAAAGCCCCCGTCTTGACCGCTAATGTGGTAACGACGGAAGAAGAAGACGACGTACTCCTCGACATCCTGCCCGAGGGTACGTCCGGGGAAACAACAGAAGGTGTCCCCACCACTATAGATCCATCAGTCTTGATGTTGCTGCAAAGATATCAACGGGAAATAGATTCCCTGAAGAAACAGCTGATGGAGAAAACTGAACACTCATCGGCCTCTAAACCACCCGAAGTCCAAGGTGAATCATCCCGGGGAGCGGCTCGTCGAGATGACCCTCCACCACTTTATACACTACCCCAGCCGTCAGAGCCAACTGTGACGACAGCACAACAGCGGCCACCACAGCCTCAGCCACTGCTACCTCCAGTGCTTCCTCAGGTGCACCCAACACCCCCGCTGCTGCATCCTCCACAGGCGACCACCCTGGTCACCCCGTACCTGCAGCCAGCACACTTCTATCCGGAGCCAGTCGACCCCACGGTCGTGAACCGGATGATGGTGGAGAGGATGATCGAGCTGAAGCTCGCAGAGAAGAGCGAAGGCGACTACGTCGCATTCGACGCCTATCGGGTGCCCTACCCGCAACACCATGCGGCTAAACGACTTCCCCCGGGAGTCAACAAGCCACCTAAATTTGACAAATTCAACGGGAAAGGTTCCCCAAAAGAACATATTGCATATTATATGACCGTTATGGGTGATCTGTCCACCGACGAGTCATATTTGCTGAAATTCTTCGGGTCCTCGCTGACGGGGCTCGCATTTGAATGGTACTCCAGCCTCTCGGCCGGGTCAATCAATGACTGGTCAGATATGCAGAGGAAGTTCAGAGAAAGATTCCATGTCACAGAGAGGGAGGTCACAGTGGCCGAACTCTATTCGACAAAACAAAGGGCAGATGAGACCGCCCTTGACTACATCAAGAGGTGGAGGAACCTCGGAATGAGATGCAAGCGACCCCCGCACCAGGAGGACGCTGTGCAAATATGTAAGCAAAATCTCAGGAGGGAGGTCCTGGAAAAGATGATTGGTATGGAAATACGGTCGTTCGACCGGCTGAATAATGTCGTGGCTGAGGTGGAAGCTTTTCTAGCCAAGCCTGTCCCGACGTCAACTGCCAGCATAGCCTAGAAAGGCAAGGCGGCGGAGCGGCGCCCCGTACCTAAAGAAGCGAATGCGCTTGATATCAAGGCATTCGAACAACAGAAGGAGAAAGGCAAGAAAGCGGCTCCCCCGCAGCCTGCGAAAGCTCCAGATGACAAAGAAGGTCCTTCGTTGAGGGACAAAATGAAGAAGGCTTATTCCTTTCCTAAGGATAAGACCCGGATCCTGTTTGACTGGGTAACGGAATACAGTATGGTCACTCTGCCTGAGCTGAGAAGACCAGAGGACCTGAAGAGAAAAGACAGTCCAAGATTCTGCCCCTATCACCAAATGCTGGGACATTCAATCGAAGACTGTTATGTTTTCAAAGACGTCATCGAAGGGATGGTGAAGAAGAATGAGATAGAGCTGGGAGAGTACAAAGTAGACCCTCCTCAGCCACATGAAGCTCCTCCCCGAAGAGCGGCAGTCAACATGGTCTCCCTCTATCAGGCACTACCCGAGGAGATCTCTGAAGCAAGCACACGGAGCACCTACGAAATCCATTTCCTGGAGCCCGTGAAGGAACAGCAGGGGTGGCAGCAAATCCCTGTGAAGCACAAGAAGAAGAGGGCACCCCGCCCAAAAGAGGGGGCACATATCCGTGGCATTACACCCCGGCCTGCTCCGCCAGTGGTAGCACCCGTATGGGTCACTCACCTACAGCTGTCAGAATACATACACCCAACAGGAGGAGACAAACTCCGCTGCCAGTAATCAAGGAAACCAATCCTGGGGTCCTTCGACTGCAACACTTAATTGAAGGGCTAGAGGAATATGTACAGCCCGAACTGAAACCTCTGCTGGTACGGGACCACGTCCCATGGCAAGAGCTGGAGCAACTCTCACTCAAGCAAGGGGAGGAAGCTGAAGCAGCACCACCTCAAGAGAGCAACCTGTTCTGGGGGCAAGCACCTGCAGAAATCAAAAAGAAGAAAAAGCAAAAGAAAAAGAAGAGAAAGGCCGCTGGGGCCCATAAAACACAGGTCGTCTCCTGCAATACCCTGTCAGCACTCTTCAACCTACCCGGAGAAGAGGAAGAAGAAGAAATTTGCTTCACACCCCATGCTGGGGGAGGCAAGGCTGATGCCGCAACTGCTGCACATGCCACTCGGTCAGGCCGGAAATGGGGGCGCCAGCCGCCGCCCAATCACAACATTATGTTCGGAGGGGAGCAACCCTACAAGACACCTCCGCCGGAGGTTAAGGGAGTACAAATCCCTCCTCCGTCAAGTCTATACAGCAAGACTGGGGGCAAGACAGCCCCTTCATTCCTTGAATTTATGAAGATGTCAAAGGGAAAGCAGCCTTGTCAGGAGGCTAACCCTACACTCGGGGTCAATCACCCTCGGTCAGTGCAATCTACTGAGGATGCAAATGCAGATGGGGCTTGCCCTACAACAGCTAATAAAGAAGACCCGACAGCCGGTGCCAGTCAAGAGGGTGCCGAGTCCGAGGAAGATGAAGCAGGTCCGTCTGGACCCACAAATCAAAACCCTCCTAAGCCCAGATGGGTTGAAGAGATGAAGCTCTCCAATGTACGGGCTGGAAGCCGAATAATGAAGTTGCTCAAGAAGCTCCCTGCTCGATTTACGATCTGGGAAATTCTCTCTTTGAGTGAAGAGACTCGACAGGCAATCATCACTGCTCTGCAGACGCCTGCTCATTTTGAAACCTGCATAGCTGAGGCTATACCAGAAGCCAGTATGACCTTCTCCCCAGAAGATATGCTACTACCTACTGCCAGTCACAACAGGCCTCTATATATGAAAGGACATCTGAATGGAAGAGAACTGAACCGGATTCTGGTTGACCCGCTTGCAGCAGTCAACATCTTGCCATATAGAATATACGAGAGGTACCACTTCAATGTACATCTCGAGAAAGTCGGGGATATGCGTATCGCTGGCTTCAACCAAAAATGTGAAGTATCTATGGGGGTGGCAGAGTTCACACTGACCCTGGCAGATTTCACTACAACGGTGCAGTTTCACGTCATTGACTCTCGCACCTCCTACAAAGCACTGCTCGGCCGCCCATGGTTGCATGAAAATATGGTGGTGCCCTCCACGCTCCACCAATGCATCAAATACAGCCTCCAGGGGAAGGAGGAAAGGATATTTGCTGACATCCACCCGTTCGAGGTGTTTGAATGTCACTTGGCGGACGCCAATCTGTATACGGGGTCTCCCCGGAAGGTTTCTGAAACTGAAGCCCCCGTAGGGGCATCAAAGAATAGATCGGGTGACGGTTGGTATCCACCACCGCCGCGCGGATATGTCAAGCCGAAGGTGGTTTCCCACATCACGGCTTCTGGAAATGTCGGCAGGGTGACACCCCCAGCATTATACCCCAAAGCTAAGGAAGCGCATGTTGATCGACAGCACGACCGCATCGGAGTCCCGGCCGGCCTCACCAAGCCAGTCTCCGGCCTCGATGGTCCCACTGTCGAACCTTTCAAAGCCTGGGAGGTGGCACAAGAAGATGGGCCCAGCAGCTTGTTCTATACGGCTGAGGAGCATCCCACTCAGAAGACGCAGACTGCAGCCTCCCTGAGGATCTAGCCGACCCGCGGGTTCCTGTTCAGGGCCTGGCATTTACCACTGATCGAACGGCCAGGATGTTTCAAAAGCAACACATCCCTCCCGATCAACCTCAAAAACGCAAGGAAGCTTTCCAGAAGATGTGGTATCCTGTAAATCTGGACAAAGAAATGAGACGTGTCTCTCAACATCCGGGTCTGGGCTTCACCCTGGAAGACTACTATTACAGTGGGCGGTACGAGGTGGACACCATCTCCACCTTCTATCCAACTGAAGATAGCCCTCTGGGGGCAACCTTTGATGAATACCCGGCGGAAGCCGAACATGCTGAATTGGCTCTATCCGGGAATCAACAAATGGAGACCTTGATCTCCTGCCGATGCTGGGAGCAGGTCCGTCCTGAAGGAGCGGCCTTTCAAGCCGAATTTGATACGGCTAGCAGCAGCGAAGCCGAAGATGCTCAAGAAGCAGAAGTCTCTCCCTCCGCAGGGGTCATGCTAATGACGACTTCAACACCCTTTCTGCCAGTCAACAGAGCCTCGGTTTACTCCAATCAAGGGGAGCCGGCTACCAGAAAAGAAAAAGCCACTTCTGTGGAAGATACAACTGTCCCAGAAGGCGAAACTCCCTCAACTTCTGCTACAAATCCAATATGCTGTCCGAGTCCGGCGGCAAACAACTACTGGCCTGTCATGGCTGCAACCTCATCTACAAGCACTGAAGCTGCTCCCTCACCCTCAGGAGCTGCAACGGCAACGGAAGTATCAATAGATCCATCCACACAGTCGCTAGCACAAGAGATCAAGAGACCCCATGAAGCTCTGGCGGTGTCTGACGAGGAAGTCGAAGTGCTCGACCCTCAAGATCGTATTCCAGACTTCGTCGACCTCCAGTCAGCACCTCCGGAAATAGAAGACGGAGGCCAGGCCACAGTCGATGAACTAATAGAAGTCAACTTGGGAGATGAGGGGGACCCTAGGCCTACCTTCCTCAGTGCCCAACTAGCCCCGGAAGAACGGGAGCTGTACATTCAACTACTACTAGAATACCGGGATTGCTTCGCCTGGACTTATAAAGAGATGCCAGGTCTAAGCCCTGCTGTCTCACAACATGAGCTGGCAATCAACCCTGAAGCCGAGCCGGTGAAGCAACCACCGCGGCGTATGAGGCCAGAGCTCATCACCCGAATCTGTGCTGAAGTTGACAAGCTCATTGATGTGGGATTTGTTGAAGAAAATTAGTACACCACATGGCTGGCGAACATCGTCCCCGTGAAAAAGAAGAATGGACAGATCCGGATTTGTGTCGACTTCCGAGATCTAAATAAAGCCTGTCCTAAAGATGACTTCCCGGTGCCAATAACCGAGGTCATGATCGATGCTACAACCGGCCATGAAGCCCTGTCATTCATGGATGGGTCGTCCGGCTACAACCAGATTTGGATTGCGGAGCATGACCGGGTCCATACTGCTTTCCGAACTCCTAAAGGCATTTATCATTACAAGAGAATGCCATTCGGACTGAAGAATGCTGGCGCAACCTATCAGCGCGCAATGACCAAAATCTTTGATGAGTTGCTCTACCACAAGGTCGAATGTTACATAGATGACCTGGTGGTCAAAACCAGAAGAAAAGAAGATCACCTGCAAGACCTCCGGATTGTTTTTCAGAGGCTGAGGCAGCATGAGCTAAAAATGAATCCTATGAAATGTGCGTTCGGAGTGTCGAGCGGAAAATTCTTGGGCTTTGTCGTCCGATATCGGGGGATCGAGATAGACCCCGCAAAGATCAAGGCGATTCAGGAGTTACCTCCACCAAGGAACATCTCCGAGCTGAGGTCACTACAAGGCCGCTTGGCTTACATCCGGCGTTTCATTTCCAATTTGTCAGGGCGATGCCAGCCTTTTCACAAGTTGATGATGAAAGATGTCCCCTTCTATTGGGATGAAGATTGCCAGACAGCCTTTGACAAGTTAAAAGACTATCTGAAGACTCCTCCAGTATTGGGCGCGCCGGTGAAAGGACGGCCGTTGATACTGTATATAGCAGCTACACACAATTCTCTGGGGGCAATGCTAGCCCAGAACAATGAAGAAGGAAAAGAGCAGGCCCTCTATTATCTCAGTAGAAGACTGGTCAGAACCGAAGAAAAATATACTTATATTGAGAAGATCTGTCTGGCACTAGTCTTCGCAGTCAAAAAGCTCCGGCATTATATGTTGTCGCATGAAATCAACTTGGTGTCCAAGGAGGATCCCCTAAAATATATCATGTCCCAGCCAGCACTCAAAGGCCGCCTGGGCAAATGGGCGGTAATCCTTATGGAGTTTGATGTCTCTTACGTACCGCGCAAAGCCATCAAAGGTCAAGCTATTGCAGATTTCTTTGCTGAACATCCGATACCCGGAGAAAGCCCGTGGGAACCGGAACTTCCCGAAGATGAAACCCTAGAAGCCGCCCAAGTACAGCCTTCCTTATGGCAGCTATATTTTGATGGCGCTTCCAGAATTGACACCTCTGCCACCGGATCATCCAGGGTCAGAGCAGGGGCGGGCATAGTCTTGAAGTCCCCAGAAGGAGAAGTGGTGCATACATCCTGCTCCATAAACAAACAATGCACAAACAATGAAGCCCTGATAATCGGGTTGCAGATCGCTCTGTCCATGGGAATTCAGATGCTGGAAGCGTTCGGAGACTCCATGCTAGTTATAAAACAGCTGGAAGGAGAGTTCGAGGTGCGAAAGCAAGAGCTCCTCCCCTATCACCAGTTGGCAACTCGACTGATGTCAAAATTTTACTTCATCAGCATCAAGCACATCAATCGAGGCCAGAATGCTCAGGCAGACGCCCTCGCTAAGCTGGCCAGTTCATTGGCGGTCCCGCCAGACACAAGCCTGAATATAACAGTAATCAACCGCCGACAGGTCCCCAGCGTAACAGAGGTCCTTGCCGACGAACATGAGATGGAGGTAACAGTCATCGAAGGGGTCCAGCAGCCCGACTGGCGAGAGCATCTCCTACGCTGGTTTCAACACCAGCAACTTCCAAAAGAAAAGGAACAAAGAATGAAGCTCCTGAGGATCAAGGATTCTTATGAAATGAGAAGCGGGACCTTGTTCCGAATTATGGCAGATGCCCGAAGGAAAGTCCTACTCCGTTGCTTGTCTTCAGCAGAAGCGGGACAGGTGATGCAAGAAGTTCATGCGGGATCAGCTGGGGCACACCAGGCCGGTCCGAAAATGAAAATAGAGATAAAGAAATTGGTTTATTATTGGCCCACTATATTTAATGATTGCTGCAAGTTCGCCAAGGCTTGTCAGAAATGTCAAGAACATGCTAATGTGGCGAGGAGACCCCCAGTGCCACTACATCCCACCCTACCAAGTTGGCCGTTTGCTCAGTGGGGCACGGACGTGGTAGGGCCACTACCAGCATCTTCATCAGGATGCAGATACATCTTAGCAGCTACAGATTACTTCTCCAGATGGGCAGAGGCAGTAGCACTAAGAGATGTGACCGGAGAACTAGTTGCAAGGTTCTTCCGGCAGAATGTAATATTCCGGTTAGGGATCCCCAACCGAATCATCTCTGATAACGGCAGCCATTTCAGAAATCAGAAGGTTTATCGGCTAGCTGACAAATACAAAATTGACTGGAGGACGTCGTCCCCCTACAACCCTCAAGCCAACGGACTAGCAGAGGCTTTTAACAAAACCTTGTGCACACTATTGGCGAAGACTGTCAAGTCTAACAAAAAAGATTGGGAAGAAAGGATGTACGAAGCGCTTTGGGCCTATCGTACTGTCTACAAGACCCCAACTGGCTGTTCACCCTTCTCCATTGTCTATGGGTCGGAAGCTGTAGTGCCGATTGAACTCGAAGTTCCTTCATTGCGAGTTGCCATCCAGCACTGATTAGTCAGTGGTGAGCAGACCAACGCAGAAAGAAGATTGGAAGAGCTCGCTGAGCTCGAAGGAAAACGCCTCCAGGCGCAACAAAACATCCAACTCTACCAAGCTCGCATGGCCCGTGCTTTTGACAAGTTAGTCAAGGGTCGAGAGTTCAAGAAAGGAGACCTGGTGATGGTCAAAAGAAGAGAAGTGATGGCCTCTAACCCCAAAGGGAAGCTGGTCGAAAACTGGGTCGGACCGTATATCGTTCGCCGAGTATATGAAGGGGGTGCCTACGTCCTTGTAGACCACAAAGGAGCCGTCCAGTTCTCTCCCCTCAACGGAAAACACATTAAGCTGTATCATGCGGCGCAACCAACACACCCCGAGTGATCGGCCGGAACATACCCTTTACTTGGTTAGCGGCATTCCGCCCTAATCGAGCTACCTTTTTCTCGGTTAGTGGCATTCCGCCCTAATCGAGCTACTTTTCCTTGGTTAGTGGCACTCCGCCCTAATCAAGCTACTTTTCCTTGACTAGTGGCACTCCGCCCTAATCAAGCTACTTTTCCGTGGCTAGTGGCACTCCGCCCTAACCAAGCTACCCTTTCCTTGGCTAGGGGCACTCCGCCCTAACCGAGCTACCCTTTTCTTGGCTAGTGGCACTCCGCCCTAACCAAGCTACTCTTTCCTTGGCTAGTGGCACCCCGCCCTAACCAAGCTACCCTTTTCCTTGGCTAGTGGCACTCCGCCCTAACCGAACTACCCTTTCCTTGGCTAGTGGCACTCCGCCCTAACCAAGCTACCCTTTGCTTGGCTAGTGGCACTCCGCCCTAACCAAGCTACCCTTTTCCTTGGCTAGTGACACTCCGCCCTAACCAAGCTACCCTTTTCTTGGCTAGTGGCACTCCGCCCTAACCAAGCTACCCTTTCCTTGGCTAGTGGCACTCCGCCCTAACCGAGCTACCCTTTCCTTGGCTAGTGGCACTCCGCCCTAATCAAGCTACTTTTCCTTGGTTAATGGCACTCCGCCCTAATCAAGCTATTTCCTTGGTTAGTGGCACTCCGCCTTAATCGAGCTACTTTTCCTTGGTTAGTGGCACTCCGCCCTAATCAAGCTACTTTTACTTGGTTAGTGGCATTCCGCCCTGACCGAGCTACCCTTCCCCTTGGTTAGCGACATTCCGCCCTAATCAAGCTACTTTTCCTTGGTTAGTGGCATTCCGCCCTAATCGAACCACTTTTCCTTGGTTAGCGGCATTCCGCCCTAATCGAGCTACTTTCCCTGGATTAGGCGATTTTTCCACCCTAATCAAGCTATCTCTCCTTGGTTAGTGGCATTCCGCCCTGATCAAGCTACCCTTTCTCGACTCGCATTCCGAATAAAATAAAAAAAAGAAGTCAAAATATATATATATATATAACAAAAATGGGGTTAAAAATAGAGATACCCCGCCAGACTTGCTCCCACATCGGGACAAGTGCAAAAATGGCTATAGCCCGGCTGTGGCGAAAACCCGAAAGGGCGTCGCAGGCAAAATTGGGTACCCCACCGCGTGAAAACCCGAAAGGGCGCGTGGGCAAAAGCAAGAGGGGGCTGGCTTCGGCGAAAACCCGAAAGGGCGCCTGAGTTGGTAAAGTGGTAATTTCCCAAATGCCTCTCCTATTCTCCACCCAATGAAACTCCGAAAGGGACAATCATCAAAGTCCCACCGGGAATACTTTAACAAACCCTTTTTGACCCTCGTCATCATCGACGAGATCGGTCGATCTCTGTCCATAACTTGGACCTTACGTCCTTGTTAATAACCTCATCTTTGCTTCGGCATGTAACCCATGTCGATGAACAAACCCTTTTCGACCCTCGTCATCATCGGCGAGATCGGTCGATCTCTACCCCCAACATTGGACCTTACGTCCCTGTTGACAACCCCATCCTTGTTTCGGCAGTGACATATGCCGACGAACAAACCCTCTTCGACTCTCGCCATCATCTGCGAGATCAGTCAACCTCTACTCTTGAACTTGGATCCTACATCCTTGTTAATAAACCACTTCCTTGCTTCGACATTTAACCAGTGTCGACGAGCTAAACCTAAGACCAACCCTTGTCATCACCGACAAGGACGGTCAGCGTTCCCGCGGTCCAGTTCTTCTGAATCCCGAATTCAAAAATAAAAAAAAAGAAAAAAAATGGGGTTAAAAATAGAGATACCCCGCCAGACTTGCTCCTATATCAGGTCAAGTGTAAAAATGGCTATAACCCAGCTGTGGCGAAAACCCGAAAGGGCGTCGCAGGCAAAATCGGGTACCCCGCCGCGTGAAAACCCGAGAGGGCGCGCGGGCAAAAGCAAGAGGGGGCTGGCTTCAGCGAAAACCCGAAAGGGCGCTTAGGTCAGTAATGTGAATAAAAATTTTGAATGATGAATAGTGATGAACCATCCGCCATCCAAAAGGCCACTTTCAAGGTCGTGACGAGGATCTTCATCCGATATCCCACTTATACACGTCTAGTGCCTATACCCTTTTGACCCTTGTCACCATCGGCAAGATCGGTCACTACCTATCCGGTTTTTATCACCATCGGCAATACCGTCTACCCTTTTGACCCTTGTCACCATCGGCAAGATCGGTCACTACCTATCCGGTTTTTGTCACCATCGGCAATACCGTCTACCCTTTTGACCCTTGTCACCATCGGCAAGATCGGTCACTACCTATCCGGTTTTTGTCACCATCGGCAATACCGTCTACCCTTTTGACCCTTGTCACCATCGGCAAGATCGGTCGCTACCCTTATCCGGTTTTTGTCACCATCGGCAATACCGTCTACCCTTTTGACCCTTGTCACCATCGGCAAGATCGGTCACTACCTATCCGGTTTTTGTCACCATCGGCAATACCGTCTACCCTTTTGACCCTTGTCACCAGCGGCAAGATCGGTCACTACCTATCCGGTTTTTGTCACCATCGGCAATACCGTCTACCCTTTTGACCCTTGTCACCATCGGCAAGATCGGTCGCTACCCTTATCCAGTTTTTGTCACCGTCGGCAATACCGTCTACCCTTTTGACCCTTGTCAACATCGGCAAGATCGGTCACTACCTATCCGGTTTTTGTCACCATCGGCAAGACCGTCTACCCTTTCGACCCTTGTCACCATCGGCAAGATCGGTCACTACCTATCCGGTTTTTGTCACCATCGGCAAGACCGTCTACCCCTTTCGACCCTTGTCACCATCGGCAAGATCGGTCACTACCTATCCGGTTTTTGTCACCATCGGCAAGACCGTCTACCCCTTTCGACCCTTGTCACCATCGGCAAGATCGGTCATTACCTATCCGGTTTTTGTCACCATCGGCAAGACCGTCTAACCCTTTCGACCCTTGTCACCATCGGCAAGATCGGTCACTACACCTATCTGGTTTTTGTCACCATCGGCAGGACTGTCTACCCTTTCGACCCTTATCACCATCGGCAAGATCGGTCACTACCTACCCGGTTTTTGTCACCATCGGCAATACCGTCTACCCTTTCGACCCTTGTCACCATCGGCAAGATCGGTCACCACCTACCCGGTTTTTGTCACAATCGGCAAGACCGTCTACCCTTTCGACCCTTGTCATCATTGGCAAGATTGGTCACTACCTATCCGGTTTTTGTCACCATCGGCAAGACCGTCTACCCTTTCGACCCTTGTCACGATCGGCAAGATCGGTCACTACCTACCCAGTTTTTGTCACCATCGGCAAGACCGTCTACCCTTTCGACCCTTGTCATCATCGGCAAGACCGGTCGCTACCCGTTCTCGGTTCTTGCCGCTCTCGGCATGACCGTTTATCCGCCAGTTTCACTATGCCCCCCTGAGTTCCCCGAACTCTCGACCAGCATAAGCCGTTTCTAGTCTTGAGAAAAGTCGTGGCGCGGTGGAGTGAACACCTCACCCCTTCCCTGAAGGCGTGAGCGCTCTCCTGCCCTAATGACTCATACACTCGAACTAGAATCGACGGGCAAACCAAAAAAAAAGGGAAACAACACAATGACAAGATGGAGTCTTCATTCAAAATCAGGATGGAGATTTTTCATTACTATGAAGTGAAGGCGCATGATTACATGGACCATGCCCTGGGATACATAAGGTGCATTAAAAGTGAGCACATAAAGAAAAGAGACTACGGCAAAGGGCGTCGGAAGATGTCCTCCAGCACAGGAATACCCAAGGACGGATGACGGATCAGTTCTTGCAATCTGAACTCGGTGGCCTCCAGCTCGGATAGCTTCGCCTCCAGGGAAGCAGCTTGTCCTTCGGCCATCTCAGCATCCTCAACCTTTTGGACCCCCAGGCGATCTACTTCTTCAAGTTCAGCCTCTATCCTGGAAAGTTCGGCCCGCAATGCCGTCATCCGGGCCGTCAGGGAGTTCCGGCGTTGAAGAGAGGCGTTGGCTTCGTCCCTCGCCCTCACCGCGGTCTCTTGCAGGGAAATGAGGGCCGTCTTGTTTTCAGCCCGCTCCATTGATATGGCCACCAACTGGTCAGCTGCCTCCCGGCCCAAGAACTCCCTCCGGTTCACATACTTCAGGAGCAGGATCACCCGTGGAGTCCAGTCGTCCATGGGACAGCCAAGGGCCAGCAGCGAGCGGGACAGATGCTCTATCAACCCCCTCAGCTGAACATAAGTTAAATCCCTACTGGCTGTTACGGCCTGCTGGAGGGTCCCCAGGAACTGCCACACGACATCACTCGAGGATTGAAGACCAAGTGGCGACGTCTCGGGCAGTTCGAACTCTACTCTGCTATCTACGGCAGCCCATATATCATCAGCCGTCCCGGAAGATGACGACGGCATAAGCTGCAGCCCACTACCACCGGGAACAACCGCACCGGCAGATGCGGTGGCTGGAGCCTCAACAACAACAATCTCCTTACCGGTCCCCTGGGATGGAAGTCCAACAAGAACCCCAAGGTTCGGGGACGTCCGTCCCTCAATAATCTCCCCGGCTTCTATCTCAGCAAAGCCACCCTTCTCCAGAGCTGACTGCTGTGCAGCCTCCCTTGGCGGAGAATCTCCGGCTATCGCCGAACTATCAACCTCCACGAGCGCTCCGGGACCAACTGGAACCATTGCTGCTGCATGATCCTTTGGGTACCGCAATGCGATGGGCCGCAGGACGGACGGGAAAGTCGCCTGCCCTGTTCCCAGGGCCGGGAGTGGTATTTGCACCGTCATAGTCGGTAGCGCCACCTCAGTCTGCATCAGAGATATATACACTTAAAAGCCTGGCTAAAAGGAGGAGAAAGAAGCATGGCAAGTATTGACCCTGGATAGGTCCTTACCTCGGCCGGGACTAAGCTCAACTCTTTAAGAGCTGCTTCCCCAGCGCCAACTCCCTCACTCGTAAGCGATAATGACGGCACAGGACCGCCCCATGATAACCGGGCCGGGCTGAAAGTCAAATAGTCGCTCTCGTAGGCCGAGGACACCCCAGCATCGTCGGTCTCAAAATCAAGCAGCGGTGACTCCTCGTCACTGGAGCCGCCACCATAGTCTACACGCTCAGAGGAAGAGGATCCCTCTGCTCTCTTGGGATGCTCCACCGACGGAGCAGGAGCCTCGCCAGCAGGAGCATCGCCCTCGGCAGGAACTCCCCCAGTGCTCTCCGCACCAGGGGCAGCAATAAATGATACCTCAGGGGCGGGTTCTCCCTGCCCCGAGGGGATCACCTCCTCTACGCTCTCCGAGCCCGGAAGCAATGATGGTTGTATATCGACTACAAATTCACAGCAAAACAGGGTCAGGACGACTGAAGATACAAAGATTTACGTTGCTATCGCAACTAAACTGTGGATTACCTTCCATCTCCCGCTGGGGTGTGGGGGAGGGCAGATCCCTTTCTATGGGAACAACAAGGATTTCCTCTGCCCCGTCCCCAGCCTCTGCATCCACCGTCGCCTCGGGACCGACGACCCCAGCAGCTGTACCAGTGACTGTCAGCATGGGCCGCCCCAAGCAGTCAAGACAAGCTAATGCACTTTAAAGAAAAGAAGAGCCTACCTTCGGCCTCTGGCACTTGTGCGCGAGAAGCCTCAAATTCTTCGAAAGATACAACGGGAGGAAGGTCGGTTGTCGATGTCTGCTCCGCAGCTTTCTTCCGGCGTGCCCGTGTCACCCGGGTCACCGCCGCTTTCGCCTTCCCGACGGCCTCTCGCAGTTGGGACCTGGTCCTCTTCCTCGAATCCCCAGGAGGCAATGGCGTCGTGGTCGGCGCCGGCTCAGGAACTTCAAAATATGTCGGCTTTTGGGCCTTTATGATCAATTCCCTGAAGTGCCGAGTCTCCTCCGAAGTCGGTCGGACTGCATACGCACAAGGGTGAGAATGACACAACCACAATAAAAGAAGAGGTTGGCCGAAGGGCCTGAAGGAAGAGATGGAACGTACTTGCCGGTCCCGTATAAAAGGGGAAGAGAGGCCAATAAAACAGCGAGGGCGTCTTGTCCCTCGAAGCCGCCTCGCGAATAAGCCAGCATAGATCCCCGATCTTCTCGCTCGGCTCAGCCAACAGTGCCAGGTCCTCATGGCCACGGGAGGATAGCAGGTAATACAGACTCAGATGGTCCAGCCCCCACCTGTCTGCGTATTTGAAGGAGATTTGAAGAGGATGGTCCAGTATGGCTTCGCCGGGGCTACCCACCGAGAGGCCGTGAGACCGAAGGAGCGCAAACAGCCAAGGGGTGTTGGCATACAAATCAGCCCGCCTGTCCTCTTTGCGAATGAAAGCCCGGTAGGGATACAACCTGTCTACCTCGGGACGCCAGTCTGCCACGGCCGCGATGGGCTCTTCTACCGGCAAAGGGAGTTGCTGGAGAATCACCCTCTCACTGCTCACCCGGCATAAACCCCGAAGGGTCTTCACATAGTCATCCTTGTTGATCGGGGGCAACTTCAGCTCAACTTTCGTCCTGCGGCTTTTTACGAGCTTGCGGGCCTCTAGATAGGCCTTCACATCGTATTAGTCCAAGATTTCAACTTCTTCAAATAAGAAGCATCAATATCAAGAACTGGCTCCGGTTGGGAAGCTAAGAACCTGTGCTCCGCCACGGCCCAGCACTCTCTCCGGGAGGTCCTGTAAAATCCCGTCCGCGCGTTCCACCACTTGATGTATTCAGGCGTGACGCGAGGGAACCGTGCGGGGGCGGGCACCCGGAAAGAAACGTCTTCGCGACGATGGAAAAAGTCCCACCATATCCGGGCGTCGTCATTGGACGTTTGCCCGGCCCTGTGCCTGTTGGGCAGTGCAAATTGCGAATAGGAATGTGAATCTGCTGGTCATAGCCGAAGTTCCGACTGAAACGGAACGGGTAATACGGCTCCAACCACAGAATGCCGCTCTTGCGAAAGACGAGGACACTAGGCCTTATGGCCAGTGCCCAATCAACCAACTCCGGCTCCAGAATAGGCCTGGTACAATTGGCCTGGGAAATCAGATGGATGTACTCCTCAGTTTCAAAGAGTTTGCACTGTCTCGTCCTATTCGTCAATGGGCTCGAGTGAGCAGCTAAGCTCCAGAAATGAAGAACCCCGGGCGAATCCACGGGAAGACGGGTCAATTTACCCCGAATAGCATAAAGTTGCTCCATTAGCAATGATGGCTCAGCACTTGCAAACTCTATCATGCGCGGGACCAGAGGAACCGCTTGTAATGCCCGAGGAGCTGCCTCCGGGAACAGGGTGCAGACCCAAGCATTAAAGAAATGTAACGGACCAACCGTCCGAAGGCTTCTGGGGAGGCGCGTTTTGTGCAAATCTCCCAACATCTTGTAAATGAGGCACAGGGCCACTGGGCAAAGAGACAGCTTGGTGCCCCAAGCCATGAGACAGGCCGGATATATGGCTTCCGCCCTGATCACGCTCTCGTCACCTTGAGGAAGAGCAAAGGAACAAAGCCAATAAACCAAATATGCAGCACAATGTGTCACTGCATCAACACCAGTAGGGTTTGGGTTTTCCCCCTGCCCTCCTCTCGAAGAAAATGACGAAGCGGCCTGGCGTCGTACCCTCTTCTTCCGCTTCTGGGCCACCGGTGCTATCGGAGGAAAATCTTCATACTTGGTCTTCCCCTGGAAGAAATACTGAAGCCAAGCGCCCATCCGCACTCTTCGTTTCTCGCCCGGCTTTCGAGCTTCTCTCGTGTCGTGCGACGAATGAAAGAGGGTGCGATACGCCTTCATTAGATATCGATAGGCGTAGCCCGCCATATACCGACCGTCACCGTCGGTCTGGTCCTTCAACCAGTCGGGCCAACAAACTTCCTCATACGGCTCTCCATCAATGGGCAGGCCGCTGAGCTGGGATAGACTCCACAAGTCTAAAGAGGTCTCCCCCTCTGAAGTATAGAAGGTGTTGTATTCGGGGCAAAACACCTCGATCATGCCGCAGCACAAGCCTCGGGAAATCGGATACCGATACCTTGAAGCATATACGCTGTGATAAACACCAGCTCTGGTCAAAAGAGGAGCATAGTGATGCAGCACATAGTCTGTGAATTCCACTGCTCCGGGCCTGAATGCGTGGGCATCTGTGACTTTCAACTCAGCAAACCATCCCACGGAGATCTGGTGCTTGAAGCGAATCGCCAAGCAGTCCAGCAAGAATGACTCATCTCTATATCCCCACCTCAACGGGGCAAGGAATAGGCCAAAGATCGGCTTCTCCCGATCTACTCTGCCCGCGGAGTCATTCCACCGAGCAGGCACAAATTCAGGAGCTCTGGTCAACAGTCCATCTGACGGAGCCAGGTCTTGCAGCCCCAGCACAATGCTCCACTTCCTGACCTCCCAGGGAGATAGATGGGTCTTCCCCGCGTTACGCATTCGGCCAAGCTGTCTCTCTCCACCAGCAGAGCCTGCTCGACCTTCCGCACGGCGAACACGTCCCGCTTCCCCTGAAGGTTGAAGCGCCGAAGAAGGGACATCAGGTGTTTGTCCTTGGGATAATCCTTCCTGGTCACGCCCTCTCTATTATAATGAAAGGAGTCGCCCCCGAGAATAAGGAGACGACCAGTGTCTACGGTGTCCGTCTCCGAATCCGAGGACTCCGCAACTATGGCCACCTGGCCGTGACCCCAGTCGAGAGAATTAACATTCTCCCATGTCACCACGGCACGAGAGGAAGAGCTGGATGCCATAACAGCTGCAAAAAAAGAGCATGTCAAACAAAAACAATGTCAGGAAATGGCTAATCAAAGGCGAATTTCTGACAAAATTTCGGCAGAGTCTCCCCAGCACAGGGAATTGCCGAAGAAAAGCGGGAACGCGTCCACTGAGGAACGATCCCTAAAAAGCAGCCATCGGCATTACACCGAGGCCAGAGGAACACCCGGGGAAACAGCCCCGAGGGCAAGCCCTGCTAGAAGCCTCCCGGGGCCCAAAGAAAGGGTTTTGAAACCCAAACTGACGGCACCTCCACCCACTCGAAGGAAGAAACCGCCGCTCTCGGCGCCGGAGAAAGGGAAGAGAGGGAAGAGAGAGAAAAAAATTGGGCAAATGAGGGATGAAGAAGAAAAGAAAGAAGGCGAAAGCCTTATATGGAGGAGGCCCCCCTCCGCTAAACCAGCGCGCTATTTAGCGCGCCGGATTAAAACCCCATAAGCAAAAGGCGCGCCGGGGAAAAGGCACGCCGAATTAAAACCCCACGGTGTCAAGGCCGCGCCGAGTTAGCAAGGAAAAGGGAGAATAGCGCGCCGGATTAAAGCCCAAGGGTCACAGGCCGCGCCGTACTAACGTCTGAATGGTACCGGGTCAACGCCCGTGCTGAATTAAGGGCCAGCCCAGGCACTCGCCAACCAAAGGGGAGGTCAGTCCGGGTGAAATACATCCGTCGGCCCTGCTACACTCGTGCCTTGCTCGCAACACCCACGTCTGGGGGGCATTTGTTGGCACCTAAAATATGATCGTCGGCGACCAAGCCATAAGGACGAATGACCCGGCCCACTGAAGTACGGAAGCCGATAATGATCAATATATTGAAGATTTCTCAAGCCGCCAGAGCCTCGAGTCATTCCGTACGGACACGGGGACTTCACCTCAGGGGAGCCGAGACAAGCTCACAACCAACCGGCAGTGCGACCAAGCCTGCCCAATGAACCGGCATCGACTCTATCATGCCGCATACACCACATCCGTTGTCCGATCAAGGACGACGGTCTATCCGGTGGTCCCCCACCAAATGAAGAGGTTCTCCCGAGGATGAAGGAGATACCCCAGCTCTTCGGCACAGAGGACCGAGAGCTCTGGCGGCGGAAGATCCCGATCACCTTACATAGGTGCGGCTTCCTGCCAAGGTGGGCCCATTAGCGGCCGAATGATCACCCAGCTCGGGCGGAGCTATCCCTGGTGCTGTCACGCCTTCCGAGAAGCCTCGGAAACGAGCCAGGCCAAGCTAACGGCATGGGTCAGAGAGCTGAAGGCCGTGTGCCCGCAGAAAACCCGTGCGAGCAGCCTAAAGCAATCCAGAACCTGGAGAATGGCCGTACGCCAATCTAGGAGCTTCGACAGATCATATCGTCTAACTCTTAGTGAACAGCAGCAGAGTACATGTTCACGATGGCCCCGGAATTATCCCCGAGTTCATCGACTGGCTTGAAGCGTGCAAGGAGCAGTAGCCCGGCGCGCCCTAAACCGGCGTGCCCTTCACTCAATGCCCTTAAACTGGCGCCCCCCTACCTTCAGCCTTTAGCCCGGCGCGCCCCCCTCACCTTCAACCTTTAGCCCGGCGCGCCCCTTTACCTCAAGCCCTCATCCCGGCGCGCCAGCGACCCTATCAAATGGCCTCTTAAACCGGCGCGATAGATTGATGAAGACTCCCCCGGCGCGCCAAAAGCTCACGCCGGATGAAGAGCCTCCAACCTGTTATATATACGGGCGAGGTTCGATTGAAGGAAGAGAGGAAGCCTGGAAGCTTGGAAGGCAAGAAAGACTCAAAGGAAAAAGAGGCGGCTCTCAGAAAAAAAAAGAAAGAGAAGGGTGAGGCAACTGTGAAAGGAGAGGGTCTTCTTCCTTTCTCGAGATACACAGAGAGGGGGGGTTTCTCTTCTCTAAAGGGGCGACCGTCAGCCTGCATCGACGATACTCTGTTTTGAGGAACAGGTGGGCAGGGGCCGTGTTTCTTCCTGCTTTCCGCATTTTCTTTTCATTTTCTGTCGAATGTAAGCGATGAAGGGGAGGGGCGACGATGATATGAGTCGATCCCCCCTTTTTCTTCGCGATTTCTTCTGCCATCTTCTCTCTAATTATCGTGACCTGGGCGTCCTCTGCTTCTGAATATCATTAAACGGCAACCAAACAATGGTGCCGGAATTGTAATCTCGCCGTGCGAATGTTGAATCCTCCCTGTCTTAGGGATGGTGATATGTATGCATGCCTGTGGATGCTTGAATCAATAAATTGGAGGAACGACCTCCCCTTTCTCTATCTTTATTTATACTGATATGCGCGACAGGGTTCTTCTTTGCGGAGGGCCGATCCCGGGTTTCCTCGAGGTTCATACCACGCCCCGAATCATTGCGGGCTACAGAAACACCCCTCCCCGGGGGCTTTCTTTCGTTTCAGTCCTTTTATGTTTGGTTCAAGGGTTTTGCATCCCTTTCTCCTCCCGGATGGAGCCGTGCCTCTGCATGCGCCTTTGTCCCCTTGAGTATTGTTCTCTAACCGTTCGAACATATGTCCCTGCCGAGGGTCTGTCTAACTTAGGCCTTTATCATTTGTTCTTCGTGGCTATTTGCATCGTTCCGAGATTTCCTCGTTATTCCGATCATCCGGGGAGGGGGACATGCCCCTTTTAGCTCCTGCAGTTGCCGGGCGACCGAGGAACCTACCTCTCCATGGTGGGCGTCCTCCCGAAGCCATGGCTAATAACGAAGGGGAGCTCGGGTCAACGGACTCAACCCCGACAGACCAGGGCCCGATCGAGATCATGGGGTGTGCGCTCCTTGTAGGCTAGTCCTCGGAGTCCCACTCTCCTAATGGTCAGTCCCTCCATGGGACGAAGCACTGACTACGAATCCTTCATCCCTCGTAGGCTAGCCCTCGGGGTGTCGTCTTCATCATCAGTGACTTCGCCCTTCTATTTCCTCCCCCTTGGAGCTTTGGTGCCCCTAGCAGGCTTGTCCTCGGGGTATCCTATCCAGTGGGGTATGCTGGCCGCCTTTGGGCAGACCGGTGATTTAGGGGCTTACTCCATTAGTGAGTATGACCCGATCCTCCCCTGCAACTCTGTTCGTTCAGGGGAGATGCTGTCAAATTTTTGACGGACTCTAGATGATTATGTCAATAAAAATGATCGCTCCAAATTGAATCAACTCAGTGCTCGAGTATGAACCTCGCACTGACCTCCCCCTCATTTCCAGAAGGCCATGGACTCCAATCAAATGATCAATTGGCCCCAAACAACTTAAGAAAGGATCCCATGAAGCCTAATAAACTTAAGAAGTTCATAATTCAACAAAACAGGTTTAATACGGCGCGGTCTTAACCGGCGCGCCCTAAACCGGCGCGGTACCCCCCCGCGCCGGATTAACCCGACACTCATTTTCTAAAAATTTTTCCTTGCGGCTTTCGGCGCGCCCTAAACCGGCGCGCCCCAACCCTCTTGCGCGCCAGTCTCAAAAGCATGGATACCGCGCCGTATTAACCGCTATGCCTACGCTTTATCGCGCCGTATTAACCACTATGCCTACGCTTTATCGCGCTGTATAAGTGTTTCTTGCATAGCCACGCCGGTTTTGAAGCCTCGCCTCTCGGGGGCAATGTCGACAAGCCGTAGCAGGCATTGAATTGAATAAAGAAGGGTCAAGCAAGCCCGAGTCATGTCATCATCATACTCACCGTCATAATCCGTTAGCATTTCGCTTTCGCTAGCATACTTGCGCCGCTCTCCCTCTTCTCGACGAAGGGTAATAAATATGGGTGATTGTCACCATTTTCATAACGCTATCTTCATGTTCAAAATAATCATGAATGTCTTGTGTGCATGCATGCATAGATCCCCGAGTATATTAAATGGCGTCGGTTAAAAGCCGGATCATGTCTGGCCGGAAGCCTTCGTCACGCGCGATGGTGGTCCTCGGACCTGCGTCCTCCGCCACGTACCTAGGATCCATTTTCCCATTTAACTACGCATCTTTTGCATGATTAATGCTGCATCCTGCCTGTCATTGCTATAATCATCATGTAGCTCTTTTAACCCGGCTTCGACAGCCCGATATCTCGGCAATTAATCAAAGGTTTTCCCTCCTCGTGGGGGATGTAATTAACGCCATAACCTTTATGGTATGGCGGACTGTTGGTCCCGACCGAACATCACATTCGCCCGACATGGGTCAGAGTGAGCGCACAATAGAATTGTCACTCATGTGACTGGCACGCCCGCGTCGTCAATCAGTCAGTTGACTACTAGTTAGCCAAATGGTTGATCGATACGTGAACAAAAAGAAACGAACGAAAAAAAAGAAAGAAAGGAAGAAAAAGGTCGCAAACACCCACTCATTGTCCGTGGATTGTGTCCCCGATGAGGCTGGTCGTGTTTCCTTTCCTTTAGTTTAGTTCTCCAGACATGTCTCATCCTTGTCAATCATTCCTTGTGGTTAGTTCGGCATTTTTGGGAGAATTCCTATCGCTTGTTGGTTATGACGGGTGTCTTTTTACCTTGACGCCTGCTTATCAGTTCTCTCCGCTTCATCTCCATTTCACGTCGCTATCGCTTTTGCTCCATCTCCTTTCCATTTCACCTCCGCATCACTTTCGCTCGCTCCCTTGCAAAGCGGACATCAAGGAGGGGCATCTGTTGACACCTGTTTTAGCCCACAAGTTGTGTCATTTCTCTTATTCATCATTTTAGCCCATTTTTATCATTTTTACCATTTCATACTTTTATTGCTACCTCTGTTCTCTAAAATGGGAGAAGCAATACGGTTGTCATACTGAGTAACTGGGGATTCTGACCTCTGATCAAGGTGTCTCTCAACGTCAAAAGGTGTTGATAAACCAAAATTGTTCATTAAAGAAAGATATGAACAAGTGTAAATCAAAT
Organism: Amorphophallus konjac; assembly: GCA_022559845.1. Taxonomy (NCBI): domain Eukaryota; kingdom Viridiplantae; phylum Streptophyta; class Magnoliopsida; order Alismatales; family Araceae; genus Amorphophallus; species Amorphophallus konjac. Next base: position 307,874,940 of record CM040123.1, on the reverse strand, counting down.
TATGAAAGAACAATTAAAATTCAAGAGCATTCACTTATGTTTCTCTTAAAGCTGTCATGGAAAGTAAACTAAGTAAGATGTAAGTTGGTTGAACTAGAATATTATATGAGCTTATAGTTTTTTTTATTAAGTGTTGGTTCAGATATGAGTACAATTTCTTTTGAAAAATTTTGGTTTACATCATTCTTAAACCATTTCTGACAATCAAGGTTTTATAAGCTTTTATGATGGAGGAATCTAGAACTTAAAATTCTGATTCTATGAAGTTGGTATCTTGCTGAAAAGTTCAATATCTCAATTTTCACTAATTGTTGAAAATGCTCATCCTATTGCTCTTTATCATTATGTTTTGATTCAAACTGGTTGTCATATATGAGAGTTACAGTCTTTGGATAACCAGAGTTCATCCTTGCAGTGTGTTAATGAAAACTTGTCTTTCTCACTTATTCACTGTGATTACAGTCTGTGTTTTGCTGATAGATGCTCATCACTTCACTATATCAATTGGCTTCACTCCATCTAATCAGGGGGAGCTTCCATGTCATGATTCCTTAAAGGGGAGATCTAGTTAGAATTCCTGAGTGTCCCTGTACTTTTGTTGACATTCTCCCTTCATCTCAATGGGTTTCATTCATCAAAATGTTTTCTGATAAGAGGGAGCTTAGTCAAAGGGGGAGTTTTTAATTCACTCATATTATGCAGTCTTATTCTTTCCTCTTCAATTCATGTCTTTTTGCTGAGGTCAAAGGGGGAGAAATATTTGATCAAGTCAGTATGACTCATAGAGTACTCATAGTGTTGCCATCATCAAAAAGGGGGAGATTGTTGTGTCCCTGTGATTTTGATGATAGCAAACACTATAAGTCATTTGAATGCATACAATTCTGTTTGTGGTGCATATGAATGTTTCATTGAAAATCTTATGTTAATTATTGCTGCATTTAAATGTGGCTGTGTGGTGTGTGCTTTGGTGCATTTCATTATTGCTGATGCATTTCATAATTGATTGTTATCTGGATTGCTTGTTATCTGGATATCTTGATGTCAGTCTGTTCAATGGGTCGACTTCCCTTCCAGATGGGTCGACCCCCCAAGTCTATACAACGCCAATCTGTTCATGCATCGTATCTCAAGTCTACACACTGCATTTTAGGCAAAATCTACATATTGGTGTTGACACCCGTTTTAGCCCACAAGTTGTGTCATTTCTCTTATTCATCATTTTTGATGCTCCGAATTAGCCATTATTTTGGAGCTTTCTCGGATGGATTTCAAGCCCATTTTTACTATTTCATATCCTTTAAGTCTTGGAGATCATGATTTCTTAGAGCCTCGGAGCTTTTCTTATCAAATTCTCACTTCCAAATCAACTTTAGGCCCATTTAGGCCGGCTTCCCTCAAGTAATCGGCTCTCTCTCACTGCGCAGTCCTGAAAGTGGTTCTTTTTCACCCTCTTCCTATCCTCTATTCAAAAAGTTGTCTTCACCAAAGTTGTTCATCTTTCAAATATCTACAACTTCTTCTTCTACGCCGTTGGCCAGTTCTGCCCCGATTGTGAGCTATTTGCATTTTTCTGGCGTGCTGTGCTGTTCACCTATGTCCCAGAATTTTCCTCTCTCTTCCAGCCCCATTTTCTCCCTCTTATTGTCATTTTCTCAACTTGCTTTCTTCATGAAAATTGTTCCTCTCTCAGTTATCTACAATTTCTTCTTCTACCACTTTCGCTAGTTCTGCCCCGTTTGAGAGATACGCTTCAATTTCTGAAGTCGCGCGCAGTCTATCCAGAATCTGCCTCCATCAATGTGACGGCCCGATACAGGTGCGTTACATCAGTGTGATGGTCCTACGATAGACCGTCACACAGAAACTTGCCCGAAACACCCGGTTCAACACCCAAAATGTGGCGGTCCTACCTTAGACCGTCAGAGTCCATGTGACGGTCTAGTATGGGTGCGTTACACCGAAACTCATCCAAAAACACCCCGTTCGACTCCCAGAGTGTGACGGACCTACCCTAGTCCGTTACATAACTTTGACGGTCGTACGATAGACCGTTACATGCACTTGAGAGTCCAATTCGTGCTGGACTCTGCTCCGTTTCTATTCGCCGTGGCCCCCTTGCAGAGTCCATAACTTCTTGAATTCTACTCCGAATTGAGCGCCATTTTTTTCTACTTCTAGCCCTTTATATTATCTTGAATTTGATTCATAGAACTTCAAATTTCATTGGCTATATCTCTAAGGAGATGGGTCAAAAGATCAGGATTTAAGTATCCTAGTTCAACTCAAACTCTGTAGATAAGGCTCCGTGGCCCCCTTGCAGAGCCATATCTTCTAGAATCCTCCTCTGAATTGATCCCCGTTTGTTCCTATCTCTTGTCCTTAGTATTATCTCGAGTTTGATCTAGAGAACTCGATTTATCTTGGACTCTATCTCCGGGAATCGTGATAAGAAGATGAGGCTTTCTTACAAAACTCTATAAAAACTACCCAGTTCGCAGTCGTGACGGGGGGCTCTTTCCGGACGTGGGGCGAAGCCATGCTACAACGCCGACTCACAACTTCAACCCCATCTTGGAGAGGGAAGTATTAGCTTTCAATTGCATCCTTCTGGGCTTGATTTCATGATCTACACTCTTAGTTCTAGTCTCCTCAAAATCACAAATCATCACAGTTTTCTGCACTTTCTGCTACACATGCATTTCTCTCCATTTTGCATCATCATTTTCTCTCTATTCTCTCAATCAAATCTCGTGATTTCAAATCTCATGCATGCACAACACACCCACCTATTATTTCCACCCTTCCACAGGGGTTAAAAACCTCCCCCCGGTGCGTTCTCCCCCTTTTATTCATGCTATTTTATCACTTTGGGCAGATTTCTACACTTCATGTTCTAATAGGTTTTTTATCCTTGTTTTGGCTTTGTTTTGCAAGAGAGCATGAAAATAACGTGAGGCCCTCTTCCTCTAGCCGACTGGAAGGAGAGGAGGTTTGAATCCACAAGTTCCCCGCACCCCGTTTCAAGCACGATCAAGTCTTTAAGTTCCAAGGTACACGGTGTCGTTCCTCTCCTTTCTTCATCCTTTGGCGTTGTTGGAACCTTGGTGGCGATCACGGTTAGTATTTCTCATCCTTTCATCTCCCTTGTCTTTGATTCACATGTTTATACATGTATGTATTTAAGGGGGCAGGATAGGAATCTAATTAAAAAAATAAATCAACAATTGGTAGAGTCTGTACATTGCCTTCAAAGCCTTCCAAGTGTGTACATCAGTCTGTTGAAAACTCAAGTCTGTACAGTGCCCAGGTTCCTACATTTCAGGCGAAGTCCATACATTGGGCCCTTCATCAAAGTCCATATAGTGCACTGTTCATCAAGTCCATACATTGCATAATGTTCGTCAAGTCAATACATTACACTGTAGATGCATCGAAGGGAAGTATGCACATCGGACTGTTCATGAGAAGTCTATACATTGGAAGTGTGTACATTGTTCAGCTGCCTTGATCAAGTCTGTACAGCGAGCAGCGTTTATGTGTCTCAAGCCATTCTCCAAGTCTGTACATCATACTGTTGAAACCTCAGGTCTGTACAGCGAGCATCGTCCTTGTGTTTCAAGCCATTCGCCAAGTCTATACAATGGCTTCGGCACTCCAAGTCTGTACATAGCTTCAGGCACTCCTGTGCAAAGTCTATACATTGTATCTTTTACCTACGTTGCTCGAAACAAAGTCTATACAGGGCTGGATGATCAAGTCTGAACATTGGCGGCTTTCCCTACGTTCTGGCCAAGTCTATACATTCATACCTTTCCCTACGTTCTGGCCAAGTCTACGCAACGCTTGCCTGACTTCTGTTTCAAGCCTATACATTATTCACTAAGCTTTTTTATGTCGTGAAGCTTAAGGAGGGCATGTGATCCGAGGCTGGAAGGCCTGACCAGATGATGACACATGGACTGACAGCCTGCTGGATGCTGCCACGTGGTCCGAATACTTAGGGCTGGAAATGTGGAGGTCACACGCCGGGGCAGCAGCAGCTGCTGCTGCTGCTATATATATTAGTCTTCGTCTTCAGATGAAGAGTGATAGAGTTGGCGAGAGGTGAAGTCCATACAGAGAGCCACGATCCAGACAGAGAAGAAGAAAAGGAAAAGAAGAAGAGAAAGAGAAAGAGAGAGAGATTGAGTGAGAGATCGAGATAGCAGAGTGTGAAGAGAAGAAGAGGAAGAAGAACAGAGAAGAAGAGAGAGCTAGAGTGATAGAAGCTTCAACTGAAGATCTTTTCTTGCTGGGTCGTGGATCAAATCTAGGCCAGCCAGCTCCTGCGAGAGCCACAGTCTGAGTTTACTTTTTCCAGCTTTCTGTTGCTGCGTTTTTGTTTTTCTTTTCAACTATTCACTAGTTGTTCTTCTGATTCTCTTGTGTGAGGTCAGGTTCCCTCCGGTGTAGAGGAAGAGAGACTTGCATCTCTGGTTGCCTTTGACTGGGAGTCATCGGTTGTTTCCCTCCGGTTTGGAGGAAGGGAGGATGGGTCCTCCGCATCTGGGCTTGTAGGTTTCGAGTCTAGGTGGTCCCTCTGGTTGGGAGGAAGAGAGGTCCGAGACCTCTAGTTTGCAGGTGACTTGGTGTCACTTGTGCTTCCCTCTGGGTTTCAGAGGAAGAGAGACTTGGGTCTCTAGGTTCCCCTCCGATTTGGAGGAAGGGAGGATTGGTCCTCCGGTTCTAGTCTTGTGGGTTGCAAGACTAGGTGTTCCCTCCGGTCTGGAGGAAGAGAGACTGTGCGTCTCTGGTTTCTAAGTGGCTGGGAGTCACTTGGGGTGTCCCTCCGGTTGGGAGGAAGAGGGGAGGTTGTTCCCCTGGTCAAGCTATTTGGCAGCCTTTGTTGCAGACTGAGTCTACTGTGCTAGTGTTACTAGTGGAAGCCTCACTCCGGTTGGGAGTGAGGGGTGGACGTAGGTCTTTGGACTGAACCACCTAAAAAGCCTGGTGTTCTTTTGTGGTTTGTTTGCCTTGTGTGTTCATTTCTCTACTGCGCTCATTGGATGCTTGCTTAGGATCGTTTGAGGGCTTCTTGAGTTGTTGTTTTGCTTTGATCCTTCTAAGTTTCCTCAGTTTATTTCTGCAACAGTTTTAATTCCGCATAACTAAGCTTTAGAGTTTTAATTAGGCTATATTTGTAGAGGGATACATTCACCCCCCCCTCTGTATCCGGGCCTTACATTCTAACAAGATTGAGTGAATTAAGTTTAAATCTGTTTAGATTAAATTCCTCAATCTTATCAATCTTGTTAATTCCGCTGTGCGCTAGTTTATGTTTTTAATCGGACATAGTTTATAGTAGTAGGATCTATTCACCCCCCCTCTAGATCCGTGTTCTTGCACTACGGGACCCAACAGTAAGGGATACCACCGAAAAGATTCAGTTGATTAGAGAGAGACTTCAAGTGGCTCAGTAAAGACAGAAGGCTTATGCTGACACAAGAAGAAGAGATCTCGAATTCCAAGCCAGAGATCACGTATTTCTCAAGATATCGCCTGGACGAGGAATTAGGAGATTTGGTGTTAAGGGCAAGCTTACACCAAGGTTTATCGGACCTTTTAAGGTACTAGAAAGAGTTGGTGAGGTTGCATACCGCGTCGCTTTGCCTCCTCAATTGTTCGAAGTTCATAACGTGTTCCACATATCCATGTTGAAGAAGTATGTGCACAATCCGTCACATGTCATAGATCACGTAGACATTGTGATACAAAAGGATCTCACTTATGAACAAAAACCCATGAAGATCCTTGATCGCGAGGTACGTGCATTAACAAACAAGACAATTCCCATGGTGAAGGTTCAATGGAACAAATGCTCGGAACAAGAAGCCACGTGGGAGACCGAGGAATCCATGAACAAGAGATTTCCCGACTTATTTATGAACGGTATGTGCTCTGCACCCACCACGTTTATGTACGATTCAATTTGGGGATCAAATTCTTTTAAGTGGGGGAGGGTGTAGCAACCTTGGTAAATTTAAGGAATGTAATTGGATTGGAAAAAAATTAAACCAAGGTTCAAGGCCAACTCATATTTAAACCACTTATATATGTATATATAAATAATGGGCTTTACATCATATAATAAATAGGCCAAAATTGAATAGCGCCTCCTCTTAAGGCGCCATTTCATAAATTGAAGACCCTTCACGAAGGTGCCAATTACATGAATGACGCCTCTATCATGGGTGCTATTTACCTAAGGGACGTCTCTATTCTAGGCGCTATTTTCCTGCAGAGTCAAAAACGGAAACCGTTGATGTGTTTTGTTCGAACAAGGAAGCAGTGGCCGATTCAGGAATGATAATATCTAGAAGGATTAACACGTAGGGAAGTTTATATAACAATAGGATTCTTCCATGGAAACTTTGATCCTAATCAAACTCTAACCCACAATCGAACCTCTTCTCTATAAATATCAAACCCCCTCCATCGAACCCTCTGTTGGTTCTAATTTTGAAGACGTCCTGCTGTTCTCTTGAAGATTATTCTTCTTTGCCTGTACATGGGGGAGAGAATTCTATTCTCTTTCTCTGCTTCTTTCGGAGGAGGAGGCTTATGCTGCTATTCTGCTTCCGTTGTGGTTGCCGTGGAAGAAGTCTGCTACTTCTTCTACTCTTATTGTCACGCGAAGAAGAAGGCTTCTTTCGTGCTTCGCCGTCAGTTGCAGTCGGTGCTGCCATAAGAAGCAGTTGCTTCTTTGACCTCTGTCAAGTTCTTCCTCCTTCGTGCTGCCACAGTTGAAGCTGTGCTGACGTTAGAGGAAGAAGTATTGTTTCTTCTGATAGTGGGTTGCTGAGAAGAGTTACTTCTCCATCTACTTCCGTTGAAGCCTGCATCATCTCTTCTTAGTTGCTGATTCTTCTACAGCTAGGAGCTAGAGGAAACAAGCTACTCTTCCTGTTGCCGTTGTTTCCAGTTTCTCTAAAACTGAAACAGAGTATTGAATATTCTTATTTTTCCTTCATAGTTCTTCACGTCTGTCAACCAGAATCACCCAATCAAAGTAGGTGTTCTCAAGTACAAGCCCAATCTAATAGTTATTAAATCATAATCACGCATATAGGTCAGTTACAATGTTTAAATGTATTTCTGGAAGTTTTCAGTAGAACGCACCTCCCTCTAGAGCGCTATTTGATATAGCGACCGTGTAAACAATCGTTAGATTAGTTGGTTAATTAATAAATACACATGTTCAAAATTTAATAACTGTGAACCATGACATTTAATCTAATGCTTGAGTATACTGTTAGATTCCTGCTTATTTCTCTGCCTGTACATGTCTCTAGTTTCTTGATTGGACACACTCCAGAAATCATGTGTCTATGATTGTACCTGCCCGGTGCGTATCATATGACAAATAAATAACGACCGTCTTCAGGTCGTCAATTTAATGAACGCCCCCACATGCGGGCACTAATTAGTGGTAACCTGTGAACATTAAACTGTTCGTGACAGAATTACATAGATAATGGAAATAACGAAATGAACCCTTCCTTCAATTTGAAATATGACACCCCTGACTAGGGCGCTATTTAATGAATTGAAGTCTTGATCTAAGTCATCATTTACATAATAGTTGAAATTAAAATTTTTTATAGATCTTAATATATATAGAACCTGGATATAACAACTGAATGAACAACCGTTATATATTAAACTAGCGACCCTTCCTAAGGTGCTAATTCATAAAATGAAGACTTGATCTTAGTCGCCAATTTCCTATTTTCTGATTTTCACGATTTCTGTGACCCTTGATAGTGGGTTATGTTTATAGGCATTATATTCCATTCCGTGAGTATATTCCCGTGTTTCACGATGTTTTATTGATTGCCCCTTAACTCTTGGTGACATACGAGCCCTCCGTTGGACATTCTGTTCCTTCGGACTGGTAAGTTAGTCATTAGGACCTCCGTAAGACTCCTCGTAGCCTTGGATTCCCTCAAAGCCGATTGAGCAGGTTGTACCACTAAAACCTATGACATTTTTGATTGCCATGTCACTCTAATGAAACATGGTATACTATGGGGATGGATTTTATCCGTATATATATATATATATATATATATTGTGTTGGTTATTTGTTTGTATTCATTGATGATTAGGCGTGCCAGTCACCGGGGTGACAGTTTATTATGCACTCGGTCTGACTTGATCAGTCGATTGTGGAATTCGAGTCGGGACCGGAAGTCCGCCATACCGTAAAGGCTATGGCGTTAATTACGCCCTTCCTAAGAAGGACAACCCTTGATTAAACGCCAAAGACAAGGGGCCTCGGGAGGCGATCAAAAATATTAATGTGCATAATAAAGATTTTAGGCTATGGAAAAGTGAACGAACAAGTGACGGACTTGTTGAGTTTAATGAATTAAATCAGGAAGGATAATCCCTGACTTTGAGCCGTGCCGGGTATGAATGGGAGACCATCCACGCAAAGGCGGGACGGAATCCGGACAATCATTAGGGTATTTACCCTTTAATATTTCCACTTAACCGGATGCTCCAAAATGTTTATTTTCTCCAAGGGATGGAGCCAAATGGGATGTGTATCGGGGACACTCCCTTGACTCGTCGGGGTTAATACCGTTAAGCCGGATTTCGGCAGCATCTCCCCTTAACTCGGATCATGGCCGGGGAGGGATAGGCGATCATCCAAGGAGTGCCGGGGTGTAAGTCGAAAGAAAAGAGCACTAGGCCCCTGGACGGTGTACATGCCCGTAGCAACGTTTGATGTCCCCTCGGAAACCGATAGAGCTTATGCAGTGGCAGAGCCCCTTAAGTTCGTAGGGTTATGGAGGAATCTAAATTGGGACCGGGTAATGTAGGGGAGGTCATTCCCCGTTAGTTTATTTCCCATGGTGTGCATGATGACCTCTGGATATCCCTCAGATGGATACAATGGAGTGGTCATAAGTTAGAATGAGGTGCGGATGAAGGTTCTCGATGTAACTTTCATATGAAAAGGGGTTCTCGGCGCAACAGGTTCTTGGCGCGTAACCCATCGCGCCGGGAGCTATTCACCGCGCCGGGAAGGTTTTGCGTCGGGAAGGTCAATATGAGTGTAGAAGGGCTTTGCATGGACGCAGGTGGGTTCTTGGCACAGCTGGAGTGGGCTTCTCGGCAAGCTAGAAGGTGGTGGCTTCTCGGCGCGCACCAGGTTCTCGACGCACAAAGTGTCACGCCGGGAACTATTCACCACGTCGGGAAGTTTCCACGTCGGGAAGGTTCCATGCCGGGAAGCTTTCAGGGTTTTCAGGGTTTCTACGGAGCTCTGTTCTAAGGGTTCTGGGGTTCAAATTCGGATTGGGGTAGGATCTGGGATGCAAAAGGGGACTAGATCAAGGCCTTTGCTGGAGCAATACCAAGGAATCACAGGAGGGTAGGGTATATAGAGGGATCGAGATCATCACCCGTTTAAAACCTTCTGGAGCCATGTTTTTCCTATCGCCAGCCATCCGGGGAAATCAAGAGATGACTGTCTCTGATTCTAGGGGTGACCTTGATGGCTTGGAAAGAGAGAACGAAATGAAAGATAAGAAAACTTCATGGCGTAGGTATCCCTGAAGGGTAAAGGGAGGGGGGCAGAGTCCAATAATCCCTGGGAGTGAGGATTGGGACTCTTCCCTCATCGTTCCTCCAGGGGAAACCATCAGAGCGTAGAAACCCGAAGCATCAAAATGACCATACAATACATTGAGTAGCATTCACTCGAAAAAGACAGAGAAGGAGAAATTCTATTATTTCACATTCAACCGAGCCACAATAGCACTATATCTCATCATCTCATTTCATCGTTTACATCATTTACAAGAAAAGCGGGACGAAAGAAAGAAAAGCACAGAAACTATAATATCTCTCCGATAACAGAAGGACTCGAATGCCTTAAACGTAAACAGGGATACATATAAGGAAGAAGAAGAAAATGGGGGAGGGCGGAGCATTGACTCCTCTCTCCCCCCCTCTGCCCACCTGTGAGCTTCCTCCTAGCGACACTCTCTTCTCTTCCCACGATCTCTTCTCTGGCCTCTCTTCTCTTTTTTTTTCTCGTTCTCTCTTCTCTGCTTCTTCTTATGTTGCCACTTCTCTTATGTTGTTATTTTTCTCTCTCTCTGTATATCTCTTATTCTTTTTCTTCTTTCGATCTATCTCCTCTATCCCTCTCTCTGCCTTATCCACCGAGAGGAAGGGGGTTTTATAGCCCCTGGTGAGTATCTTCTCGACAGACATATCTCGGCGCGCTTCAGTCGATGGGAGACTTCCGGGCGTGCGAGTCCAGCTTCCCGGCGCGCAAGGCTCAATTGGGCCTTATGAGAGGATCTCGGCACCATAATCATAGGCCCATTTAGGGCTTTTAAATGCTTTCAATTCTCCTTATCAGTGGGTTTCAACTATCAAAGCCGTTAGACCTGTCTCTTTACTTGCTAATCCCTCGAGTCTGTCAGAACAGGCGAAGGCCTCTTCGTTGGTGAGTTGGTATAGTTTTATCAGAGCATTTCTGGAGGTTCTCATCAGTCGATAGACTACAGTTTTCATCAGTACTGTTATCTAGACGATGACAACACCGGACATCAGCTTGGCCGGGGGAGGCTTCAGCCGGGTGAATAGCTTTAGTGACGACTCTTCTTTACTTCTGACTCTGCAGGAGTTACAATGGTCTTTATTACTGGTCATGTTCTCATCCTTGTCTCATCTCATATTTCATCTGTCAATAGGGTCTTCATTGCTGGTTCTGTTATAATCCTTGTCTCAACTCATATTTCATCTGTCAGCAAATGCCCCCCACCTGCGGACGTCGTAAGCGCAACATAAGCGGCACGACGTCTGCAGGTGCATCATTCAACATATGAGAATATCTTTCTCAGCCTTTCATACTGATCTTCTTTGATCTTCAGCCCGGCAGATTTCCTGTAATGGCTTCAGTATATTCTTTTTCTTTGTTTTCCATATTTTCTAACAATTTTCTGCTTCATTAATTGCTTCAGATGGCTTCTTGGTGCATAGGGCCTGGTTCTCGGCGCACCACAGCTTCCCGACGCGGAGATAAGAGGTTCTCGGCGTGGCTGGGTTGAATGAGCTTCTCGGCGCGCCCCTTGAGTGTTCTCGTCGCGCCTCAACCAAGGGAAGAGGCTTCCCGACGCGCAAGAGTCCAACTAGACTTGATTGAAAGGATCTCGGTGCCATACTCATAGGCCCATTTAGGGCTTTTTGATGTTTACATTCCTCTTGTCAGCGGGCTTATACTATCAAAGCCGTCCACCTTGCCTTTTCATCTGTTTATCCCTTCGAGTCCATCAGAACAGGCGAAGGCCTCTTCATCAGTGAGTTAGTATAGTTTTCATTAGAACATTTTGGAGGCACTCATCAGTCGGTAGACTGTCATTTTCATCAGTACTGCCACCTGGGTGATGACAACACCAGACATCATGGCTGGAGAGGGATTCAGTTGGGTAGATGACTAATAGTGATGACTCTTCTTTAGTTCTCACTCTGCAGAAATGTCAAGAGTCTTCATTGCTGATTCTGGTCTCATCTCTATCTCTGCTCATATTTCATCTGTCAACAAATCCCCCACCTGTGGATGGTGTAAGCGCAGAATAAGCGGCACGGTGTCTGCAGCTGCATCATTTAGCATCTGAGAGTATCTTTCTCAGCCTTTCAATACTGGTTTTCTTTAACTTTTAGCTTGATAGCTTTACTGCAATGGCTTTGAAGTTGCAGAAGGTAGAGTGCAAATCTGAGTTGGGGAAGATGAGCCCTATCCTTTAGGAGCACCGAGGCCAACTGCAGTCTCTGACACAATGGGAGCAGTTTATATGCAACCGGATAACATTCTAGAAGCAGAACTGGCTGATCTCCGAGCTAGACTGTCACAGATAACAACCTCTCGGCCGTAGCTCGCAGAGGGGGTAGCTCTGTTGGAGGGGCAGGTGGTGTCTCTTCAGGACGAGTCCACTCGGCTACAGGAGGAGGAGGCTCGTCTACATGAGTTGGGGGCTGCTCCGTATGTGGGTCTTATGGCTTTCGAAGGCATCTTCCGGCGCCAGTGAACATCTCTTCTTTTTTTCTCCTCTTTTTGTAATACAATTCCCCCTCAGGGGCTCCTCTTGTACTCTTCTCTTTTTTTTCTTTATACAGTGAAAAGGAATCTTTATGCTAGTCTCATGTGTGGTTGTTCTTCACTTATTGCATTACCGTTACTTCATGATGATTCGGTAGAGGTTTTAGCAATCCTCATGCGGATAGCCCGTATTTAGCAGGAGAGCGTCCACCCTTTCAGAGAAAGGATGGGGAGTTCGCTCCACAGCGTGACGGTATCCGAAGGGTGCTTAAACCGAATTTTGTTGGTAATAGCGGGTGTCTTTTCGGCCACACGTGCCACAAATGAGGCTGTTTGCAGAAATGTGAATGCAAAGGTTTAGAGTATCATCCGGAACACACGAATGGTCCACCCCGGGTAGGTTTCAAAGCCGGTCGGGGCAATGTGCCAATCGACTAGTGAATGATTTTATCATCGATATTGGGTTTATATCGATGCAAAGAAGGTTTATAGGTTTCATCATAATAGACGTAAGGTCTAGACTAGATAGACTTTATCGTAGGTGGGGCATGAAAGGGGATGTGGTTTTCATCAGGACAGACGTAAAGTCTGAACTGGACATGTTTCATCATTGATCGGGCAATGTGCAAGCGACCAACGGTTGGTTTCATCATCGATATTGGGTTTATATCGATGCAAAGAAATTTCATAAGTTTCATCAGAATAGACGTAAGGTCTAAACTGGATAGGGTTTCATCATTGATCGGGCAAGGTGCCGGTCGATCAATAGCTGGTTTCATCATTGATATTGGGTTTATATCGATGCAAAGGAATTTCATAGGCTTCATCAGAATAGACGTAAGGTCCAAACTGGATAGGGTTTCATCATTGATCGGGCAAGGTGCTGGTCGATCAATAGCTGGTTTCATCATCGATATCCGGTTTATATCGATGTAAAGGAATTTCATAGGTTTCATCAGAATAGACGTAAGGTCTAAACTGGGGGTAGGGTTTCGTCATTGATCGGGCGAGGTGCCGGTCGATCAACAGTTAGTTTCATCATCGATATTGGGTTTATATCAATGCAAGGGAATTTCATAGGTTTTATCAGAATAGACGTAAGATCTAAACTGGGGTAGGGTTTAATCATTGATCGGGCGAGGTGCCGGTCGATCAACGGTTGGTTTCATCATCAATATTGGGTTTGTATCGATGCAAAGGAAGTTCATAGGTTTCGTCAGAATAGACGTAAGGTCTAAACTGGGTAGGGTTTCATTATTGATCGGGCAATATGCCGGTCGATCAATGGCTGGTTTCATCATCGATATTGGGTTTATATCGATGCAAAGGAATTTCATAAGTTTCATCAGAATAGACGTAAGGTCTAAACTGGATAGGGTTTCATCATTGATCGGGCAAGGTGCCGGTCAATCAATGGTTGGTTTCATCATCGATTGGGTTTATAGCAATGCAAAGGAGTTGCATTGGTTTCATCAGAATAGATGTAAGGTCTAAACTGGACATGTTTCATCATTGATCGGGCGTGATGCCGGTCGATCAACGGTTAGTTTCGTCATCGATATTGGGTTTATATCGATGCAAAGGAAGTTCATAGGTTTCATCAGAATAGACGTAATGTCTAAACTGGATAGGGTTTCATCATTGATCGGGCGATGTGCTGGTCGATCAACGGTTGATTTCATCATCAATATTGGGTTTATATCGATGCAAAGAAATTTCATAGGTTTCATCAGAATAGACGTAAGGTCTAAACTGGGGTAGGGTTTCATCATTGATCGGGCAATATGCCGGTCGATCCATGGCTGGTTTTATAAGAGTGGTGAAGGGTTTTATCGTCGGTGGGGACTTTTGAAAGAGGTATGAAGACTTTATCAGGACAGACGTAAGGTCTATCCTGCAAGGGTTTTATCGCTGATCGGGCAAGATGCTGAGCGACAAATGGAAGGTTCTTGTAAATGGTGAGAGATGAAGGTAGCATGTCATTGGCATGGAACTTTTTAAATTACCACATTACTGACCCAAGCGTCCTTTCAGATTTTCACCGGAGCCAGCCCCCTCTTACTTTTGCCCACGCGCCCTTTCGGGTTTTCACGTGACGGGGTACCCGATTTTGCCTGCAGTGCCCTTTCGAGTTTTCACCACAGTTGGGTTATGGCCATTTTTGCCCTTGTTCAGAATGCCTGAACAAGTCTGGCGGAGCATCTCTATTTTTAGCCCCATTTTGTCTCTCTCTTTTTTTTCTTTCTCTTTTTTTTCCTGTTGAACTAGGACTTTGGCTTTGTAAATTGTTAATCCATGTGCTCAACTGTGTATGCATCGTCATTGATGTGGGTGTTAACATCAATGCAAGGGGTATGGGGTTTTATTGTCCACCCAGGCGGAAGGCTTGGGTCGACTTGAGTGTGTTTTGTGGCTTAGGCGCGAAGCCGTTCACCAAGAGCATCACTGTAATCGTTAATGTGGGGATTGACATTAACGCAAAGGAACGAGATTTCACTATCCATCCAGACAGAAGGTCCGGATTGACTTGAGAATGTGGGTAGCAGTTTGGGCACAAAGCCGTTCGCTGGGAATGTAGGTTTCATCGTTAATGTGGGGTTTAATCATTAACGTAAAGGGATGTGATCTCATCATCTATCCAGATAGAAGGTCCAGATTGACTTAAAGAAATGTGTGTAGCAGCTTGGGCATGAAGCCATTCGCTGGGAATGTAGGTTTCATCGTTAATGTGGGGTTTGACATCAACGCAAAGGGATGGGATCTCATCATCCATCCAGACGGAAGGTCCTGATTGACTTGAGGATGTGTGTAGCAGCTTAAGCATGAAGCCGTTCACTGGGGATGTAGATTTCATCGTTAATGTGGGGTTTAACATTAACGCAAAGGGATGGGATCTCATCATCTATCCATACGGAAGGTCCAGATTGACTTAAAGAAATGTGTGTAGCAGCTTGGGCACGAAACCGTTCGCTGGGAATGTAGGTTACATCGTTAATGTGGGGTTTGACATCAACGCAAAGGGATGGGATCTCATAATCTATCCAGACGGAAGGTCCAGATTGACTTAAAGAAATGTGTGTAGCAGCTTGGGCACAAAACCGTTCGCTGGGAATGTAGGTTTCATCGTTAATGTGGGGTTTGACATCAACGTAAAGGGATAGGATTTCATCATCTATCCAGACGAAAGGTCCGGATTTACTCGAGAACGTGTGTAGCAGCTTAAGCACGAAGCCATTCGTTGGGAATGTAGATTTCATCGTTAATGTGGGGTTTACCATTAACGCAAAGGAATGGGATTTCATTATCCATCCAGACGGAAGGTCCGGATTGACTTAAAGAAATGTGTGGTGTTTTTATTAGAGCAGACGAAAGGTCTACCCTAGATGGGTTTCAGCATCGATCAGGCAGTGTGCCGCTCCATCGGTAGCTGATTTCACCACCGGTATTGGAGAGTTCCATAGGTTTCATCAGGATAGACGTAAGGTCTAAACCGGATAGGTTTCATCATTGATCGGGCAGTGTGCCAATCGATCAATAGCCGGTTTCATCATCGGTATTGGGTTCATACCAATGCAAGGATTTCATAGGTTTCATCGTGATGGGAATCGACGCCGAGCATGTACTTTTTCTTTTGCATTTATGTCCTTTTAGTTTGTGTTTATATCCTTGGGAAAGTATGTACGCAAATGTAAGGATTTATAAGTCAAGGTGTCATTCCCATGGATTGTGTGGGTTTTTATGCAATTATACAGTAGGACCAGCAATGGGGGCCTCAGCCCTTTCCCATTGGTCCATGTCACCTCTGAGGGGCTGGTCAACCATCCTAGGTGGCCATCTAGAGGGGTTGAATGTCAGATGGGTAGATAAAGGGAGTAAAAAGTCTAAGGTAGGCTACCTACCATGTCAAGCTTGTCTCCCGCTTGGGTTATTTTATTTTTTTTGTGTGTGTTGGTCACATTTAATCTAGGCCATTCATTCCCCATCCCAAGATCCAATGGTGGAGATTAGATTAGATTGGAGGCATATAAATACTTGTATTTTCCATTTGAATATTAATGAAGAGAAAATTGTTGGAAAATCAAGAGTGTTCTTGAGCCCCTCCTCTCTCCCTCTGGTTTCTCTCCTCCAACCTCTAGTTCTAGAGTGATTTCTATATTTTATCCCCTCCCCTCTGTCTCCGGTGATCATCTGGGCCGCCGTCGCCGCCGTTCGTGCCGCCTTCGAGCCGCCACGGAATCGTCTTCGATTTTCTGTCCTGCTGGACAGAGGTGTCTTCACGAACATCCTGCTATCATCCATGGCCTCTTCGTGGATTGAAATTTTTATGGTATGTTCCTACCTTCTAGCCCCTCCTCCAAAAAAATTTCCAGGTCCAAAATCTATCGTTTGTTATTTTTACATTTTCGGTCTTTAATCATTCTCAGATCTGTCCTGTCTCTATCTACAGTGACACCAGCCCTGTGTTTCCCACCTCCGACCATCTTTGTGATTTTTCCAAACCCTCCTAATTTTACTGGGCGTTCTGTCTATCATTCCCTACATCCATGCATTTTTTTAATTTCTTATCAGCCTTCTACCTATTTTTTAAAATTCTTGTTCTATCTCTGCTACAGTGCCTTTAGTTAGATCTCAGATCCGACCCACTGTTAATGAAAAATGCCTATCAATTCGTAGCCACATCCAAACTTATCAAAACAAGTTTTTCCGTCTCCTATCTCAATTTACTACACCTTTTATGAAGACCTCAAGAGCTGAATCGGACATCTACCCTGCGGTCAACGATAGTTCTCAGAGGACAGCCCTACAGATCTGAGAGTTAAGCCACTGTACAACAGCAACCTTAAAAATTCTCCAATTGGAAATGCAAGCTTTGTTATTTTTCTGTAATCATAGTGAGTTGAAGCCCTTTGAAGCATCTTTCCAACGGCGCCAGTTTCGTCGCATTCCGACGTCGGGGCTAATCGCAGCGTTCGTTCTAGCCGGAGATCGCGCCGGAAAATAGAACCGGCAGATCCGTGGCCGGTCATTCCGACCGATGCCGAACGGAGCCGCCTGGCCTCCGGCCGGCGAACCAGCGTGCCGCCAGCCCAGGGAACACTTCCACAAGTGTCCCCACCACAGTGGTGACACCGGGTCCCGCACGGTCCCTCCGGACAGCACGTGGGCCCCACTGTCACGTGTTCGGGTGCTGCCAAAGCTACGCAAGAAGCCGCCCGTCAACCCGAAATCGGTCCTCCCGGACCCCATTGTGTCGCCCTTTACCTCCCTACGTGGAGTGGGCTGTAACTCATTGCTGTAATCTTTATGTTTTAACTGTCCCGGGAGTATGACTTCAGCTGGGTCCGTCGTCCCCACGCCGAGCGTGTGGAGGTATCGTCCTCGCTCCTTACTTGGCATTTTGCTTAATTTCATATATGCTTGTTTATGCCGCTGCTAGAGAGCATGTTTTAGGACCTAGGTCGCTATAATTTCATATCACCGCTGCTGCGAGAGAGTGAGCGAGACCGTCCCGTGACCCGATCTGGGCACACGAGAGAGCCGATCACCCTAGCTCATTGCCAGTTTCTCAACCGCGCACGTCCGACGCTTCCCTCGTTAAGGGACAGTCACGAGCTTGTCGTGTCCGTGGTCCCGTCCCGCATCAATTTGGTATCAGAGTGAGTTTGAGTCTAGGGTGTAAAAAAAAAAAGAGTGTCATTTACATCGAGTCATTAGTCGGTTTAAGTCGAGTCCAGGATCATCATTGTTTTAAAACAAAAAAAAGTGTCTTTTTACATTTGCATCCCTTTACTCGGTATATCAAAAGATGTTGTCCGAACGTTAGGCTACGCTTATCGGGAAGGCCGCACACTTGCGCGAGTGATCTTCGGATCGCTTATCTCCGCCACGTACCGAGTCTTGGTTTGCGTCTAGGGTCCTTAGTGTGCATGCATTCCAAACGTGCATAGTCGGTCTAGTGTCTTGTCACCGTGTGTATGCATGTCATGTCCGCTACCCATGGCCGTTCCCCAAGACCATGCGTCCGAAGGGACATCCTTTGTGGCTGAATCCAATGCCTTCATGGCCCGACCATTAGCTTTCACTCATCTCGCTACTAAAGCTACTCTACCCAATGGGTCCACAACGAGACTCCATTTCGCTCATAATGATTCAGATAATTGGGTTTCTCTTGATATCGTGGAGTCCCTCACCAAGGTGGGTAAGATTATCCGCGATGGAGATTTTGCTTTTGTCGAGTTTGAAAGGATGATCGGCTCCACTCTTTACTGTGATGGTGCATGGTGCAACCTTGGTACGCCAACAGGCCCGTACATTATGTTAGGGTGACCTTGGTTGGAAGAGAGGAGAGCGATCTTTGACCGGGATACGAGGACCTGCACCTTATAACCACCTTACCTACTCGGCAAGTTCGTCTTCCATGACATCCTTCGGCCGACCATCTCCGTGTCACCACCCGTCCACTCGTATCAGTCCGCTCCGCCTACGACCCATGCTCACCGCCCTTTCTTTCCGAACGTGATTCGGAACCATCTCATTTGGAGCCACCAAAGCCCGAGCCCCCCGTATTTCTAATGGGTACTCTTTATATAGCCGAGCCACTTCTTAGATGGCTCAAGGAAGGCTCGGTCCCACATCCCTTTCCATCCATGGACCCCACCCTACCTTTAGTGCTGGTCAACTCCTTCCATACCACATTTCGATCTAGTCACCATGTTGACACATTAGACGATCTTGTCATGGGATTAGATTCACAATGGAAGTTGACACATATGTTGGCCCGAGGCTTCGACCAACCCACGAGTCGTAGCTTCACCCATCCGGCCTTCGGGTCCATTACCTCTGAGTGCACCGTGGGTTGTGTCACCACGGAGGTTCTTCTACTTCTCCCGCTACCGGATGAGCCCGACTTCATTACTTTGTTTCTGAGGGAGGAGTCATATTTCCTATACACGGTCCCTTCTACCATGATGGAGGAAGGTGACCACCCGCACCTTCAAGAATTTCACGATTGGGACCATGTCATGTTTGAACCCACTTCATGGGGTCACACCTTCTTCGACCCTTTTGACCCCTTCACTAGTGAACCTCCCGAGTTTTCATACTCACTACCCTTCTTCCGCGGAGTTCACTATCCCCCCTTTTTCACTCGGGCCAAGCAAACTCCACATAGCCATAGGTCCGAACCTTCATTTGGGGGTAATGAAAACTTTGGTTACCCCGATCCATCTAAACCACCCGCACGTCCCGGACTTCCCACATCCAAGCCCAATCTCCATGATTGGTGCATCGTCGGGTGTCTAGGAGTTCTCCATGACGTCAACCACCGATTACGTCAGATGCATGCATGGCATACGTTCGGGTGTCCTGGTCCGCCGTCACCCATGTACGGGTCGGACTAGCAGTAGGTTTGTCTCGAGTCATTCATGAGTCCGTATTGTCTCTTCTTTGTGTGGTTTGTTTGCATGGTTTGTGTGTAGTTTGTTTGTCTGCATGTGTCTTGTGCAAGCTCATCGATGTCAGTCCCTTATGAGTGTGAAGCGATTAGACTCACTCGATGAGTATGGGATCGGTTCTACATATATACCCGGATCAGTCACCTACAGGGACTCAGCGGTGATTCCTAGTGAGTCTTCGAGCTGCTTCCTTCCCTTTTGAGAGTGCCCCACCCGGAGTGTCCACCTTCGGCCCATAGCAGTCCGCGCATATCGAGTATATATGGAATGAGCAGGTGACGATCACTCGGAGTGGAGCGTACCCGCGTTACTTGGCACTGTGACGGATCCGTCGAGTACTCGAGCATCCATACCCCTACTCGACGGGGTCGAGTTCCTCCCACCCGGGGAGAGTTGATGGAAATCGACGCCGAGCATATACTTTTTCTTTTGCATTTATGTCCTTTTTGTTTGTGTTTATATCCTTGGGAAAGTATGTACGCAAATGTAAGGCTTTATAAGTCAAGGAGTAATTCCCATAGATTGTGTGGGTTTTTATGCAATTATACAGTAGGACCAGCAAGGGGGCCCTCAGCCCTTTCCCATTGGTCCATGTCACCTATGTGGGGCTGGTCAACCATCCTAGGTGGCCATCTAGAAGGGTTGAATGTCAAATGCCACATGGGTAGACAAAGGGAGTAAAAAGTCTAAGGTAGGCTACCTAGCATGTCAAGCTTGTCTCCCACTTGGGTTATTTTATTTTGTGTGTGTGTGTTGGTCACATTTAATCTAGGCCATTCATTCCCCATCCCTAGATCCAATGGTGGAGATTGGATTAGATTGGAGGCATATAAATACTTGTATTTTCCATTTGAATATTAATGAAGAGAAAATTGTTAGAAAATCAAGAGTGTTCTTGAGCGCCTCCTCTCTCCCTCTAGTTTCTCTCCTCCAACCTTCAGTTCTAGAGTGATTTCTATCTTCTATCCCCTCCCCTCTGTCTCCGGTGATCATCTGTGCCGCCGCCGCCGCCGTTCGTGCCGCCTTCGAGCCGCCACGGAATCATCTTCGGTTTTCTGTCCTGCTGGATAGAGGTGTCTTCACGAAAATCCTGCTATGATCCACGGCCTCTTCGTGGATTGAAATTTTTATGGTGTGTTCCTACCTTCTAGCCCCTCCTCCAAAAAACATTCCAGGTCCAAAATCCATCGTTTGTTATTTTTACATTTTCGGTCTTTAATCATTCTCAGATCTGTCCTGTCTCTGTCTACAGTGACAGTAGCCCTGTGTTTCCCACCTCCGACCATTTTTGTGATTTTTCCAAACCCTCCCATTTTTACTGGGCGTTCTGTCTATCATTCCCTACATCCATGAATTTTCTTAATTTCTTATCAGCCTTCTATCTATTTTTCAAAATTCATGTTCTATCTCTGCTACAGTGCCTTTATTGAGATCTCAGATCTGACCCACTGTTAGTGAAAAACTCCTATCAATTCGTAGCCACATCAAAACTTGTCAACAGTTTTTTCGTCTTCCTATCTCAATTTAATACACCTTTGATGAAGACCTCAAGAGCTGAATCGGACATCTACCCTGCGGTCAACGACAGTTCTCAGAGGACAGCCCTACAGATCTGAGAGTTAAGCGACTGTACAATAGCAACCTTCAAAATTCTCCAATTGGAAGTGCATGCTTTGTTATTTTTCTACAATCATAGAGAGTTGAAGCCCTTCGAAGCAGCTTTTCAACGGTGCCAGTTTCGTTGCATTACGACGTCGGGGCAGATCGCAGCCTCTGTTCTCGTCGGAGTGCGCGCCGGAAAATAGAACCGGCAGATCCGTGGCCGGTCATTCCGACCGGTGCCGAACGGAGCCGCCTGGCCTCCGGCCGGCGAACCAGCGTGCCGCCAGCCTAGGGAACACTTCCATAAGTGTCCCCACCACAGTGGTGACACCGGGTCCCGCACGGCCCCTCTGGACAGCACGTGGGCCCCACCGTCACGTGTTCGGGTGCTGCCGAAGCTACGCGAGAAGCCGCCCGTCAACCCGAAATCGGTCCTCCCGGACCCCATTGTGTCGCCCTTTACCTCCCTGCGTGGAGTGGGCTGTAACTCATTGCTGTAATCTTTATGTATTAACTGTCCCGGGAGTACGACTTCGGCCAGGTCCGTCGTCCCCACGCCGAGCGTGTGGAGGTATCGTCCTCGCTCCTTACTTGGTATTTTGCTTAATTTCATATATGCTTGTTTATGCCGCTGCTAGAGAGTATGTTTTAAGACCTAGCTCGCTATAATTTCATATCACCGCTGCTGCGAGAGAGTGAGCGAGACCGTCCCGTGACCCGATCTGGGCACACGAGAGAGCCGATCACCCTAGCTCATTGCCGGTTTCTCAACCGCACACGTCCGACGCTTCCCTCGTTAAGGGACAGTCACGAGCTTGTCGTGTCCGTGGTCCCGTCCCGCATCACATCAGATAGACGTAAGGTCTAAACCGGACAGGTTTCATCGTTGATCGGGTGGTGTGCCAATCGATCAATAGCATGTTTTATCACGGTGGGACATATGATAGGTTTCATCAAAATAGATGTAAGATCTAAACTGGATAGGTTTTACCGTGGTGGGTCTCGGACAGAAAATGGAAGGGTTTTATCAGAACAGACGGAAGGTCTATTCTGAGATGGGCTTTAGCATTGATCGAGACGATATGCCTTATGATCGCCGGTGTTTCATCATTGGTCGGACATGTGGTGGATGTGCTGCCGAAGGAGATTCATGAAGTGAACTTTTTATATTACCACATTACTGACCCAAGTGCCCTTTCGGGTTTTCACCGGAGCCAGCCCCCTCTTGCTTTTGTCCACGTGCCCTCTAGGGTTTTCACGTGGCGGGGTACCCAATTTTGCCCGTAGCGCCCTTTCGGGTTTTTGCCACAGCCGAGTTGTTTGCCATTTTTGCACTCGTCCAAGATGTTTTGGACAAGTCCGGCGTGGCACCTCTATTTTAAGCCCCATTTCTTATCATTTTTATTTTTTATTTATTCTCGTGTTGTTCTCTGAGCATGTGCCATTCATTGATGTGGGGTGAACATCAACGCAAAGGAGAGTAGGGCTTCATCATACAATTCAGACGGAAGGTCTGAACTGAAGTTGGTGGACGGTGGCTTGGGCATGAAGCTGTTTGCCGGGAATGTGGATCTTATCGTTGGTGCGGGGATAAACATCAACGCAAAGGAGAGTGGTTTCATCGTCTACTCGGACGGAGGGTCTGAGTGACGTTGTCATGTAGCAGCTCAGGCATAGGGCCATTTGCTGGAAATGTGCATAAATTTTATCGTTGACGTTGACGAACATCAACGCAGAGGAGAATGGGATTTTATCATGCAATACAGACGGGAGGTCCGAACTGATGTTGATGTGTAGCAGCTTAGGCCTGAAACCGTTCGCCGAAAAGGTGGATGAGTTTTATCGTCGATGTGGGTTAAACACCAACGCAAAGAAGAATAGGGCTTCATCATCTAATCCGGAAGGAGGGTCCTAACTAATGTTTAGTGTGTAGCAAAGGAGCGACCCTCCTGATTGTCATCAGTCATCATTCATTCACCGTTATTTTTTGCCAACTCTCTTTTTTTCTTTTTCCTTCTTTTTCATATCATCATTTTTTTGTGTCATTCATGCTTCACCTTCTCCTTGTCATCTCATCTTTTTCTTCCCCTTCTTTTTCCTCTCTTCTTTTTTTTTCTTACTGACTTTATCTGCTGCCACCTGCCAGCTCTTCATAGGGTAGTGGCGCAGCATGATAGAGCTTCAGGTGTTTCCATTGAGGGGTGAGAATTGCACATCTCCACGGTGGTTAATTACCACGTAGGCTCCGCCTTCGTAGACTCTGTGTACTACGTAAGGACCTTCCCAGTTAGCGGTCAACTTTCCTTTTGGGTTGGAGGCCATGACCGCCCTCTTCTTGACCATAACGAGGTCGCCTTTCTTGAATTCTCATCCTTTCACGAGTTTGTTGAAGGCATTCGCCATGCACGCCTGGTATATTTGGATATTTTTCTGGGCTTGCAGATGCTTCCCCTCTAATTCAGCCAGTTCTTCAAGTCTTCTTTCAGCATTGGTTTGTTCGTCACGAACTAGGCCATGCTGGACTACAATTCTAAGTGACGGTACTTCCAGCTCTATAGGGACTACTGCCTCGGAGCCATATACCAATGAATAGGGCGAGCAACCCGTGGGGGTTTTATAGACGGTGTGGTATGCCCACAGTGCTTCATACATCTTTTCACCCCAGTCCTTCTTATTGGAGATGACGACCTTGGCTAGCAAGGTGCACAGTGTCTTATTGAAAGCTTCGGCCAATCCATTTGCTTGTGGATTGTAAGGAGTGGAGGTCCTCCATTCAATTTTGTACTTCTCGGCAAGCCGATATATTTTCTGGTTCTTGAAGTGACTTCCATTATAAGATATTATTCTGCTGGGGACCCCAAACCGGAAGATGATATTGTGCTTGATGAATCTGGCAACCAACTCACCAGTCACTTCTCTGAGTGCTACTGCCTCCGCCCACCTGGAGAAGTAGTCTGTTATAGCCAGGATGTACCTGTGTCCAGTTGAGGAAGTCGGTAGTGGCCCGACCAAATCAGTTCCCCATTGAGCAAAAGGTCAGCTGGGAATTGTTGGGTGTAGAGCTACAGGACGCCTCCTAGGTACATCGGCATGCTCTTGGCATTTCTGGCATGACTTTACAAACTGGAAACAGTCTTCAAACATAGTGGGGCAATAATAACCCAGCTTTTTGATTTCAATCTTCATCTTAGGCCCAGCCTTGTGTGCCCCTGCTGTTCCAGCATGTATCTCTTTCATCGCTTGCCAAGCTTCTTCAGTAGACAGGCAGTGAAGCAAAATCTTTTTGCGGGTGTCTGCCATAATTTGGAACAAAGTTCCATTTTACATTCATAGGAATCTTTAACCCGCAGGAGTTTCATCCTCTCTTCTTTGTTCTTAGGCAGCTGTTGGTGTAGGAACCACTGCAGTAGATGCTGTCTCCAATCAAACCCCTGTACTCTGTCAACGGTGTCAATCTCATACTCTTCAGGACACGTTTCCAACATGCTGGGGACTTACCGCCTGTTCATGACAATGATGTTGAGTGTCTCATCTGGCGGGACTGATAGTGAGCTGGCCAGCTTTGCCAGTGCGTCAGCTTGAGCATTATGTCCCCGGCCCACATGATTGAGCTCAATGTGAAAGAAATTTGCCATGAGGTGTATAGCCTTTTGGTGATAAGGGTTCAATTCTGGCTTTCGCACTTTAAATTCCCCCTACATTTGTTTTATTACTAACATTGAGTCACCGAATACCTGAAGCATCCGAATGCCCATACTGAGGGTGAGATGAAGACCAATTAACAGAGCTTCAGATTCAGCTTCATTGTTGGTGCAGGGCTTGTTTATGGAACATGAGGTGTGCATTACTTCTCCCTCTGGCGATTTCAGCACAATGCCGGCCCCTACACGTATTCTGGTTTTCCCATTGGAATCAGTTTCTGTTCTTAATGCCCCGTCGAAATATAATTGCCACATGACTGGCTGGGTTTGGCATGCTTCGAGCACTTCATCATCAGGGAGCTCGGTCTCTAGCATAGCATTTTCTAGCACAGGGTGCTTTGCAAAGAAATCAGCCACAACTTGACCTTTTATAGCCCTTCGAGGTATATAAGTGATGTCAAACTCCATCAGAATCACAGCCCATTTGCCTAGTCGACCTTTGAGTGCCGGCTGAGTCAATATATATTTGAGTGGATCTGCTACAGATATCAACCTGATCTCATGTGACAGCATATAGTGTCGGAGCTTCTTAACAGCGAAAACCAGTGCCAAGCAGGTCTTCTCTATGTAAGTATATCTTTCTTCATTTCTGATCAACCTTCTGCTAAGGTAGTATAAGGCTTGCTCCTTCCCCTCTTCGTTTATTTGTGCGAACATTACCCCCAACGAACAATGCGTGGATGCTATATAGAGGATTAAAGGGCTGCCCTTGATTGGTGCCCCCAATACCGGAGGGGTCTTGAGATATTCCTTCAACTTTTCGAAAGCCTCTTGGCATCCGCCGTCCTATAGGAATGGCACATCTTTCATCATGAGCTTATGAAAGGGGTGGCACCGACCCGACAAATTTGATATAAATCGGCGGATGTAGGCCAGACGCCCTTGCAGAGACCTTAGCTCAGACAAATTCTTCGGTGGAGGGAGTTCTTGAATAGTCTTGATCTTGGACGGATCAATCTCAATACCCCTGTGCTGGACAATAAATCTGAGAAATTTTCCGCTGGTCATGCCAAAGGCGCACTTCATAGGATTCATCTTCAGCTCATATTTCCGCAGCCTTTGAAATACTACCCTCAAGTCCTGCAGATGATCTTCTTTTGTAGCGACCTTGATAAATTAAAGGACTAGGAAGTTTAAATAAATTAAAATTAATAAATAAACGAGGCCAGACCTTGTTCATAACCCGCTTACGTCCTTATAAGTCTTACAAAAGAACTCGTGAACCCTACCCTAGTATTATAGTAAATTTAAGAATAACATGTTATTTTATGTAAGCATTAAATGCACAACATAATTTTTATTGAATTAAGAATCATTAAATATTGAAGGAAATATCAATTTATATTTTATTACTAATTTAGAAAATGTATTATTCCGTATTTACTATATTATAATCTTATTAGAAGGAAGAAGGATATATATATAAGATTTAAATACACTAAAGATATATAAAGGATAAAAGAATGGACATATATACAATTTTGGTCCTTTCAAGGGCATTGGGAAAAGGTCAAAACCTCAATTGACGCCTTTTGATATAGGCGTATCTAGTATAAGAAACGACTGCATGTAAGTCGTTATTTATAAATTAGTGAAAATCAAATAAAGTATATAGTTAAAGAGTTATAGAGAAAATAGGAATATACACACAATATCGGTTCTTTAGAGGCCGAGGAAAAAAATTGTCAAAGGCAATTGACGCCTCTTTGTGAAGGCGTTATTTTAAAAAGATGACGTTGTATATGTCGTTAATTAGTTAGAGTATAAGAAGTATAAATGACATAAGAAAGGATATATAGTTAAGGTTTTTAGAGTATAAATACAATTTTGGTTCTTGAAGAAAAGTAAAAATGGGAAGAGACGCCTAAGACAATGGCATCAATTATCAAAGAAACGACTTGATAAAAGTCGTTATTTTATTCTAAAATGATTAGTGCCATTTTTTCGACTGAGGAATTTTGGAAAAATAATTATATGAAAAAATAGAGAAAAATAGAAAACTCATATTTCTAAAATTTCCTATCTAGATCACATCAAGAAAAAAAGATAAAAATCTGGAAGTATCTAACACTTAAGTTATACGTGTTTCGAACTGTTAATAAATGAAATACTAATATCATTAGGATTACTACTAGCAATGCTATTCCTAATCGAACTCCAACCCTATAGGGTCTCCAAAACCCTATAAATACCAACTCCTTCGAGCCAATCTATTGGCTTTTCTCCTTCCTTTACGATGACTGCAAGCTGATACTAAGAAGGCTTTGTTCTTCTTTCACAAGGAGGCTACAGAGACTTCGCTTCTTCGGCATTCTTCTTGCATCGTCGTCCTTTGCTACCGAACGAAAGGAAGAAAGCCAACTTTCTTCTATTCTTCATCTATCGTTGATGCATCGGAGTGATAGTCGTGCCTCTCTTCTCCCTTCGATTGAAGCTACAAGTGATTACTGAAGAAGCTCTGCTTCTTCTTTGACGTCTTATTGATTGCTGTTAGAGCCACTGCTGCCGATATCTCTTATATTTTCTTCCATCCTTCACACCTAGCCATCCCAAATAATATTGAAAGGTAGGTAGTCTCTCTGATGGCTAAACAAGTATTTAACAAGCTTCTGTAATCATGTTAAGCATGCATATAGGTCTACAGTTAATTTCCGTGAAAGTTTACGTTCTGTAGAATTATGGTAAAGGATGCCCCAGAGTAAGGTGCTATTTGTATTTAACGCCGTGCAAACAGGCGTCAATTTACCAGTTAATTAACAATTACGCATGTTTAAAAATTTAATAACTATGAACCCTAATGTGTTTACTAATGCATGATCATATCATTGAATTCCTGTTATTGTTCTCCGTCTGTCCATGTCTCTAGTTTTCTGATTGGAAATACCAAAAAAAAAAAATCCATGTGTCTGTGATCATCTGGCCACATGAGAATAAACGACGACCCTATCCATGTCGTCAATTGAATGGACGTCCTCGCACGCAGTCGTCAAATTGTGAAATTTTAAGATAATTATGAAAATGTTCATAAACACCTGGATATTGGAAATAACGACATACATCCTGTCGTGTCTTTGATATATGACGCCCCTGACAAGGGCGTTATTTACTAAATTGAAGACTTGGTCTAAGTCGCCCGATATATAATTGAAAAGTATTTACATGATGTAAATTAATAGTAATCTTGATGAAATGACTGTGCGAATAGTCGTTAATTATTGAATTGATGACCCTAATGAGGGCG
This sequence comes from Amorphophallus konjac, assembly GCA_022559845.1. Classification (NCBI taxonomy): domain Eukaryota; kingdom Viridiplantae; phylum Streptophyta; class Magnoliopsida; order Alismatales; family Araceae; genus Amorphophallus; species Amorphophallus konjac. The sequence goes on along the minus strand of CM040123.1, from coordinate 307,846,839 downwards.
CCAATTTCCAAAATGAAGACTTTACCTAAGGCGTCAATTCCTTATTTCTTATTTTTCGTGGACTTCTATAACCTACTGTAAGTAAGTTATGTTTTGACACATAGTTCCACGTTTTACATTATTTTAACGATTACCCATATTTCTCGGTGATAGATGAACCCTCCGTCGGACATTCCGTTCCTTCGGACTAGTGACTTTATCATAGAGACCTCCATAAGACTCTGCTAGCCTTGGATTCCCTCAAGGCAGCCGAGCAGGTTGTACCCTTTAAAACCCATGTTACTACTTGATGGCCATGTCACTCTAATGAAACATAGTATATCGGTCCTCATGACATATTTTTGGACACCATGAGATTTTTTTGAACAAATAGAATGGAAAACCATGCCATTGATATTTCTGGAAAAAATTACGTGCCTACCTTGCCTTAAGATCAAGTGACCACATGAAGTATTGTTAGCCGGTTCATCTCGGATTTATCTCGAGTTAGATATCATGCATAATCATGGTCATTTTCTCTAGCGTTCTATGACACTGGGATCCTTGGAATCTATTCTTAATTGAGAACATAACCCTTTGACTCTGTATTTGGCCATATCTGATTCTGAAATATTAAAGGGCTCTGGGTCCACGACTTTTCAGTGCCAGGTAGGACAGAAGTCCAATTCTGTAAACCATGGTAAACTTATGGGTGTGGCATTGCACCAAATTCTGTACACCTGTTATATTTCTAATATTTTTTTATATTTGTTATTCTGCAAATTCTATGAGTTCTAGAGATTCTGTTATTCTGATATTCTGATGTTCGGTTATTCTGACAATTTAGTTATTCTGCTTGAATGTTTAATTCCACTTATATTTATTGAAACTCTGTAATATTCTAGCGAATTCTGAAGTTATGTTCATCTAAGTATCTGTCCTTGTTATATTCCGATAGCTTGTCCTTGACTCTGCATGGGAAGTCATCCCTATTTCTCTTTAGCTCGTATCCGCCTTTGACTTTGATATTCATCTTTTCTATTAGATTGATATTCATGATTTTCTAGTTCTATGCATTGCATCGTCACGAATACGTTAATTGGCTAATCACTTATATTCTGCTTGATGAGAGATGTAATTCCTACTGAGCGTTTCACTCACCTGCCTATCTTTAACATTTTTCAGGTAACGACATTGAAGATAGTCCATCAGATGGGGAAGGGCAAGAGTGAAGAGTGTAATGGAGAATAGTGTCGGTGTCTTTTATTCTTTCTTTGAGTCTTGTCCTGTTATTTGAGTCATTTCCCTTTATTAGAATGTAATAGTGAGTCCTTCCTACACTTATGTAAGTTGAGTCAAGATATGTAATTTGAATATTTGATTATCAATAAAGATTAAATTGGCCCACATTGTCCAGTGTGTAATTTTGTGTCTTATGTTTGCTCTGATCATTCATGACTGTATCACTGCCGCGTTCCAAACTACACGTTCTGCTACTATTGGTTCGGGGTGTGACATCTTTCTTTCTGGTTTTCACCACCAGGTCATCAACATAGCACTCCACTTTTTTGAAGAGCAAATCATCAAAAATCTTTGTCATGGCTCTTTGGTAAGTAGCGCCGGAATTCTTAAGGCCAAACGGCATTCTTTTGAAGTGGAATATTCCTTTTAGAGTACGAAATGCAGTGTGTACTCTATCTTTTTCAGCAATCTAAATTTGGTTGTATCCAGATGAACCGTCCATAAATGATAGGGCTTCATGACCAGTGGTTGCATCAATCATCACTTCAGTAATTGGCACTGGGAAATCATCCTTCGGGAAAGCCTTATTAAGGTCTCGGAAGTCAACACATATTCTAATCTGCCCATTTTTCTTCTTTACGGGCACTATGTTCGCCAGCCATGTGGTGTACTGATTTTCTTCGACGAAGCCAACATCAATAAGCTTGTCGACCTCTTTATTGATTTGGTTGATCAGCTCAGGTCGCATCCTCCTGGGTGGCTGTTTTATGGGGCTGGCTTTCGGATTAATCGCCAGCAGGTGTTGTGCCACATCGGGGTTTAATCCTGGGATTTCATCATACGTCCAAGCGAAGCAGTCCTTGAACTCCCTTAGAAATTGTATATAATGTTCTCGAACCTTTGGTTCCAATAGAACACTAAGAAAGGTTGGCCTTGGTTCCTCTTCTGTCCCCAAGTTTACTTCTACAAGCTCATCAACAGTGGCCTGGCCACCATCTTCAACTTCGGGCGGAGCCTCCTGTAAATCGACGAAACCTCCCGGGATATAGTCTTCTTCAGTCTCAGAGTTCTCTAATTCTTCATGCTGGACCCCGACCGATGATGACTTATCATTGTTAGCTAGGTGCGATTGATAAACACAGATCCAGAGGGGGGGTGAATGGATCTTTCAAAGAATTCTACCCAATTTAAAATTCGCATGAGATGATAACAACAAGATCAGTGGACAATTGATCAAACATAAGATATGCAAACTCAATTAAACTCTAGGATATAGATAATCAATTAAATCACGGTCCTAGCATGCATCTAGCGGAAGCAGGCAATCAAACAAACCACTGCACAAGGATTTTTAGGTGGTTCGGTCCAAAGACCTACGTCCACCCCTCACTCCCAACCGGAGTGAGGCTTCCACTAGTAACACTAGCACAGCAGACTCAGTCTGCAACAAATGCTGCCAAACAGCTTGACCAGGGGAACAACCTCCCCTCTTCCTCCCAACCGGAGGGACACCCCAAGTGACTCCCAGCCACTTGGAAACCAGAGACACACGGTCTCTCTTCCTCCAGACCCGGAGGGAACCCCTGGACTTGCTACCCACAAGCCCGGAACCGGAGGACCAAACCTCCCTTCCTCCAAACCGGAGGGGAACCTAGAGACCCAAGTCTCTCTTCCTCTGAAACCCAGAGGGAAACACAAGTGACACCAAGTCACCTGCAAACCAGAGGTCTCGGATCTCTCTTCCTCCCAACCGGAGGGAAACAACCAATGACACCCAGTCAAAGGCAACCAGAGACGCAAGTCTCTCTTCCTCCACACCGGAGGGAACCCGACCTCAACCTAGAGGATCGAAGAACAGCAAGTGAATAGTTCAAAGGAAAAACAAAAACGCAGCAACAGAAAGTTGAAAAGATAAAATCAAATGTGGCTCTCGCAGGAGCTGGCTGGCCTGGATTTGATCCACGGTCCAGCAGGAACTTCTTCTTCTGCTTCTCTCTTTTTCTTCTTCTCACTGCTTCAGCCTTCTCCTTCTTCTCACTTCTTTTCTTCTTCTTCTCTATTCTCTGTATCGTGGAGGCACTCTCTGCTCTTCAGCTTTTCTCGATGGCTCTCTGCATTTCAATCACTCTCAGTCGATGGAGGAGACTCCATATATATACCAGCAGCAGGCAGCTAGGGCTTATGCTCTTTTCGATTCCCGCCCAAGCTTCAGTGGTCCACGTGTCAGCATTTCAGCCTCTAGGATCACGTGCAAGTCTTGATGGCCTCATCCATTAAACCTGTCAGATAATCAGTTGAATAACCTGTCAGTTAATCAGTCGAAGACAGTATCAGCTTAAGGTAATGTTCAGACTTTATTCAGAGAGCAAGGCACACATAGACGGCTGTATAGACTTAGTTAGTTCAGGCCGCTAACAACGAGTGTATAGACTTAACGAAATAGTGAGTGTACATACTTTAGTAACTAGAGAGTGTATAGACTTTAGTAACTAGAGAGTGTATAGACTTAGTTAGTTCCGTGCAATCCATAGCAATGTATAGACTTAGGCGTTTTATTCAAGACAAAACCAATGTACAGACTTCATGTTGTACAGACTTGATGTTGATCAAAAGACCTTTGGACATCAGCCCAAGGCGTCAACGCTTCCATCGTGCAGCGTAGCCTCAGCTCCTCAAGCGAGATGCTCACGCCCTTGGCAACTGGCCAATGCGTCAACGCATCCAGTGTCAGCGTCGACGCAGTGAACAAGGCAAAAAGTGAAAGACGCACAATTACATCTACGCAGTTAGCCAAGTGTGTCAACGCACTAAAAGCACAGAACCAATGAAGACAGACAGGCTGTACAGACTTTGATGCTCAAAGACGATTGTATAGACTTTGCCTTAGAAACGAGTGTATGGACTTTGAAACAGCAAATGAATAAGTATGTACACTGAGGGAGTGTATAGACTTGGAAGCCAAAGGCAGTGTACAGACTTGGTAAGTCTGAGCCAATGTACAGACATCAAGTGAAGACCAGTGTATAGACTTCTCGTGAAAACCAGTGTAGAGACTTTGAGGCGTTTGACGGATGTATACACTTAGCCTTTGAGGAACGATGTATAGAGTCTGAACGTGAAGGCAGGCTGTATAGACTTGAAGCGCTTGAAGCGATGTACAGACTTGGTGGTTCAAACAGTGTACAGACTTGTGAAGGCTTCAGCGTTGTACAGACTTGGAAGTTCCACTGTGGATGTATGGACTTGATGATCCACTGTGGATGTATAGACTTGAATGAGTGAAGCCGATGAACAGACTTGGTGATGAGACACCAATGTACAGACTTGCAAAAGCGAAGCCAATGTACAGACTTTGAGAGACATGAACACTGCGATGTTCAGACTTTAGCAGTGTATAGACTTGGCCAAACGTAGGAAAAGCTATAAATGTATAGACTTGGCCAAACGTAGGAAAAGCCCCCAATGTGCAGACTTGATCATCCAGATTCAAAGCAACCGATGTATAGACTTGAACGCTGTACAGACTTCTCGAAGTGATGCTTGAGCAAAGAGACAGTGTACAGACTCTGTGATGAAAGACTGATAGAGCGAGCGATGTATAGAGTTGGAGAAGAAGACGCACTGTTCACGCTGTACAGACTTGACGTTGGAACGAGACTATATAGACTTGCTAAGACGATCGGATGAAGAATGCATTGTGTGGACTTTGATGAAGAGCCCAATGTACAGACTTGACGTTGAAAGCTGAAGGATTGAGCGATGTATAGACTTGGAGGATGCTGTGCAATGTATAGACATCCAATGAATGAAACGATGTACAAGTGCTCAAACAATCCGATGTATGGACTTGTATAAACCTGATGAATGAACTGAAGGGTCGACCAATTAAACAGGCTAACATGAAAAAATCCAGATAACAAACAATCCAGATAACAAACAATAGCAATCATGAAATGCATCAACAATAAATGAAATGCACCAATGCTCACAGCACATTGCCTCTGCCTGTTCATTGGTTATGTAGTTCAGATAAGATGTTCAATGAGACATACATATGCAACCCAACCAGTTAAATGCAGATTCAAATAAATGATGACTTATAGTGTTTGCTATCATCAAAATCACAGGGACACAATAATCTCCCCCTTTTTGATGATGGCAACACTATGAGTCATACTGACTTGATCAAAAACATTTCTCCCCCTTTGACTTCAGCAAAAAGACATTAGTTGAAGAGGGAGGAATAATACTGCATAAGATGAGTGAATTAAAAGCACCCCCTTTCACTAAACTCTCCCTTTATGGCAATTAGCTCCCCCTGAATAGAATAATGATCAGAACGTTTTGAAGGTAGAAACCAAATAAGATGAAGGGAGAATATCAACAAGAGCACAGGGACACTCAAGAATGCTGACTAGATCTCTCCCTTTATGAAAAACACTCAGCATGACATGGAATCTCCCCCTGATTAGATGGAGTGAAAGAGGTGATGAGCATCTATCAGCAAAGCACATGGGTATTCAAGAATTACCACAGTCTGTAATTACAGTGAATAAATGAGAAAGCATGATTTTCATTAGCACACCAAACTCATAAATCTTTATAAACAAATTTCAGATTCTTCAATTATAATAGATTATGAATGAGTTTAAACTTACCATCATGATTTAAGAGTGATGTATTTAAAGTTTATCAGGAAAATTCATTACTCATATCAGAAGCATCTTTTAATAAAGATGAACCATCAACTCATTTATTATTCATGTTGAACCTCATTCCATCTTACTCATTTAAATTCAATGACTCCTATGGAAGTTACACAAGATAGTATTGAGATTAAACAGAAATAAATGAGACTGAACTTCTCTTTAAATTTTTAGAATTTTCTATTGAGCATCACTCATTTTTGCTGAGCAAGTTTGGTTCAGTCAACACCTTTTTACATGAGGCACAACACGTCTTAGGTGAAGTGACCCAGTTACACAGTGTGACAACCACATTGCCTCTTAAAGAGAATAGAGTTAGCAATGGAGTATCTTTTTACATGAGGGGACACCTTGATCAGAGGCCAGAATCCCCAGTGACTCAACACAACCATGCCATTGCTCTGCCAGATTTTCAAGCATTTTGAAAAGAGAGTTAACTATGGCACTTCATGACATGGGCTTACTCTACTTCATTGATAGAGAAGCCAGTTTCTCTGTGACCAAAGTCATTGCTCTTGCTTTGAATTTTTAAGTGTTTTCAGATTTTTCCAACAAAACTCAGTACACTTGAAATGTTTAAGAACAATACCTTCTACATGTATCTTAACCAAAGAAAGCCATGTCTTTTAAAATTTTAGATTTCAGAAGGTTTTGCATGAAGTTCATGAGACAACTAGTTAAGATTTATTAAGTAGAATGAATAAGATATTTTCAAGACTTTTACATCAGAACTTTGGAAATACATTAGACTTAAATCAATTTGATTTATCAAAACATTCTTAAGCCAGTATAATAGAAGATTCTTCTTTTCAGAATGTGTCTGATTTATGTCTAGGGTGCACTAACTAAAATCTTCCTCATTCAGATGAATCAATGACATTGTCAGGAAATCAATGGAGTCAACAAAGTAATTTTATTGAGAGAATAGCAGAGAGCAATCAGAAGCCAGCATTAAAGACTAGAATTTAGTCAGATTAGCTTGGACTAGACTTGACAAGCTATCAAGAAATGTGAGTGATAGGAACAAGCTAGCAGTTGAACTTCAAAGCGAACAGAATCAATAGCTAAGTCTGGAATAAAGACAGATCAGCTATATCAGTGTAGACAGCAGAGAATTCAAGAGAACCACACATATGCCAAGAATGGATCAGATTGCTAGACAGAAGGAGTTCAAGAGGTGTTGAAGAGTTCAAACAGAAATGTGAGTATTAGTCATCAGACATGAGCTTTGATGAAAGGTATGATGGTCACATGCAATTACATGAATGAATAATGAGAAATGCTCCCCCTCACTAAATGCATAAACTGGAACCCTCCCTTTTCTTTTGAAAAATTTCATGATTAAATGATGCCACTCTAAGATGCAATTAGATGCATTAACTACTCATGAAGGGCATGAAGACCCTGAAGGGTATTAGACTAGTCAAATGTGCATGATATGCAGTGCAGCTCCCCCTGACGGTATTCATTCAAAACATTTGAAAATCATTCATGAGTCATGAATTCTAGATGTATGCAGCCACAAAATGATCTTATCCAGACACAACAACTATTGCATGGAAATGCAAACATGCATGTTTAAACCACTAATTAACAAATCTATCTATATATCTAATGCCATCTAAGCAGACTCATTGAAAAGTCAAGAGACTTACCTGAGAAGTGCATGAGTGGGGTTTACCTTTTTAGGGTGTCTTGGTTTATTTGCCCCTTTTATTTCTCGTTCCCAAGACACACCTGCAAAAAGTTTCTCACTTGGCACATTTTGGTACCCAAGTTTCCTTGGGTCCTGCAGGGTTAGTGGCATTTTGATGGGATGTTTTCCAAAGCTTCTGAGCCATCATATCATCATGCTTTTTCATATAGCCACTAGGCATGGAATGTCCAGACCGACCACAATAATCACATGAACCACTCGGTCTGAATTTCTTACTATGCATGTAAGCAGGTGTGCTAAATTCATGAGCATGAATGTTTCTGTTTTTACCACCACTTTATTTCAGATGGTCAGAAAACCAGCAATCAGTCACCTTGTGACCTTGCTTTCCACACTCAAAGCATGTGAGGGATTTTCTTGTTTGAACAGATTTGTTCCTACCAAACACACTTTGTTTAACAAATTTAGAGTTGACCTTCTTTCTCTGAGAATGCCAGCAGTCTTTGACTGTATGGCCAGGTTTCTCACAGTGATAGCAGAAGATGGAATTTCTTCTACCAACATTAAGCCAGCAGTCAACCGCCCTATGGCCTGACTTGCTGCAGGTGGAACACACCATGTGTTGGCCCCTGGACCCATTTTTGTTCCTTTTAAAGACATGCTGATTTTCATACAAATTGACATGATTAGAATTTGGAAAATATTTGCCTTTACCTTTGGCAAACCAACATTGTTCACTAACATGACCTGTTTTTCCACAATGATAACAATAACTTTTTCTTTTCTGTTCAACATGACTATTTTTGTTATTGTACTTCCTAGCATGCATTCTATCATCCTGTTCCATCAATTTACATTCATGCATCAAGTGACCAAACCTATGACAGTAATATCATGAAATTTTCTTTTTATTTGCATGAATGTGTTTGTTCAATTTAGGCACAGCATTCTCAGTTTTATCATGAGAGTTCCTTGAATCTTTGTTCTGAACATGAACAATCTTTTTCTATTTTTGAACTTGTTTCTCAGACTTAGGGCTGTCAGTGGAATTTTGATTCTTCTTAGCACTAAATTCAAAAATAGGCACATTCAATGTGCTGCCAGACTTAGAGCTACTCACGAATGAAGTTTGAAGCTTACTTTCAAAGCTCTTTTTATTTATTGGGTTGTAGCCCAAACCCTCTCTTCGGAGATTCACTTTAGATCCAAGAATTTTATCAAGATTTTCTTTTCCACTGACAAATTTCTGAAGAGATTTCCTCAATTCTGTAACTTCTGATCCAAGCTTTGATACATGGATTTCATATTCATCAGCTTTCTTTTTATAGCAAACATCATCTTCTTTCAACATTTGATTAACAGTCCTAAGACTTTCAATTTCCTGTTCAGCTTTCATTAGCTCATCAGAGCTATCCAGGCTAACACTCTTCCCTTTTTCAAGAGTGATAAGTCTCTCAGACATAGCTGTATTTAACTGTTTTAGCTTGCAGATCTCCTGTCTCATTTTACCATTTTGTTCCAGGATTTCATCATCAAATTTCAAAACACTTAAGGAGGTCTGACATTCACTAAACACTTCTTGTTCATCCTCAGATTGAAGATTTTCAAGCCTTTTCTGAAGTTCTGAGTTTTCTATTCTGACAGTCTCCAAAGTTTCAGAAATCAATCTATTTTCATTTTCAAGGCTCACTGATTTAGATCCAGATTCCTCAGTTTGTTTTTTGAGTCTAGCATTTTCAGATTTCAGATATTCCAGATCTGAAGTAATAGAATCAAGATCAGTCAGCTATCTTCTAAATATCTGATTTTCAGTTTTCAGAGTATCACTGTCCTCACCAGTAAGTTTAGAATTCTCAAACCTATCTAACCATTTTTTCATAGATATGTTTTTCTTGCTTAATTTATTGCTAGATCTTAACAGCTTGGAATAAGCATCTACCCAATCATCTAAGGTATAGTCCGCAAAGGGTTTTACCTGAACTTCGTTCTCTTCTTTATCACTGTGGCTGCTGCTATGGTCGCTCCCATCAGCCATCATGCAGTTTTCCTTCCCTGTTCTGCAAGTTAGTTTCATCTTGTCCAAAATATCACTAGCAGACCTGCAATCATGAAGGCAAAATTGTAAGGCCTTGTTAATGGATGCTTTTATCAGATTTATAGCTTTCTGATTTTCTCTATGCATAGATCTATGACGATCAGTCCATTTGGACTCTTTTCGTGGTAACCTATGAGGACCATGAGTAATTAACTTCCACAAATCAGGATTATCTAGATTGACGTAGTTACGCAAACTACTGAACCATGAATCAAAGTTAGACCCATTGAAAACCAGTGGAAGAGCCATTTGTAGGCTATGATCAATTAGACAAAAATCAAGGAGCAGCAAACCGGAATAAACACCGAGAAGCACGGGGATCACTGCAGATCGTTGGATCTTGAAGTAGTAACCGCTCTGATACCAATTGTTAGCTAGGTGCGATTGATAAACACAGATCCAGAGGGGGGGTGAATGGATCTTTCAAAGAATTCTACCCAATTTAAAATTCGCATGAGATGATAACAACAAGATCAGTGGACAATTGATCAAACATAAGATATGCAAACTCAATTAAACTCTAAGATATAGATAATCAATTAAATCACGGTCCTAGCATGCATCTAGCGGAAGCAGGCAATCAAACAAACCACTGCACAAGGATTTTTAGGTGGTTCGGTCCAAAGACCTACGTCCACCTCTCACTCCCAACCGGAGTGAGGCTTCCACTAGTAACACTAGCACAGCAGACTCAGTCTGCAACAAATGCTGCCAAACAGCTTGACCAGGGGAACAACCTCCCCTCTTCCTCCCAACCGGAGGGACACCCCAAGTGACTCCCAGCCACTTGGAAACCAGAGACACACGGTCTCTCTTCCTCCAGACCCGGAGGGAACCCCTGGACTTGCTACCCACAAGCCCAGAACCGGAGGACCAAACCTCCCTTCCTCCAAACCGGAGGGGAACCTAGAGACCCAAGTCTCTCTTCCTCTGAAACCTAGAGGGAAACACAAGTGACACTAAGTCACCTGCAAACCAGAGGTCTCGGACCTCTCTTCCTCCCAACCGGAGGGAAACAACCAATGACACCCAGTCAAAGGCAACCAGAGACGCAAGTATCTCTTCCTCCACACCGGAGGGAACCCGACCTCAACCTAGAGGATCGGAAGAACAGCAAGTGAATAGTTCAAAGGAAAAACAAAAACGCAGCAACAGAAAGTTGAAAAGATAAAATCAAATGTGGCTCTCGCAGGAGCTGGCTGGCCTAGATTTGATCCATGATCCAGCAGGAACTTCTTCTTCTGCTTCTCTCTTTTTCTTCTTCTCACTGCTTCAGCCTTCTTCTTCTTCTCACTTCTTTTCTTCTTCTTCTCTATTCTCTGTATCATGGAGGCACTCTCTGCTCTTCAGCTTTTCTCGATGGCTCTCTGCATTTCAATCACTCTCAGCTAATGGAGGAGACTCCATATATATACCAGCAGCAGGCAGCTAGGGCTTATGCTCTTTTCGATTCCCGCCCAAGCTTCAGTGGTCCACGTGTCAGCATTTCAGCTCTAGGATCACGTGCAAGTCTTGATGGCCTCATCCATTAAACCTGTCAGATAATCAGTTGAATAACCTGTCAGTTAATCAGTCGAAGACAGTATCAGCTTAAGGTAATGTTCAGACTTTATTCAGCGAGGAAGGCACACATAGACGGCTGTATAGACTTAGTTAGTTCAGGCCGCTAACAACGAGTGTATAGACTTAACGAAATAGTGAGTGTACAGACTTTAGTGACTAGAGAGTGTATAGACTTTAGTAACTAGAGAGTGTATAGACTTAGTTAGTTCAGTGCGATCCATAGCAATGTATAGACTTAGGCGTTCTGTTCAAGACAAAACCAATGTACAGACTTCATGCTGTACAGACTTGATGTTGATCAAAAGACCTTTGGACATCAGCCCAGGGCGTCAACGCTTCCATCGTGCAGCGTCGCCTCAGCTCCTCAAGCGAGATGCTCACACCCTTGGCAACTGGCCAATGCGTCAACGCATCCAGTGTTAGCGTCGACGCAGTGAACAAGGCAGAAAGCGAAAGACGTACAATTGCGTCTACACAGTCAGCCAAGTGCGTCAACGCACTAAAAGCACAGAACCAATGAAGACAGATAGGCTGTACAGACTTTGATGCTCAAAGATGATTGCATAGACTTTGCCTTAGAAACGAGTGTATGGACTTTGAAACAGCAAATGAATAAGTATGTACACTGAGGGAGTGTATAGACTTGGAAGCCAAAGGCAGTGTACAGACTTGGTAAGTCTGAGCCAATGTACAGACATCAAGTGAAGACCGGTGTATAGACTTCTCGTGAAAACCAGTGTACAGACTTTGAGGCGTTTGATGGATGTATACACTTAGCCTTTGAGGAATGATGTATAGAGTCTGAACGTGAAGGCATGCTGTATAGACTTGAAGCGCTTGAAGCGATGTATAGACTTGGTGGTTCAAACAGTGTACAGACTTGTGAAGGCTTCAGCGTTGTACAGACTTGGAAGTTCCACTGTGGATGTATGGACTTAATGATCCATTGTGGATGTATAGACTTGAATGAGTGAAGCCGATGAACAGACTTGGTGATGAGACACCAATGTACAGGCTTGCAAAAGTGAAGCCAATGTACAGACTTTGAGAGACATGAACACTGCGATGTTCAAACTTTAGCAGTGTATAGACTTGGCCAAACGTAGGAAAAGCTATGAATGTATAGACTTGGCCAAACGTAGGAAAAGCCCCCAATGTGCAGACTTGATCATCCAGATTCAAAGCAACCGATGTATAGACTTGAACGCTGTACAGACTTCTCGAAGTGATGCTTGAGCAAAGAGACAGTGTACAGACTCTGTGATGAAAGGCTGATAGAGCGAGCGATGTATAGAGTTGGAGAAGAAGACGCACTATTCACGCTGTACAGACTTGACGTTGGAACGAGACTGTACAGACTTGCTAAGACGATTGGATGAAGAATGCATTGTGTGGACTTTGATGAAGAGCCCAATGTACAGACTTGACGTTGAAAGCTGAATGATTGAGCGATGTATAGACTTGGAGGATGCTGTGCAATGTATAGACATCCAATGAATGAAACGCTGTACAAGTGCTCAAACAGTCCGATGTATGGACTTGTATAAACCTGATGAATGAACTGAGGGGTCGACCCATTGAACAGGCTAACATGAAAAAATCCAGACAACAAACAATCCAGATAACAAACAATAGCAATCATAAAATGCATCAACAATAAATGAAATGCACCAATGCTCACAGCACATAGCCTCTGCCTGTTCGTTGGTTATGTAGTTCAGATAAGATGTTCAATGAGACATACATATGCAACCCAACCAGTTAAATGCAGATTCAAATAGATGATGACTTATAGTGTTTGCTATAAACAAAATCACAGGGACACAACAATCATACAGGGCAGAAACCATTCAACTTTGTTCAGCTTGCCCATGGGATATGACTGACTCCGTGTACGGCTTAAAGATTAGGTCTTCCACTTCCGGAGGCTTTACTAGCCTAAATTCCTCTGGGGAATCTATATTTTGCAAAGCTCGAACTTCTTCCAGAATACGTTCAAACTCTAAGCATTCCCTTGTATCATCAGAAATCTCGTCTTCATCCGGGGTTCCTGTGTCAAACTTTGCTTCGGCCTGGAACATATCTTCTTTGCAAGACAGCTCCTCCCAACATCGACACACGTTTGCTTCATCAGACTTTTCTGCCTCTGGCTGGCTATTGGAAGGCCCATCATCCATTATGGACTGGTATATAATCTCTTCATCTTCTGAGGGGTAATCGTCACAACCCATCTCAGGAGGGTCTTCATGTGAGAAGAAGGCGGAGATGACATCTATCTCGGCCTCATAGTATTCCTGTAGAGTGTAACCCAATCCCGGGTGCTGGGTGATCTTCATTAGTTACTTGTTGTTCCGGGGCGGATCCCAAAGCTCCTAGAATGCTTTCTTCTCGGCGACGAACTGCAGCGAAGGCATCTGTATTTTGGAGAACATACCCGTTGTGTGGTGTAGTCCAAGCCTGTGATTGGCACCATTCGGCTTGTGGATTCTTCTGGGACCATGCAGTCCTGATCATCTTCCTCAACAGGCTCTCTGGTGTAAAATATGATAGGAGGCTCGCAGAAGCGAGGGACCTCCATAATCTTGAGTGGCAGCACTGTCTGGCATTCCAAACTGGCAACGGGCTTGACTAGCCCTTCCGGCACCCCGACTTGTGTATATTTTTCTTTCATTTCTTTATCAGTATCATTGGGATGAATGCTTGGAGGTGCAATCCGTGCAAAATCCCCAACATGAGAGATATGGGATACCTCATGCTCCTTGACATAGCCCCGTGGTGGTGGCGGAGGCCAATCCTCTATCTTCACTGCCGACTTCTCCTGGCTAGTCACAGCTTCTTTCCTCTTATCTTTTTGCGGAATGTCCGTATAGTAGGACGCATCGAGCATGTGACACTCGAAGACTTCAAAGCGGTGTAAATCTGCGAACACCCTTTCTTCTTTACAATCATGACAGTACTTAATGCACCGATGCAGCGTGGATGGCACTATCTGGTATTCATGCAGCCATGGTCGCCCCAACAAGGCCTTATATGTGGTGTTAGACTCGATCACATAGAATCGCACCACAGTAGTGAGGTCCCCCAATGTGAGGTTGAAATCTGCTTCCCCCAAAGGTGTCTCACACTTCTGATTAAATCTCACAATCTTCATGTCTCTGACCTTAGTGAGGTGCATATCAAAGTAGTACTTCTGATAGATGCGGTATGGCAGAATGTTTACAGCAGCCCCTGGATCTATCAATATCCAGCTTAATGGCTGGCAGTTGAGATGTCCTCTCATGTACAACGGCCTGTTGTGGCTGGGATTTGGAATCAACATGTCATCTTCAGTGAAAGTGACTACTGGCCCAGAATTTACTTCTGTTAGTAGTGCTTCATATTGTGCTGGCGACTGTAAAGCATCGATAATTGCTTGGCGGGCATCCTCGCTCATGGAAAGAATTTCCCATATAGAGAATTTAGTGGGGAGCTTCTTTATCATTTTCATAATTTGGCTGCCTACCCGGACATTGGAGAGCCGCATCTCTTCTGCCCAGCGGGGCTTTGGAGCCCCATGAGGTGCTTGCGACATTACCTGCCCACTTCTTGTCTCAGTTTCTCAGTTTGTTTCTTGAGGGGCTTCTTCTGTAAAGATGGCCCTTAGTGTCGCTGGGGGATCTTTTTCTTCTTCCTCACCCTGCTTAGGCTTCAGAGCCGTTGACTGCTGGCGCTTGTTACTTCTGACTGGTGCAGCTTGTAGCGGCTTTTCACCCTCTAAACTGGATAGGAATTCAAGGAATGACGGAGCTCCATCCCCTTTCTTCTCTTCTTGGTATAAACTAGCAGGAGGAGGAATATGGACACCTCGCACTTCTGCCTCTGGTATCTGATAAGGCTGCTCTCCCTTGAAAATGATATTGTGATTGGTTGGCGGGGGACGTCCCCATCTTCTCCCAGAACGGGTAGCATGCGCTGAGGTTGAAGCTTCAGCATGGTTGGCTTCCAGTGGCGTGGCCGATGCCTCTGCATCATCATTTTCCCCAGGCAAGGTGAACAGCACCGAGAGGGTATTGCAGTGTACTGTCATGACTTTCTTTTCTTTTCTAATCTTTAGCTGCCTTTTCTTCTTCTGGTGCTTTGGCTTTGTCGGCCCTTGCCCCCAGAAAGGTTCAGTCTCATCTTTTTCCTATTTTTCCTATAGTTTCTCTTTAATGGCCAATTCTTCCAGCTACTCCCAGAGCATACAATCTTTTACCAGTAGGGGCTTCGGCTCAGTCTGTTCATATTCGTCAAGCCCGTTGATGTACTGTTGGAGACGTTTTGCCTCAGGACTTATTTCTTTATGTGTGGGAAGCGGAGTCTGCCTCCTCTGATTGTGGGTGGGGATTCGGATAACCGGCTTTGTCTCAGTTACATGCCAAATTGGCATTACTGGAGGTGGACCCGGCTTCGGAGTAGTATTCCGGATGAATGGCCCAGTTGTTCCGGCAACATGTGCTTTTTTTTAGTCTTCACCGGCTTCGACTGCCACCCCTCCTGATCCCTTAGTGGGGTAAGGAAGCATGCCTCATAAGTGTGCTTAGTGCATTCTTCAACAGCCTCTTCGGGTAACTGCTGATATACAGAAATCATATTTGCATCCATCCTCAGCGCTGGAGGTTCATGAGGGCGTGGAGGGTTCACCTGGTAATCTCCCAATTGCAGCTCACTCCTTTTGAACATACTCTTTATAACATCTTTGAAGACATAGTAGTCTTCAATAGCATGCCCCAGTGCCCGGTGATATGGATAGAACAGTGGGTTGTCTTTCTTTGCTGCATCAGTGGGTTTCTTTGGTTTGGGCAATGTTATTTTGTTGAACTTATAAGCCCAATTAAATAGTGCACCTGTCTTATCTTTGGGGAAGGAGTATGCCTTTCTCATCTTGTTCCTTAGGGAAATCTTTTCTTTCATTTCTGCTAGGCCTGCTGGCGGAGGAGCATCAGTTGCCTTATTTTTTTCTTTCTGTTGTTCAAAGGTTCTGAAATCAACGGTGTTGGCTTCTGAATGTGATGGCCGTCGATCAACAGCTTTCCCTTTTTGCATAGCAGGGGCATTAGTGGCCAGACGCTTAGATAGGAACGTCTCGACCTCTGCAATTATGTTATTTAACCGGTCAAATGTTCTGACATCTGTCCCGATCATCTTTTCCAGTACCTCCCTTCTGAGACTCTGTTTGCATATTTGTACTGCATCTTCTTGATGGGGAGGTCGCCTGCATCTCATGGCCAGAGTCCTCCATCTCTTTATGTAATCCAGGGCGGTCTCATCTTGTTTCTGCCTGGATGCATACAGTTCGGCTATCATGATTTCTCTTTCTGTAACATGAAACCTGTCTCAGAACTTTCGCTGCATATCGGGCCAGTCAGCTATCGACCCAGCTGGCAAACTGGAGTACCATTCAAAGGCTAACCCTGTAAGGGACGAGCCAAAGAATTTTAGCAGATATGCTTCATCGGTCACCAGGTCACCCATAACTGTAGTGTAATAGGCTATATGCTCCCTGGGAGAGCCTTGGCCATTGAACTTTTCAAACTTGGGTGGCTTGCTGATGCCTAGTGGTAGTCTCTTGGCAGTATAGTGTGCAGGGTACGGTACCTTGTAGACATCGTAAGTACCAGAATCATCCCCGACTTTCTCAGACATCTTCATCTCGACAATCTTTTCTATCATCAGTTTATTTGCCACAGCTGGGTCCACTGGTTCCAGAAAGAAATATGCCTGCTGATGGCTGAAAGGGGTCGTCATGACCGTTGTATGTAGCGTTAGCTGAGCTGCTGGCACAGCAGACTGCGTTTGAGATGCAGAGGGTTGGGCTGCCACCTGCTGTGGGAGAGGTTGACTTGGCGCCATGCCTTCGTTATTCAGATGAGGAACAGCTGGAACGGCCACCTCCGCTGAGCTGGAAGTCTGCCCTGCTGGCTCGGCCTGCTTAGAAACAAGTGTCTGTTCATTTATCTCATTCAACTGTCTCCTGAGAGAGCCAATTTCATGCTGATATCTTCTGAACATCATCTGGATCATGGGATCCAGGGTTGTTGGAATCTGCATCTCACCCGAAGTCCCCTCAGCGGGGTCTAAGAGAGAATTGTCTTCTTCTTCAGCAGTCACCACATTTACTATCATCGTGGTGATCCTTCGGGCTTCATTGACGGCCAAGAGATTGCCTTGATTAGCAGCTACTATCTTATCTTTCGCTGCTTGGCTTCTTCTTGTGACTGGACCTGGTCTGTGCGCCAGTCTGGATAATTCTTCTGGTTGACTCGGTAACATGCCATATCTTCCGGCGACGCTGGCCATATTACAAGCAAGAATCTGCATTTTCCCTCTCCGCCTGCTAATTCTTCTCTTGACCTGACCAGAATACGTCAGGCGGTCAATACGGACCTTCTTTTGTCTTTTCCTTCCCTCTGGTGGATATCTTTCTCATATCTGGCCCCGCGGCCATCTTCATAGTCATTGGAGTCCAAGGACGAAACTCCTAGCATCACTTCTTCTGGAACTTCTTCTTCTTCCTCCATAGTGCCCAAGGCACGAGATAGTCTTTGTTGCCCCAGGGAGGAGTTCCCTAGGCAATGAAAGTAATCCTGAACCACCTGGTTCATCTCTTCCTGACTGTGCCCTTGTAACGCTGAACGGGGCAGCAGTCTCTATTGAATCTTCGGCTGATAGGCCAGCCTCGAGACTTGAGCAGCCAAGTACTCTGACTTGGGGTATCTGAATACATCGGCCTTATCTAGCGCAGGCCCTGGGTCTCTGTGGAACAGCAACAGAAGCAACTTCCTCCATTCTCCTTTTATCTTTCTTTTGAAAATCTTCACCCCTCCTCCCGGGGTGAGTGACAGTAATATCTTCCTCCTTCTTCTCCCATCTCCTGCCCCCAGCTCTGGGGCGGGTGACAGCAACATTTTCTTCTTGAGCTGGTGCCCAGCTCTGAATTTTCTTCGGCATCCAGACTTGTTTAAACCTTGCCGGCTTAGGTGCCAACGGCTATTTTCCCTTGTTCCCCCAGTCGTCCTTCCTGGTGGCCAACGCCTGGAATCAGTTGTTGGTACGGACTGATGGAATGACCCTGTCAGGCCGTGCATCTATGGGGCGGCCGTTGAGGTTCACTCTCATGTTCCCAACCATCATAGTTTTTCTTGAGGCCGAGAGACGACCTCCAGTTGCAGCAAACTGGTTCCACCGGTTGTTTCTCCTTCCCTTACCAGCAGTGGCAGAGGCAACAGTCTTCCTCTCCATGGGATGGACAAAGCAAGAAACGACAGTAGGAGCAACCGCCGTCTTCTTCTCTTCAGCTCTTGGTGCCACCATGGTCTTTACTATGGCGGTGTTTCCAGCTCTGTTGTCGACTTGCAGCAGGTCGACGAACACTAGGCCCAAGCAGTTGGGCAGACCCACCACCGGAGGCATGGATCTGAACTCCATCGGTACCGCCAGGTACCCTCCGTAGATGTGGCCATCGACCACTTGCTGGCCGAAGCGAATATCAACCAGTCCAGTCTCCATTTGTAATTTCTACGAGTAAGATTAACACACAGTTAGACATTTGAGAGAGGCCGCCGGGCCTCCTACTTTTGGCGTAAAGATGAAGGGAGACTAGGTCCCACCGGGCATGCCAGCTTTGTGGGGATGGATTTTATCCGTTTATATATATTTTTTTATTATGTTGGTTATTTGTTTGTATTCGTTGATGATTAGGAGTGCCAGTCACCGGGGTGACAGTTTATTATGCGCTCGGTCTGACTTGATCAGTCGATTGTGGAATTCGGGTCGGGACCGGAAGTCCGCCATACCGTAAAGGCTATGGCGTTAATTACGCCCTTTCTAAGAAGGACAACCCTTGATTAAACGCCAAAGATAGGGGGCCTCGGGAGGCGATCAAAAATATTAATGTGCGTAATAAAGATTTCAGGCTATGGAAAAGTGAACGAACAAGTGACGGACTTGTTGAGTTTAATGAATTAAATCGGGCAGCATAATCCCTGACTTTGAGCCGTGCCGGGTATGAATGGGAGACCATCCACGCAAAGGCGGGACGGAATCCAGACAATCATTAGGGTATTTACCCTTTAATATTTCCACTTAACCGGATGCTCCAAAATGTTTATTTTCCCCAAGGGATGGAGCCAAATGGGATGTGTATCGGTGACACTCCCTTGGCTCGTCGGGGTTAATACCGTTAAGCCGGATTTCGGCAGCATCTCCCCTTAACTCGGATCATCCCCGGGGAGGGATAGGCGATCATCCACGGAGTGTTGGGGTGAAAGCCGAAAGAAAAGAGCACTAGGCCCCTGGATGGTGTACATGCCCGTAGCAACGTTTGATGTCCCCTCGGAAACCGATAGAGCTTTTGCAGTGGCAGAGCCCCTTAAGTTTGTAGGGTTATGGAGGAATCTGAATCTGGACCGGGTAATGTAGGGGAGGTCATTCCCCATTAGTTTATTTCCCAGGGTGTGCATGATGACCTCTGGATATCCCTTAGACGGATACAACGGAGTGGTCATAAGTTAGAATGAGGTGCGGATGAAGGTTCTCGGTGTAACTTTCATATGAAAAGGGGTTCTCGGCGCAACAGGTTCTCGGCGCATAACCCATCGCGCCGGGAGCTATTCACCGCGCCGGGAAGGTCAATATGAGTGTAGAAGGGCTTTGCATGGACGCAGGTGGGTTCTCGGCACAGTTGGAGTGGGCTTCTCGGCAAGCAAGAAGGTGGTGGCTTCTCGGCGCGCACCAGGTTCTCGGCGCACAAAGTGTCGCACCGAGAACTATTCACCACGTCGGGAAGGTTCCATGCCGGGAAGGTGGGGGAGCCGGGAAGCTTTCAGGGTTTTCAGGGTTTCTACGGAGCTCTGTTCTAAGGGTTCTGGGGTTCATATTCGGATTGGGGTAGGATCTGGGATGCAAAAGGGGACTAGATCAAGGCCTTTGCTGGAGCAATACCAAGGAATCACAGTAGGGTAGGGTATATAGAGGGATCGAGATCATCACCCGTTTAAAACCTTCTGGAGCCATGTTTTTCCTATCGCCAGCCGTCTGGGGAAATCAAGAGATGACTGTCTCTGATTCTAGGGGCGACCTTGATGGCTTGGAAAAAGAGAACGAAATGAAAGACAAGAAAACTTCATGGCATAGGTATCCCTGAAGGGTAAAGGGAGGGGGGCAGAGTCCAATAATTCATGGGCGTGAGGATTGGGACTCTTCCCTCATCGTTCCTCCAGGGGAAACCATCGGAGCGTAGAAACCCGAAGCATCAAAATGACCATACAATACATTGAGTAGCATTCACTCGAAAGAGACAGAGAAGGAGAGATTCTATTATTTCACATTCAATCGAGCCACAATAGCACTATATCTCATCATCTCATTTCATTGTTTACATTATTTACAAGAAAAGTGGGATGAAAGAAAGAAAAGCACAGAAACTACAATATCTCTCCGATAACAAAAGGACTCGAATGCCTTAAACGTAAACGGGATACATATAAGGAAGAAGAAGAAAACGGGGGAGGGCGGAGCATTGACTCCTCTCCCTCCCCCTCTGCCCACCTATGAGCTTCCTCCTAGGGACACTCTCTTCTCTTCCCACGATCTCTTCTCTGGCCTCTCTTCTCTTTTTTTTCTTGTTCTCTCTTCTCTACTTCTTCTTCTGTTGCCGCTTCTCTTCTGTTGTTATTTTTTTCTCTCTCTATATATCTCTTCTTCTTTTTCTTCTTTCTATCTATATCCTCTATCCCTCTCTCTGCCTTATCCAACGAGAGGAAGGGGGTTTTATAGCCCCTGGTGAGTATCTTCTCGGCGGACATATCTCGGTGCGCTTCAGTCGATGGGAGACTTCCCGGTGCGCGAGTCCAACTTCCCGGCACGCAAGGCTCAATTGGGCCTTGGTGAGAGGATCTCGGTGCCATAATCATAGGCCCATTTAGGGCTTTTAAATGCTTTCAATTCTCCTTATCAGTGCGTTTTAACTATCAAAGCTATTAGACCTGTCTCTTTACTTGCTAATCCCTCGAGTCTGTCAGAACATGCGAATTTGGTGAGTTGGTATAGTTTCATCAGAGCATTTCTGGAGGCTTTCATCAGTCGATAGACTACAGTTTTCATCAGTGTTGTTATCTGGACGATGACAGCACCGGACATCAGCTTGGCCGGGGGAGGCTTCAGCCGGGTGAATAGCTTTAGTGACGGCTCTTCTTTAGTTCTGACTCTACAGGAGTTACAATGGTCTTTATTACTGGTCCTGTTCTCATCCTTGTCTCAGCTCATATTTCATCTGTCAACAGGGTCTTCATTGCTGGTTCTGTTATAATCCTTGTCTCAGCTCATATTTCATCTGTCAACATATGCTGGCCCTCATGGTATGCTTCATAGCCGCCGTGAGAATAATTCTTGAGCTAATGGAAAACCATACCATTGCTATCCATCTTGGATTGTGTGCCTCTACAAAGACACCAATTCCTTCTACCTATCATGTCCAAAGGACGAGCAATCATGTGAATATGAGTGCTTATTCTTGTTCACTTGGCACCCACTAGGGAGCCAAATCCACCTAGTTTCTATGAGTATCGTGATTGTACCGATGTGACCGTAGTATATCCTTACATGTACTTCTATCCTTGTGATTCTATTCCCCAAGATCTACCTTATATTCCTACAAAGGTTCATTCCGTTGAAATTCTAGATTGGCTATAACTATAGTGGATGTTGAAATACATGATTCAATGCTAGCGCATATAAGGGCCCGATCTGGTTCTGGGAGGAGCACCCGAAAGTACTTGTGCCCATGGGAGCTATTATTGATCGCGGGGTGGCATTGCACTGAAGTGTATGACTTGCTTGACTAGACATTTCCACAAACTCTTATACTTGAACTTGACTTGACGTGACATGACATGCGTGGCTCGGAAAGGGTATTTACTTGCTTATTTGATAACATGATAGCCAATTCTTGACATGACTTGATAACGTACACGCTTGCCTATCTTGATATATTTACATGAAATCTTGGGTATCTTACTAGATCATTCTAGTTATCTCTTGCTATACTCGCTCTCTATGGTAGTTTAATGCGAACATGCATAGCTTTACTTGCATTCCATGCAACATGTAATTTACTTAAAGCAAGCTAGCACTTGAGATCTAATTCCTACTGAGCGTTCACTCACCTAGTGTTTTCCTCTATTTTTTTTAAGTAATTCCGATGATGAGACACATTCGTATGGGGATGGTCAAGAGTGAAAGAGTCTAGAGCCATTCCAAATCGTCAAGCGTTATCTAGTCCTATCTTTTCTATTTCTTGAGTCATCCATTGTATTTTCTTTTTACTAAGTTCTTAGTTCTTTTATCAAGAGTTGTAATAGAAGTACTTAAAGGTTTATGATTAATAAAGGACTTGGTTATCATTACTTGTGCGCGCTCTGTCTATGTATGTCGAATATACTTACGCTCTGATTGGCATGATTGATATAAACTCATCACGCATCTCCGGGTTCCTTCCACTCTCGGGGCGTGATAGTTTTTGTGGTATTAGAGCCTAGGATATTCAATTCCTAGGAGACCAAGTCCAAGGATAGGTTTTAAACCTTCAACCGGTGAGAATCGGGTAGAACCATGGGTTAAGGTAACTTAGGGAAATCAAACTCTTGGTCCAATCTCTTCTTGATTAATTATTTAAAATCCTTGTAGGACGATGACTGCCGAACGTGCTCAATGGCATAATATGCAATGCACTATTCAAGGCATGACTCAGGCGCTACAGCAAGTGGCATACGGAACGGTGAACCGTGGAGCTGGTGATCTCCATCGTAGTTTTAGAAATATGAACCCACCAAGGTTCATTGGCTCATCAGATCCCGATGATGTCGAGCATTGGCTCTGAGAAGTGGAAAGGATATTTCGTGTTATGCAATGCACGACGAAGAGAAGGTATTGCTAGCTACGTTCCAATTAGAAAGGGACGCCCATTCCTTGTGGGAGTCCGTAGAAGCCACCTTAGGTGAAGAACCCATCACATGGGCTGAGTTCACTGAGTACTTCAACGACAAATTCTTTTCCGACCGAGTGCAAGAGAAGAAAGCTGTAGAATTTGCCTCACTCAAACAAAGAACTCTGTCAATGGCCGAATATGAGGCCCAATTCTCTACGCTGTCAAGGTACGCAAAGCACTTAGTAAGTACCGAGAAAATGAAAGTAAGAAGATTTCTCAATGGGCTTTGACCCCAATGTATCACATAACTGGCACGGATGGACATTCAGGTCTACTCGGATATGGTTCGAAGAGCTCAACTATTAGACGATGCCACGGAGCTGTCCGACAGGATCCGGGGGAAGAACAAGAAGGAACCTATTATAAGCCCTGGAAATTTCAAGCCCTCCTTCAATAAGAAGAGGGCCAATGATGTCGGTACTTCCTCCAAGGAGCAAAAGTTTAAGAAGACCAAACCTTTCTCCATTACTACCACACCTTCCAAGGAGGTGTGTAAACATTGTGACAAGACCGGCCATAGGGCCGAAGAATGCTGGAGAAGACTCGGAGTGTGCCTCCGTAATGGGAGCCGTGAACATCGGATTCCCGAGTGTCTATTACTCAATGACCAAGTCGGAGATGAAAAGTGCCTTGTAAAGAAGAATGCACGTCTCCAAGCTATTAAGGAGGCGGATCAAGAAGAAAGCGGACTAGTGGAAGGTACATTAAAAGTTTGTTCCAAGTCTACACATGTCTTATTTGATACTGGTGCATCGCATTCTTTTATTTCCAAGAAGTTTGCTGACCCATTACCTATGGAACCAAAATGGATTAAGTTAGTTATTTCGATTCCTCTCGAAAATGAAGTCGATATTACTCATCATTACCAAAATTGCGAAGTCTTGGTAAAAGGAAGAAATCTACCTATCGACCCAATATGCCTAGAAATGAGGGACTATGATATCATATTGGGAGCCGATTGGTTATTCAAATACCCGGCAATTGTTGATTGCCGTAACAACAAGGTTACCTTCAAGGAATTTCCAGAACTGGTCTATACTAGCCCTAAGAGTTGAAGCAAGTCACCTCTTATTTCGGC
Organism: Amorphophallus konjac; assembly: GCA_022559845.1. Classification (NCBI taxonomy): domain Eukaryota; kingdom Viridiplantae; phylum Streptophyta; class Magnoliopsida; order Alismatales; family Araceae; genus Amorphophallus; species Amorphophallus konjac. Next base: position 307,822,515 of record CM040123.1, on the reverse strand, counting down.
TCTTCGAGCTAGCAAGCTAATAAGGAAAGGATGTGTATCTTTCCTTGCTTTTGTCATCATTTAGGAGACCGAGGAGACTAAGATAGAAGACATTCTAGTTGTACAAGAATTTCTGGACGTGTTTTCGGAAGATTTGCCTAGACTACCCCCACAAAGAGAAGTGGCCTTCACCATCGACTTGGTCCCTCGTGCTGGTCCAGTTTCTAAGGCACCATATAGGATGTCCCTTGCCGAACTCAAGGAATTAAAGGAACAATTGATGGAACTTCTAAAGAAGGGATTTATTAGGCCAAGTACTTCCCCGTGGGGAGCACCTGTGCTATTTGTGAAGATTAAGGATGGATCCATGAGGTTGTGCATCGACTATCGACCGTTGAATCATCTCACTATCAAGAACAAGTATCAACTGCCAAGAATCGATGAGTTATTTGATCAAATATCTGGATCCAAGTATTTCTCAAAGATTGATCTCAGGTCGGGATATCACCAACTAAGAATCAAAGATGAGGACATTCATAAGACCGCGTTCAGAAGCAGGTATGGGCACTACGAATTTGTTGTTATACCTTTCGGACTAACAAATGCCCCTGCAACCTTTATGCAGTTGATGAATAGTATATTTATGGCTCATCTAGATCAGTTCGTGGTGGTTTTCGTTGATGATATATTGATTTATTCAAAGACCAAGGAAGAGCATGAGGAGCATTTGAGGATTGCATTACATATATTGAGGACAAATTAATTATATGCAAAGCTCAGTAAATGTGAATTCTGGCTAGAATAAGTATCTTTCCTAGGTCATGTGATTTCAAAGGTCGGACTATCCGTAGATCCATCAAAAGTTGAAGCTGTAAAGAATTGGGAAAGACCGACCAATGCTAGTGAGATCCGTAGTTTCTTGGGTCTTGCAGGCTATTACCGGCGATTCATTAAAGATTTCTCCAAGATCGCGTTACCACTCACTAGGCTAACTCGCAAGGAGATGCGTTATGAATGGAGCAAAGAATGTGAAAGAAGCTTTCAAGCTCTCAAGGATCACCTAACTACTGCCCCAGTCTTAGCTTTTCCAGTTGAAGGAGAGAAATTCGAGGTATACACCGATGCGTCTGGAATTGGCCTCGGATGTGTCTTAATACAACAAGGGAGAGTTATAGCTTACTCTTCCCGCCAATTGAAGAAGCATGAAGAGAACTACCCAGTTCATGACTTGGAGTTAGCTGCAGTAGTATTTGCATTGAAAATCTGGAGACATTACCTATACGGAGTGTAGTTCACTATATACTCTGATCACAAGAGTCTCAAGTATCTCTTCTCTCAAAAGGAATTGAATATGAGATAGGGACGTTGGCTAGAATATCTCAAGGACTTCGACTTCACAATACAATATCATCCTGGAAAGGGTAATCCTGTAGCTGATGCCCTCAGTCAGAAGCCAAGAGCAATATTAGCCAATTGTATGATTCAGGAGTGGAAGCTGCTAAGATAGTTCACTAGACTTAATATAAGCATGGACAAGGAGAGCAGGTGTGTTACACTATCACATATGAGCATGCAGCCAGATCTACTCTATGAAATAAAAGGACTTCAAGATAATGACCCCGTATTAGTAGAAATCAAGGGCAAAATAGAAGAACAACCTAATTTCAAGATAGCCTCAGATGGAAGGTTGTTGTTCAGAGATAGAACTTGCGTACCAGATTGTCCAGAGCTAAAGAAGAAGATCTTAGATGAAGCTCACATATCAAGGTACACCATTCATCCAGGATCTACCAAAATATACCAAGAGTTAAAAAGGACCTTTTGGTGGCCCAATATGAAAAGAGAAGTAGCGGACTTCGTGTCTCACTGTCTCACATGCTAACAAGTCAAGGCGGAACACCAAAAGCCGGCCGATAAGCTACATCCTCTTGATATTCCCAAGTGGAAGTGGGAGATATCGGTATGGACTTCATTATGGGATTATCTAAATCCAAAGGAAGACACGATGGAATATGGGTCATCATCGACCGTTTGACCAAATCAGCACACTTCTTACCAATTAAGAGCCGATGGTCAGTTGATGTTCTTGCCGCTGTATACATTAAAGAGAGTCAGATTACATGGAGTTCCTGTATCAATTTTGTCTGACCGATACCCCCGCTTTACTTCACACTTTTGGAAGGGTCTACAACATTCATTGGGGACAAGACTCAACTTTAGTACTACTTTTCATCCTCAAACAGATGGTCAGACCGAAAGAACGAATCAGGTGATAGAAGACATGCTCAGAGCTTGTATCATCAATTTTGATGGAAGTTGGCATGATCACTTGCCTTTGGTCGAGTTTTCATACAACAATAGTTACCAGACAAGCATACAAATGGCACCTTTCGAAGCCTTGTACGGAAGGAGTTGCCAGTCACCCTTGTGCTGGGATGAAGTTGGCGAGAAACAACTATTAGGCCCAGATATGGTAATGGATACCACTTAAAAGATTCAGTTGATTAGAGAGAGACTTCAAGTGGCTCAATATAGACAGAAGGTTTATGCTGACACGAGAAGAAGAGATCTCGAATTCCAAGTCGGAGATCACGTATTTCTCAAGATATCGCCTGGACGAGGAATTAGGAGATTTGGTGTTAAGGGCAAGCTTACACCAAAGTTTATCGGACCTTTTGAGGTATTAGAAAGAGTTGGCAAGGTTGCATACCGCGTTGCTTTGCCTCCTCAATTGTCCAAAGTTCATAATGTGTTCCACATATCCATGTTGAAGAAGTATGTGCACGATCCGTCACATGTCATAGATCACGGAGACCTAGTGATACAAAAGGATCTCACTTATGAACAAAAACCCATGAAGATCCTTGATCGCGAGGTACGCGCATTAAGGAACAAGACAATTCCCATGGTCAAGGTTCAATGGAACAAATGCTCGGAACAAGAAGCCTCGTGGGAGACCGAGGAATCCATGAACACGAGATTTCTCGACTTATTTATGAACGGTATGTGCTCTGCACCCTTTACGTTTATGTACGATTAAATTTGGAGACCAAATTCTTTTAAGTGGGGGATGGTGTATCAACCTTGGTAAATTGAAGGAATGTAATTGGATTGAAAAAAATTAAACCAAGGTTCAAGGCCAACTCATATTTAAACCACTTATATATGTATAAATAAATAATGGGTTACATCATATAATAAATGGGCCAAAATTGAATAGCGCCTCCTCTTAAGGCGCCATTTCATAAATTGAAGACCCTTCATGAAGGTGCCAATTACATGAATGACGCCTCTATCATGGGCGCTATTTACCTAAGGGACGCCTCTATTCTAGGCGCTATTTCCCTGCAGAGTCAAAAACGAAAACCGTTGTTGTGTTTTGTTCGAACAAGGAAGTAGTGGCCGATTCAGGAAGGATAATATCTGGAAGGATTAACACGTAGGGAAGTTTATATAACAATAGGATTCTTCCATGGAAACTTTGATCCTAATCAAACTCTAACCCGCAATCGAACCTCTTCTCTATAAGTATCAAACCCCCTCCATCGAACCCTCTGTTGGTTCTAATTTTGAAGACGTCCTGATGTTCTCTTGAAGATTATTCTTCTTTGGCTGTACGTGGGGGAGAGAATTCTATTCTCTTTCTCTGCTTCTTCCGGAGGAGGAGGCTTGTGCTACTATTCTGCTTCCGTTGTGGTTGCCGTGGAAGAAGTCTGCTACTTCTTTTGCTCTTATTGTCACATGAAGAAGAAGGCTTCTTTCTGTGCTTCCCGTCAGTTGCAGTCGCTGCTGCCATAAGAAGCAGTTGCTTCTTTTCACTCTGTCAAGTTCTTCCTCCTTCGTGCTGCCACGGTTGAAGCTGTGCTGACGTTAGAGGAAGAAGTATTGTTTCTTCTGATAGTGGGTTGCTGAGAAGAGTTACTTCTCCATCTACTTCCGTTCAAGCCTGCATCATCTCTTCCTAGTTGCTGATTCTTCTACAGCTAGGAGCTAGAGGAAACAAGCTGCTCATCCTGTTGCCGTTGTTTCCAGTTTCTCTAAAACTGAAACAGAGTATTGGATATTCTTATTTTTCCTTCATAGTTCCTCACGTCTGTCAACCAGAATCACCCAATCAAGGTAGGTACTCTCAAGTACAAGCCCAATCTAATAGTTATTAAATCATAATCACGCATATAGGTCAGTTAGAATGTTTAAATGTATTTCTGGAAGTTTTCAGTAGAATGTGCCTCCCTCTAGGGCGCTATTTGATATAGCGACCGTGTAAATAGTCGTCAGATTAGTTGGTTAATTAATAAATACACATGTTCAAAATTTAATAACAGTGAACCATGACATCTAATCAATGCATGAGTATACTGTTAGATTCCTGCTATTTTTCTCTGCCTGTACATGTCTCTAGTTTCTTGATTGGACACACTCCAGAAATCATGTGTCTATGATTGCACCTGCCCGGTGCGTATCATATGACAAATAAATAACGACCGTCTTCAGGTCGTCAATTTAATGAACACCCCCACACACGAGCGCTAATTAGTGATAACCTGTGAACATTAAACTATTCGTGATAAAATTACATAGATAATGGAAATAACAACATGAATCCTGCCTTCAATTTGAAATATGACGCCCCTGACTAGGGCGCTATTTAATGAATTGAAGTCTTGAGCTAAGTCGTCATTTACATAATAGCTGAAATTGAGAATTTTTACATATCTTAATATATATAGAACCTGGATATAACGACTGAATGTACAGTCGTTATATATTAAACTAGCGACCCTTCCTAAGGCGCTAATTCATAAAATGAAGACTTGATCTCAGTCGCCAATTTCCTGTTTTCTGACTTTCGTTGTTTCTGTAACGCTTGACAGTGGGTTATGTTTATAGGCACTATATTCCATTCCGTGAGTATAGTCCCACGTTTCACGATGTTTTATCGATTGTCCCTTAACTCTTGGTGAGATACGAGCCCTCCGTTGGACATTTCGTTCCTTCGGACTGGTAAGTTAGTCATTGGGACCTCCGTAAGACTCCTCGTAGCCTTGGATTCCCTCAAGGCAGATTGGGTAGGTTGTACCACTAAAACTTATGACATTTTTGATTGTCATGTCACTCTAAAGAAACATGGTATACCGGCCCTCATGGTATGCTTCTTAGCCGTTGTGAGAATAATTCTTGAGCTAATGGGAAACCATACCATTGCTATCCATCTTGGATTGTGTGCCTCTACAAAGACACCAATTCCTTCTACCTATCATGTCAAAAGGATGAGCAATCATGTGAATATGAGTGCTTATTCTTGTTCACTTGGCACCCACTAGGGAGCCAAATCCACCCAGTTTCTATGAGTATCGTGATTGTACCGATGTGACCGTAGTATATCCTTACATGTAACTTCTATCCTTGTGATTCTATTCCACAAGATCTACCTTATATTCCTACAAAGGTTCACTCCGTTGAAAATCTAGATTGGCTATAAGTATAGTGGATGTCGAAATACAAGATTCAATGCTTGCGCATATAAGGGCCCGATCTGGTCCTGGGAGGAGCACCCGAAAATACTTGTGCCCATGGGAGCTATTATTGATCACGGTGTGGCATTGCACCGAAGTGCATGACTTGCTTGACTAGGAATTTTCACAAAATATTATACTTGAACTTGACTTGACGTGACATGACATGCGTGGCCCAGAAAGGGTATTTACTTGCTTACTTGATAACATGATAGCCAATTCTTGACATGACTTGATAACGTGCATGCTTGCCTATCTTGATATATTTACATGAAATCTTGGGTATCTTACTAGATCATTCTAGTTATCTCTTGCTATAATCGCTCTCTATGGTCGTTTATTGCGAACATGCATAGCTTTACTTGCATTCCATACAACATGTAATTTACTTAAAGCAAGCTACCACTTGAGATATAATTCCTACTAAGCGTTTGCTCACCTAGTGTTTTTCTCTATTTTTTCAGGTAATTCTGATGATGAGACTCATTCAGATGGGGATGGTCAAGAGTAAAAGAGTCTAGAGCCATTCCAAATCGTCAAGCATTATCTAGTCCTATCTTTTCTATTTCTTGAGTCATCCATTGTATTTTCTTTTTACTAAGTTCTTAGTTCTTTTATCAAGAGTTGTAATAGAAGTACTTAAAGGTTTATGATTAATAAAGGAGTTGGTTATCATTACTTGTGCGCACTCTATCTATGTATGTCAAATATACTTACGCTCTGATTGGCATGATTGATATAAACTTGTCACGCATCTTCGGGTTCCTTCCGCACTCGGGGCGTGACACAAAGACTCGGATATAGCGGGCAAGGAAATCCTTATATTTTTCCTATTCCTCAAGTGGTATATCGGCTCCGATCTTTACTCCTAGAGTCTGGTCACCGTTAAGGAAGACCGTTAGTAACTCGTCACCAGGCTCAAATGTTACGGGCCCTTCTTCGGCTCCCTTTACTCCTTTATTTTTCCCTTCCGGCCTAGTGGCTTCGACCGAGATTATATAGCACCGTCTAGCCAATGCCTAGTTACCTCAGACTTCCCTGACACCATACTTGGTCGAGAACTTCATTTTTTGGTGAAAGGTAGAGGGCACCGCTTTCATTCGGCTGAGGATACATCGTCCAAAGATGGCGTTGTATGCCGTCATCTCTTTAATCACGATGAAGTCTACCATAACCGTAACGGTTTTGGGCAAGGTGCCGATAGTAACTGGCAGGCTCAGGACTCCCTCGGGATAAGTTGCCTAGCCGTTGAACCCACAGAGAGGGGTTCGGATCAAGCAGAGTTTGGATGGATTCTCTGCCATCTTGAGGAAACATTCGTAGGATAATACATCAGGGGCACTACCATTGTCAACTAAGATCCTATCTACGTTACAATGGTTTATTGTGGCCGATACAACGAGAGCGTTGTCATGCGGGGTAGTTAACCCTTCCAGGTCCTGGTCGGAGAATACCAGGGCCTGCGATTCGCTCGCCTGCGGGGCCGTAGAGTGCTCAATAGAGGCTCAGCTTGCCCGCTTGGCATGACGCTTTCTTCCTTGGCTGCTATCTCCTCCTTATGCCGCACAACCCGCGATGACATTGATGTGGACTCCACAGGGGGCATTGTCGATCTCTTCTGGGGCTCCTCGGTGTTCCTTCTGTCCGGACACGTATCGGGATAGGTGTCCCTAGCGGATGAGGTGCTCGATCTCATCTTGAAGTTGATGGCAATCGCTGGTGTAATGCCCGTGATCACCGTGGAACAGGCAATGCTTGTGGCGATTGCGATTCTTGGCTTTCATAGGCTCGGGTTGGTTGAGGAGATCTGAGCTTTTGATGTCTTCATAAATTTCATAGACGGGGGCGGTAAGGGGGGTGTACCGCTCGTACTTCCGGGACGGCTCTTTTCGGTCTCTGTCCTGGTTCCGCATTTTTCCTTGGCCTGTCCCTTGCTCGGACGATAGCTTCTTTTCCCCCTCCCGACCCAAGCTTGTCGTGCCTTGGCAGGCACTGAAGACCTCCTCACACTCTGCGTGGCGCAGTGCCAGGGTCACTAGCTCGGCAAGGGAGGTGGGAGGATGAAGCACTAGCTCGTGTCGTAGGTTCTCGTCGCGGGTACCCCTGGTCAGTGCGGTGATGGCAGAGGCCACGTCCAGGCGGGGGATGTGCAGGGCTTCCGATTTCAATCAGTTGATATAATCCCTCAACTTCTCCCCCTATTCCTGCTTGAGGGCCAATAATCCCGCCACCAACCGGGGTGGACCGCTGTCGGCGAAGCTTTCCTTGAACACTCGCCTGAATTGCTTGAAGTTGTGGATGCTGTCGGGGGCGAGGGCTCTGAACCATGCCTGAGCGCCCTAAACCAGAGTGGTCACAAATGCTCAGCACTTGATTACGTCGGACGCTCCATGCAAGGTGATTAGGGCGTTGAAGCTGTCGTAGTGGTCGGCCGGGTCTCCCTGACCGTCGTATGACTTGAAGGTCGGGAGTGAGATCCTGGGGGATATCTCTGCCTTCAAAATATAGTCAGAGAACGGGGATCGCTCCTCATCCCCCACAAGAGAGGTCTTCTGCAAGGCGCAGAGGGCATGCTCTTGCTCTGCAAAACGCCTCTCGAAGTCTCATAGCCGGAGAGACAGCTCCGGTTGTCGTTGGCCCGAGGGGCTGGGGGGGCTCAATTGCATGCTGTCCCGACACTCCTCAGGGGCATCGATGTCCAAAAATGGTCGGCGTGCTCCGGTCTTCTCCCTCCTCGGGGTTGAGGAGGCTTCCTTCTCTGGGGGAGGGGCATGCGATGGTCCTCCTGATAGATTGCGAATGAGCCGCCACCCCCGGAGGGTGAAACGGCCTCCAGCAGTTTGCTAGGAGGCATCTCCACGTGGGGGGCTCTTCCGGGGGAGCTGCAACTTCTCCTCCCTGGCCACCTGGGCCCTCATGAGATCCACGAGGACATCTAGTTTTGCGTTGAGGGTTTGGAGGGCGTCGGTGCTCCCACCGGGAAGCTGTTCCCCCGCCAGTGATGGAGGCATTTCGTTGGCGTGATTTTTCGATGGGGAATGCTCCGTGGGGAGGGAAGGTGCGGCTTCTTCCGTCACCAGGGCCTTTCCCAAATCGTTGATAGTCGTCCTGCCAGAACTTCTTCACACCATGATGGCTCTTTGTTCGTTTCCCACAAACGGCGCCAGATGAAGAGGGGTGATCTCGCACTGCTCCTGAGCGGGGAAGAGGATGACCACGTACACTTGAAGTGTGAACTGCAAGAACGGAAACAAGTCAGAGGTGCCCAGGGATAGATCCTCAAGGAAGACCCTCGATGCTTAAGTCAGCAAAGTAGTAGAGCTCTGGTGCAAAAGGAATAGTGAGGAGGAAGGTGGGAGCGCGAGATCCCTCTCCACCAAAAGGTGAAGTGGTTCCTGCTCAGGGTTTATGGCTCTTGTCTTGCTTACCTCTTGTAGTAGGGCTTTCTAGTTTAAATAGTGGCCCATTGTGCGACTGATCCCTGAAAGCGGAGGAGTCTCAGGGGGGGTTACATCTTTCATGCAGACTCCTTATAGCACGCGGACTCTTGGTCTCCCCTATCCCTTTGAGCTTCCTACCATTAAGGGACTCGCAACGACCGTACTAATAAGCTTCCATCAGTGAGCCAGAGCGATAGGCACTTGCCCAGGAGCGATGAGTGCATGGTCGAGACAGGGAATAGGGGGCTCCGGGGGAGCTTTCCCGATCGTACTGATGCTCAGACTTCCCAACCTGAAGGTCGCCTAGAACGTGCTTATACCGAGTGAGTTTTTGGGATTTATACTAAGTGGGCCCGGGGGCTACCACTTCAAGGAGTTGGGTCTCGTTCGATCTGGTTGGACCTCTTTTGGCCTCTCTGTACGGGCGACGAGATTTCCCCTCTCCACCAACTAAAGGCTGATTTTAATTTTACAAGTCAAATTGTTAAAATAGAATAGTTATTATAGTTTCGGGAAGTGTAACAATCTTCCATCTTATCATATTTTTTATATTTTATATTAGTACAATTATATTTTATAATATATTATTTACATATATATATCATATCATATGATATATAATATAATATTATGAATGGATATTTTATGAAACTAATATTATAATATCTGTATCCACTCTGATTCAAATTTGAATATTATCCGTATCCGAAAAAATAAATACTATTTACAATATTATCTACTAATTAATACGGATTCAAATTCGAATATTATCTAGCTAAACTATTGATATATTTATATTTATTTTTGTTATTTATTACACACGAGAAGAAAAGTAAGGGATGGGGGAAAAACAAATGACTTCTAAGGGTAAGAATATGTCGTAAGGGTTACAAATAGGTCGTAAGGGTGACTAATGCTTCTAAGGGTAACAAATAGGTCCTAAGAGTGACAAATAGCTTCTAAGGGTAATAAATTGGTGTCTAAACGTGAAAAATAGCCTATAGTGGTGACAAATGAAAGAGATAGAGCGAGTGAGAGAGAGAGAGAGAGAGGGGCATTAACAAACAGAAAAAATTGTGGCTCCTGGCAGAAGTCTCAACCTCCTGTAGTCCTGCACTCATATGGAGGTCAGTGCATGTCTGCATGTAAGCACATAAGGTCGGTGCACATGTTCATGCATTTCAGGTTGTTGTAACCCCTCTGTGTTGATGATGTTGACAATAGGTTTTACTTCATTGGCAACAGCTTGTTTTGATTGATTGGCAACTGTTCTTATTTTGATGAAAAAATTTTTATCAGGTTGTCTGTGTACATAATGCAGTCAGAGTCTATACTGTCATGCACACACCCACAGGTCTACATTGCATTGCAGCATGAACATAGAGTCCATACATTTCATTGTGTAGTCTAGATAGTTGTGGGTCGACGCTCCCTTCTGATGGGTCGACGCCCCCTTTGTTTTCCAAGTCCATACATTGATCTTCATATTCAAAGTCTGAACATTGGTCAAGTCCACACATTGTGCATTCTGACTTGAAGTCTATACAACGCTGCATTGGCCAAGTCTATACACTGCATTGTTGATTGTTGGCAAAGTCTGCACATTCTGTAGTTCAACGTCTGCATGCATGAAGTCTGTACACTGCATTGTCTCAACTTGCGTCTCACGCATCTAAAGTCTGTACAGCCTATTGTTTCAGCCAACGTCTCATTCAGTGTTAAAGTCTATACAGACTTCAGCGTCTCGTTCATGAAGTCTATACATTGGACTGTTCATGCCTTCATCGTGAAGTATGTACATTGGACTATTGGGTAAAGTCTATACATCCTCTAGCTGGAACTGTGCAAGTCTGTACATCGCTGCTTTACCAAAGTCTGTACATTGGCATCTGTTCCTACGTTGCAATTCCAAGTCTGCACATTGGGTTCTTTACCTACGTTCCTTGCTTTAAGTCTATACATTGGCTCGTTCACATTTTCAAGTCTGTACAATGGACTGTGCTAGCAAAGTCTGTACATCCGTTCTCTTGCCAAAGTCCATACATTATGCACCTTCAAGTCTGTACAGACGTTGCATCGATCAAGTCTGTACATCGTCAAGTCTACACATTGGAAGTCCATACATTCAGTTGTCTTGATCTGATCAAGTCTGTACAGAGTTTCTTTTGGCAAGTCCATACATTGAATGTCTATATATTCGTTTGCCTTGCATCATTCATTAAGTCTGTACAGCCCCTTCGCTTGGCAAGTCTGTACACTGTGGATGTCTATACACTCGATTGCCTTGCCTTGGTCAAGCCTGTACAGAGTTTCTTCAGCTAAGTATATACATTGCTTCACGATGTGAAGTCTATACATGTCTTGTTCAAGTCTTCACATGATGAAGTCTATACACTCAACTCCTTCACACTTCAGGAAGTCTGTACATCCTTCAATGCATTGCATGCATCGTTCGTGAAGTCTGTACATCGAGTGAAGTCTAGTGAAGTCTATACAGCGCACATTTCTCTTAGAGTCTCATGCATATGTAAAGTTTGTACATCGCATTTGCATTCACAACGTCTTCACACTTGAAGTCCATACATCGTCAGTTGTCTGTCAAGTCTTCATATTGCTTAAGTCTGTACAGCGGCTGCTTCACATATGAAGTCTATACATCGCATAGCTTCACATAGATGAAGTCTATACATTGGGCAGAGTCTGTACACTGCATTCAAGTTCACAAGTCTATACAGACTGAAGTCTATATAATGCACTTCATCTTACAGTCTATACAGAGTTCGACACTTAAACTGATAATTTGGTATTCTGTCTGACAGGGATTCTTTACCTGGACTGATGACCTGGCTCGTGATCCAAGAAGAATGAGGTACCATGATGATGACACGTGGAAGAAGCCTTTCCAGGATGCTGCCATGTGGATGGAATTGCCTCGGTTCTGGTGAATTCTCTGGGTGGGAAATGTGGAAGCCACGCGCCCTCATCCACCTGCTGATAGTATATATTGAAGCCTTCATCTTCAGATGGAGGCTGATTGACTGAAGAGAAGAAAAGTCTATAAAGCAGAGAGCCATCGATCCATAGTGAGAAGAAAAACAGAGAAGAAGAAAAAGAGAGAAGAGAAGAGAGAAGAGATGTGTTGAGAGAGTGAAATTGAGAGAGTTTAGATTGAGAGCTTTTCTGATTGTAACTCAGTCTCTTGGTTCAGAAACCAGAGCTGAGGCTTGCTCATTCCGAGCTACATTCCCATTTGGGTTTTCATTTTCATTTGCTTGTCTTTTATTTCCGAACTCTTGTTTCTTCAAGCTGTGAGGCAGCATTGCAGTGGAGGTCTCCACTGGACAGGTGAAGCTGTAATCCTCAGCAGGCGAGACTTGGTCTCGACGGCTAAGCTGTATTACCCAGCTGTTGCAGAGGATTTGTTCCTCTGGTCGGCAAGCTGTAAAGCCCAGCGAAGCTGTGTATCAGCGATTTATAGGCCAAGCTATAGTGCCCAGCAGACGCAAGCTGTACTGCACAGTAGTAAGCCATACTCTGTTGAGTGTGGGGTGGACGTAGGTCTTTGACCGAACCACCTAAAATTCTTGGGTGCATTATGTTTGTGTGATTATCTTCGAACTGTGTGCGATGGGTTTCCTTACTTAGCATCATAGCTTATATCGCTCAAGTTCATATCTAGTATTCGAGATAGTGAAATGCTGTGTGGCTGCATGGGTCGACCCTTTGCTTAGTGCATCTTATTTTGGTTTACCTGCTATTTGCCTATATTCCGCATTAGAGCTTATACTAGCTTTTAATTAGGCATTTGATCTATTCACCCCCCCTCTAGATCCACACCTAGTGGAGATAGACTACGTCCATCTAACACAACACAAGTCAGTGCACATGAACAAAATGCTGCATGCAAAGGTCGGTGCACATTGTCACTATTGCACACTAAGGTCTGAGCATATGTGCATGAGCGCACACTAAGGTCTGAGTATATGTGCTATTTTAGATCTGAGCATATGTGCAATTTTAGGTCTGAACATATGAAAAATAGGTCAAGTTAGAAAGACAGGTAGAGTTTAATCAGTGTCGTTTGATGATTAGGAAAGCTTCAGATTCGTGTTGGTAGAGTTAAGATCGCTAGGACACGGTTAAATCCTTCAAACAAACTTGAGTTTCTTCAAGTTTCACTGCCATGAGCTATTTGTCATCGTTACAGAGCTATTTGTCACTTATAATGGCTATTTGTCACTCATAACGAGCTATTTGTCACCCTTATTACTCGTTAGGAGTCGCCTTTGTTTCGCTTCATCACATATTGTTACTTCTGATATCGATTTATCACCCTTATAAGACATTTGTCAGCCTTGAAGCCTATTTGTCACCACTAATGACTATTTGTCACCACTATGCGGTGTTAGCCGTTGCAGTATCTCTCTCCGGCCTCTCGTCTACTATGCGATTGATGTATCTGGATGAAAGAACCTCGGTCCAAGTGATCTCATGACCGACAAAAATGAAGGACCGAGAGTCAAAAATGTTGGGGGAGATGGAACAATCTTCGCGGTCCCGTCGCTTCGATTTCAACAAAGTTGGGGAGGCACGAACACTCTTTTGCCCTTTGGGGGTTTTGTCTCCTTCCTATAAATAGAGACTCTGTGGGGAACACGAAGGACATCCTGAGTTCCTTTGGCGGTCAAAGACACTCTCGTGAAGATGTCGTCGTCTGAGAAGTCAGTTCCTGCCAAACGTCTGTGCTTCCGAAAGGAAGCCCTGCCGGTGTTGGACCGGCCATCAGGGAAAAGCACGGCGGCAATGTTTCGTAGGAATACAAGCAGGGGTACCTGCAAGGGTGGCGGGATGCCTTGGCGAAGGTGGACCGCCTGTTTTGTAACAAGGGGGTGTCGAGCCTCCAACCTGACAGGTTCCGTCCCAAAGAGGACGAGTAACCGCTTGTACCCTCTCCCCCTATCAATGTACTTTCTTTTTCTGCAACCTTTCTTTGCATGATGTATGCTTGATCTTTGTGTGATGTGGTTGCCATCAAATGAAGGATAACATCCATCGCAGGTAGGGGTTACCTTTACGAAGCAGAGTCCTTCCCCTATAAGTAGCAGGGTTTGTCGATGGTTCTAATATTAGTAGGGCTTATCTTCATGCTCATAGTTCATCGCTAGGATCCATTTGTCACCCTTCATGCGTATTTGTCCCCCTGTTGATCTATTTGTTACCACTAATAGGCATTTTTCACTCTTAGCATGCAGGAGCCGTCGCCTTTGCTCTTGGGAGACGTCGTCTTTGTGTATTTTTCACCGTTAAGAGCCTTTTGTCACCCCTCATGCGTATTTTTCGCCCCTGTTAACCTATTTGTCACCATTAATGTGCATTTGTTGCCTCTGTCAACTTATTTGTCACCAATAATATGCATTCATCACCCTCATCATACATTTTACTCTGCTGCTCTCACATACGGAAGGTGAACCCAAAAGAGAAAATAAATATAATAATAATAAACATCCATAAAAAATGATAATCAATAAATACATGACTTTGTGACCAACCATGAAAATGATATTCAATTAATATAATAATGATAAAAGTCTAATAGAAGGTGACTGCTGCTGAACAAAGTCTTCAGAATGCAAGGTTGAGGGACACGTTGGTAGGTCGTGGGTTATTAAAGGATTCCAAATATGTGACAACTGCTGAACAAACATGGCCTAAAAGTATATGTGCTATGATTATTATCTGTTTCGTGAACTTGCTCAATTTCTTACCTTGTTATAATATAGTGTGTCTGTTGTATTTGGACTACGTTGTATCCACCTACTCTGTTGTATTTCCTTCATTCGTGACTTTTGTCATGTTTACATAATCACCTTGTGGTATTGTCCATTTCGCAGGGGCATACCCTCACATCCCTTGATTTTCATGCTCTCTTTAGAGAGTTGGATGGCAACATCGCAACCTTTGGTTTTAAATTTTTATGATTTTTTTATTTTTATATTTACTTTTTTATATAATTATATAATTATATTTATTAATTATCACGGTTAGACAGAAAGAAGAACATGTTTTGAAGTTTTGGAGCTAGTCAGTCAAATAAGCGAAAATCAAGCATGACGGCTAACACCGTATAGTGGTGACAAATAGTCATCAGTGGTGACAAATAGGCTTGAAGGCTGACAAATGTCTCTCAAGGGTGATAAATGGATAACAGAAGTCACAATATGTTTTGAAGTGAAATAAACGCGACGCCTAGCATAGGATAAGGGTGATAAATATCTCATTATGAGTGACAAATAGCCCATTAGAAGTGACAAATAACTATGTAACGTGACAAATAGCTCATGGCAGTGAAACTTGAAGAAACTCAAGCTCGTTTGTAGGGTTTAACCGTGTATGGGCTTCTTAATAACTCTACCAACACGGATCTGAAGCTTTTCTAGTCATCAAATGACACTGATTAAACTCATCTAAGATCAAGGAACGAGATTATCTCCAGTTCTACTAATTTACGGTGCCTGATAAGTGTCTAAACAGATAAACTGCTATGTTTACAGATGAAAGAGTTTTTTATCAGGATTCTGTCAAGAGTCCTTCTTTGTCATAACAACCTCTGTGGGTCTCCATACCCTGCGAAGAGGGAGTGCTTACATAACGAAGAGAAAATCACAGACAAAAAAATGAGAAGAAAGGGCATGCAACCAGAAAAACCAGGGTGACTTTCGTGTGTCTACGAGAATAAGGTGACTCAAGCAACATCAAAGGGAATTCAAGTGGATAAAATATTTTATTTTTCTAAATTCCCATTGGTCCACTTGCCAATAACCATAAAATAATTAAAAAATTGACGAAAAACCATAAAAGTGATAATTAATAAATATAACAATATAGAAATATTTATTAATAATAGGAAGGGTGGAAAACTATTTAATCATTTTTCGACAGACAAAAGATAAGTCGAACATATATCAAAATATTTCGACGGATAAAGGTTTATTCGAGATACGTCGGTAAGTTTTCGACGAATGTTCGACCTTAAATTTGTCCGTCGTAAAATATTCATATATTTTAACCTACATTTATTTATTTTCGATGAAAGATATTTTTGTCAGACATACGTCCGAAATATTCGACGTACTTTCGACGTTAATTTTTTCTGTCAAAAGTTTCGGATGTATTTCCGAAAAAAAAATTATGTCAAAAAATAGTCAGTAATTATCGACGAATTTTTGACATAATATATTTCCGTCAGAAAGACAAAATATTCCGACGTATTGCCGATGAAAACTTTTTAGTCAGAAAATACCGTTGGTATTTCCCATTTTTCTTGTAGTGCTTGATCGTGTGAATACATCCTCGGGTGAGAAGAGCTGTGGTTTGGCTTTTAAAAAAATTTTATTATCTGCATATTCTCTTGAATCGTTAAATTTTTTAACGTCAATCAATTCACCCCTCCCCTCTTGATTGCCATCTACCGGGGAAAACAATTGGTATCAGAGCCCGGTCTCTGATTTTTACTGATCTCATGATCTAAGAGTAAGATCCAGTAAATGGCAAACAAGTGGATGTTGCCCGAAGGGCACTCGATTCATAGGCCTCCATTTTTTGATGGTTCCAATTATTCATATTGGAAGAATCGGATGTATGTTTTTCTCTGCGCACAAGAATATGAAGTCTGGTGTGTCATTAGTAGAGGTCCATATGAGTTACTTGAAAATGAGGATGAATGGGAAGAAGAAAATATTAAATACTGTGCAACGAATTTCAAAGCAATGAATATAATTCAATGTGCGATTCACCCCAATGAATACTCACGTATTTCTATGTGTGCTTCTACGCAGGAGATGTGGAACAAGCTTCGATTGATATATGAAGGGACATCTGAAGTCAAGGAGACTAAGGCGAACTTACTGGTCCGTGATTAAGAGTTGTTCATGATGAAGGCAGATGAGTCTATTTCGGAGATGTTCGCTAGGCTGATGGAGATCACAAATGGGCTGAAGGCCCTTGGCAAAGAATATTCTAACCAAGATCTTGTAAGGAAGGTACTAAGATCACTATCACTACAGTGGCATACAAAGGCCACTGTAATTGAATATTTGAAGGATCTTAGCACCTTAACATTGGATGAGTTGATCGGCTCCTTGATGATGTACGAGATCAATATCAAGAGGAGCGAGGAAGATCATAAAAAGAAGAAAGTGGCTACAACAATGGCCTTAAAGATCAACCCTCAAGACTCAGAGGATAGTGATGCTGGGTCCACACCTAACAATGAAGAAGAAGAACTTGTGGCAATGATTACAAGGAGAGCAAGAAGATTTGTTAGAAAAGCCAGAAGAACAGGAAGACAATTTAAGAAACCTCCGAAGAAGATGTTCACTAAGGAAGGAGAAAGTAGCAAGAAGGAAGAGATTATCTATTATGAGTGTAAGAAACCGGGACACATGCGAGGAGAGTGCCCGGAGCTCCAGAAGAAGTTTAAAATGGGAAAATTCAAGAAACCCAAGGCGATGGTCGCTACTTAGAGTGATGAAGATGAAGACGATGTAGACTCTGAGGATGAATTAGATGAACTAGTTCAAAATTTGTGTCTAATGGCGAATGAAGAAGACTCCGATGAGGTACACACTGAAACTGAGGCACTCTCATGTGAACAATGGGAAATAGCCTATGAAGCTTTGTATGAAAGATGTAAAAAGTTGAAGTCTGAAAATAAAATGTTAAAGCAAAAGGTTGAACAAAATATGCTCAATGAATCTTCATGTGTGAGGTGTGTTGAATTAACCACCAAGATTGAAACATTGTCTTATGAAAATGAATTGCTTAGTTCTAAAGTCATTTTGTTTGAAGAAGAACTAGCATTCCTAAGAGAAGAACAACAAAATGATGAAAAGTCCATGAAACAAATTGAAGAAAATGAGAAGCTTAAGAAAACCATTAAGGAAGTGAATGTTAGAGTAAAAGGCTTGGAAAATGATAAAATGGAAGTTGAAAAAGCTAATGAGCTTATAAAAGGTGAAGTGCAAGATCTAAAAGAAACATTAGCAAAATTTATCAAAGGGAAGCAAACTCTAGACACCATGCTAGGAATGAAAGTGAATTTCGGAAAGAAAGGTCTAGGATATGATCCAAGCAACAAGAAAGCATTTGAAAATAAGATTTATACTTCTTTTGTGGATGTGAATGCTTCATCTTCATCATGTTCTTTGCACAAAAAGAATGAAAAACACATTCATGTTCACAAACCTTTTATGAATGAAAATAAGAAAAGGTATGCTAACAAGAAAGTTGTTTCATGCTTCTATTGTGGAATGTATCGCCACACCATGTATACTTGCATATTAATGTTGGCTGATGATGAAACATTTGCAAGAAAATCAAAGTGGTTGAATAGATCAAAAACTTCTAACCATTATGGACCCAAGCAAGTTTGGGTACCAAAATCATAGAAGTTTTCCTGTCTTGATGGTTTTGTAGGTCTGCATGAAGGCTCAAAGAAATAAATGGTACCTTGATAGTGGTTGCTTACGACACATGCCTAGCAACAAGGAAATATTTGCAGACCTCAAAGAAAAGGATGGTGGTTTAGTTGCTTTTGGTGGCAAGGAGAAAGGAAAAATCATCGGCGAAGGTATGATTGGAAAGGGATCTACTCATAGTGTGGAAAATGTTTTGTTGGTCAAAGGTCTTAATCACAACTTACTCAGTATTAGTCAATTATGTGATAAAGGGTGCAATGTGATTTTTGACTCCACACACTACACGGTTGTAAATAAAGATACACATGAAATAAAGTTTGTTGGGTGTTGCATTCCCACATTGCTTTTGACCTTGGTTTTGATGATAACAAAATATTATGTGTTTGTGGAGCAAATATTTATCATGCTTTTGGACAAGATTAAAATGTCCAATGAAAGTACTCACTGATGTGAAAATGAATATCCATCACTTGGAGTTTCTTGTTGTTGAGCATTTGGAAGGATTGGTAAATACAAGAATGCTTTTTGTATGTTTGAGCTTCCATGGTTTTATACTCGAATGCTTAAGAGATTTAAAGTCTATCAAAGGCCAAAGATGGTGGTTCATGTTTTACAATTCCATTTACTTGTTGCAATGTGCATTTGAATGTGTATAGATATGGAGTTTTATGTGGAAGAATCAAGTTAAGGAGAACTCAATTTTTGATACATAAACTAACTTGATGTTTGTGTTTTTACAGGTTCAAGGATGGTTTTTAAACCCTCTCATGTCAAGTGAACGATGGTAATATCTAACCATTTCTTATGATTGATTTGCATGGGAGTTTTGAGAAGTTTTAGTTTTAACTTGTCTTCACATGGCTTTATGTGTGAGTTGTTTTTAAGAACATCTTCCATGAGATGTTATTGCCTTAAATGAGTTTATTGCATCTCTAAGATGAGATATTTGAGTTTTTCAAATGTGCTTATGTGATTCTTATGAAACTTGTTGAAATTTGGTTTGAATGGTCCAAATACTTTGTTAAATACATGATAATTATATCATGATTTTTGGATGTGTTTTTGATGCTCAAACTTGACTAAAACTGGTGTTTTGTAAACCCTCTCTGTAGGGGTCGACCCATGGGGTCGACCCTTAGAGTTTCTGGATGGACAGAAACTAGCTTTTGCTTGCTGGGTGCAACCCATGGGGTCGACCCCTGGAATTTGGGGTGTGGTTTTCGCTCTGCCAGTCCTCTGGTTGCCCAGGGGTCGACCCATGGGGTCGACTCTTTCCGGCACGGGAATTGCGAACTCGTCCGGAACCCACTCTAAACCCTACCAAACTTTACCAAAACACCCCCATTAGTTACTAATCATGTTTAGGTGTTTCTAACACACTTTGGGAGGGTTTTATGTGTCTTTTCCCCACCCCTCTATATATATCATTGTGAACTCCGAATTTGACAAGAGAGAACACTAATGTGCTATCTTTCTCTTATCTTGTAGGTGAAGAAAGGGGGAAAAGGAAGGAGGGGCTATTGCAAGGTGGATTTCATCTCCAATAAAGTATTTCTGGAGATTGTGGAAGAAGAGAAAGAAGAGCGGATCAGCGAGAGGATCAAGAGGAAGCTTGAATCAACGTCATCCGACCTCCCTCCGAACTGGGAATCGAAGAAGATCATTTTCAGCCCTTTCTACATATGGGGATTCATTTCTTCACTCTTTTCCCATCTATTCCAGTCATTTACTCTTCGTTTATGAGCATGTATTGAACATATCATTTATTTCTGAACTTTAACTCTGTGTGTGGTGAACCGTCTGCGTACGGTTGTGATCATATCTTGCCACGAGTGTTGCGGTGTGTGTGTGTGGATTGATCCCGCTATTGGAACGTTGTGGAGATGAAGTCTCCGTGTGTGTTGGAGTATATTCTCCGTGTGCTTTGTTGTGAAGCAAGTGAAGCCTCACCGGTTCGGTGAGGGGTGGACGTAGGGAGCCCGTCGTGGTCCCGAACCACCTTAAAATCCCCGTGTCCTGTGGTTGCTTGCTTGTACATTTTCTTATTCCAACACATTCGAGTGTGCTCGGAGAGATTGAGTGAACTAGATTTTTTTCTGTTCAACTTCTTTTTCCTCAATCTCATTAATTTTGCATATTGTTTAAAATCTATAATTTCGTGTGGGGGACAATTCAACCCCCCTTTTTGTCCGCGTACATTGTTATCTGGGCCAACAAAGTTCATAGGAGTTAGACAAAAAATGTATATATCATAGACCTAGATGATACATCACACAATAATCTTTGCTTAGTTGCAAATAATTTAGATAATGCTTGGTTGTGGCATCGCCGTCTGGGCATGCCAGCTTTAATGTTCTTACAAAGATGTCCAGAAATGATATAGTTGTTGGATTGCCAAAGCTGAAGTTTGAAGCAAACAAAGTGTGTGAGGCGTGCAGTAAAGGTAAGCAAACCAAAACTTCTTTTAAAAGTAAGAATGTTGTCACAACTACTAGGCCCCTTGAATTACTTCATATTGATTTGTTCGGACCTAGTAGAACTCACAACCTAGGTGGAAAGCTATATGGTTTTGTCAATGTAGATGACTTCTCAGGGTTTTGCTAGGTTCACTTTTTGTCACATAAAAATGATGCATTGATTGAGTTTAAATGTTTTTGCAAGAAAGTTTAGAATGAGAAAGAATATTTTATCAACACAGTCCAAAGTGATCATGGTAAGGAGTTCAAAAATAATGAGTTTGATGAGTTCTACAGGGAACACAGGTACACGCACAAATTTTCAGCACCCAGAACTCCAGAACAGAACGGGGTTGTTGAGAGGAAGAATAGAACCCTTGTTGAGATGGCTCGGACGGTGCTCAATGAGAACAATTTACCTTGGAACTTTTAGGCAGAAGCCGTTAACACGGCATGCAATATCATAAACCGAGCCATGGTAAGACCTCTCCTCAGAAAAATACCATATGAACTTTTTAAAGGTAAAAAGCCCAACATCTCTCATTTGAAACCATTTGGTTCTATTTTCTATATACTTAACAATGGGAAATCTGACTTGGGCAAGTTTGATGCAAAAAGTGATCATGGAATATTCCTTGGGTATTCACTCAGCTCAAGAGCTTATCGGGTTTATAACCTGAGAACTCTTGTAGTAGAAGAAAGCCCACATGTCATTGTAGACGAGTCGTTCAATTGGAACATTAACAAGGATTCACCTGTGTACGATGAAGATGAAAAGAACAGAGAAGTAAATGCACCGAAGGCCTCACAAGAACATAACATTCAAGAAGAAAGATTGGAAAATGAAGTTCAAGAAGATCAAATTGAGCAGCAACTACCAAGGCAGTGGACATTTGCAAGGAACCATCTAGGTGAGAATGTAATTGGGAATGTTAAAGAAAGAGTTAGAACACGATCCTCCTTCAGGGAAGTAGAGAACTTAGATTACATAGCCCTGCTTTATCAATGTAAGCCTCATTCGGTATAGGATGCACTGAAAGACAATTCCTGGATCTTGGCTATGCAGGAAGAACTACACCAGTTCCAAAGGAACAAGGTGTGGTACCTCGTGCCTCGACCTAGAGATCACTCCGATCGGAACCAAATGGGTATTTAAAATAAATTAAATGATCAGGGAGTGGTAACTAAGAATAAGGCCAGACTTGTAGCCAAAGGCTATTGTCAAGAGCTAAGAACTGATTTTGATGAGTTCTTTGCCCCAGTGACAAGACTCGAAGCTGTGTGGATTTTTCTAGCATTTGCCCGTTTCAATAATGTTAAGTTATTTCAAATGGATGTTAAAATCACCTTTTTGAATGGATATATTCAGGAGGACATTTACGTGGAGTAGCCACAGGGGTTCAAGGATCAAGAGTACCCGGACCATGTATTCAAGCTAGAGAAAGCCCTTTATGGTTTGAAACAAGCACCTGGCGCGTGGTATGATAGACTTAGTGCTTTTCTCATTCAAAGTGGGTTCAAATGAGGTAACGTTGATCAAACCCTCTTTACAAAGTTAAATGGTAAGAAAATCTTGATTGTCCAAGTCTATGTAAATGATATTATTTTTGGCTCCACTAATGATGATCTTAGTGAAGACTTTGCAAAATTGATGCAAAGTGAATTTGAAATGAGTCTCATGGGTGAGTTGACATTCTTTTTGGGACTATAGGTTAAGCAAATGGAGGATGGCATCTTTATCAGTCAGAGGAAATATGCATAGGAACTTCTCAAAAAATTCAACCTTGGCACAGCTAAGTCACAACTATAACGACCCAAGACCCGGATACCGGGAAAAGACCAGATTCCATTCGAATCCTGGTCTGCCGCCCACGAGCTGGAGGGCATGGAATGGCTAAAAGGTGTGTGTGAGTGGCAGTATACACAAAAATAAGAAATAAAGTAGGAAATACAATAATAAACTAATTACAGAGTCTAGTCTAAAAGTACAGTCTATAGAAAATAAAACATACCCAATGTCGAGTGAACACTTAGCCCGGCGAGCTGGCACCTAGAAACCTCCGCGCAGCACCCTTGAACCTCGAGGAAGAACTACCTCACCTGAAAAGTAGGGGTGAGCCTCCTATCACTGGCTCAGTAGGGGTCCCACGGAACCCCAACCATAAACAACGGCAACAGCGGAAAGCAGCAACAAAAGCAGGAGCGGCAATCACGATGGCCGGTAAAATCTCGGCTCTATAGCTACTCTTACTATACCGGGAAACACACCCCAATCTCACAGTCGGGGGACCACCGGACCACCTAACACCACAGCTACCGAGGTAAAATCCACTGCCACTCTCCCGTGGAGGCCTGTCACAAAGATGGGGCCTAACCTGGACCACTCGGTCCATGGGTACCGTCAAGACCTCGCTATCATGAACTTGACCCAGCCAAGGGGTGAAGCCCTAGTAACTCTATCGAGTGCCCATGGCCTCAGCCTCGGGAAACATGTAGAAACGGTCCAGGAAACCACGCCTCGCGGTCAGCAAATAGACTCTCGGGTCATGGAAACTCGCGTCCCGTGACAGGGGCACCTACCCACTAAAAGCACGGATGGAAGTGTCCATCGCTGACTTATTCCACGCCTCAGGTGTCTCTCTCGCCCCAGGCAGAAACTGAGACAGAACACAAGCAACAGCAGAAATAAGGGTCTAGTTGGGATCGTGCTCGTCAGCACGCGTCCGAAGCCCCTGACCATGTGTGCACACACTATCAGACTGTATAACGTCAGGCCCTCTAGCTGGTTTTCCTCTCGGCTCAGACTTGAGTCGCTACAGGGGAGGCCCTATGGTAACTAGCCTAAAAATCATCTTTAACGGGTGTGGCTCTCCACCTACCCCTAGGTGGGTTAGCATACGCGTGCCCAGGCAAGCCACTTGTAGCTCTCCACCTACGCTCAGGTGGGAGGGCACAAGCGTGCCCAGGAAGCTAATACCAGTGGGGGTTGTTGTGCCCCTGTGGTTTTGATGATAGCAAACACTATAAGTCACCATATGCATGTGTGCATGAAAGACCTTGCTGATTAATTTAAGTGCATTCATATGTGTTCATGTATTTGTGAATGTGTACTTGTGAATGACATTCCATTATATCTGTCTGACATCTTGTCGATGCATTCATGTAACAGAGTCAGCACGTACAAGTCCATGCATTCAAGCCTGTACAGCCATGCACTATTTTGCTTGCAAAATAGAGTATGCGCATTGCCTGTAGACTGCACAAGTCTATACATTGCTCATAGCATTGCCCAGTCTGCATCTTCCAAAGTCTATACATTGTCATCTTTACCTACGTTCAGAACACTAAGTCTGTACATCAGTAAAGTCTGCACATTGGCAAAGTCTGTACATCGGTCAGTCTCACTTAGCGTCTTGTGCATGCATCGTCTTACAAAGTCTGTACATCGTGAGTCTGTCCAAGCCATATCACAAAGTCTGTACATCGTGCGTTTGTCCAAGACATATCATAAAGTCTGTACATTGTGTGCATCATTTCATAACTCTTCACTACTGTCTCATGCATTCTAAGTCCATACATTACATTTGGGCATCAAAGTCTATACAGCCAAAGCCAATGCATTTCACGTCTCATGCTACTGTCAAGTCTGTACATTGGCAAAGTCTGTACATTCATCAATGGCTTTTGCATGCTCACACACTCGCAAGTCTGTACATTGGCCAAGTCTACACATCGTCTCCTTGCATTTCAAGTCTCACTCAGCATCTTCAGAGCATATGCAAAGTCTATACATCGCTGCATCACTCACGTTTAAAGTCTGTACATTGGTGGCAAGTCCATACAGACTTGGTCCATGCGTCTGGCAAGTCTATACACTATTGCATGCTCAGGTTAAGTCTATACACTGTCTGGTCATCCACGCAAAGTCCATACATTCCCCTCTTTACCTACGTTCACTGTTTGCATGCACACAAAGTCCTTGCATCCGACAAGTCTATACATTGCCTTGTTGCATTGCACTTAAAGTCCATACATTACCCTGTAGCATTCACGAAGTAAAGTATGTACATCGTCATTCGTCTCATGCATCGTCTTCCAAGTCTATGCATTGTAAGACCAAGTCTATACATTGCATCGTCTCTTGCATCGTCTTTCCTTCTGTACAACGTTTGCCTAGAATGCATACACTAAAGTCTATACATCCGACTGTCTCATTCAGCGTCTCACCTATCCAAGTCTATACATCGCAGCACTGTTCATGCATCATTTCTCAAGTATGTACGGCCTGTGTTCGCAAATCAAGTCTGTACATTGCGTGCACTGTACATCATCATTCCAAGTCTATACATCGCTCATGCATTACTTCAAGTGTGTACAGCCAGTGCATTCCTTGATATCAAAGTCTATACACTCATGTGTCTGCATTGCATTCACTTCAAGTCTATACACTCTTGTGTCTGCATTGCATTCACTTCAAGTCTATACACTCTTGTGTCTGCATCGCATTCACATCAAGTCTATACACTCCCTTGTTGCATGTCTATACATTCGATTGCTTCATGCATCACATAGAAGTCTGCACATTCCTTTCTGTTTTATTCATGCATTATTTCATTAAGTCTATACATTCATTGTTGATCGACTGAAATAACTCTGTCATTGTACAGGCTGATGAATGGGCACGTGATCCGAGGTTGGCACCTGGCACGTGATCCTAGGTTATCTGGACAGAGAGGGCACAAGCCCTGCACACGCCCTACATCTGCTGCTGATATAAATAGAAGCGATCGAGCAAGAGAGCAGTGATCGAGATAGAAGAAGTGAGCATTAGAGAGTGATAGAAGAAAAGAGCAGCAGAGAGGCAGAAAACAGAAGAGGAAGAAGAAGAAGAAGAAGAAGAAGAAGAAGAGTGAAGATAGACTGAGAGCTCGTGAAGAAGAAGAAAAAGAGAAAGAGAGATAGAGAGAGGGTTCGTGAAGAAGAAGAAAGAGGATTCATCAGAAGATTTGTTCACTGGCATTTGGATCAAATCTAAGTTAGATTTGCTCCTGCGAGAGCTACACTTTGTGCATTGCATTTCCAGCTTTCTGTTTGCTCTATTTTCGTTTCTTGTTTTCTTTTCTTTTACAGTTGGCATGTTGTTCTTCCAATTCTTTGGTTTGAGATCGGGGTTCCCTCTGGTGTGGAGGAAGAGAGGTCCGTGACCTATGGTTTGCAAGTGGCTGGGTGTCACTTGTGGGTTCCCCTCCGGCTTGGAGGAAGGGAGATTCGTCTCCGAATCTGGTCTTGTGGGTTGCAAGTCCAGGTGTTCCCTCCTGGTCTGGAGGAAGAGAGACTTGGTCTCTGGTTGCAAGTGGCTGGGAGTCACTTGTGTTTTCCCTCCGATTTGGAGGAAGAGGGGAGGTTGTTCCCCTGGTCAAGCTGTTAGGCAGCACCTGTTGCAGACTGAGTCTGCGGTTCTAGCGTTAGCTAGTGGAAGCCTCATCCAGTTTGGAGTGAGGGGTGGACGTAGGTCTTGGTGACCGAACCACCTAAAAAATCTTCTGTGCAGTGTGGTTGGGCTTGTGCGTTTGCTCCTTGTCTTCTATCTCCCCTTCACAGGTTATGCATTGAGCATTCTTGTTTCTATCTGTGCAGTGGGTTGATTGCTTTCTTCTGCTTCCGCTAGTTGATTGTTTAGGGGCGCGATACATATTTGTTCTTTGGTTCAAAAGAGAATTTGATTAGATTTTCAGTTTATCTATCTTCCCTTGTTAGCGTTCTAAATTTTTATTGAGCGAAAAGTTTTTAAGGGTGGGATTCATTCACCCCCCCCCCTCTGAATCCATCGCACCGATCCTATCATTTGGTATCAGAGCGGGTGTCTGCTTAGAAGGTCCAGCGACCTGCAGATCCGATCCTGCAGTCTTCGGTGCTATCTCGCTTTTGGTGCATCAATATTCCTGTTACATTAATCTGATCTGTTTCCATGGGTGATCAATCGGTTTTCAACGGCTTTAATATTAATGTGTGGTTTGTCAGTCTGCGCAAATATGTTATATCAGTTAATCATGATCTGTGGAAGTTAATTTTACACGGTCCTCACAGATTACCAAAGAAAGTGTCCAAATGGATCGACAGTCACAGATCAAAGGATGAAGAAAATCAGAAAGCTTTGAATCTGATGAAAGCAGCTACTGACAGAGTCTTACATTCTTGCTTTCATGATTGCATGTCTGCTAAGGACATTTTGGATGTGCTGAAGCTAGCTCACAAGATAGATGAGGACAGCTGCATGATGGCTAACAGAAGTAATCAAAGTGGCAGTGATCAAGGTAGCAATCAGAAAGAAGATGATAATGATGAGGAGGTAAACCCTTTTGAGAACTATACCTTAGATGATTGGGATAATTCATATGCTGACTTATTAGAGTCACATGAGAGGTTAAGAAAACAGTATAAAAAATTGAAAAAGGGTACTGGGTTAGAAAGTTCAAGCTCCTCTTGTGAAAAATGTCTAGAGTTGAAACAATCTCATGATGCTTTTATGTCTGATATTCAAATGTTGAAAAAAAAAATTCGTTGCTGAAGATTGAGAATCAAGATCATGTAAAAGAAATCTCTGAAGTTGAGAAGAAGCTTAGCCTAACTTGTTATGATTCTGTTAAGAGTAAGGATTTGATGAAAAATCTTGAATGTGTTAAATCTGATTTAAACAAGCTGGAAAGTGAGAATGACTCTCTTAGAAAATCAGTAAAAGAAAATGAAGAAAAATTTGAGAAACTTGAGCAAGAGAAGAACTTGTTTGCTGAAAAATTTAATGCCATAAAATCTGTAAATATAGAATTGTCAAGATGATTTTAAAAAATAACAAAAAGAATTGAAGGAGTTTGAAGCTGGGAGAGAAAGCAAGGTTAACTCAGAAGATCAGACTCTAATAAATGAGTTAATTCAAAATGATAAGCTTAAGGACGAAAATGAGAAGTGAAAACAGCTGAACTCCACTATGTCTGAGAGACTTCTAGCTTTAGAAAGAGGAAAGTCTGTTTACATAGAATAGCCTGATAAACTGAGCAATCTGGAACAGGAAGTTGAGAAATATAAAACTGCTAATAAGGTGCTAAGTGAATGTGTGAATTGCAGTGAGCAAGAGATTGCCAGTTACGAGTTACACATTACCTCTCTCGAAAATGAAATTCAAGATTTGAAGAGTTCTCTGTCTAAGTTTGTGAGTGGGCAAGAAAACCTAGACAAGCTACTAGGTGTAAAAGTCAATGTCATAAAGGAAGGGTTAGGCTACAATAATCTAAATAAAAAGGCTTTTCAGAATAAAGTAATGACATCATTTGTAAATACTTCAAATGTAGCCACAACATCACTGTTGGGTTCGGTGCAAATATTCAGAGGGGGGGTGAATGAATATGGCCTATAAAAACCTTCACCCAGTAAAGATTTCGCTCAATTAAAATCTAATGCTCACTAAAAATGCTAGTTCACAAACTGAACAACCTTGAAGGCTAATGGGCAGTTGCGGAACTAAAACAAACACACAGTGAGATCACTAGAGTGCTAACAAGACAAAT
The DNA here is from genome assembly GCA_022559845.1 of Amorphophallus konjac. Lineage (NCBI taxonomy): Eukaryota > Viridiplantae > Streptophyta > Magnoliopsida > Alismatales > Araceae > Amorphophallus > Amorphophallus konjac. The sequence continues at coordinate 307,794,086 of CM040123.1, read as the reverse complement.
TTAGCCAATCAGAAAACTAATTAACTCTTCTTCTCAACCAAAAACCAAACACATAGAGCGCCCCTATGCATTCATCTAGTGGAAGCAAACCATAAGCAATCAAACCACAATGCAAGAGGGGTTTTTAGGTGGTTCGGTCCTCCAGACCTACATCCACCCCACACTCAACCCGAGTGTGGATTTCGCTGACTCACAGCTTGAACAGTTGGGCATCACAGCTTGCCTAACAACCGCTGGGCAACACAGCTTGCCGTCCGAGGAATCCTCCTCGCCCCGCTGAGCAACACAGCTTGCTGTCCAGTGGACTCCTCCACTGCAAACCGCTGGGCAATACAGCTTAGCCGTCCAGAGGCAGCGCCTCTGCAATCCGCTGACTAACAGCTTGACAAAGGAAGTTCAAAATAAAACAAAAGATGGGAGTAAACAGCATCGGAAAACTGTAAGCACTAAGCACAGAATATGGCTCTTAAAGAGCTGACTGGAGTGGATCTGATCCAACTTACAGCAAGAACATATCTCCCTCGATCTCACTCTCTTTCTTCACACTCTCTCTTCTCAACTCCTTCACGTTTGCTTCTCTCCTCTCTTCTTTCTCTTCACACTCTGCTCGAGCTCTCTATCTCTCACTTTTTCTCTTCTGCTTCTTCTCTCTTTCTTTTCTTCTTCTTCTGCTGGATCGTGGAAGCTCTCTCTCCTTTTTCTCTTATTCTTCTCTCAGCTTCTGCTCCCTGGCTTCGATCACTATCAACCTCCATCTGAAGATGAAGGCTCTATTATATACCAGCAGCAGCAGGGCGCGTGTGGCTTCCACAGTTCCCGCCCTAAGAATTCGGACCACGTGGCAGCATCAGCAGGCTGTCAGTACACGTGTCCTCATCTGGGCATTCTCCTTATCCTTGGATCATGTGCCCAGCACCAGTACGCTCAGCAACTGGAGTTAGATGGCGTCAACTCACTTGCTCCAAGGAGTTGACGCAGCCATCAGAGATCTTCAACCTTTTTTAACTACTGCGTCGACTCCATCAGCCTGCTGCGTTGACGCATTGAAGATAGCCAGAGATGAGTTGCCCCTTTCTTGAACTGCTGCGTCGACGCTGCCAGTTGGTGGCGTTGACGCACGAACATGTACATTTGTATACTGGCGTCTCTTTAGCTGTTGCGTCGACGCTGCTCAATTGTGGCGTTGACGCAGTGGATTAGCCTGTGAAGCTGAATGCTTCTTCAACTGCTGCGTCGACGCTGCTTGATCAATGCGTTGACGCACCAGAGTAATCAACCAGCTTCTTTCTTAATTGTTTGAACTGCTGCGTCCACGCCACTTGATCAAGGCGTTGACGCATTGGTGTGTTCCAGCAGCTGAAATTTGGATGTCTTCAGCCCTCTTGCGTTAAGGGGTTCATTAGCCTCTTCAGTCCCTGTCAGACAGATGAAACGAAGTCATTAGTTCTAAGTCTATGCATTACATTGTATAGACTTTGCTGTGAAGGCGAAAGCAATGTAAAGTATGCACAACGCAGTGTATAGACTTAATGAATACAAAGGCTTCATAAGCCTCAGATGAAGGCAGGCTCTGTGTAGACTTTGAACCAGTGTACAGACTTCGAAGATCCACTGTGGATGTACAGACTTGATCATCCAGCAATGTATAGGCTTTCAATGTGAAGACTTGAATATGTGAGAGCTACAGTGAATGAGTGTACACACTTGACCAGATCAAGGACAATTCGGGTGTACAGACTCTGAGGTTCAAAGCCAATGGCTGTACAGACTTAGAATGTTAAGACTGATGTACAGACTTCATGCGTTGACGCTGTACACTTGAGAATGCTCACAGCGTTGACGCTGCATGAGACGTAGGCTGTACAGACTTAGCATATGAAGACTGATGCATGAACAGTAATGCTTAGACTTGCATGAGACGCTCGGAAGTATAGACATGGAGGCTTAGCCTATGCATAAGACGCTAAGTGAGACGGTCTAATGTATGGACTTAGCCTTCACAGCGAATGCAGGCATTGTACACGCTTGTGTCCACTTGAGACGCTGAAGGAGACGGTCCAATGTATGGACTTCAACTCATGCGACCAAAGCATCAATGCAATGTGCAGACTTCGCCTGAGACAATGCATGAGACGGACGATGTATAGACTTCAGCAACAATGCATGACTATATAGACTTGTGTTCTCAACGAAACACAAACACAACACAATGTATAGACTATGCTGAGTGTCTAGACTTGTGAGATGCATAGAACACACATGAGGCTGTATAGACATGGAAACCAATGCACACGGCTGACAGACATGAAGTGAACTTGAATGAACATGATGTATAGACTTTGGACTCCAAGAGCAATGTATGGACTTTCATATGAAAGGTTGTACAGGCTTGAGCACAGAAGCTCTGTACATACTTGATCAAACAAGGTCCAGTGTATAGACTTGGTGGACTGACTCCAATGTACAGACTTGCACAAGCGAGCTACAGTGACAACGTTTAGACTTCACGCTGTACAGACTTTCCAAAGATGCAGACTCTGTATAGACTTCAACTCAACCATGCATAATGTAGTCTGATGTGTAGACTTTTGAAGGCGAATGCAGTGTACAGACTTTGCCAAGCAATGCAAACGAATGTGTAGACTTCACTATGTAAATGGCTGTACAGACTTAGTCAAATGCATGAGACGCTTACTGAGACGCTGGACTCTGACAGACCAGTGAGTTGACGCAATGATCCCATGCATCAGCGCATCATGCAATACATATGCAAACTCATGAATACAATGCTGTATATCAGACACAGTCTTATGCAATCATATCAGCAGCCATATTCAAAACACAATATCATAATGCACTGACTGTGTTGCAATCATCAAAACAAATCAGCATGCTATCATCTCAAAACAAATCAGCATGCTATCATCAAAACGCAATAACATTTTCTTCATCAAAATACAATATCAAATGCACTCACTGTCTTGCTATCATCAAAACTAAATAGCATTGCTATCATAAAAGCAACATAGCACATGCTTGTGCCGAAGAGGCACAACATTCTCCCCCTTTTTGATGATGGCAACACAATGTGACAGTGAGTCACACACAAGATTTTCTCCCCCTTTGACATAATCAAAAAGAAAGGGAATGGTTTGAGAGACACAATACAGCACACAAAGACACTTATGACAATGAAACATCACTCCCCCTATCAGCATGCGAGATTAACTACTCTCCCCTAGATGCAAAGAAACCATAACTCCCCCTGAAGCACAGGAATGGATTCAGGTTATCCAATAAATCAATCTGAATTCTGCCTTTACAAAGAATCTGAATTCTGGTGAAAAGACCACATAATCAGAACTTATTGCAGAACAAGATGGAAGATTCCAACAGTGTGGAGAGTAAAGTGATTTGTGATAGAAGGGCAATAATAGACAACAATCATCACAAGACATCTCAATGAATAATCAGACTGAATCTGATCAGGCTATCTGGAAAATCTGATCATGAGAGATTTTAATGCATACATCACTTCAATAAGTCTTAAAAGATGTAGACTCTTCTATCATAAAGGGTTATGAAGTGGCAACTTAACCAATCTGATTTAATTTTGATGTATACCAAATTTGTCAAATTAAACTCAATACTCATATCTTATATTTTTCAAGATAATTTAATTTGAAGCACATTATATTTTTCCTGAGCAATCTAAGTTGATCAACACCTTTTTACATGAGGCACAACAAGTCTTAGTTGAAGTGACCCAGTTACTCAGTGTGATAACTGTCATTGCCTCTCACTTTGAGAGCAGAGTTAGCAATATGAGTGTCTTTTTACATGAGAAGACACCTTTATCAGAGGCCAGACTCCTCAGCTACTCAACACAGATAAGCTATTGCTCCGTCAGGGTTTGTTTCACTAAATTTTTATCAGAGATAACTATGGCACCTCATGACATGAGTTGCTTTATTTCATTGATAAAGAACTCAGTTTCTCAGTGACCGAGTCATTGCTCTGAATTCATAATTTCTCACTTAGTCAACATTTTTCAAATTAATGTTTAACAACAATACACACTATATGCATCTTAACCAAAGAAGCCCTGAGTTCAAATTTTCAAATATCTGATGAGAGAGTGTAAGGTTTACATGAAACATGTGGTTAAAGTTTATTAAACATTATCATTCAGATATTTTCAATTCATTTAACTACAAATCTGAGAATACATTAATCTTATATCAGTCTGATTCTGTGATAATTCTTAAACCTATATGATAGAAATTTCCACAATGTTCTCAGACTGAATTGTATGACATGCAGCTTAAGTTCCTCAGACCAGAAAAATAAGTTTAGCTGACCAACAAATCAATAGTAGAACCAATTCAGTCACACCAGCTGAGAAGAGTGTGAAAGGTGAGTATAGGCTGGAATATAGACAGATAGTATCATGAAGGGAGTTGAAAGAAACTCTTCTTTAACAGCTCAACAAATAGAAGGCAGAATCATTTTTCAAGAGAGAGAAATATGACATCAGATGAGAGTTGATCAATTTTTAGGCAGGAGGTGTTCAAGATGTGACAAACAAAACACCAATTCTAAGTGCTCCCCCTGTCTAGATGCAATTAAATTTCTTTTCAGGTTTTTCAACTCCACTACACTTCATATGCAACATTAGTCAAACTCCCCCTGACAAAGTGCATGAAATACAATTAATGAACTGCTCATGATTTTAGAATATGCTCAAGAAGAATAAATGCTTTGTTCAATCAGAGAGAGAATTTATCAAATGCATCATTTTCATTTCAAATTTTCAGATTTTTCATCATATAATGCAGTGCACTGTTCTACACGAAGGCAGGACCCATGGTACTCGGCGGAGAACCTGGTCTCAAAGGCCATCTCACACATGGTAGAAACCTCCGGGCAGATTTCCTTGCCTTTTAGTAACATACCATTTGATATACCAGGTTAAGCAAATGATAATGCAGTGCAAAGCAATCTCATTTATTTAGTGCAAACAATAGCATGAGAAGAGCATCAAAAATCAACCAAGCAAAACAACAATTTCAGATAATGAAATTAAAACATACAAATAAGTATTTTTCAGATTATGAGTGTATAGAGTTGCTGCGTCGACGCTACCTCTGGACGGCTAAGCTGTATTGCCCAGCGGTTTGCAGTGGAGGAGTCCACTGGACATCAAGCTGTGTTGCTCAGCGGGGCGAGGAGGATTCCTCGGACGGCAAGCTGTGTTGCCCAGCGGTTGTTAGGCAAGCTGTGATGCCCAGCTGTTCAAGCTGTGAGTCAGCGGAATCCACACTCGGGTTGAGTGTGGGGTGTATGTAGGTCTGGAGGACCGAACCACCTAAAAACCCCTCTTGCATTGTGGTTTGATTGCTTATGGTTTGCTTATGCTAGATGAATGCATAGGGGCGCTCCATGTGTTTGGTTTTTGGTTGAGAAGAAGAGTTAATTAGTTTTCTGATTGGCTAAATTTGTCTTGTTAGCGCTCTAGTGATCTCACTGTATGTTTGTTTCAGTTCCGCAACTGCCCATTAGCCTTCAAGGTTGTTCAGTTTGCGAACTAGCATTTTTAGTGAGCATTATATTCTGATACCAAATTTCAATTTTAGAGAATCAGAAAGATATTCCTTCGATGAATTGATAGAGATGTATGAAAACTTGTTAGAAGTTTCCAAGAAATTGAAATCTGAAAATAAAAAATTGAAAAAGAAATGTGATAGAATAAATCTGAAAGATTCATGTGAAAACTGTCCAAATATGAAAAGGTCTTATGATTCTTGCATGCTAGATGTTAGAATCTTAAGAAACAAAATGATTCTCTAAAATTTGAAAAACAAACATGGTTGGATAAAATGTCAGAAATAGAGAATCAGTTGAATGATAAGAAAAAGGAGCATTTAAAAGGCATGCAGGAACTCACTGAAGTTAATTCTGAATTGGACAAAATGAAATTGGAGAATGAAGATCTTCAAAAGAGGAATAAAACTCTTATGGTCAGAATGAATGAAATCAATGAGGTTTCACAGTCCTCTTCTGCTAAATCAAATTGTAAAACATGCTCAGCTTTAAGAGAACGTAATGGAGATCTCTTTAGTGAGAATGAATGGCTAAATAAACAAATTGCCTCACTTAAAGATGATCACAAAAATCTGCTCGCTGAGAAAATTAAAGCAGAAGAAAGAGAAGATGAACTGATTGAAAAATTGGAGCACATGTCTGGAAGAGAGAGATGTGCTAATAATGAAATTCAGGATAAAAATCTTGAGGAAGAAAACACTGAATTAAAAGCTAAAGTTGAAAAATTAAAGTGGTTGAACACTGGCTTGTCTGAAAGACTTCTCACTATAGAAAAAGGAAAAGCTGTCTATGATGGAAATTCAAAAATTTTGAACAGTCTAGAACAAGAAATTGAGAAGTATAAAACTGCAAACCAAGTTCTAAGCGAATGTGTTAATTGCAGTGAACAGGAAATAGCCAGTTATGAACTTCACATTGCTAGCTTGGAAGATAAAATTCATAATCTGGAAAATTCAGCTACTGAGTCTGCCAAGATTAAAGGAAAAATGAAAACTGTTGGGAAGAGGAAGGATGATAATTCTGAAGGGAGAACAAATTGATGTTCTGATGTTAAGAAAATCACTAAAAACCAGCTATATACAACTTTTGTTCAAAGCACTGATGTAGCTGGTACTTCAAGGCAATCCACAAAACAAAATGAAAATCAGAAGTCACCTTCAAAATCTGTCTTTCAGTTTAAAGCTCGGAAAATTGAAAAACAAACAAAACCTGTTGAGGATAATCAGAAATTGACAAGAAAGAGTCAAACAAAAAGAACAAATGGCATTGCTATCATCAAAGCAACATAGCACATGCTTGTGCCTAAGAGGCACAACATTCTCCCCCTTTTTGATGATGGCAACACAATGTGACAGTGAGTCACACACAAGATCTAACAATTGGTATCAGAGCGGTCTCTGACTTAGTAGATCTAATAATCTGCAGAGGATCCTGCTAACTATTTAGTGTATTTCAGAGTGGGTCTTTTGGAATCGTCTTGATTTACTGTCTTAGTGCATTTCTGTCTGGTGCATTTCATAAGTGTGCCTCTTGTGTTCTGTATTTAGCTTCACTGAGTTAATACCGTGTCTTGCTTATCTGGTTTTATTGTCTAAGTGTTTTGTGCTTTGAAATTTGGTTGTTATCTGATTCGATGGCTAATCCTCCGATATTCAGAGGTGATAACTTTGACTCTTGGTTCGAAAACCTCCATCGGTATGTAAAGTCTACTGATCCAAAACTATGGAAGGTAATGACTCACGGCCCATACAAACTGTCGAAGGATAAATCTAAATGGACCAAGAAGGACAAGCTGAAAGACTCTGTCAATAATAGAGCTGTAGTTGTATTAAAAGAATCAATTGACAGATCTCTAATTGAATGCATTTCATCTTGCAGGTCTGCCAAAGACATTTTGGATAAACTGAAGCTAATCAAGAATCACAGCAAGTGCTTAATGGCTGATCATAGAAATGTTGATGATGAAACTTCATCCGAGGTAAGCTCTGATACCAAATGTTGTGCCTCTTAGGCACAAGCATGTGCTATGTTGCTTTGATGATAGCAATGCCATTTGGTTTTGATGATAGCAAGATAGTGAGTGCATTTGAGTGCATTTGATATTGTATTTTGATGAAGAAAATATTATTGTGTTTTGATGATAGCATGCTGATTTGTTTTGATGATTGTAACACAGTCAGTGCAGTATGATATTGTGTTTTGAATATGGCTGTTGATATGATTGCATAAGACTGTGTCTGATATACAGCATTGTAATCATGAGTTTGCATGTGTATTGCATGATGCGTTGACGCATGGGATCATTGCGTCAACTCACTGGTCTGTCATAGAGTCCAGCATCTCATGCATTTGACTAAGTCTGTACAGCCATTTACATAGTGAAGTCTACACATTCGTTTGCATTACATGAAGTCTTTGATGATTGTAACACAGTCAATGCAGTATGATATTGTGTTTTGAATATGGCTGCTGATATGATTGCATAAGACTATGTCTGATATACAACATTGTATTCATGAGTTTGCATGCGTATTGCATGATGCGTTGACGCATGGGATCATTGCGTCAACTCACTGGTCTGTCATAGAGTCCAGCGTCTCATGCATTTGACTAAGTCTATACAGCCATTTACATAGTGAAGTCTACACATTCGTTTGCATTGCATGAAGTCCATACCGTGGGTAAAGTCTGTACACTGCATTCGCCTTCAAAAGTCTACACATCAGACTACATTATGCATGGTTGAGTTGAAGTCTATACAGAGTCTGCATCTTTGGAAAGTCTGTACAGCGTGAAGTCTAAACGTTGTCACTGTAGCTCGCTTGTGCAAGTCTGTACATTGGAGTCAGTCCACCAAGTCTATACACTAGACCTTGTTTGATCAAGTATGTACAGAGCTTCTGTGCTCAAGCCTATACAGCCTTTCACTTGGAAAGTCTATACATCGTCCGTCTCAGGCATTGTCTTAGGCTAAGTCTGTGCAGCCTACTGTCTCCTTCAGCGTCTCATGGCATGAAGTCTGTACACTCGATTTGCCTTTGATTCGGTCAAGTGTGTACATTCCTTCACTGTAGCCTTCACGTATCCAAGTCTACACACTTATTCCTTGTGCTGCTTCACGCATAAAGTCTATACACTGGGTTTGATGCCATGTCTATACATCGACTGGCAGTCTTCAGCTAAGTGTATTCCTTGCTTCATAACATGAAGTATATACATTGCATGATCTTTTAATCAAGTCCATACACTGAGCAAGTACATGCATTGTCAGCCTGTCGAGTTTCAAGTCTACACATTGGGTTGTCAGGCTTCAACTCTATACACTCGTTGTTAGAGTCCTGAACTTTACCAAGTCTATACACTGGACCTTGGTTTACCAAGTCTGTACACTCGCTGCACTGCATCAAGTCCATACAATGGCAACTCTGCTTAAGTATATACATTTGTCTGAACTAAGTTCATTTTCCTCTGTCTGTCTGTAGATGATTCAGGCCATCAAGACTTGGCACGTGATCCAAGAGGCTGAAATGCTGACACGTGGACACAGCAGTTCAAACAATCTAGAAAGAAGCTCCTGGACTATTCTGGTGCGTCAACGCCTTGATCAAGTAGCGTGGACGCAGTAGTTCAAAAAATTCAAGAAAGAAACTTGTGGATTACTCTGGTGCGTCAACGCATTGATCAAGCAGCGTCGACGCAGCAGTTGAAGAAGCATTCAGCTTCACAGGCTATTCCACTGCGTCAACGCCACAATTGAGCAGCGTCGACGCAACATCTAAAGAGACGCCAGTATACAAATGTACATGTTCGTGCGTCAACGCTGCGGGTTGGAAGCGTCAACGCAGCCACCAGAGATCTTCAACCTTTTTAACTACTGCGTCGACTCCATCAGCCTGCTGTGTTGATGCATTGAAGACAGCCAGAGATAAGTTGCCCCTTTCTTGAACTGCTGCGTCGACGCTGCCAGGACGCACCATTGGCTTTGCTTCATGAAGTCTGTACATCGCTTCATGTCCCCAAAGTTTGCACATCAAGAGTGATCTTTGAAGTCTGTACACTGCTTCAGGAGCTTCAAGTCCACACATCGCTCAAAGTCTATACAGACTCCAGCGTCTCAGTTAGCGTCTCATGCACTTGAGCAAAGTCTGTACATCCACAGTGTTACTCAAAGTCTAAACATTAATCTTCTAATCCAAAGTCTATACAATGGTCTTCACACTTGAAGTCCATACATTTGATGTGCAGAGTTGATGTCTATACTGTGTCCTTGCTGATCAAGTCTACACTATGGTCGGTGACAAGTCTGTACACTGGCCTCATCCTTTCAAGTCTACACACTGACGGCTGAACTAAGAACTCTATACATCGTCTGTCTGCACTAGAGTCTCATGGAGTCTATACATTGCACTCGTCTTCTAAAGTCTATACACTGAAGTCTTCACATTCGCTTGCATAACATGAAGTCCATAAGTGGGCAAAGTCTGTACATTGTCCATGCTTCATGCAGCGTCAACTCATCCTTCATGCAGCGTCAACTCCTCAAGCATATACAATGCTTTCCTTTGCATGAAGCCTTTAAGTGCATTATGTCTATACAATGCCACTAGGATTTAAAGTCTATACAGCCGTTGCCTCCCTTGTTGAAGTCAACACTTTGGGCAAGTCTGTACGTTGCATTCTGGCTTTACAAGTCTATACAATGCAATGTACATACTTAAATCTTATATCTTTATTCTTGTTGCTGAAGGGACAGGGTCGACGCTTGGAGCTTAAAGCGTCCACGCATCAGTAGACGAAGCTTTCACGATGTCTTCTATTGCGTCAACGCCACATGAAAGCAGCGTCGACACAGCAGTTGAAGAAGCATTCGTCTTCACAGGCCATTCCATTGCGTCAACGCCACAAGCAAAAAGCGTCGACGCAGCAGCTAAAGAAACGAGGCTAATGGCTACTGGAATGCCTCACTGCATTAACGCCATTGAGTGAAAGCATCGACGCAGCGAGTCAGATTGATGACTTTGAGCACGTGAACGGAGAACTCTATACAGCGGACTGAAGAAGCTAATGAGGGGCACGTGATCCCAGGTACCTGGCTCGTGATCCAAAAAGGACGAGGTATCCAGATGAGGACGCGTGTACTGACACTCCATTGCATGCTGCCACGTGGTCCAAATTGCTGGGCGGGAAACGTGGAGAGCACACGCCTGCTGCTGTTGCTGCTATATATATAAGCCTTCTTCCACAGAAGAAAGAAGATCGAAGGAGAAGAAGAAAAAGTCTATACACTCAGCAGCAGTGAGCCTTCGATCCACAGAGACAAAAGAGAGAAGAAGAAGATACAGAGAAGAAGAAGAAGAAATAGAGAAGAAGGAGAAAAGAGAGAGAGTGAGGTGAGAGAGAGCTGATCGAGAGTGAGAGTGAGAGTGTTGGTATCTCAGTCTCGTGGTTCAAAACTAGAGCTGAGCTTTGCTCTTTAAGAGCTACATTGCTTTTGGGTTTTTATTTTTCGTTTTGATTCTGTCTTTCATTTCCGAATGCTGTTTCTTCAAGCTGTGTGTCAGCGGTCTTGCAGTGGTGGTCTCCACTTGATGGGTTAAGCTGTATTTCCCCAGCGGTTGCAGAGGATCAGATCCTCTGGTCGGCAAGCTGTAGTGCTCAGCGAAGCTGTGTATCAGCGGGTTGTTTGGCCAAGCTGTAAAGCCCAGCGGACGCAAGCTGTGCTGCGCAGTAGGAAGCCATACTCGGTTGAGTGTGGGGTGGACGTAGGTCGTTGACCGAACCACCTAAAAATTGTGTGTGCAGTGTGTTTGTGTTTTTGTGTGATCTGTGTGCGATGGGAATCTCTTGCTTAGCTTGTTTGATTGCATCGCTTATGCTCATGTCTAGCTTTCTACCTTTTGCTTAGCACTTTTCATTTAGATTTATTGATGCTTGCCTAAATTCCGCTCTAGAACTTACAATAGTTTTAAGTTAGGCAAGTTGATCTATTCACCCCCCTCTAGATCTGCACTTAGTGGAGATAGACTGCGTCCATCTAACCCAACACTTGGTATCAGAGCGGTCTCTGACTTAACAGATCTAACAATCTGTAGAGGATCCTGCTAACTATTTAGTGCATTTCAGAGTGGGTCTTTTGGAATCGTCTTGATTTACTATCTTAGTGCATTTCTGTCTGGTGCATTTCATAAGTGTGCCTCTTGTGTTCTGTATTTAGCTTCACTGAGTTAATACCGTGTCTTGCTTATCTGGTTTTATTGTCTAAGTGTTTTGTGCTTTGAAATTTGGTTGTTATCTGATTCGATGGCTAATCCTCCGATATTCAGAGGTGATAACTTTGACTCTTGCTTCGAAAACCTCCATCGGTATGTAAAGTCTACTGATCCAAAACTGTGGAAGGTAATGACTCACGGCCCATACAAACTATCAAAGGATAAATCTAAATGGACCAAGAAGGACAAGCTGAAAGACTCTGTCAATAATAGAGCTGTAGTTTTATTAAAAGAATCAATTGACAGATCTCTAATTGAATGCATTTCATCTTGCAGGTCTGCCAAAGACATTTTGGATAAACTGAAGCTAATCAGGAATCACAGCAAGTGCTTAATGGCTGATCATAGAAATGCTGATGATGAAACTTCATCCGAGGTAAGCTCTGAATCAGAAGTATACTCCTTCGATGAATTGATAGAGATGTATGCAAACTTGTTAGAAGTTTCCAAGAAATTAAAATCTGAAAATAAAAAATTGAAAAAGAAATGTAATAGAATAAATCTAAAAGATTCATGTGAAAACTGTCCAAATATGAAAAAGTCTTATGATGCTTGCATGCTAGATGTTCAGAATCTTAAGAAACAAAATGATTCTCTAAAATTTGAAAAATAAACATGGTTGGATAAAATGTCAGAAATAGAGAATCAGTTGAATGATAAGAAAAAGGAGCATCTAAAAGACATGCAGGAACTCACTGAAGTTAATTCTGAATTGGACAAAATGAAATTGGAGAATGAAGATCTTCAAAAGAAGAATAAAACTCTTATGGTTAGAATGAATGAAATCAATGAGGTTTCACAGTCCTCTTCTGCTAAATCAAATTGTAAAACATGCTCAGCTTTAAGAGAACGTAATGAAGATCTCTTTAGTGAGAATGAATGGCTAAATAAACAAATTGCCTCACTTAAAGATGATCACAAAAATCTGCTCGCTGAGAAAATTATAGCAGAAGCTGAGAGAAGAATAAGAGAAAAAGGAGAGAGAGCTTCCACGATCCAGCAGAAGAAGAAGAAAAGAAAGAGAGAAGAAGCAGAAGAGAAAAAGTGAGAGACAGAGAGCTCGAGCAGAGTGAAGAAAGAGAGTGAGATCGAGGGAGATCTGTTCTTGCTGGAAGTTGGACCAGATCCACTCCAGTCAGCTCTTTAAGAGCCATATTCTGTGCTTAGTGCTTACAGCTTTCCGATGCTGTTTACTCCCATCTTTTGTTTTATTTTGAACTTCCTTTGTCAAGCTGTTAGTCAGCGTATTGCAGAGGCGCTGCCTCTGGACGGCTAAGCTGTATTGCCCAGCGGTTTGCAGTGGAGGAGTTCACTGGACAGCAAGCTGTGTTACTCAGCGGGGCGAGGAGGATTCCTCGGACGGCAAGCTGTGTTGCCCAGTGGTTGTAAGGAAAGCTGTGATGCCCAGCTGTTCAAGCTGTGAGTCAGCGGAATCCACACTCGGTTTGAGTGTGAGGTGGATGTAGGTCTGCAGGACCGAACCACCTAAAAACCCCTCTTGCATTGTGGTTTGATTGCTTATGGTTTGCTTCCGCTAGATGAATGCATAGGGGCGCTCCATGTGTTTGGCTTCTGGTTGAGCAGAAGAGTTAATTAGTTTTCTGTTTGGCTAAATTTATCTTGTTAGCACTCTAGTGATCTCACTGTGTGTTTGTTTCAGTTCCGCAACTGCCCATTAGCCTTCAAGGTTGTGCAGTTTGCGAACTAGCATTTTTTTGTGAGCATTAGATTTTAATTGAGCGAAATCTTTACTGGGTGAAAGTTTTTATAGGCTATATTCATTCACCCCCCCTCTGAATACTTGCACCGAACCCAACAATTGGCCGAAACCAACAATTGGTATCCGAGCGGTCTCTGACTTAACAGATCTAACAATCTGCAGAGGATCCTGCTAACTGTTTAGTGCATTTCAGAGTGGGTGTATTGTGCTCGTTGTTTTGTTTCACCGGTTTAGTGCTTTACCTTGCCCATCTAGTTTTGCTGCATTTCCTTTCATTTGGTTTAGTGAGTTGAATCTGTCTGCCATCTGTCCAAATGGATCGTCCTCCAATTTATGATGGTTCTAACTTTGAAAGTTGGCTAGGAGGCCTAGTTGTGTATGTAGATTCCATAGATCCCAAATTATGGAGTTTGCTATCCAAAGGCCCACATCGATTACCCAAAGATCAGACCAAGTGGTCTAGTAAGGACACCTTTAAGAACCGTGATAATGTCATAATTCTTAATATCTTGAGAGCTGCTGTTAATACTGATGTATATTCTTTTGCTCTCAGTTGCAATTCTGGAAAAGAGATATATGACAAAGTTATCTCTGCGCATAACCAATAGAGTGATAGTTGTTTGATGGCCAACCAGGATAATGAAGATTCCTCATCCAAGGTAAATTCTGAATCCGAACCAGAAGAGATTTCAATTGATGAATTATGGGATATGTATGAGGAACGTTCTGAGATATGTAAATATTTGAAATCTGAAAATAGAAAGCTGTAAAAGAAATGTGATCAGATTAATTCAAATGCTCATTGTAAGAAATGTCAAGATCTGAGAAAGTCTCATGAAATGTGCTTAGCTAATCTGAATGTGAGTAAGGAACAAAGTTCCTTTTTGGAAAACAAAAATCATGAACTCACTGCCAAGATTTCTGAACTTGAAGATAAGCTGAATTCTTTAGGAAATGATCAAATCTTAACTAATGAATTAGTTCAGAATGAACAAACTAGAAAGGAGAATGAAGAACTGAAGCTGCTTAATTTTGCTATGTCTGAGAGACTCTTAATGCTTGAAAGAGGGAAAAGTTCAATTGAAAATGAACGTGAGAGAGTGACTGCATTAATAGAAGAGATTGATAGCTACAAAGCCATTAATGTCTTACTTAATGAAAAGATCACAGATTCTGAAATTCTCATTTCCTCTCTCAAAAATGAAATCACTGAATTGAACAATTCTCTGTCTGAGTCATTTAAAAACAAAGAAAATTCAAAGGCTGCTTCGAAGAAGAAAGTCTCTGATGGAGGCAGTAAACAGGAAGAGAGAAAAAGAATGTATACAACCTTTGTGCGTAGCTCTGAGTTAGCTAGCACTTCAGCTTCTCTTCATGTCTGCCTGCGAATCAGATAGAAAAACAAAAGAAAATAAAACAGAATAAAAATTTGTATGCTGAAATTTCTCAGGCCAAACTGTCTCATGTTAAAAGAAAGAATGTGAAATGTTTCTACTGTGGTAAATCTGGCCATGAGATGGATGTTTGCTTTGTCATGAGAGAGGATGAACTGAAATCAGATAGAATTCATGCTAGGAATTCTAAATCGAAGAAACCTTCTCATGATCAAAATAAGAGAATTCAATGCTTTTACTGTCATAGAATTGGCCATTTTATGCATGACTGTAGATTAAAGAAGCAAGATGAGTTGAATGCTAAAGAGCTTCATGATAGGAATCATGCATATCTGAAAAAGAAACTTCATTGCCTTCATTGTAACAAATTGGGCTATATTACTGCAAACTGTTGGCATGCTAAGGGAAGAACAATTAACTCCAAAACTGCTATAATCCCTGTAAAAAGACATGCATTCTATAAGAATTTGACAGAATGAATTCTTCATGTTTTGAATGTGAAAAATATGGCCACACAGTCAAGGACTGTTGGGATGTTCAAAAGAATCATATTAACCCCCATGCTGTCAAATTCCATGGAAAACAATTTGTGAAATTTTCTTGTTTTAATTGTGGAAAACCTGGCCACAAAGCATCTGAGTGCTGGGTGACAGAGTTCAGAAAACAAAATGTCCATGCACACAACAGAAATTTTGACGTTCATGCACATGAATTTAATACTTACAATAAGGTGCATAAAAGGAACTTAAATTCTGTTAGTTATCATGGTAAGACTGGTCAATTTGGCTATTCCTTGTCCAGCTATAAGTTGATGGGCTATGATGATAATTCTGTTAAGAGACCCGTCAGAACACCTGTTAGGGCTCGTACAGGACCCAAGGCAGCTTGGGTTCCTGCAAGATCATATTGATTGATATGTTGCAGGTGTGCCTTGGTGAGAGAAATAAAAGGGGTAATTTAGCCAAGGCACTCAAAAAGGAAGCCCCAGAATTCTACATCTCAGGTTAGTTCTGAACTCTGTTTAAATCTCATAATCTGAAAAATACTGATTTGTCTGTTTTAATTTCATTATCTGAAAGTGTTGTTTTGCTTGGTTGATTTTTGATGCTCTTCTCATGCTGTTGTTTGCACTAAATAAATGAGATTGCTTTGCACTGCATTATCATTTGCTTAACCCTGGTATATCAAATGGTATGTTACTAAAAGGCAAGGAAATCTGCCCGGAGGTTTCTACCATGTGTGAGATGGTCTTTGAGACCAGGTTCTCCGCCGAGTACCATGGGTCCTGCCTTCATGTAGAATAGTGCACTGCATCATATGATGAAAAATCTGAAAATTTGAAATGAAAATGATGCATTTGATAAATTCTCTCTCTGATTGAACAAAGCATTTTTTCTTCTTGAGCATATTCTAAAATCATGAGCAGTTCATTAATTGTATTGCATGCACTTTGTCAGGGGGAGTTTGACTAATGTTGCATATGAAGTGTAGTGGAGTTGAAAAACCTGAAAAGTAATTTAATTGCATCTAGACAGGGGGAGCACTTAGAATTGGTGTTTTGTTTGTCACATCTTGAACACCTCCTGCCTAAAAATTGATCAACTCTCATCTGATGTCATATTTCTCTCTCTTGAAAAATGATTCTGCCTTCTATTTGTTGAGCTGTTAAAGAAGAGTTTCTTTCAACTCCCTTCATGATACTATCTGTCTATATTCCAGCCTATACTCACCTTTCACACTCTTCTCAGCTGGTGTGACTGAATTGGTTCTACTATTGATTTGTTGGTCAGCTAAACTTATTTTTCTGGTCTGAGGAACTTAAGCTGCATGTCATACAATTCAGTCTGAGAACATTGTGGAAATTTCTATCATATAGGTTTAAGAATTATCACAGAATCAGACTGATATAAGATTAATGTATTCTCATATTTGTAGTTAAATGAATTGAAAATATCTGAATGATAAGGTTTAATAAACTTTAACCACATGTTTCATGTAAACCTTACACTCTCTCATCAGATATCTGAAAATTTGAACTCAGGGCTTCTTTGGTTAAGATGCATATAGTGTGTATTGTTGTTAAACATTAATTTGAAAAATGTTGACTAAGTGAGAAATTATGAATTCAGAGCAATGACTCGGTCACTGAGAAACTGAGTTCTTTATCAATGAAATAAAGCAACTCATGTCATGAGGTGCCATAGTTATCTCTGATAAAAATTTAGTGAAACAAACCCTGACGGAGCAATAGCTTATCTGTGTTGAGTAGCTGAGGAGTCTGGCCTCTGATAAAGGTGTCTTCTCATGTAAAAAGACACTCATATTGCTAACTCTGCTCTCAAAGTGAGAGGCAATGACAGTTATCACACTGAGTAACTGGGTCACTTCAACTAAGACTTGTTGTGCCTCATGTAAAAAGGTGTTGATCAACTTAGATTGCTCAGGAAAAATAAAATGTGTTTCAAATGAAATTATCTTAAAAAATCTGTCAACTCATGTTCTTGAAAAGTGTTTAACTTATGTACTAATCTGTGTATCTTTCAAAGGTGCTATTGAGATCATATGTGTAAGATAAAAGATGATTGATTTTGGCTGTTATCTGAATATTTGGTTCACCTTTATTAAAACTTGGATTCAGATATGAGTATTGAGTTTAATTTGACAAATTTGGTATACATCAAAATTAAATCAGATTGGTTAAGTTGCCACTTCATAACCCTTTATGATAGAAGAGTCTACATCTTTTAAGACTTATTGAAGTGATGTATGCATTAAAATCTCTCATGATCAGATTTTCCAGATATCCTGATCAGATTCAGTCTGATTATTCATTGAGATGTCTTGTGATGATTGTTGTCTATTATTGCCCTTCTATCACAAATCACTTTACTCTCCACACTGTTGGAATCTTCCATCTTGTTCTGCAATAAGTTCTGATTATGTGGTCTTTTCACCAGAATTCAGATTCTTTGTAAAGGCAGAATTCAGATTGATTTATTGGATAACCTGAATCCATTCCTGTGCTTCAGGGGGAGTTATGGTTTCTTTGCATCTAGGGGAGAGTAGTTAATCTTGCATGCTGATAGGGGGAGTGATGTTTCATTGTCATAAGTGTCTTTGTGTGCTGTATTGTGTCTCTCAAACCATTCCCTTTCTTTTTGATTATGTCAAAGGGGGAGAAAATCTTGTGTGTGACTCACAGTCACATTGTGTTGCCATCATCAAAAAGGGGGAGAATGTTGTGCCTCTTCGGCACAAGCATGTGCTATGTTACTTTTATGATAGCAATGCTATTTGGTTTTGATGATAGCAAGACAGTGAGTGCATTTGATATTGTATTTTGATGAAGAAAATGTTATTGCGTTTTGATGATAGCATGCTGATTTGTTTTGAGATGATAGCATGCTAATTTGTTTTGATGATTGCAACACAGTCAGTGCATTATGATATTGTGTTTTGAATATGGCTGCTGATATGATTGCATAAGACTGTGTCTGATATACAGCATTGTATTCATGAGTTTGCATATGTATTGCATGATGCGTTGACGCATGGGATCATTGCGTCAACTCACTGGTCTGTCACAGAGTCCAGCGTCTCAGTAAGCGTCTCATGCATTTGACTAAGTCTGTACAGCCATTTACATAGTGAAGTCTACACATTCGTTTGCATTGCTTGGCAAAGTCTGTACACTGCATTCGCCTTCAAAAGTCTACACATCAGACTACATTATGCATGGTTGAGTTGAAGTCTATACAGAGTCTGCATCTTTGGAAAGTCTGTACAGCGTGAAGTCTAAACGTTGTCACTGTAGCTCGCTTGTGCAAGTCTGTACATTGGAGTCAGTCCACCAAGTCTATACACTGGACCTTGTTTGATCAAGTATGTACAGAGCTTCTGTGCTCAAGCCCATACAGCCTTTCATATGAAAGTCCATACATTACCCTTGGAGTCCAAAGTCTATACATCATGTTCATTCAAGTTCACTTCATGTCTGTCAGCCGTGTGCATTGGTTTCCATGTCTATACAGCCTCGTGTGTTTTATGCATCTCACAAGTCTAGACACTCAGCATAGTCTATACATTGTGTTGTGTTTGTGTTTCGTTGAGAACACAAGTCTATACAGTCATGCATTGTTGCTGAAGTCTATACATCGTCCGTCTCATGCATTGTCTCAGGCGAAGTCTGCACATTGCATTGATGCTTTGGTCGCATGAGTTGAAGTCCATACATTGGACCGTCTCCTTCAGCGTCTCAAGTGGACACAAGCGTGTACACGCATGAAGTCTGTACATCAGTCTTAACATTCTAAGTCTGTACAGCCGTTGGCTTTGAACCTCAGAGTCTGTACACCCGAATTGCCCTTGATCTGGTCAAGTGTGTACACTCATTCACTGTAGCTCTCACATATTCAAGTCTTCACATTGAAAGCCTATACATTGCTGGATGATCAAGTCTGTACATCCGCAGTGGATCTTCGAAGTCTGTACACTGGTTCAAAGTCTACACTGAGCCTGCCTTCATCTGAGGCTTATGAAGCCTTTGTATTCATTAAGTCTATACACTGCGTTGTGCATACTTTACATTACTTTCACCTTCACAGCAAAGTCTATACAATGCAATGCATAGACTTAGAACTAATGACTTCGTTTCATCTGTCTGACAGGGACTGAAGAGGCTAATGAACCCCTTAACGCAAGAGGGCTGAAGACATCCAAATTTCAACTGCTGGAACACACCAATGCGTCAACGCCTTGATCAAGTGGCGTGGACGCAGCAGTTCAAACAATCAAGAAAGAAGCTGGTTGATTACTCTGGTGCGTCAACGCATTGATCAAGCAGTGTCGGCGCAGCAGTTGAAGAAGCATTCAGCTTCATAGGCTAATCCACTGTGTCAACGCCACAATTGAGCAGCGTCGACGCAATAGCTAAAGAGACTCCAGTATACAAATGTACATGTTCGTGCGTCAACGCCACCAACTGGCAGCGTCGACGCAGCAGTTCAAGAAAGGGGCAACTCATCTCTGGCTATCTTCAATGCGTTAACGCAGTAGGCTGATGGAGTCGACGCAGCAGTTAAAAAAGGTTGAAGATCTCTGATGGCTACGTCAACTCCTTGGAGCAAGTGAGTTGACGCCATCTAACTCCAGTTGCTGAGCGTACTGGTGGTGGGCACGTGATCCAAGGATAAGGAGAATGCCCAGATGAGGACACGTGTACTGACAGCCTGCTGATGCTGCCACGTGCTCTGAATTCTTAGGGCGGGAACTGTGGAAGCCACACGCGCCCTGCTGCTGCTGTTGCTGCTGGTATATAATAGAGCCTTCATCTTCAGATGGAGGTCGATCGTGATCGAAGCCAGGGAGAGGAAGCTGAGAGAAGAATTAGAAGGAGAGAGAGCTTCCACGATCCAGCAGAAGAAGAAGAAAAGAAAGAGAGAAGAAGCAGAAGAGAAAAAGTGAGAGATAGAGAGCTCGAGCAGAGTGTGAAGAGAAAGAAGAGTGGAGAGAAGCAGACGTGACGGAGTTGAGAAGCGAGAGAGTGAAGAAAGAGAGTGAGATCGAGGGAGATCTGTTCTTGCTGGATGTTGGATCAGATCCACTCCAGTCAGCTCTTTAAGAGCCATATTTTGTTCTTAGTGCTTACAGCTTTCCGATGCTGTTTACTCCCATCTTTTGTTTTATTTTGAACTTCCTTTGTCAAGCTATTAGTCAGCGGATTGCAGAGGAGCAGCCTCTGGACGGCTAAGCTGTATTGCCCAGCGGTTTGCAGTGGAGGAGTCCACTGGACAGCAAGCTGTGTTGCTCAGCGGGGCGAGGAGGATTCCTCGGACGGCAAGCTGTGTTGCCCAGCGGTTGTTAGGCAAGCTGTGATGCCCAGCTGTTCAAGCTATGAGTCAGCGGAATCCACACTCGGGTTGAGTGTGGGGTGGATGTAGGTCTGGAGGACCGAACCACCTAAAAACCCCTCTTGCATTGTGGTTTGATTGCTTATGGTTTGCTTCCGCTAGATGAATGCATAGGGGCGCTCGATGTGTTTGGCTTTTGGTTGTGAAGAAGAGTTAATTAGTTTTCTGATTGGCTAAATTTGTCTTGTTAACACTCTAGTGATCTCACTGTGTGTTTGTTTCAGTTCCACAACTGCCCATTAGCTTTCAAGGTTGTTTAGTTTACGAACTAGCATTTTTAGTGAGCATTAGATTTTAATTGAGCGAAATCTTTACTGGGTGAAGGTTTTTATAGGCCATATTCATTCACCCCCCCTCTGAATACTTGCACCGAACCCAACAATTGGTACACGCTGATGGACTTAGTCTTCACAGCGAATGCAGGCAGTGTACACGCTTGTGTCCACTTGAGACGCTGAAGGAGACGGTCCAATGTATGGACTTCAACTCATGCGACCAAAGCATCAATGCAATGTGCAGACTTCGCCTGAGACAATGCATGAGACGGACGATGTATAGACTTCAGCAACAATGCATGACTGTATAGACTTGTGTTCTCAACGAAACACAAACACAACACAATGTATAGACTATGCTGAGTGTCTAGACTTGTGAGATGCATAAAACACACGAGGCTGTATAGACATGGAAACCAATGCACACGGCTGACAGACATGAAGTGAACTTGAATGAACATGATGTATAGACTTTGGACTCCAAGGGCAATGTATGGACTTTCATATGAAAGGTTGTACAGGCTTGAGCACAGAAGCTCTGTACATACTTGATCAAACAAGGTCCAGTGTATAGACTTGGTGGACTGACTCCAATGTACAGACTTGCACAAGCGAGCTACAGTGACAACGTTTAGACTTCACGCTGTACAGACTTTCCAAAGATGCAGACTCTGTATAGACTTCAACTCAACCATGCATAATGTAGTCTGATGTGTAGACTTTTGAAGGTGAATGCAGTGTACAGACTTTGCCAAGCAATGCAAACGAATGTGTAGAGTTCACTATGTAAATGGCTGTACAGACTTAGTCAAATGCATGAGACGCTTACTGAGACGCTGGACTCTGTGACAGACCAGTGAGTTGACGCAATGATCCCATGCGTCAACGCATCATGCAATACATATGCAAACTCATGAATACAATGCTGTATATCAGACACAGTCTTATGCAATCATATCAGCAGCCATATTCAAAACACAATATCATAATGCACTAACTGTGTTGCAATCATCAAAACAAATCAGCATGCTATCATCTCAAAACAAATCAGCATGCTATCATCAAAACGCAATAACATTTTCTTCATCAAAATACAATATCAAATGCACTCACTGTCTTGCTATCATCAAAACCAAATAGCATTGCTATCATAAAAGCAACATAGCACATGCTTGTGCCGAAGAGGCACAACATTCTCCCCCTTTTTGATGATGGCAACACAATGTGACAGTGAGTCACACACAAGATTTTCTCCCCCTTTGACATAATCAAAAAGAAATGGAATGATTTGAGAGACACAATACAGCACACAAAGACACTTATGACAATGAAACATCACTCCCCCTATCAGCATGCAAGATTAACTACTCTCCCCTAGATGCAAAGAAACCATAACTCCCCCTGAAGCACAAGAATGGATTCAGGTTATCCAATAAATCAATCTGAATTCTACCTTTACAAAGAATCTGAATTCTGGTGAAAAGACCACATAATCAGAACTTATTGCAGAACAAGATGGAAGATTCCAACAGTGTGGAGAGTAAAGTGATTTGTGATAGAAGGGCAATAATAGACAACAATCATCACAAGACATCTCAATGAATAATCAGACTGAATCTCATCAGGCTATCTGGAAAATCTGATCATGAGGGATTTTAATGCATACATCACTTCAATAAGTCCTAAAAGATGTAGACTCTTCTATCATAAAGGGTTATGAAGTGGCAACTTAACCAATCTGATTTAATTTTGATGTATACCAAATTTGTCAAATTAAACTCAATACTCATATCTGAATCCAAGTTTTAATAAAGGTGAACCAAATATTCAGATAACACCCAAAATCAATCATCTTTTATCTTACACCCAAAAGAAGTCAATAAATTTGATTGTGTAAGAGAAAGGGAAGTTAATCAAGATGTAAATATGAGAGCTTTGTTCATTGTTATTAAACCGTGATTTTAGATATAAATACAGAATTTTATTGAAAAACTTAGTATACATCATTTTTAAACCCTGTTGATCAATAAAGTTCATTCATAAGCCCTTATAATGGAAGACTTTGAATACTTATGTTTTGGATTTATGAGATTGATATCTCCTTGAAAATCTTGTTAAATTCCTTGTGTTTGGAGCTTAGTGAAATTCTTTTCCTCACTGTCCTTGATTCATCATGACCTGAACTTATCCTTGATTGCCCCTGTGGTCTCCTTCTCATTCATTTCATAAGGTTAAATTTATTGAGGGGGAGCTTCCTTGTCATATGAATCATGCTGCATAGAAATTCTTAAAGGGGGAGAATTTTCTTGCATTCATAAATTTAGGGGGAGTTCTTGAATTTCTTGTTGCATCTGCATCTCTGCATTCATACCTCTCCCAGGATTTTTTTTCAAAAACAAAGGGGGAGAAATTGGTATGAGTCATATTGCTCTTTGGGGAAGAATGTGCTTTCATGTAGTTAAAGGGAAAAATGTTATATCAATCGTTTCATACCGGCTTAATTTTCCTCTCTCTAACTAATGTCTTTTTGCTGAAGTCAAAGGGGGAGAATGTTTTTGACTTGAGTCAGTGTGACTCATAGTGTTGCCATCATCAAAAAGGGGGAGATTGTTGTGCCCCTGTGGTTTTGATGATAGAAAACACTATAAGTCACCACATGCATGTGTGCATGAAAGACCTTGTTGATTCATTTAACTGCATTCATATGTGTTCATGTATTTGTGAATGTGTGCTTGTGAATGACATTCCATTATATCTGTCTGACATCTGGTCGATGCATTCATATAAAAGAGTCAGCACGTACAAGTCCATGCATTCAAGCCTGTACAGCCATGCACTGTTTTGCTTGCAAAATAGAGTCTGCACATTGCCTGTAGACTGCACAAGTCTATACATTGCTCATAGCATTGCCCAGTCTGCATCTTCCAAAGTCTATACATTGTCATCTTTACCTACGTTCAGAACACTAAGTCTGTGCATCAGTAAAGTCTGCACATTGGCAAAGTCTGTACATCGGTCAGTCTCACTTAGCATCTTGTGCATGCATCGTCTTACAAAGTCTGTACATCGTGAGTCTGTCCAAGGCATATCACAAAGTCTGTACATCGTGCGTCTGTCCAAGGCATATCATAAAGTCTGTACATCGTGTGCATCATTTCATAACTCTTCACTGCTGTCGCATGCATTCTAAGTCCATACATTGTATTTGGGCATCAAAGTCTATACAGCCAAAGCCAATGCATTTCACGTCTCATGCTACTGTCAAGTATGTACATTGGCAAAGTCTGTACATTCATCAATGGCTGTTGCATGCTCACATACTTGCAAGTCTGTACATTGGCCATGTCTACACATCATCTCCTTGCATTTCAAGTCTCACTCAGCGTCTTCAGAGCATATGCAAAGTCTATACATCGCTGCATCACTCACGTTTAAAGTATGTACATTGGTGGCAAGTCCATACAGACTTGGTCCATGCGTCTGGCAAGTCTATACGCTGTTGCATGCTCAGGTTAAGTCTATACACTGTCTGGTCATCCACGCAAAGTCCATACATTCCCATCTTTACCTACGTTCACTGTTTGCATGCACACAAAGTCCTTGCATCCGACAAGTCTATACATTGCCTTGTTGCATTGCACTTAAAGTCCATACATTGCCCTGTAGCATTCACGAAGTAAAGTCTGTACATCGTCATTCGTCTCATGCATCATCTTCCAAGTCTATGCATTGTAAGACCAAGTCTATACATTGCATCGTCTCTTGCATCGTCTTTCCTTCTGTACAACATTTGCCTAGAATGCATACACTAAAGTCTATACATCCGACCGTCTCATTCAGCGTCTCACCTATCCAAGTCTATACATCGCAGCACTGTTCATGCATCATTTCTCAAGTATGTACGGCCTGTGTTCGCAAAGCAAGTCTGTACATTGCGTGCACTGTACATCATCTTTCCAAGTCTATACATCGCTCATGCATTACTTCAAGTGTGTACAGCCAGTGCATTCCTTGATATCAAAGTCTATACACTCTTGTGTCTGCATTGCATTCACTTCAAGTCTATACACTTTTGTGTCTGCATTGCATTCACTTCAAGTCTATACACTCTTGTGTCTGCATCGCATTCACATCAAGTCTATACACTCCCTTGTTGCATGTCTATACATTCGATTGCTTCATGCATCACACAGAAGTCTGCACATTCCTTTCTGTTTTGTTCATGCATTATTTCATTAAGTCTATACATTCATTGTTGATCGACTGAAATAACTCTGTCATTGTACAGGCTGATGAATGGGCACGTCATCCGAGGTTGGCACCTGGCACGTGATCCTAGGTTATCTGGACAGAGAGGGCACAAGCCCAGCACACGCCCTACATCTGCTGCTGATATAAATAGAAGCGATCGAGCAAGAGAGCAGTGATCGAGATAGAAGAAGTGAGCAGCAGAGAGTGATAGATGAAAAGAGTAGCAGAGAGGCAGAAAACAGAAGAGGAAGAAGAAGAAGAAGAAGAAGAAGAGTGAAGATAGACTGAGAGCTCGTGAAGAAGAAGAAAAAGAGAAAGAGAGATAGAGAGAGGGTTCGTGAAGAAGAAGAAAGAGAATTCATCAGAAGATTTGTTCACTGGCATTTGGATCAAATCCATGTCAGATTTGCTCCTACGAGAGCTACACTTTGTGCATTGCATTTCCAGCTTTCTATTTGCTCTATTTTCATTTCTTTTACACTTGGCTTGTTGTTCTTCCAATTCTCTGGTTTGAGATCGGGGATCCCTCTGGTGTGGAGGAAGAGAGGTCCGTGACCTCTGGTTTGCAAGTGGATGGGTGTCACTTGTGGGTTCCCCTCCGGCTTGGAGGAAGGGAGATTCGTCTCTGGTTCTAGTCTTGTGGGTTGCAAGTCCAGGTGTGCCCTCCTGGTCTGGAGAAAGAGAGACTTCGTCTCTGGTTGCAAGTGTCTGGGAGTCACTTGTGTTTTCCCTCCGGTTTGGAGGAAGAGGGGAGGTTGTTCCCCTGGTCAAGCTGTTAGGTAGCACCTGTTGCAGACTGAGTCTGCGGTTCTAGCGTTAGCTAGTGGAAGCCTCACTCCAGTTTGGAGTGAGGGGTGGACGTAGGTCTTGGTGATCGAACCACCTAAAAAATCTTCTATGCAGTGTGGTTGGGCTTGTGTGTTTGCTCCTTGTCTTTTATCTCCCCTTCACAGGTTATGCATTGAGCATTCTTGTTTCTATCTGTGTAGTGGGTTGATTGCTTTCTTCTGCTTCCGCTAGTTGATTGTTTAGGGGCGCGATACATATTTGTTCTTTGGTTCAAAAGAGAATTTGATTAGATTTTCAGTTTGTCTATCTTCCCTTGTTAGCGTTCTAAATTTTTATTGAGTGAAAAGTTTTTAAGGGTAGGATTCATTCACCCCCCTCTGAATCCATCGCACCGATCCTATCATTTGGTATCAGAGCAGGTGTCTGCTTAGAAGGTCCAGCGACCTGCAGATCCGATCTTGCAGTCTTCGGTGCTATCTCGCTTTTGGTGCATCAATATTCATGTTGCATTAATCTAATCTGTTTCCATGGGTGATCCACCGGTTTTCAACGGCTTTAATATTAATGTGTGGTTTGTCAGTCTGCGTAAATATGTTATATCAGTTAATCCTGATCCGTGGAAGTTAATTTTACACGGTCCTCACAGATTACCAAAGAAAGTGTCCAAATGGACCGACAGTCACAGATCAAAGGATGAAGAAAATCAGAAAGCTTTGATTCTAATGAAAGCAGCTACTGACAGAGCCTTACAGTCTTGCTTTCATGATTGCAGGTCTGCTAAGGACATTTTGGATGTGCTGAAGCTAGCTTACAAGATAGATGAGGACAGCTGCATGATGGCTAACAGAAGTAATCAAAGTGGCAGCGATCAAGGCAGCAATCAGAATGACGATGATAATGATGAGGAGGTAAACCCTTTTGAGAACTATACCTTAGATGATTGGGATAATTCATATGCTGACTTATTAGAGTCACATGAGAGGTTAAGAAAACAATATAAAAAATTGAAAAAGGTACTGGGTTAGAAAGTTCAAGCTCCTCTTGTGAAAAATGTCTAGAGTTGAAACAATCTCATGATGCTTTTATGTCTGATATTCAAATGTTGAAAAAAAAAATTTCGTTGCTGAAGATTGAGAATCAAGATCATGTAAAAGAAATCTCTGAACTTGAGAAGAAGCTTAGCCTAACTTGTTATGATTCTATTCAGAGTAAGGATTTGATGAAAAATCTTGAATGTGTTAAATCTGATTTAAACAAGCTGGAAAGTGAGAATGACTCTCTTAGAAAATCAGTAAAAGAAAATGAAGAAAAATTTAGGAAACTTGAGCAAGAGAAGAACTTGTTTGCTGAAAAGTTTAATGCCATAAAATCTGTAAATATAGAATTGTAGGAAGATTTTGAAAAACAACAAAAAGAATTAAAGGAGTTTGAAGCTGGGAGAGAAAGTAAGGTTAACTCAAAAGATCAGACTCTAATAAATGAGTTAATTCAAAATGATAAGCTTAAGGAAGAAAATGAGAAGTTAAAACAGCTGAACTCCACTATGTCTGAGAGACTTCTAGCTTTAGAAAGAGGAAAGTTTGTTTACATAGAAGAGCCTGATAAACTGAGCAATCTGGAACAGGAAATTGAGAAATATAAAACTGCTAACAAGGTGCTAAGTGAATGTGTGAATTGTAGTGAGCAAGAGATTGCCAGTTACGAGTTACACATTACCTCTCTCGAAAATGAAATTCAAGATTTGAAGAGTTCTCTGTCTAAGTTTGTGAGTAGGCAAGAAAACCTAGACAAGCTACTAGGTGTAAAAGTCAATGTCATAAAGGAAGGGTTAGGCTACAATAATCTAAATAAAAAGACTTTTCAGAACAAAGTAATGACATCATTTGTAAATGCTTCAAATGTAGCCACAACATCACAGGTCAAACAGCCCATTGTTCAAAAAATAGAAAAATAGGATAAAAATCCGAGAAAGACTGGAAAATAGAAAATAATAAAAAAGGGCTCATCAGTGCATGTTGATCACAGTCCTCACACACACTCACATGCATCTAAAAAGAAAATAATATGTCATTACTGTCATAGATTCGGTCATTTGATGCATGAGTGTAAATTGATGGAGAAGGATGATATGAGGGCCGACATAATGAATGTTAGAAAATTTCATGATAAAAATCTTTCACCTTAGAAAAAGAAAACTGAATGTCTGCACTGTGGAAAACTAGGACACATCATTACACAATGCTGATTTGCAAATGGTAAGAAAATATCTTTTTCTCATCATGCTAAATTCCTTGCAAGCCAACATGGTCTTAATTAGAATAAAGTTGTTGAAAATAGAAAATATTCTGTATGTTTCAATTGTGGAAAGACTGGCCACAGGGCCATTGAATGTTGGGACACTCGGGGTAGAAATGGTTTTAAAGGTATGCATATTAGATGCTTAGAGTGTGGGAAGAATGGCCATACAGTCGAAGACTATTGGCATGTTCAGAAGAATTCTGCTAGACCCCATGTTGCAAAATTTACATGCCATAACTGTGGGAAGCCAGGCCATAGAGCTGCTGACTATTGAGTGGCTTATTTTGGTAAATAGAATTTCAATTCTGTTAACAAAAATTTTCATGCATATGCACATAGAATTTATGCTAATAAGAATGTGCATAAATCAAATTTGAAATCTGATGCATCATGTCATTACTGTGGTCAAATAGGTCATTCAATGAATAATTGCTATTTGATGGAATTTGATGACAAGGTTGCCAAAAGACCGTTCAGAACACCATCTTGTGGTGTTAGTGGTAAACCAGGACCCAAGGTTTCTTGGGTACCTGTTACATCAAAATGATGTATTTGTTATAGGTATGCCTTGGAAGCTGAAGAATAAAGAGGGGTAATAAACCAAGGCATTCAAGAATGAAACCCCCAGGATTGTAAAATTCAGGTCAGTTCTGAAAACTTGTCTTAAACTTTGTTATTTGAAATTGTGAACCTTGGATAACAACATATCTGCTTTGATGTGTTCTTGCATATTTGTCACCTTTTGAACACTATGAGTATTCATGTCTCTCAATGCTCATATAAATTGTCTGTTTAGATATTGAAATGAGAATAAACATGTAATTTCTGAAAATCTGAACTGCATATGAATGTTGTTTGAAATCTATCTGTTGCATAGCTCACTGAAAATCTGGATTGCTTATAGGACTGCATGTTGAATTATCATGATTGACCACTATGGTATATTAAATAGTAAGCTACTAAAATGTAGGAAAATCTGTCTGGAGGTTCTTACTACGTGTGAGATGGTCTTTTAGACCAGGTTCTATGCCTAGTACCATGGGTCATATTGCTTGATAGGGCAGTCTGTATGTGCATGAGTCACAAAGACATATGTTCAATTTTCATGACAAACATTGCATGTTTTCAAGGGGAGTTAATTGCATGTCTTTGCATGGCAATTAATGTTGAGTCTTTGCATGTCTTTGCATACATGTAGTTAATTACATTGCATCTCATTACATTGAAAATGCCAAAAAGATTGATTGAATGTATTTAGTCAGGAGGAGTCAATGCATTGCATGCAGGTTGTCAAATGCATACACTTATCAGAATTCATTGCATGTTATCCTTGAAAATCCGGAAACATGCCAGACCTTCTGTTATCTTGCTTGGTGTGCATATCCTCTTTATTGATTCTATTGATAAACCTTGATCATATCAGAAAACATTGAGCTTCAAAATAACTTATTCTTGCTGAACCTCTTCTATCAGCCATTCATGAAGATTTCAATGGGGTAAATCACAAATCTGAAAACACTTGAACTAGGAATCTTCTATTATACGATTTTATGAATGTCTGAAATAACTCTGGTGGTTTAAGTTTAATGTATTCATTGAGTTTGACTTTAAAGTCTCTTAAAAATATCTGAATCATGTTTAATAAACTTTAACCAACTGTTTCATGCTGTGTCTTATAAAAACTTCTGAAATCTGCACTATTGAATACATGACTTTATTTGGTTAAGTAAATGAAATTAGTATTGATTTGAAGCAAATGAGTTTTTCTGAAATGTCTAAAGGGTAATTAATTGTCAGAGCAATGACTTTGGTCATTGAGAAACAATGTCCAAAGGACTGTGTCATGAGGTGCCATAGTAAACTCTGCTTTAGAATGATTGATAATCTGGCAGAGCAATGGCATGCACACTGAGAAATACATCTCACTCATCAAGAAATGAGTTGAGGTATGTCATGAGGTGTAAATGTTAACTCTGTTAATATAAAGCATGACTATTAGTCACACTAAGTGCTTAGGGATATTGGCGTCTGATCAACGTATATCCTCTAGTTACAAGATGTGCACTGAACTAGAGTGCTTGTAAAATTTGTAGCATGAAAATTTGTTGAACAAATTGCAATATTTGAATATTGATGCAAAAATCAAATTGCTATAACCCTAGATAAAATCACATGACTTCATAATTGCTTGATCTCAATACTAGTGAATGTAATTCCAAAAGAAGTCAATAAATTTGATTGTGTAAGAGAAAGGGAAGTTAATCAAGATGTAAATATGAGGGCTTTGTTCATTGTTATTAAACCGTGATTTTAGATATAAATACAGAATTTTATTGACAAACTTAGTATACATCATTTTTAAATCCTGCTGATCAATAAAGTTCATTCATAAGCCCTTATAATGGAAGACTTTGAATACTTATGTTTTGGATTTATGAGATTGATATCTCCTTGAAAATCTTGTTAAATTCCTTGTGTTTGGAGCTTAGTGAAATTCTTTTCCTCACTATCCTTGATTCATCATGACCTGAACTTATCCTTGATTGCCCCTGTGGTCTCCTTCTCATTCATTTCATAAGGTTCCATTTATTGAGGGGGAGCTTCCTTACCATATGAATCATGCTGCATAGAAATTCTTAAAGGGGGAGAATTGTCTTGCATTCATAAATTTAGGGGGAGTTCTTGCATTTCTTGTTGCATCTGCATCTCTGCATTCATACATCTCCCATTATTTTTTTCAAAAATAAAGGGGAGAAATTGGTATGAGTCATATTGCTCTTTGGGGAAGAATGTGCTTTCATGTAGTTAAAGGGAGAAATGTTATATCAATCATTTCATACCTGCTTAAGTTTCCTCTCTCTAACTAATGTCTTTTTGCTGAAGTCAAAGGGGGAGAATGTTTTTGACTTGAGTCAGTGTGACTCATAGTGTTGCCATCATAAAAAAGGGGGAGATTATTGTGTCCCTGTGGTTTTGATGATAGCAAACACTATAAGTCACCATATGCATGTGTGCATGAAAGACCGTGTTGATTCATTTAAGTGCATTCATATGTGTTCATGTATTTGTGAAAGTGTGCTTGTGAATGACATTCCATTATATCTGTCTGACATCTGGTCGATGCATTCATATAACAGAGTCAACACGTACAAGTCCATGCATTCAAGCTTGTACAGCCATGCACTGTTTTGCTTGCAAAATAGAGTCTGCACATTGCCTGTAGACTGCACAAGTCTATACATTGCTCATAGCATTGCCCAGTCTGCATCTTCCAAAGTCTATACATTGTTATCTTTACCTACGTTCAGAACACTAAGTCTGTACATCTGTAAAGTATTCACATTGGTAAAGTATGTACATCGGTCAGTCTCACTTAGCGTCTTGTGCATGCATCGTCTTACAAAGTCTGTACATCGTAAGTCTGTCCAAGGCATATCACAAAGTCTGTACATCGTGCGTCTGTCCAAGGCATATCATAAAGTCTGTACATCGTGTGCATCATTTCATAACTCTTCACTACAGTCTCATGCATTCTAAGTCCATACATTGTATTTGGGCATCAAAGTGTATACAGTCAAAGTCAATGCATTTCATGTCTCATGCTACTGTCAAGTCTGTACATTGGCAAAGTCTGTACATTCATCAATGGCTATTACATGCTCACACACTCGCAAGTCTATACATTGGCCAAGTCTACACATCATCTCCTTGCATTTCAAGTCTCACTCAGCGTCTTCAGAGCATATGCAAAGTCTATACATCACTGCATCACTCACGTTTAAAGTCTGTACATTGGTGGCAAGTCCATATAGACTTGGTCCATGCGTCTGGAAAGTCTATACACTGTTGCATGCTCAGGTTAAGTCTATACATTTTCTGGTCATCCACGCAGAGTCCATACATTCCCATCTTTACCTACGTTCACTGTTTGCATGCACACAAAGTCCTTGCATCTGATAAGTCTATACATTGCCTTGTTGCATTGCACTTAAAGTCCATACATTGCCCTGTAGCATTCACGAAGTAAAGTCTATACATCGTCATTCGTCTCATGCATCGTCTTCCAAGTCTATGCATTGTAAGACCAAGTCTATACATTGCATCATCTCTTGCATCATCTTTCCTTCTGTACAGCATTTGCCTAGAATGCATACACTAAAGTCTATACATCCGACCGTCTCATTCAGCGTCTCACCTATCCAAGTCTATACATCGCAGCACTGTTCATGCATCATTTCTCAAGTATGTACAGCCTGTGTTCGCAAAGCAAGTCTGTACATTACGTGCACTGTACATGATCATTCCAAGTCTATACATCGCTCATGCATTACTTCAAGTGTATACAGCCAGTGCATTCCTTGATATCAAAGTCTATACACTCTTGTGTCTGCATTGCATTCACTTCAAGTCTATACAGTCTTGTGTTTGCATTGCATTCACTTCAAGTCTATACACTCTTGTGTCTGCATCGCATTCACATCAAGTCTATACACTCCCTTGTTGCATGTCTATACATTCGATTGCTTCATGCATCACACAGAAGTCTGCACATTCCTTTCTGTTTTGTTCATGCATTATTTCATTAAGTCTATACATTCATTGTTAATCGACTGAAATAACTCTGTCATTGTATAGGCTGATGAATGGGCACATGATCCGAGGTTGGCACCTGGCACGTGATCCTAGGTTATCTGGACTGAGAGGGCACAAGCCCTACACACGCCCCACTTCTGCTGCTAATATAAATAGAAGCGATCGAGCAAGAGAGTAGTGATCGAGATAGAAGAAGTGAGCAGCAGAGAGTGATAGAATAAAAGAGCAGCAGAGAGGCAGAAAACAGAAGAGGAAGAGGAAGAAGAAGAAGAAGAAGAAGAGTGAAGATAGACTGAGAGATCGTGAAGAAGAAGAAAAAGAGAAAGAGAGATAGAGAGAGGGTTCGTGAAGAAGAAGAAAGAGGATTCATCAAAAGATTTGTTCAATGGCATTTAGATCAAATCCAAGCCAGATTTGCTCCTGCGAGAGCTACACTTTGTGCATTGCATTTCCAGCTTTCTGTTTGCTCTATTTTCATTTCTTGTTTTCTTTTCTTTTACACTTGGCTTGTTGTTCTTCCGATTCTCTGGTTTGAGATTGGGGTTCCCTCTGGTGTGGAGGAAGAGAGGTTCGTGACCTCTGGTTTGCAAGTGGTTGGGTGTCACTTGTGGGTTCCCCTCCGGCTTGGAGGAAGGGAGATTCGTCTCCGGTTCTGGTCTTGTGGGTTGCAAGTCCAGGTGTTCCCTCCTGGTCTGGAGGAAGAGAGACTTCGTCTCTGGTTGCAAGTGGCTGGGAGTCACTTGTGTTTTCCCTCCGGTTTGGAGGAAGAGGGGAGGTTGTTCCCCTAGTCAAGCTGTTAGGCAGCACCTGTTGCAGACTGAGTCTGCGGTTCTAGCGTTAGCTAGTGGAAGCCTAACTCCAGTTTGGAGTGAGGGGTGGACGTAGGTCTTGGTGACCGAACCACCTAAAAAATCTTCTATGCAGTGTGGTTGGGCTTGTGCATTTGCTCCTTGTCTTCTATCTCCCCTTCACAGGTTATGCATTGAGCATTCTTGTTTCTATCTGTGCAGTGGGTTGATTGCTTTCTTCTACTTCCGCTAGTTGATTGTTTAGGGGCGCGATACATATTTGTTCTTTGGTTCAAAAGAGAATTTGATTAGATTTTCAGTTTGTCTATCGTCCCTTGTTAGCGATCTAAATTTTTATTGAGCGAGAAGTTTTTAAGGGTGGGATTCATTCACCCCCCCCCTCTAAATCCATCGCACCGATCCTATCAGGGGTCACCACAAAAGTGACACTCGATGGAAACCACCAGAACACGGATATGCCATGTCAAGTCCAGCGCAGAAACAGGCGGCACGTTGCCCCCAGACTCCAGGCAGTCCGCTAAACCTATTAAACCAACGGTCCTTAAGTCACAAGACTCAGGGTCAAGACCGTTGTACATGACAGCTCTAGGCTGTCAATCTGGCCTATCCCTAGGTCAAAAACCACGGTCTGATATAATTCTTAAGGCGGGACATAGCTGCCGACTCAATCCCCTCCAAAGGGAAGCTACGAAACCCTCGAGCCCCAAGCTGGGTAATTGGACTCACAGTCCATAGGCCATACACACGGCCCACACGGAAACCACGTTCCAACGAAGCTATCGACGTGCGAGAATAGCCCTCCGCATTCATGCCAACTCGTGGCTACTCAATCTAGCAAAAACATATAAGCCTAGAACACAAAGGGTTACCTGAACCCTTAAAACCCACGGGCATGCCAATCGAGGTAAAATTATACCTCCGAACACCCAAAAGCACGGTCACAGTACCCATGGGGTGTTTGGGACACTCACGGGGCTAAAGGTCGGTCATTGGGTCTCAACCGGACCGACCGAAGGCCAAACGGGCAAGAGGGGCAGCGGTCGGTCGACCTAAACCCCTAGGTCGGTGGACCAACTGGGGTTGGTCGACTGGCCCAGACTGGGTGGTCTACCGCCCAATAGACCTTGGGGTCTGGCCTAGATCGGTCGACCGAACCGAACCAGTCGGTCCACCAAAATCACCAGAACAGCCGATCGGTCGACTGAAATCGCCAGAACGCCTGTCCATGGCGAACACCGGTCAGTCGACCGATCTGCCCGAGTTGATCGACCAATTACGGCGGGAAACCCTCCGTACCCCACCTAAGGGCCAGATTCCACGTCCCAATCACCCCCAGGTAATGGGAAAAATACTAGTGATCATTCCACTAGCCCCAACACCCAAAAAGGGAAGGAAGAAGGCGGTAAAACGGCGTTCGATCCACCAAAACCATCACACGCCCTAAAAACCTGATTTTTAACCCCTAGAGCAAAATATACCCACTCGGCTCACCACGGCCTACCAAATCCATGAAAATTCAAGTACATGGGTCAAGAATCCATCCCCCTATACCTCCACCGAAGATTTGACGCACCGAGATCATCGTTCCATCGTGAAACGCCCCGCGGACCACCGCCGGTGCTCCATGCTCGTGAACGACAAATGACGTGCCTCCACCTCGATCCTCGCTCCATCCTCGCCGCTCCATATCCCGGGATCCTCGCTGCCTCCTCCCCATCCACCTCCGTCGGCCGCCGGAGAAGAGAGGGAGAGAGGAGAGAGCGTGAGAAGAGAGAGGGAGAGAAGAGAGAAATAAGAGTGAGGGGTGAGAGAAAGGGGTGGGGGGTTTAAATAGAAAATTTTGAATTTATGGAAAATACAAAAAATAGGAAAAAATACTCTCAACGATCCTTGGAAAACACACAACGTGCTGGTAATATCCCGGAGTTGGAGAACACATCGGTTCACCCTGCACAAGGTTCTGATAGTTCGACATGGAAAAACACGCGTAAAGCCTAAAATACACACCGGGACTCACAATGATGCTCCAAACTCACAGATCCTGAACCGAAAAAATCGAAACAAATCCGAGGTGTTACAGTCCTCCCCTTCTTACAAAAATTCCATCCTTGAAATTTGAGACAACTACAATCTCAAAGGGAAGAATGACACACCCAGCTGGCAACGCTCCTAGAGCTAACCTTGACACTAGCGAGAACACAAATCCTGAGGGACACGGCCGGACCTTAAACGTAACAGCATGCCTCGCTCAATACACAATACACACCGATCATTAGAGTAGGCATATGCAAAAGGGAAGAAGCATGGCGTCACCTCAGCCACCACGAAAACCAATCATGGTATTACTACCACCATCTCGCTCACCGAGGAAACACAATCCTCGTTACGAGAAACAGCTGTTGTGTCCCTGTGATTTTGATGATAGCAAACACTATAAGTCATCATCTATTTGAATCTGAATTTAACTGGTTGGGTTGCATATGTATGTCTCATTGAACATCTTATCTGAACTACATAACCAACGAACAGGCAGAGGCTATGTGCTGTGTGCATTGGTGCATTTCATTTATTGTTGATGCATTTCATGATTGCTATTGTTTGTTATCTGGATTGTTTGTTATCTGGATTTTTTTATGTTAGCCTGTTCAATGGGTCGACCCCTCAGTTCATTCATCAGGTTTATACAAGTCCATACATCGGACTGTTTGAGCACTTGTACAGCGTTTCATTCATTGGATGTCTATACATTGCACATCATCCTCCAAGTCTATACATCGCTCAATCCTTCAGCTTTCAACGTCAAGTCTGTACATTGGGCTCTTCATCAAAGTCCACACAATGCATTCTTCATCCGATCGTCTTAGCAAGTCTGTACAGTCTCGTTCCAACGTCAAGTCTGTACAGCGTGAACAATGCGTCTTCTTCTCCAACTCTATACATCGCTCGTTCTATCAGCCTTTCATCAAAGAGTCTGTACACTGTCTCTTTGCTCAAGCATCACTTCGAGAAGTCTGTACAGCGTTCAAGTCTATACATCGGTTGCTTTGAATCTGGATGATCAAGTATGAACATTGGGGGCTTTTCCTACGTTTGGCCAAGTCTATACATTCATAGCTTTTCCTACGTTTGGCCAAGTCTATACACTGCTAAAGTCTGAACATCGCAGTGTTCATGTCTCTCAAAGTTTGTACATTGGCTTCGCTTTTGCAAGTCTGTACATTGGTGTCTCATCACCAAGTCTGTACATCGGCTTCACTCATTCAAGTCTATACATCCACAGTGGATCATCAAGTCCATACATCCACAGTGGAACTTCCAAGTCTGTACAACGCCGAAGCCTTCACAACTCTGTACACTGTTTGAACCACCAAGTCTGTACATCGCTTCAAGTGCTTCAAGCGCTTCAAGTCTATACAGCCTGCCTTCACGTTCAGACTCTATACATCGTTCCTCAAAGGCTAAGTATATACATCCGTCAAACGCCTCAAAGTCTGTACACTGGTTTTCACGAGAAGTCTATACACTGGTCTTCACTTGATGTCTGTACATTGGCTCAGACTTACCAAGTCTGTACACTGCCTTTCGGTTCCAAGTCTATACACTCCCTCAGTGTACATACTTATTCATTTGCTGTTTCAAAGTCCATACACTCGTTTCTAAGGTAAAGTCTATACAATCGTCTTTGAGCATCAAAGTCTGTACAGCCTATCTGTCTTCATGGGTTCTGTGCTTTTAGTGCGTTGACGCACTTGGCTGACTGCGTAGACGCAATTGTGCGTCTTTCACTTTCTGTCTTGTTCACTACGTCGACGCTGACACAGGATGCGTTGACGCATTGGCCAGTTGCCAAGGGCGTGAGCATCTCTCTTGAGGAGCTGAGGCGACGCTGCACGATGGAAGCGTTGACGCCTTGGGCTGATGTCCAAAGGTCTTTTGATCAACATCAAGTCTGTACAGCATGAAGTTTGTACATTGGTTTTATTTTGAACAGAACGCCTAAGTCTATACATTGCTATGGATTGCACTGAACTAACTAAGTCTATACACTCTCTAGTTACTAAAGTCTATACACTCTCTAGTTACTAAAGTCTGTACACTCACTATTTCGTTAAGTCTATACACTCGTTGTTAGCGGCCTGAACTAACTAAGTCTATACAGCCGTCTATGTGTGCCTTGCTCGCTGAATGAAGTCTGAACATTGCCTTAAGCTGATACTATCTTCGACTGATTAACTGATAGGTTATTCAACTGATTATCTGACAGGTTTAATGGATGAGGCCATCAAGACTTGCACGTGATCCTAGAGGTTGAAATGCTGACACGTGGACCACTGAAGCTTGGGCGGGAATCGAAAAGAGCATAAGCCCTAGCTGCCTGCTGCTGGTATATATATGGAGTCTCCTCCATCGGCTGAGTGTGATCGAAATGCAGAGAGCCATCGAGAAAAGCTGAAGAGCAGAGAGTGCCTCCACGGAAGACGAAGAAAAGAAGTGAGAAGAAGGAGAAGGCTGAAGCAGTGAGAAGAAGAAGAAGAAAGAAAGAAGAAGAAGAAGAAAAGAGAGTTCATGCTGGGAGAAAGAGAGAAGCAGAAGAAGAAGTTCCTGCTGGACTGTGGATCAAATCCAGGCCAGCCAGCTCCTGCGAGAGCCACATTTGATTTTATCTTTTCAACTTTCTGTTGCTGCGTTTTTGTTTTTCCCTTGAACTATTTACTTGCTGTTCTTCGATCCTCTAGTGTGAGGTCGGGTTCCCTCCGGTGTGGAGGAAGAGAGACTTGCGTCTCTGGTTGCCTTTGACTGGGTGTCATTGGTTGTTTCCCTCCGGTTGGGAGGAAGAGAGGTCCGAGACCTCTAGTTTGCAGGTGACTTGGTGTCACTTGTGTTTCCCTCTAGGTTTCAGAGGAAGAGAGACTTGGGTCTCTAGGTTCCCCTCCGGTTTGGAGGAAGGGAGGTTTGGTCCTCCGGTTCTGGGCTTGTGGGTAGCAAGTCCAGGGGTTCCCTCCGGGTCTGGAGGAAGAGAGACCGTGTGTCTCTGGTTTCCAAGTGGCTGGGAGTCACTTGGGGTGTCCCTCCGGTTGGGAGGAAGAGGGGAGGTCGTTCCCCTGGTCAAGCTGTTTGGCAGCATTTGTTGCAGACTGAGTCTGCTGTGCTATTGTTACTAGTGGAAGCCTCACTCCGGTTGGGAGTGAGGGGTGGACATAGGTCTTTGGACCGAACCACCTAAAAATCCTTGTGCAGTGGTTTGTTTGATTGCCTGCTTCCGCTAGATGCATGCTAGGACCGTGATTTAATTGATTATCTATATCCTAGAGTTTAATTGAGTTTGCATATCTTATGTTTGATCAATTGTCCACTGATCTTGTTGTTATCATCTCATGCGAATTTTAAATTGGGTAGAATTCTTTGAAAGATCCATTCACCCCCCTCTGGATCTGTGTTTATCAATCGCACCTAGCTAACAATTGGTATCAGAGCGGTTCTCTGATTGATCAGATCCTACGATCTGCAAAGGATCCTGTTGTCCCTTGGTGCATTTCTGTTTCTACCCTTTGCTGCATTAATCTAGTTGCCGATTTATTCAATGGGTTCTCCACCGGTTTTCATTGGCTCTAACTTTAACTCATGGATTAGCAGTCTTCACAATTATGTGAAAATGATTAATCCGGATCTGTGGAAGTTAATTTCACAAGGTCCCCACAGATTGCCAAAGGAAAAGTCCAAATGGACTAAAAGTCACAAGTCAAAATATAGAGAAAATCAGAAAGCCTTTAACCTGATGAGAGCAGCTACTGACAAGGCTCTACATTCTTGTTTTTATGACTGCAGGTCCGCTAAGGACATTCTGGATCAGCTGAAGCTAGCTCAGAGGATGAATGAGGACAACTACATGATGGCTAACGAGAGCAACCATAGCAGTGATCAAGAGAAATTCCAAGATACTGAAGAGGTAATCATCCCCTTCTCTAGCTTCACTTTAGATGACTGGGAAGACGCCTATGCTGATCTGTTACACTCCCATGAAAAAATGAGAAAGAGGTATAGAAGACTGAAAAAGAAGCTGGAAAAACTAGGAGGTGAAAATCTTGAAACTCTGAAAACTGAAAATGAAATATTTAGAAGATAGATAACAGAGTTTGATTCTATTAGTTCAGACTTAGATCATTTCAAATCTAAAAAACAATCTCTTATGAAACAAGTTGGTCTACATAAAAAGGAGAGTCAAGAGCTTGTTTGTGAAATTGCTGAACTAAAGGAAAGGCTTAGCTTAGTTGATCAGGCTCACAACAATGATATTGTTCAAAATGAAAAATTGGTGAGAGAATTAGAATGTGTCAACTCTGAATTGGAAAAAATGAAATCTGCAAATGAAATACTTAATAATCAGCTCAAGGAATTTGAACTCAAATCAATAAATCTTGAAAAAGAAAATAGATTGATTTCTGAAAAACTAGAGGCTGATAGAGTAACAAATTCAGAGATTCAGAAAAATCTTGACAAACTTCAATCTGAAAAACAACAAGAAATGTTTCATGAATGTCAGTCTCTCTCAGATGAATGGGTGCTTGATGCTGATCTCCTAGAGCAGAACAGTAAACTGAAAGAGGAAATCAATGAGTTGAAACATCTAAACACCCAGCTGACAGATAGGCTAATGACAATGAAAAAAGGCAAGTGTGTGAGTGTGGATAATTCTGATAGGTTGATGAATGCTGAACAAGAAATTGAGAGTCTGAAAACCTCAACTTAATGTTAAATGGAAATGTCAGTTGCAGTGAACGGAAAATAGCTGGATATGAGCTTACTATCACATCCCTTCAACAAGAAGTTGATGATCTTTATAAGTCCCTATCTGAAGCTGACAATGAAACAAAACTAAAACAGGAAGTTGAAAAACTCAAAAGTCTGAATGATGCCTTGCATCAACAAGTTATTTCCTGTGAAACTGATCTGTCCAAATATGAAGCTAATATTTGTGGCTTGAATTCTGAGATTAAAGATTTGAAAAATTCTCTATCAAAATTTGTCAAAGGAAAGGACAATCTGAATAAGCTTCTTGGAAAGAGTGATAACTTTGAGAGAAAGGGACTGGGCTATAGTCCGACAAATAAAAGGAGTAATGGGAATGAAACATCTACTATTTTTGTCAAACCTACCAATCAAAACATAACCTCTGCTCCTTCTGTCTTCCAATTCACTGCACAAAAATCCACTGTGAAACCCAAAAATGTGGAACAAAGTCAAAAACCGAAAAAGGCTGAAACTTCACAGAAGAAGGATAAAGACACTCTTGTTACTATAAAGAAGGCTACACACAATTCACATGATCTCTCACACACTCATATTAAAAAGGGGTCATGTTATTATTGTGGGAAAGGAGGTCACATAATAGAAGATTGCAGATTGATGTTAAAGGATGAGCATACTAGTGGAACTTTACATTCAAGAAATCTTTCTGATAGAAACCATGCTGCTAGGAAGCCTGATGCTTCATGTTATTATTGTGGGAAGCATGGTCATCTCATGAATGATTGTTTTATCATGAAAGAAGACAATAAACTACATGTCATGTCTTCCATGCACTTTCATGATCCATATGGATCTAAACACACATCTAGTCAGCACATTGTGTGCTTCAACTGCAATAAGCCTGGGCATAAGGCTGCTGAGTGCTGGTTTAGATCTACTTGGGGTAAAAATGGTTTTCATAGAAGAAATTCTTTTGCTTGCTCTCACTGTGGGAAGAATGGCCATACAGTCAAGAACTGTTGGCATGTTTAGAAGAACACTATTAACCCGTATGGTGTCAAATTCCCTGCAAAACCATTTGCAAGATTTTCATGCTATAATTGTGGGAAGCAAGGTCACAAATCTTCTGAATGTTGGCTGGTTAGGAATAAGAACCAAACTGTTCATGCATATAACAGAAAATCTTATGAACATGTTTATAAACCTTATGCTACTGTTACTATGCATCATAAAAACCAGAAACCAGTCACGTCATGTAGATATTGTGGGAAGGTTGGTCACTCTATGAAAAAATGCTATCTGATGGATCATGGTGACCATATTGCTATGAATTTGCTTAGATCACCTGTCAGGGCTAACGCAGGACCCAAAGCTGCTTGGGTCCCTGCAGGATCAAGATGATCAAATACTTTGCAGGCGTGCCTTGGACTGAGGAATAAAGAGGGGTAAATTAAACCAAAGCACCCAAGATGATAAAGCCCCATTCAGGTAAATTCTGAAAACTTTGTATTCTGATTTGTGTGATCTGAATGCACTGCATATCATGATAATTCTTTTGCGCATTGTCTAACTGAAACTAATTGGAAAAATCTGAAATGCTCATGAAAATGATTGAGTTTATTTCTAAATGCATTGCATACAAATGCCATGATGAATGATATGCCAAACTTCTTGTATGTTGAATTGCACTATCATGCATGACCACCATGGTATATCTAATAGTAAGCTACTAAAAGGCAGGGAAATCTGCCTGGAGGTTCTTACTATGTGTGAGATGGTCTTCTAGACCAAGTTCTTCACCTAGTACCATGGGTCATATCTCTTTATAGGGCAGTCTGAATGAGCATAAATTTTTAATATCATGTTCAGTGCTTTAATTGCATATCATGCACTCTGTAAGGGGGAGCTTGACTGATGTTGCATTTGAAGAGTAGTGCATTGCATGTCTTTGCATACATGTAGTTAGTTGCATTACACTTTCCTTCATTGAAAAATCTAAAAAGAAATATTTCATCGCATCTAGAAAGGGGGAGCATTCC
Source organism: Amorphophallus konjac (assembly GCA_022559845.1). Taxonomy (NCBI): domain Eukaryota; kingdom Viridiplantae; phylum Streptophyta; class Magnoliopsida; order Alismatales; family Araceae; genus Amorphophallus; species Amorphophallus konjac. The sequence continues at coordinate 307,751,389 of CM040123.1, read as the reverse complement.
TGTTTGAACTCTTCAACACCTCTTGAACTCCTTCTGTCTAGCAATCTGATCCATTCTTGGCATATGTGTGGTTCTCTTGAATTCTCTGCTATCTACACTGATATAGCTGATCTGTCTGTATTCCAGACTTAGCTATTGATTCTGTTCGCTTTGAAGTTCAACTGCTAGCTTGTTCCTATCACTCACATTTCTTGATAGCTTGTCAAGTCTAGTCCAAGCTAATCTGACTAAATTCTAGTCTTTAATGCTGGCTTCTAATTGCTCTCTGCTATTCTCTCAATAAAATTACTTTGTTGACTCCATTGATTTCCTGACAATGTCATTGATTCATCTGAATGAGGAAGATTTTAGTTAGTGCACCCTAGACATAAATCAGACACATTCTGAAAAGAAGAATCTTCTATTATACTGGCTTAAGAATGTTTTGATAAATCAAATTGATTTAAGTCTAATGTATTTCCAAAGTTTTGATGTAAAAGTCTTGAAAATATCTGATTCATTCTACTTAATAAATCTTAACCAGTTGTCTCATGAACTTCATGCAAAACCTTCTGAAATCTAAAATTTTAAAAGACATGGCTTTCTTTGGTTAAGATACATGTAGAAGGTATTGTTCTTAAACATTTCAAGTGTACTGAGTTTTGTTTGAAAAGTCTGAAAACACTTAAAAATTCAAAGCAAGAGCAATGACTTTGGTCATAGAGAAACTGGGTTCTCTATCAATGAAGTAGAGTAAGCCCATGTCATGAAGTGCCATAGTTAACTCTCTTTTCAAAATGCTTGAAAATCTGGCAGAGCAATGGCATGGTTGTGTTGAGTCACTGGGGATTCCTGCCTCTGATCAAGGTGTCTCCTCATGTAAAAAGATACTCCATTGCTAACTCTGTTTTCTTTAAGAGGCAATGTGGTTGTCACACTGAGTAACTGGGTCACTTCACCTAAGACGTGTTGTGCCTCATGTAAAAAGGTGTTGACTGAACCAAACTTGCTCAGGAAAAATGAGTGATGCTCAATAGAAAATTCTGAAAATTTAAAGAGAAGTTAAGTCTCATTTATTTATGTTTAATCTCAATACTATCTTGTGTAACTTGCATAGAAGTCATTGAATTTAAATGAGTAAGATGGAATGAGGTTCAACATGAATAACAAATGAGTTGATGGTTCATCTTTATTAAAAGATGCTTCTGATATGAGTAATGAATTTTACTGATAAACTTTAAATACATCACTCTTAAATCATGATGGTAAGTTTAAACTCATTCATAATCTATTATAATTAACGAATCTGAAATTCGTTTATAAAGATTTATGAATTTGGTGTGCTAATGAAAATCCTGCTTTCTCATTTATTCACTGTAATTACAGACTGTGGTAATTCTTGAATACCCATGTGCTTTGCTGATAGATGCTCATCACCTCTTTCACTCCATCTAATCAGGGGGAGCTTCCATGTCATGCTGAGTGTTTTTCCTAAAGGGAGAGAACTAGTCAGCATTCTTGAGTGTCCCTGTGCTCTTGTTGATATTCTCCCTTCATCTTATTTGGTTTCAACCTTCAAAACGTTCTGATCATTATTCTATTCAGGGGCAGCTAATTGCCATAAAGGGGGAGTTTTAGTCAAAGGGGGTGCTTTTAATTCACTCATCTTATGCAGTATTATTCCTCCCTCTTCAACTAATGTCTTTTTGCTGAAGTCAAAGGGGGAGAAATGTTTTTGATCAAGTCAGTATGACTCATAGTGTTGCCATCATCAAAAAGGGGGAGATTGTTGTGTCCCTGTGATTTTGATGATAGCAAACACTATAAGTCATCATCTATTTGAATCTGCATTTAACTGGTTGGGTTGCATATGTATGTCTCATTGAACATCTTATCTGAACTACATAACCAACGAACAGGCAGAGGCTATGTGCTGTGTGCATTGGTGCATTTCATTTATTGTTGATGCATTTCATGATTGCTATTGTTTGTTATCTGGATTGTTTGTTATCTGGATTTTTTTATGTTAGCCTGTTCAATGGGTCGACCCCTCAGTTCATTCATTAGGTTTATACAAGTCCATACATCGGACTGTTTGAGCACTTGTACAGCGTTTCATTCATTGGATGTCTATACATTGCACAGCATCCTCCAAGTCTATACATCGCTCAATCCTTCAGCTTTCAACGTCAAGTCTGTACATTGGGCTCTTCATCAAAGTCCACACAATGCATTCTTCATCCGATCGTCTTAGCAAGTCTGTACAGTCTCGTTCCAACGTCAAGTCTATACAGCGTGAACAGTGCGTCTTCTTCTCCAACTCTATACATCGCTCGTTCTATCAGCCTTTCATCATAGAGTCTGTACACTGTCCCTTTGCTCAAGCATCACTTCGAGAAGTCTGTATAGCGTTCAAGTCTATACATCGGTTGCTTTGAATCTGGATGATCAAGTCTGCACATTGGGGGCTTTTCCTACGTTTGGCCAAGTCTATACATTCATAGCTTTTCCTACGTTTGGCCAAGTCTATACACTGCTAAAGTCTGAACATCGCAGTGTTCATGTCTCTCAAAGTCTGTACATTGACTTCGCTTTTACAAGTCTGTACATTGGTGTCTCATCACCAAGTCTGTACATCGGCTTCACTCATTCAAGTCTATACATCCACAGTGGATCATCAAGTCCATACATCCACAGTGGAACTTCCAAGTCTGTACAACGCTGAAGCCTTCACAAGTTTGTACACTGTTTGAACCACCAAGTCTATACATCGCTTCAAGCGCTTCAAGTCTATACAGCATGCCTTCACGTTCAGACTCTATACATCGTTCCTCAAAGTCTAAGTATATACATCCGTCAAACGCCTCAAAGTCTGTACACTGGTTTTCATGAGAAGTCTGTACACTGGTCTTCACTTGATGTCTGTACATTAGCTCAGACTTACCAAGTCTGTACACTGCCTTTGGGTTCCAAGTCTATACACTCCCTCAGTGTACATACTTATTCATTTGCTGTTTCAAAGTCCATACACTCGTTTCTAAGGCAAAGTCTATACAATCGTCTTTGAGCATCAAAGTCTGTACAGCCTGTCTGTCTTCATGGGTTCTGTGCTTTTAGTGCGTTGACGCACTTGGCTGACTGCGTAGATGCAATTGTGCGTCTTTCGCTTTCTGTCTTGTTCACTGCGTCCACGCTGACACAGGATGCGTTGACGCATTGGCCAGTTGCCAAGGGCGTGAGCATCTCGCTTGAGGAGCTGAGGCGACGCTGCACGATGGAAGCGTTGACGCCTTGGGCTGATGTCCAAAGGTCTTTTGATCAACATCAAGTCTGTACAGCATGAAGTCTATACATTGGTTTTGTTTTGAACAGAACGCCTAAGTCTATACAATGCTATGGATTGCACTGAACTAACTAAGTCTATACACTCTCTAGTTACTAAAGTCTATACACTCTCTATTTACTAAAGTCTGTACACTCACTATTTCGTTAAGTCTATACACTCGTTGTTAGCGGCCTGAACTAACTAAGTCTATACAGCCGTCTATGTGTGCCTTGCTCGCTGAATGAAGTCTGAACATTGCCTTAAGCCGATACTATCTTCGACTAATTAACTGACAGGTTATTCAACTGATTAACTGACAGGTTTAATGGATGAGGCCATCAAGACTTGCACGTGATCCTAGAGGCTGAAATGCTGACACGTGTACCACTGAAGCTTGGGCGGGAATCGAAAAGAGCATAAGCCCTAGATGCCTGCTGCTGGTATATATATGGAGTCTCCTCCATCGGCTGAGTGTGATCGAAATGCAGAGAGCCATCGAGAAAAGCTGAAGAGCAGAGAGTGCCTCCACGGTACAGAGAATAGAGAAGAAGAAGAAAAGAAGTGAGAAGAAGGAGAAGGCTGAAGCAGTGAGAAGAAGAAGAAGAAAGAAAGAAGAAGAAGAAAAGAGAGTTCGTGCTGGGAGAAAGAGAGAAGCAGAAGAAGAAGTTCCTGCTGGACCGTGGATCAAATCCAGGCCAGCCAGCTCCTGCGAGAGCCACATTTGATTTTATCTTTTCAGCTTTCTGTTGCTGCGTTTTTGTTTTTCCCTTGAACTATTCACTTGCTGTTCTTTCGATCCTCTAGTGTGAGGTCGGGTTCCCTCCGGTGTGGAGGAAGAGAGACTTGCGTCTCGGGTTGCCTTTGACTGGGTGTCATTGGTTGTTTCCCTCCGGTTGGGAGGAAGAGAGGTCCGAGACCTCTAGTTTACAGGTGACTTGGTGTCACCTGTGTTTCCCTCTGGGTTTCAGAGGAAGAGAGACTTGGGTCTCTAGGTTCCCCTCCGGTTTGGAGGAAGGGAGGTTTGGTCCTCCGGTTCTGGGCTTGTGGGTAGCAAGTCCAGGGGTTCCCTCCGGGTCTGGAGGAAGAGAGACCGTGTGTCTCTGGTTTCCAAGTGGCTGGGAGTCACTTGGGGTGTCCCTCCGGTTGGGAGGAAGAGGGGAGGTTGTTCCCCTGGTCAAGCTGTTTGGCAGCATTTGTTGCAGACTGAGTCTGCTGTGCTAGTGTTACTAGTGGAAGCCTCACTCCGGTTGGGAGTGAGGGGTGGACGTAGGTCTTTGGACCGAACCACCTAAAAATCCTTGTGCAGTGGTTTGTTTGATTGCCTGCTTCCGCTAGATGCATGCTAGGACCGTGATTTAATTGATTATCTATATCCTAGAGTTTAATTGAGTTTGCATATCTTATGTTTGATCAATTATCCACTGATCTTGTTGTTATCATCTCATGCGAATTTTAAATTGGGTAGAATTCTTTGAAAGATCCATTCACCCCCCCCCTCTGGATCTGTGTTTATCAATCGCACCTAGCTAACAATAGCCACCGATAAAACCTCTTGCTCAGTGGACTAATCACACGTCAGCTCTGCTATCCACTGACTACTCTCACGCCCTTCACAAGGGGCCACCATCACTGAGCTTCCACCAGCTCACAAAGTCATCTCAACTGACTGTAATAATTCTATCAGCTTTGCGCCAAGGACCATCTCACACCTGGCAAGCCGAATGCCAATAACCACACTGGACCAGCTCTGTCCGAATCTCGAACTTCGACAAAGCCCGATCCCATCCAGAAAAAGGCACATCACGAAAACGGGCACCAAAGGCCTCGCTTGCACACGACTCTCACCGTTCTTGACTCGCTACAACCAGCAGCATCTTATGTCTGTGAAGACCATACACTGGTAACCAGCTATTCATCAACGGGAAACCTCCACTTTCTCAACCTCTTCCATCTTTCTTGGTCCTCGACCAGATCCAAAGAGAACATTAAAACTCTCGAGGTCATCCGCTAACTCTCGCACAGACCATTGCTGCAACATGAGCCGAACCTCGCTCGGATGCCACATCCAGACCTATCCTAATGCCAACTTTACCCTCTCAGGGGAGTACGGAAAAACCAAAGGACAAGATTATGGGATCCTCGGTCCTCACCTTACTCGACTTAAGCTTACAGGGAAATCCTCCCATGCTGGTCACAAGACCAAGGACACCATCCAACGATAACGTCCTCAAGGGATCTTGCATACAAGCATCATCCATCGTCCTGTCTCATTAAATACTATCTCATCTAAAACGCTCCAAATGGACGCCTGCCAATTCTTGGCTCCGCTCTCATCAAAGAGCCACAGGACAACACCTGAACAATCCTCGGCACACGTCTTTATGATAGACAAGTGCCGCCAGCCACCACAACATCCAGGTCGACGACGCCGCTACCACTATACGCGGGTCCGCAACCCTCGCAGATTCTCATCACCGCTGAGTCCTCTTCCACATCATTTTGAAACATCCAGACTCAATTGGGCATCTTGATAACACAGACCCTACCGTAGCCGATCACACTACTAGCATTACCAACTGCTTACAGCCACCAACGCGAGTCGGGCACCAAGCCACCGACTCTAAATTCATATCCTTATCCTCCGCCCGGCGATTCCTTAGCAACCTCATCCGAGTTCAGAACCAGACGCTTGACACGACTTCCAACAAGGGAACATAGTACTCATGCGGCAACCTTGCCAACATATTCCTCTAACCCACCACCTGCCAGTGCCACAACCACAATGCCTCAAGCAACGGCACGGCAACAACACGTCTCACACAACCGGAGACAACAAATACCGAGGAACCAATCCTCCGATGCTCCATACAAATCCCCGAGAATTCGCCTGTAGCGACCAATGCTATGATCCTGGGCCTACCGGGGTTATAAGCCCACTACGCTTCCGCTGCGCACTGTGATCCACGTGCACAGCCATCATGGTAACTCAGGATCCATCATCCCAACAATCCTCAACTTAGCTGGCTAACACTGAAGAACAAGGTGAGGAAAGACCCAATTACCTCAAACCCAAGCACAGATTCTCTCGCTTAATCTGGCAATCCTCTGCAACTCTACAGGCTCTGATCCACTCGGGAACCATAACACCAGCCAAGGATCATCACGAGCACTGCCCAAAAGGCACATATCCTTCCAGAATAATGCCAACACCCTCAAGCCTCAAGGGAAATAGGCAACGCTTCTCACAGGCAACCTCATTGCCAAAACACCAAACACGTCTCGCACGAATTTCATTGCACACCAAAGAGGCCAACCAATCTGAACACTTAATGCAAGACGACGAACTCGACAAAACGCGATCTCTCCAACCAAGGAGAAACCAACATACCTCGACTAAATGGAAGGTCTCCATGCTCAACCTGACCTCGAACCTCACACATGCTGGGAACAGCACCTTCCAGCACCAAGAAAACCATTACCACTGTCAGGTCAGCTCCTCCGACAACACTCGCCAAGTGTCTCATTGGACCATGATCACAACATTGCTTGATGCACCACCGCTATAATTCCATGAACTGCAACTCGCCACGCCTCGAGCACCGGCTCTGTTGATCGCCAGCCACACTCTTCACCACAGTGGTTAGGCTAGCCACTGCCACATGCTCCTCATCTATGCTTGCCTCCAATCTCGGAACCATTAATACGCCAAAAGCTTACTAAGGAGCGAAGAAACCATAAAAGATGCTAGGCTCGACGGCTACTACACCTCTAGCCACCGGATATTATTCCATCGAATCTATCCGTGCTAGCACCAATCCATTCTGGATACTCGAATCCTCAAAATATCCATCTTTTGAGCTGCCATAGCGCGGACCACCACGCCAAGAGTCACGACACGAACCACTATCGGCACCTGCCAACGCTCATACTCAATCCCAATTCAGCTGCGAAACCTTCAAATCTCACCTATAGTCTCGCACAACGCATCCAAGGCAATGCATAATGGCCTCAAATTCCACAATCTGGGCCAAAATCAAGCCACCGCCACACAATCTCAGACCAAATCTAGGACTAAGACTGTAACGACCCAGGGTCCAGATACCGGGTAAACCCAATACCACATGGATCCTGCGAGGCCTCCCAAGAGCAGTAAAGCCCTGAAGGGATAACAGGTGTGTGTGGAGTACATTGAAGTTCTAGATAAAGTAGTAAGCAATTAAAAATTCAATGATCAGGATTGCTAAAGTAGTAGAAATAAAATTACATTTTCAATTACCAATTTTAAATTACAGAGTCCAGTCCAAAAAGATAAGTACAGTCCAACAGGAACGAGAACGTACACTCAAGTCGGGGGAAGCTTGACGCAGGAAACATTGGCAACTACGAACTGACGCACCGCGCCACGAACCACGAGGAAGAAGAACGACCACACCTGAAAAGTAGGGGTGAGCCTCGTGTCACTAGCTCAGTAGGGGTCCCGCAGATCACCACTGGAAATAATGCAGTAACATGCAAGACAACAGCACTAAATAGTAAAGTAGGAGTAGAAGTAACAGCAGTGCTAAACTACAATAGTGAAGCTGTAAAAGCGGGAGTAAGCACAGTTAAAGGAAAGAGTAAAGCCGTACCGAATAGAAACACGACTGCCGAACGAACCTCGGCTCTCTAAACTACTCCAAATAGCAACAAAAAGGTGAACCCCGATCTCACGAAGTCGGGCGTTATCGATCCATGGACAAAGCACTAGCTCCAAAGTGAAAGCCTACCAAAACATGCAAAACCCCAACAAAAGACCTACACAGTCAAGAAACACTAACGCACACACAACTAGATCGTCGTGCACGCTACACTAACTTCGAGTGAAGCCAAAAATAGACTACCCGGAAAAGTCACGAAGCACAAGAGTCATGCGTCATGTGACAGAAGTACCTCCTCACTAGCGGAATAGCCAGATGCGTCCGCTGACGTCTTACACTATGCCACAAGTATCTCCACACACCTAGAACGGTGGTAACTGAGACACTCACAGAACCAAGTATAAGGAACAATAGTAATGAGTGACTAGTCAGGGTCACGCCCGTCGACGCTCATCCAACTGCCCCTGACCACGTGTGCACACATAAGCCCAATACCTTGAGCCAGGCCTCTAGCTAGTTTTCCCCCCCAGTAGGACGCTACCACAAAGCAAGGGGGCCAATGTAAACTAGCCTAAAAATTGTTTGTCGGGAACAGCCCCGCCACCACTCCTAGGTGGGCCGACACACAGGAATGTGTCGTCAGGCTACGACTAGTGGAAGCTCACTAGACATAGAGAGTTAAAACATCAGTGCTAAAGTACGGACAGGCTAAACATGCATTGTCGCACGTACTATGAAGCACCAAGCACAAGGCAGCACACCAGACTGCCGCCAGACTCCGGACAGACAACTAGACCTGCTGACATAACGATCCTTGAGTCACAAGACTCGGGGTCAAGATCATCGCACAAAAGCGGTAACACGCTGCCAATCAGCCTAGTCCCTAAGCCAAATCATAGTAAAACACTTATAAAGGAAACGACACAAGACCACCGGATCCACACATCTGCATAACACGAATCACGGAGACATGAGAGATCACCAAGACCCTCCAACCAGATGGACACATAAACCGAGGTAACATGACACCTCAAGGCATCCAAAACCATGTCTCGATCCTCACAGGATCACCGACACATTCACGAGGTCACGGGTCAACCACTGGGTCATACCCAGGTTGACCGAAAACCAATAATAACTCTGAAGCATCACAGAACACTACTCGATATAATTGCACTCCCGGCCACCCTATAACATGGTCACAGCCCTCATAGGACATACAAGACATCCATGGGACAATGGGCAAACCAAAAGGTTAAGCCAAGACAATTGGAGGCCAAACCATCGAGAAAACAGAACTCCGAGAAGGAGACGGTCATATACCTGACCGCTAGGCAAACCAGGCTGTTAGCCAAAGGGCCGCTACCCTCACACAGAAAGCACATGCACTTGGCGGTCACCGAAGAGCTGCACAAAGCCAAAGACGTTCCTCAAGGGGGCCGCCCCATTGAGTGAAATGGTCATGGAGATGACCGCTACGTTCAGAAGACTCCCAAAATGAAACTACAGAAGCCAAAGGGTTGCGGCCTTGTTGAGGTCGTTACTTACCCAAGAGGGTCTCATCAGAGCCGTAAGGAAGAGCTTAGCAGTCAGGATAAGGCCGCTACTCTCATTCCACCCCTAGTCGGTCAAACTGACTTAAAATAAGAAGTGGCGGTCTTACCCTGGCCACTGGACGAACCTGGCGGCCATGGAAGGGCCGTAACACTTCAACATGCGATCAGTCGCGGGACCGTTTCCCACGAACCGACTTAGCCAACTCAATGACAAGAAAGGCGGTTAACCTAGCGGTCCTCACCAGGCCGCTACACCAAGCTTGGCGGTCCTCCAAGGGCCGCAAGCCAACTGATACGGTCTATCGTCTGACTGTTAAAACATGAACCAACCTATACTGTTCGTGGATCCAGAAAATAGTCCTCAATGGGCCTCCTCTCACCCTAGCGGTCTCTGATTTGACCGCCAAGCTCCCACGGTGAGCAAACCATAGGGATGGCTCAAAACTGATGTTTCCATGCCCCGTTCACCCTAAAACGAAGGTGAGACAACCCTAATGACAATATAAACCTTCCACAGTCCGAAAGGGATCCAAATCACGCCAAAATGACAAGAAACATGTGATTCTAACAAATCGACCCAAAATGAGTCACGCGGGTTCCCGGGCTCATACCGGTCCCAAATGACAACCGACTGCAATGAAACTAGCGGGAACGAAATGCTAACATGCCAGGGGTTCAAATGAAACTAACTAGGTAATAAACCGTCGTTGGAAAAAGTGAACTCGCCTCACACCCCCCCGAAGCATGATTTCACCCTAAAGCCGTAAAACTCACTCGTTCTCGCACGGTTCAGCTCGTAATCGCAAGAAAACATAGAATAGAAGTGGGGTATCCATCTCCCTACCTCCACCGAAGTTCTCGCACGTCGAAGCAATTAAACCAAGCCAAAAATGATCGAACAAACCACCCACGTCGGCTTTGAATCCACGAATGGGATCACGCCAACCACGCCTCGATTCTCGCATCATCACGTGTCACAACAGCTCCACGGCATCCTCGCCTCACCTGCGTCCACCTCGGTCGGACGCCCGAGGGAGAGGAAGAGAAAGGAGAGAGAACGAGAGGGAGAGAGTGAACGTGAGAATGAGAGAGAGGAGAGAGGAGGGAGGGTGAAATAGAAAAAGGAAATTAGGAATTTCCTAATTTTCGTGAAATCTAATTTTTGCCCGAAAATTCACTGATTTAGAAAAATACGGAAAAATAGTCTACGCGATCTCGGGAGGAGCATAATGCAACTGTAGCGTCCTCGAGTCGATGAACTCAACAATAAACTCTCCATTGTGTTCCGTAACTTATACAAGAGAAAAACCTATGTGGATCATCAAACACAACTCAGGACCCACAAAAGCGATCCGAAAGCTCTCCGATCCAGATCCGAAAGACCCAAGGAATTATAGCCTCCCCTCCTTAGGAAATTTCATCCTCGAAATTAAAGGAGTCAATAAGAAGAAGCAGGGAAGAACAACCCTGAACCCTGGCAATGCTCCCCAAGCTCTTGCCAAACCTCAACCACAAAACACGATAACACAATTCTCAAAAAATATAATTCAGAGGGACACTGTCAGACCACAATCATAGGCACACGCTCCAGATCTCAAGGAAAATCAATCCACAGAATGAGCATGGCATAAAAAGGAACCCAAGTTTGACACCTCCGAAACAGGGCAACGTCGCTTACGTCTCACAGGGAAAGGAGACACGACCTATGCCACGAAAATAGCTACCGATAACACACTCGACAGACACCACAAGCATCAGCTTAAACAAGGAAACACGATCCTCTCAGTTGACAGCTCAAAATCATTAGCTTCCGCGCCAAGAACAATCATAAAACTAGCACGCAGAATGCCAACGACAGCACTGGACCACAAGCATAATCAAGTCAGTCCTCACTCAGACATTACATATGATTTAAGCCGCTCGCCAACTCTACCATGACAGAAGAGTACGGCAAAACTAATCGAAAAGACCTCGGTCCACACAAATGCCAAAATAGACTCACAGGGAACTTCTCCCAAGCTCAGCACAGACACAAACCAACAACAACAACAACCTTAAATAGCACCTGCAAAAATCCCGACTCCGTTCTCAACACAGAACCATGGGACACAACTGCAAGCTGGGACACATCAAGGAAAAATTATAGTTGAACACACGGCTAACATATACAAGCCACACTGCGAGCATCTTACCAAAAAGGACCCACAACAACCTCTCGGAGAATGCATCTCTAGGACCATGATCACGTCCCGAGAGCACAACTCCCAAGAAATTTAGAGAAAGAAAAGGGTACTCGACCAGCATAATCACCAACACATTCCCCAATTCTCATAAATGCCAGTGCCAACAACCAGAATGCCTCAAGCAACGGCACGCCAACCAATAACATCAAGGCACACATAGCCAAGATGATGTCACACCGAGAAAACAAACCTCTCATCTAGTCAGAATCTTCCAACCAAACGATCCTCGACCGGGGGGTTATAAGCCTACACGCTTCTGCTGCGCACTCAACACAACATACACAGGCATCACAGATAACTCGGCATCCGCATATCTGCACACACCCGGTGCCATCTTAATTCATAAAACTACAATATACCACGCCTCGAGTACCGATCACGCTTACAACCAATCACAAGTCGCCAAAGTGCAACCCATCATGCCAAGAGGCACAACATAAGCCACAAAGAACACGATTCTCAGCTAATCCTCACGTCCTGAAACAATTACTGAACCTTCACAGCTCAATAACCGCTAAACACGGCACATTGAACATGGTGAACAAAGGCCCCCAAACACAAACTGGGTCCAAAGCCAAGCAACCGCTAGACAAGAGCAACTCAGGTTCAGAACTAACACAGTCCACACATGAGCAGACACGCAGGACAAGGACTCATGGAGACAGCACTTGTAATGCCCTGGATCCTTTTTGGATCCTTATTAGGTCTTTCGGATCCTTTTTGGAGAGTTTCGGATCGCTTTTGTAGCTCCCGAGTTGAGTTTGACGATCCGGGTGGGTTTTTCTCTCGTACTAGTTACGAAACCCTACTGTGAGTTTATTACTCAATTCTTCGACTCGCGGACGATACAGTTGTGATGTACTCTTCGCGAGGATCGTTTTGGCTATTTTTGCATATTTTTATGAATTAGTGCATTTTTTGGGCTAATATCAGAATTTTCAGAAATTAGGAAAAATTCCTAATTTCTTTTCTTTTTCTTTCGCTTTCCTCTCTCCTCTTTCTCATTTCACCGTCGCGTCCTCTCTCTCCCATTTTCTCTCCTGTATCGCCCTCCCGACTCCGGCTGCAGACGGAGGAGGCTCGTGGGCGAGGTGGCGATGGCGTGTGGTCCATGAGGTGCGCGATCGAGCGAGGATCAGATCGATTTTGGCACGATCCCGAACGGTGGATTCAAAGCCGACGGTTGAGTTCGCGTTGTGATTTTTGGCACGGTTTAGTCGCCTCGGCGCTCGGTTTCTTCGGTGGAGGTAGGGAGACGGATCACCACTTCCTCCTACACCTTTTCCCTGCTTCTGTGCAAGGTTTGGAGCTCGAACGGGCTAGATCGAGCCAGTTCTAGCAAAACCATCATTTTCGTGGTTTGTAGGGTTCGCCAGAAAATGGCAACCATTCTTAGTCTAGTTAGTGTCAAAATGACCGCTGAGATGTCTGGATCCCATTCCTGTAAGTTTCGTAGTGTTTGGTCGCCATTCGGGACCGGTAGGAGTCCGAGAACCTCGGTGACTCTTTAAGGGTCGATTCTTCGGAATCGCCCTGATCTTGCGTTTTAACGCATGCATGTGGTCTTTTTAGCTTCCAGAAGTTGTTTTTCATCGTGTGGCTCTGTTTCCCCTACGCTTCGGCGTGAATGGGGCGTGGAACGGGCCGATTCGGCCATTCCACTATTTTTCCCGTCGTGACGGTGTAACGGTCATTCCAGTGACCGTCAGAGGTCTCTGACGGCCCTACGATAGACCGCCACAGCCGTTGGTAATTTTGGTTCTTCAGAGCTGGGTCAGTGTGACGGCCCAATGTAGGACCGTCACACGACTCTGACGCGCCTATGTTTATGCGTCACAACCTGGGCGTTTCTCGAAGACCATGTCTATCGGTTGGCCCTAACGGCCCTGCCCTTGTGCGTTAGAGGGTTCTAACGCACCTATATTAGGCCGTCACATGTCCTGTCTGTCTTGGGTTATTGAGTAGGGCGGTGTTTGTGATGCTCCACCCTTCGACCGTCACATCCGTGTGGCGCGTCTTCATTAGACCGCCACAGTCCTTTCTTCTCTAGAGTGTAACGGCTCACCCTTAGACTGTCACCTCCGTGTAGCGGTCTAAAGGTGGAGCGTTACAGCCCTAGAGTCTTGCTTTCCGCAGTTTTAGTTTCTGTTTGTCTTGGCTTGTCCTTGTGGTCTTCCTGCTTTCCCGTGAACATCTTCTAACATCCTATGAGGGCTAAGACTATGCTATAAGGCAGCCATGAGTCTTCTTACTTGTCATTGTCTTGTTCCGATCAACTCGGGGTCACCCAGTGGTTGACATGAAGCCTTGTGTGTCTCGATGGTTCTGTCCAGTTCGAGACGTGGTTCTGGATGTCTCGAGGTATCATCCTACCACGATCTACGTGTCTAGGTCTGTTGAGGGTCCCCGGTGTTCCCTCAGGTCTTCGCGTGTCATTTCCTCCGACCGTGTCATTTTATCTGGCTTAGGAATAGACCGATTGGTGGCTTGTTCCACTGATTGTGATGATCTTGTCTCCGAGTCGTGAGACTCAAGGATCGTTACGTGAGTAGGTCTAGTTGCCTTGTCTGGAGTCTGTCGGTAGTGGCTGTGCTGCCATTAGTGCTCCGAAGTATGTGTCGTAGGGCGTTCTTGCCTGTCTGTACTTCAGCACTTGTGTTTTGAGTCTCCGTGTCTTGTGAGCCTTCACTAGTCTTAGCCTTACGTCACGTTTCTCTGTGACGGCTCTTGTAGTGGGGCACTTTCCCGGTTTACGGTTCTTAAGCTAGTTCCATGGGTTCCGGTCCAACCGTAGGGTTAGGCGGTGGGCCAGTGTGTACACAAGTGGTCAGGGGCTTTGGACTTACGTCGACGGGCGTAACCCTGACTAGTCACTCGTTACTGTAGTTCCTGTGTTATTCAGCGCGTGTCTGCGACTCTGCCGAGACTTTAGTGGTACCGTAGGCAAGACACTTATGTCGTAGTATAAGACGTCAGTGGATGCATCTGGCCGTTCTTCTAGTGTGGGGCACGCCAGTCACGTGGCACGTGACTCTTCACATTTCTTGTGCGTCATGACCTTCCAGGTTAGCCCTCTCGTGGCCATACTCGAGGTCAGTGTCCCATCGTATGCATGACGTTCTAGTCATGTGTGGGGCAGTGTGCACGACTTACTAGTCGTGTCGCCTATGTCTGCATCTGTCTAGGTCTTTCCTAGGTTTCTTTGTTTTCTTGCAGGTCTTTTCCAGCATCGACAGATGGGCAACTCTTGAGTTCGTCAGTTCAGAGTTACCCATCTGTTGCTTTTGTTATTTGGAGTAGCTCAAGGGCCGAGGTTAGTTCGGTAGCCGTGTTTTGTTCGGTACCAGCTTTCTAGTGGTAGTTTTCTTGCTTTGCTGCTACTACTGTTTTGTTGTTCCGTGTTACTGCGTGTTTTTCAGTGGGGATCCGCGTGACCCCTACTGGGCCAGTGACATGAGGCTCACCCCTACTTTTCAGGTGGGTGGCGTCGTTCTGCTTCCGCGGTTCCTGTGTGGCGTTTCCGTAGCAGCCAATTGGTACCTTCATTGGGCTTCCCCCGACTTTCTTGGTACGTCTTTCCTTTTTGTTGACTGTACTTTTAGACTACTTGTCTCTCCTTTGGACTGGACACTGGTATAATTGTTAAACTTAAATTGTTAATTAAAAAGTAATTTTATTTTTGCTACTTTAGCAAACCGATCTAATGAAATTTAAATGCTTACTGTCATATCTCTGTGGCTTCAATGTACTACACGACAATCCTTTTATCCCTTCAGAGCTTTACCGCTCTTGGGAGGTCTCGCGGGTTCCAAGTGGTATCGGGTCTACTCCGTAGTCCTATTGGGTATATCCGGTATCCGGGATCTGGGTCGTCACAGTTAGTATCAGAGCGTTGTTCTGTGAAGTACATGGGAATCTGAGATATACAGTCTCTAGAGTCCTTAAGTCCAGTACAGTCTTCAGTTTGCATTAGGTTTCGTGATTCTCGATTATTACTGTCGTGGGTCTTTTCTCGGTGAGCTGCTCGATGCATGACTCGTCCCCTATAGTTGTGTGATCAGCTGCCATTGTGCCTTGATGTAACCTAGCTTGCAGTTGTGTTCTATGGTTCTGTGTCCTGTACGGAGCCGGAATCCTGCGAGTGCTGCCGTTGTTGTTGTTTTTGTAAGTGCTGTTTCTCAATGATTTTGTCTATCTATCATTAGCACTTTGTGGATCAACTCATGTCGGTTCACTTTGCTATACTCTCTTCCCTGGTAGAGTTAGCTTGCGACTCGATTAGATGTCTCGTGGTCCGGTGCTGTTCTCTTATCGTTGTTTCTCGTGGTTCGTGTCATTTTATAGTTGTGGTGTCAGGTTATTCTTCCCTGCTTTTCCTTTGTTGGTCTTTAAATTTTGAGGACGAAATTTCTTAAAGGAGGGGAGGATGTAATACCCTGGATCCTTATTGGATCTTTATTAGGTCTTCCGAATCCTTTTTGGAGAGTTTCGGATCACTTTTGTAGCTCCCTAGTTGAGTTTGACGATCCGTGTGAGTTTTTCTCTCGTACTAATTACGGAACCCTACAGTGAGTTTATTTCTCAATTCTTCGACTCGCGGACGATACAGTTGCGATGTACTCTTCGCGAGGATCATTTCGACTATTTTTGCGTATTTTTTTGAATTAGTGCATTTTCTTGCTAATATCAGAATTTTTGAAAATTAGGAAAAATTCCTAATTTCTTTCCTTTTTCTTTTCCTTTCCTCTCTCCTCCTTCTCATTCCACCGCTGCATCCTCTCTCTCCCATTTTCTCTCCTCTCTCGCCCTCCCGGCTCTCGCTGTAGACGGAGGAGGCTCGTGGGCGAGGTGGCGACGGCGTGGGGTCCATGAGGTGTGCGATCGGGCGAGGATCAGATCGGTTTTGGCGCGATCCCGAATGGTGGATTCAAAGCTGACGGTTGAGTTTGCGTTATGGTTTTCGATGCGGTTTAATCGTCTTGGCACTCGGTTTCTTCGGTGGAGGTAGGGAGACGGATCATCACTTCCTCCTGCACATTTTCCCTGCTTCTGTGTGAGGTTTGGTGCTCAAACGGGCTAGATCGGGCCAGTTCTAGCAAAATCGTCATTTTCACGATTTGTAGGGTTCGCCGGAAAATGGCAACCATTCTTAGTCTAGTTAGTGTCAAAATGACCGATGGGATGTCTGGATCCCATTCCTATAAGTTTCATAGTGTTTGGTCGCCATTCGGGGCCGGTAGGAGTCCGAGAACCTCGATGACTCATTAAGGGTCGATTCGTCAGAATCGCCCGGATCTTGCATTTTAACGCGTGCATGTGGTATTTTTAGCTTCCAGAAGTTGTTTTTCGTCGTGTGGCTTTGTTTCCCCTGTGCTTCGACGTGAATGGGGCGTGGAACGGGCCGATTCAGCCATTCCACTATTTTCCCGCCGTGACGGTGTAGCGGTCATTCCAGTGACCGTTAGAGGTCTCTGACAGCCCTACGATAGACCGCCACAGCCGTTGGTCATTTTGGTTCTTCGAGGCTGGGTCAGTATGACGGCCCAATGTAGGACTGTCACACGACTTTGACGAGCCTATTTTGGTGCGTCACAGCCTGGGTGTTTCTCGAAGACCGTGTCTATTGGTTGGCCCTAACGGCCCAGCCCTTGTGCGTTAGAGGGTTGTAACGCACCAACATTAGGCCGTCACACGTCCTTTCTGTCTTGGGTTATTGAGTAGGGCGGTGTCTGTGATGCTCCATCCTTCGACCGTCACATCCGTGAGGCCCGTCTTCATTAGACCGCCACAGTCCTTTCTTCTCAAGAGTGTAACGGCTCACCCTTAGACCATCACCTCCGTTTAGCGGTCTAAAGGTGGAGCATTACAGCCGTAGAGTCCTGCTTTCAGCAGTTTTAGTTTCCATTTATCTTGGCTTGTCCTTGTGGTCTGCCTGCTTTCC
Source organism: Amorphophallus konjac (assembly GCA_022559845.1). Taxonomy (NCBI): domain Eukaryota; kingdom Viridiplantae; phylum Streptophyta; class Magnoliopsida; order Alismatales; family Araceae; genus Amorphophallus; species Amorphophallus konjac. Next base: position 307,733,708 of record CM040123.1, on the reverse strand, counting down.
CGTGAACGTCTTCTAACATCTTATGAGGCCTAAGACTACGCTATAAGGTAGCCAGGAGTCTTCTTACTTGTCATTGTCTGGTTCCGGTCAACCCGGGGTCACCCAGTGGTTGACATGAAGCCTTGTGTGTCTCAACGGTTATGTCCTATTCGAGACGTGGTTCTGGATGCCTCGAGGTATCATCCTACCTCGGTCTACGTGTCTAGGTCTGCTGAGGGTCCCCAGTGTTCCCTCAGGTCTCCGCGTGTTGTTTCCTCCGACCGTGTCATTCTCTCTGGCATAGGAATAGACCGATTGGCGGCTTGTTTCGCTGATTGTGACGATCTTGCCTCCGAGTCGTGAGACTCAAGGATCGTTACGTGAGTAGGTCTAGTTGCCTTGTCCTGAGTCTGTCTGCAGTGGCTGTGCTGCCATTGGTGCTCTGAAGTACGTGTCACAGGGCGTTCTTGCCTGTCTGTACTTCAGCACTTGTGTTTTAAGTCTCCGTGTCTTGTGAGCCTGCACTAGTCGTAGCCTTACATCACGTTTCTCTGTGACGGCTCTTGTAGCGGGGCACTTTCCTGGTTTACGGTTCTTAAGCTTGTTCCGTGGGCTCCCGGTCCAACCGTAGCGTCCTTCGGTGGGGGAATACTAGCTAGAGGCCTGGCTTAGGCAGTGGGCCAGTGTGTGAACACGTGGTCAGGGGCTTTGGACTTACGTCGACGGGCGTAACCCTGACTAGTCACTCGTTACTGTAGTTCCTGTGTTGTTCATCGCGTGTCTGCGACTCTGCCGAGACTTTAGCGAACCCTAGGCGAGACACTTGTGGCGCAATATAAGTCGTCAGTGGATGCATCTAGCCGTTCTTCTAGTGTGGGGCACGCCAGTCATGTGGCACGTGACTCTCCGACTTTCTTGTGCGTCGTGACCTCCAGGGTTAGCCCTCTCGTGGCCGTACTCGAGGTCAGTGTCATGTCGTATGCATGACGTTCTAGTCATGTGTGGGGCAATGTACACGACGTTCTAGTCATGTCGTCTATGTCTGCGTCTGTCTATGTCTTTCCTAGGTTTCTTTGTTTTCTTGCAAGTCTTTTCCAGCGTCGACAGATGGGCAACTCCTGACTTCGTCAGTTCAGAGTTACCCATCTGTTGTTCTTGTTATTTGGAGTTGCTCAGGTGCCGAGGTTAGTTCGGTAGCCGTGTTTTGTTTGGTATGGCTTTTTCATTTTCTTTTAGCTGTTCCTACTCCTTCCGTTCCGGTCTTCTTTTACAGCTTTCTAGTGGTAGTTTTCCTGCTTTTCTGTTACTGTTGTTTTGTTGTTCCGTGTTACTACGTGTTTTTTAGTGGGGATCCGCGTGACCCCTACTAGGCCAGTGACACGAGGCTCACCCCTACTTTTCAGGTAAGTGGCGTCGCTCTGCTTCCGCGGTTCCTATGTGGCGTGTCCGTAGCTGCCAGCTGGTACCTTCATCGGGCTTCCCCCCACTTTCTTGGTACGTCTTTCCTTTCTGTTGACTGTACTGTTAGACTGCTTGTCTCTCCTTTGGACTGGACTCTGGTATATTTGTTAAATTTAAACTGTTAATTAAAAAGTAATTTTATTTCTGCTACTTTAGCAAACCAATCTAATGAAATTTAAATGCTTACTGTCATATCTCTGTGGCTTCAATGTACTACACGACAATCCTTTTATCCCTTCGGAGCTTTACCGCTCTTGGGAGGACTCACGGGTTCCAAGTGGTATCGGGTCTACTCGGTAGTCCTATCGGGTATATCCGGTATCCGGGATCCAGGTCATCACAGTTGGTATCAAAGCGTTGTTGTGTGAAGTACTTGGGAATCTGAGATATACAGTCTCCAGAGTCCTTAAGTCCAGTACAGTCTTCAGCTGGCATTAGGTTTCGTGATTCTCGTTTATTGCTATCGTGGGTCTTTTCTCGGTGTGTTGCTCGATGCATGACTCGTCCCCTGTAGTCATGTGATCAGCTGCTGTTGTGCCTTGATGTAACCCAGCTTGCAGTTGTGTTCATGGTTCTGTGTCCTGTACGGAGCTAGAATCTTGCGATTGCTGCCGTTGTTGTTTTTGTAAGTGCTATTTCTCTATGATTTTGTCTGTCTATCATTAGCACTTTATGGACCAACTCATGTCGGTTCGCTTTGCTATACTCTCTTCCCTGGTAGAGTTAGCTTGCGACTCGATTAGATGTCTCGTGGTCCGGTGCTGTTGTCTTATCGTTGTTTCTCGTGGTTCGTGTCATTTTATAGTTGTAGTGTCGGGTTGTTCTTCCCTGCTTTTCCTTTGTTGGTCCTTAAATTTTGAGGACAAAATTTCTTAAAGGAGGGGAGGATGTAATGCCCTGGATCCTTATTGGATCTTTATTAGGTCTTTCAGATCCTTTTTGGAGTGTTTCGGATCGCTTTTGTAGCTTCCGAGTTGAGTTTGACGATCCGTGTTAGTTTTTCTCTCGTACTAGTTACGGAACCCTACGGTGAGTTTATTTCTCAATTCTTTGACTCGCGGACGATACATTTGCGATGTACTCTTCGCGAGGATGGTTTCGGCTATTTTTGCATATTTTTCTGAATTAGTGCATTTTCAGGCTAATATCAGAATTTTCAGAAATTAGGAAAAATTACTAATTTCTTTCCTTTTTCTTTTCCTTTCCTCTCTCCTCCTTCTCATTTCACCGCCGCATCCTCTCTCTTCCATTTTCTCTCCTCTCTCGCCCTCCCGGCTCTGGCTGCAGACGTAAGAGGCTCGTGGGCGAGGTGGCGACGACGTGGGGTCCATGAGGTGCGCGATCGGGCGATGATCGGATCGGTTTTGGCACGATCCCGAACGGTGGATTCAAAGCCGATGGTTGAGTTTGTGTTGTGGTTTTCGACGCGGTTTAGTCGCCTCAACGCTCGATTTCTTCGGTGGAGGTAGGGAGACGGATCACCACTTCCTCCTGCACGTTTTCCCTGCTTCTGTGCGAGGTTTGGTGCTCAAACGGGCTAGATCGGGCCAGTTCTAGCAAAATCATCATTTTCACGGTTTGTAGGGTTCGTCAAAAAATGGCAACCATTCTTAATCCAGTTAGTGTCAAAATGACCGCTGGGATGTCTGGATCCCATTCATGTAAGTTTCGTAGTGTTTGGTCACCATTCGGGGCCGGTAAGAGTCCGAGAACCTCGGTGACTCTTTAAGGGTCGATTCTTCGGAATCGCCCTGATCTTGCGTTTTAACGCATGCATGTGGTCTTTTTAGCTTCCAGAAGTTGTTTTTCATCGTGTGGCTCTGTTTCCCCTACGCTTCGGCGTGAATGGGGCGTGGAACGGGCCGATTCGACCATTCCACTATTTTTCCCGCCGTGACGGTGTAACGGTCATTCCAGTGACCGTCAGAGGTCTCTGACGGCCCTACGATAGACCGCCACAGCCGTTGGTAATTTTGGTTCTTCAGAGATGGGTCAGTGTGACGGCCCAATGTAGGACCGTCACACGACTCTAATGCGCCTATGTTGGTGCGTCACAGCTTGGGCATTTCTCGAAGACCATGTCTGTCGGCTGGCCCTAACGGCCCCGCCCTTGTGGGTTAGAGGGTTGTAATGCGCCTACATTAGGCCGTCATGTGTCTTGTCTGTCTTGGGTTATTGAGTAGGGTGGTGTCTGTGACGCTCCATCCTTCGACCGTCACATCCGTGTGGCGCGTCTTCATTAGACCGCCATAGTCATTTCTTCTCTAGAGTGTAACAGCTCACCCTTAGACCGTCACCTCTGTGTATCGGTCTAAAGGTGGAGCGTTATAGCCCTAGAGTCCTACTTTCCGCAATTTTAGTTTCTGTTTGTCTTGGCTTGTCCTTGTGGTCTTCCTGCTTTCCCGTGAACATCTTCTAACATCCTATGAGGGCTAAGGCTACGCTATAAGGTCGCCTGATGGGAATCGACGCCGAGCATGTATATTTTATTTTGTATTTATGTCCTTTAATTTATTTTTATATCCATGGGAAAGTATATGCGCAATTGTAAGGCTTTGTAAGCCAATGCGTTATTCCCTTAGATTGTGTGGGTTTTTATGCAATTGTGTAGTAGGTCCAGCAAGGGGGCCCACAGCCCTTTCCCATTGGTTCACCTAGGCCATGTGGGACTGGTCAAACCATCCTAGGTGGCCATCTAGAAGGTTTGAATGTCAATTGACCACATGGGAGACAAGTGGATTAAAAATTCAAAGGTAGGCTACCTACCTCACCTACCTTGTCCGCCCATTAGAATTAATTAGGAATTTCATTTTTTTTATTTTATTTGGATCAAATATGAAGTCCCTTAAATGCCCCTCTAGATCCTAGATCTAAGGGTATTCATGATCTTTTTTTATTTATTATATAAGTCATGTATTTCTATTATTCTAGAATTAATGAAATGAGAAAAGGCATTGTGCAAGACTCCCCCTTGAGTGATTTTCGACCTCCCCTCTCTCTCCCTCTGGTTTCTTCATCCCCAACCCCCATTCTAGAGTGATATCTCCTCCCCCTCAATCTCTGAGTTCATCGGTGCCGCCACCGTTCGTGCCGCCATCGCGCCGCCGCGAAGCCGTCTTCGGTGTTCTGTCCATCCAGGATAGAGGCAACTTCCCCGAATTTCTGCTCCCACCTCCCACCTCCTATGGAGATACAATTTTTAGGAGTGGTTCACCTCTCGAACCCTTATCTTCACAAAAAATTTCAAGTCATATTTCCTTCATTTGGTATTTTTCCATTTTCGTTCAAACTGTCATTCTAGTTCTGCCAGATCTCTATCTGCAGTGATAGTTTCCCTGAGTTTTCCATTTCCCGACTAGCTTTTGAATTTTCTTGGAACCCCAATTTTACTGGGAGTTCTGTCCACCCTCCTGTACCTCTCAACATTTTCGTGGAATTTAGAAAGTTCGTTTCATATTTTTAGAAATTTCTGTCCCAACTAATCTACAGTTCTGTCGGCATCAATCCAGATCCGACCACAGTCCAGTGTAAACTCTCTAAAAACTCCATGCCACCATATTCTCCAGATCTAAAAATAGTCCCGGTTTCCTCTCTTGATTTCCTACAACTTTTCTGAAGTACACAACTTCAGATTCGGACGTCTACTTTACGGTCAAAGGTGATCCACAGGAAAGTTCCCTGCTGATCTGAGAGTTCGGGTACTGTACAACAGCAGCTTAGAAAATCGGTCAAGACCAGATCTGGAGCACTCCTGATGTGATACCCCCTAGGACTTAGACAAGCAAGCACATTCACAATCAAAAGGGCCAATTTGGGCCACCGCTCTCCCGTCGCTCACCCAAGTCCCGGGGTAACTTGGCAATGCCAAGGTGAGGTTGAGGGGTTGGACCCTTGCTGGTAGAGGGCCAGCAAGGCCAAGATTAGATTCCCAATGGATGTGGATGCCCAATTCAATGGGGCCGACAAAGTGCCAATGGCACCGGTTACTCTCTTCCCACGGTGATCACTCAAGACAACGGGGCTTGAGGATCAAGCTCTCACTCTCACGGGCAGCGGAACTAAGAACTAATATTGAAAGACAAGCACTAAAGGGAGTGAGGTTTGAGCACTTACTCGACCGGTTTGAAGAAACCGGTCCCACTCGGAGATGAGGGCGAGCGGGGAGGCGAGTGGATCCCCACACGCCGCGGCGGTGTAGCTTAACCTGCTCAATCCGATTACAACACTACTCCTCTCGCAGGAGGGGGACCTTGGGGTGGGGGATAATGGATATTACAGCCAAAACTACCTCCACGGAGGGAGGGGCCTTCAGCCGGCCAAGCGGGGAGGGGAATTGGAGAAAGGAACACCGAAGACGGGAGGTTGCCGATTCTGCCCGATTCTGTGGGTGCTGATAGGTGACTTAAGAGTTGACTGTTGCAGCCGCTAACGAATTTTTTTGGGGGTGAAACCACCTGGGAAATCTTCGTAGGAGGTAGGGGAATTCGTCCAATTTTTTTTAATTTCTTCTGTCCTCGATGCCGGTCTGGGTGGTGGTCCGAACAGGGAGGCAGACTCTCGGACTGGCAGCTCTTGATTTCCAACAGCAGGTTGCAGAGGATGTCCCGACAGCTCCCGAACTCGGAATCAAGCACCGTCAGAGTCGTTGGAACCGTGGACGAGCCCTCTTCGCCAAAACACTGACGAGGAAGCCAAACGATGCTGGAGAAGGCTAGGGGACTCTGAACACTGCTGACAGGTCGGTGCAGACTGTGGGTAGCAAAACTACTTAGCTGAGGGAGAAAATAGATAACTCCTGTTACAGGATGCCGAACGGAGTTCTGCTTCTTGATTCTAGAAGTAAACAGGGAGAGGAAGAACTTTGCGGAAGAGCTCTTGAGCTGATTCTTCCGAGGTTCATCATGGTGAAGCTTCTACTCCAGTTCTGGTACTCAGCAGGGGTAGCTCTGCGCAGTTGTGGGAGAACGGAGCTCTCGGGTAGCACACAGCTCGGATGAATATGAAACCACCGCCGTTACGAAGAAGACCGGTAGACGCTTCCGTGGATACCTCTTGGGTTTTCAGATTCGTTGGAATGTGATCGGGGTCACCTCTGCAATCTGCTACTCTTCTACTGCCTGCGAACTGAAAACTGGAGGTTGAAGATGATGGGGGGAAATGGGGTATATGGGAGGGGAAATGGAGGTGGATGAGTGTGGGGAGAACCCTGGCTGTGAGGAGGTCTAGGAGGGGGTGTTCCAAGATGTGGGGGGGGATGAATAGGGTCTGTAAGGGGGTCTAACAGGTGGTGGGAGGAGGAGCTACGAATTTGGGCTTGGAGGGAGAAGGGGGAAGGTGAGGGGGGCACAAGTGGGTGGAGGGAATGTGAGTTTGAATTTCTTTAATGTGGGGTGATCAATGGTGGTCTTGGGGATGGGAAGAGGTGCCTTGGGAAGGTGGAGGGCTACTTGGGGAAGGGGATGGGTAGTTGGGGGTTGGAGGGTGGGGTGTGGATTGGTGGAGGGTCTATTGGGACTAGGGGGAAGTAATGATGGCTTGTGGGAAGTTGTAGAGGAGTTAATGGAGGTAGGTGGGAGGGTGGAGGTGGTTGGGAGGGGAGGAGAGAGAAAATTTTCGAAATTGGGTGTGGAGGAGAGAGAAAGGAGAGTGAAAGAGAGAAATTAAGAGAGGGATGAGTGGGGAATCTCTCCCCTAGGGTCTCTCACCCAAATAATGGAATCTCTCCACTAGATAAGAAGTTTGAACTCTCAAAATGACAAGTTTTTCATTCATTGATTCATTCCCTTGAAATGGGGGGGGGGAATGGGGCCCTATATATAGGCAACCTACATTTTACAATAAGACCCTGACAATTGACTCAATGACAAATAACCGAGGGGGTAGGGGGAGCCCTTGGGCCAAGCCCAATGAATTGGGCCCAATAGCTAACTAGACAACCTAATGACACTCAAACTTAGGGAAATAAACACAATACCTAGGAACATGACTCAAATAAAAGGGAAAATATATCAAATGACTCAAATAAAAATTACATAGGACTCAAAATTAAATAACTAGACCATGCCGGATGCAACCGGGGCGAGGAGACGAGTTGTGAACGTGGGCATGGGAGGTGATGTCCCCATCATACTCCCGAGGTGCGGAGAACTCGACTCCGTCGAGTAAGTGTCATTCCCTCCTTGGAGGGTGTAGAAGTGGTACTACCCTCAAGTCTTCTGAACGAGACCGATCCATCCACCTGCCGAGATAGCGCTCGTATACCTTGCTCCTAGTGGTAGTGGCCTGTTCATCCAATATTCGTTCAATGCGCTCACGCTGGGCTCTCTTGGCTGGTGGACTCTCCTCACGGGTGGGTGCTCTCTCAATGGAGGGAATAGGCTCAATATCCTCACTAGGTACCACCGTGGGTCCCTTATATGGCACTAGGTCGGCTACATTGAATATAGGACTCACTCCATACTCCTCAGGGAGATCTAACTCACAGGCATTAGCACCAATGCGCCTCAGGACCTGGAAGGGACCAGCCCCACGTAGCCTCAATTTGGAGATGACTCACGGGGAGAGCCTCTTCTTCCTCACCATCACAAAGTCACCCACGTGGAATTCTTGGTGACGCCTAAGGGAGTCAGCCTGCCTCTTATAGATCTCATTTTCCTTACTTATGTGCTTGCAAAGGCTTTCATGTAATTTTGTGAATGTTGACATTCTAGGGGTGATGGGTGGACCTGGGCAACCAAAAGTAGACCAATCATGCTTTGACGCCAGGAAGACTTTGATGGAATGTGGAGGACCGGGGCATCCATAGGTGATCCGGTCATGCATGGGGGTGACAAATGCTGGGGGACCCAGACATCCATGAATACTCCTATCATGCCTACGACTCATGATGAGTGAAGGTGAACCACTACATCCGAATTTGGACCACTCATGCTTTCTACTTGACATGTGGGTGATATGAATGAATGGACCCAACATAGTGTTCATGCCAAGCGGTGTGGTAAGCCTAGACACATGCATGTTTTTCCTAAAGGTGACTTTCATGTGTATAGGTGTGGGACAACCCTTTAACTGCCATTGGAAAGGATCGAATGGATCTAAGAAGGTGGTCATCATGGGGTGGGGCACAACCTTATTACCTAGGGGTATGTGGCCCAAGGTCATGATTCCCAAGGTGTAACCCGGGTCTAGGATGGGGTGAATTAGGTCTAACATGGTGGGTTGGGATAGGGAATGGTGGGTGGTGGATAAGGTGGTTGGATCACATGGGGAACTAGACTCCCATAGGAAGGGATCAAAGGGGTCGTGGAAAGGTCTTCCTAGAGGGAGGCACTCTATGTCTTCAAGGTTCCCAAATTGTGAGTCATCTTCCTCTAAGGTAATTGGGCCAAGGTTTCTAGTTGGTTGACTAATCAAAGTATTTGAGATCTCAATGGTAGGGGAGTGAATCGAGATGGGTTCTTCTACCATAGGGAGAAGGAAAAGGAGGTCGCTAGTGTAGCAACCAATGGTATAGACCGAGGTGATTGACCCGATGCATAGGTGTAGGAGGCCAAGGCTCCTAGGTTGTTCGGCCATAGGGGTTGATAAGTGTTCATTTTCGATGATAATTCATCACATGTACACCGTTTTATGTGCATATAATTAGATAATTAAGCATGTCCCATCATTAATCTCAACTTTACATGTACATTAAGTATTTCACGTAAATTGATTAATTTGGTGATATTATTTAATGAATTAAAGTTGAGGGCCATGAGTATTAATTCTTCATTGCATAATTAATCATGAGCATTTAAGATTTATGTGCACATTATGATACTTTTTATGGACTAAAGTGCAATTATGTGTGTGTAGGACACCAAAGGCAATTACAAAAGAAGCCGAGGGCAAAACTGTCATCACTACTTTGACCAAGTCAAAAGCACATATTTTGATTGGAGGGAAAAGAAATTTTAAAAGTTTGAAATTGAAGAAAAGAAACACATATTTCGATTGGAGGGAAAATTGAATTCAAAGTTTGAAATAAAGGAGAGGAATGATGAGCCTTGGGAAGGGGGTTGTCCAAAGACCAAGGAGGGTGTACTCACCTACTTTTTCTCTTCCCCATGCATCATATTCTACTTAAATCCTATCCATCCACCTCCTTTGATACAATCTCCACCCTCCATCTACCCAACTTTTCCTATAAATAACCCATGACAAGAAGGAGAAGGGTGTTCTTCTTTTGGCAATTTCTCTCCCAACCTTAGGTCTCCGAGTTCTCCCTTGTAAGTTCGTTTTCAGCTCATGCACTCTTCATCAAAGTTCTTTGTTTTTAAGTTCTCTACAACTTCTTCTTCTGGAGCATCTTCTAGTTCCTTCTAGTTTTTAAGCTATTTCGTATTTTTCACTGTGCTATCCTGTTCATCTGCAAACCCATGTTTCTCTCTGATCGTTCCCATATTTCTCCCCCTTCTAGTCATTTTCATCTCCTGCTGTCTTCATGAAAGTTCTTTATTTTTACGTTCTCTACAACTTCTTCTTCTGCACCATCTTCTAATTCCTTCTGGTTTTCAATCTATTATGTGTTTTTCACTGTGCTGTCCTGTGATTTCACTATTCATCCGAGGTTCTAGCTTTTGTTATTTCTCAGTTTTGAAGTCCTTCCACTCTTCTTTTCTCTCTGCGTTCTTCATCAAAGTTCTTCCTCTTATGTATATCTAGATTTTCTTCTTCTATCACTTCCTCCAATTCTTCTTTGTTTACGAGTTATATTTATTTTCTCACTATTTTACTCTCTCATCTTCTTCTTTCTTCATCTCCACACAAACCCTTCCACATTTCTCTCTATATTTCTCTCCCTTTTTATCCTCCACAACTCCCCTTTCATGGCGGCGTGCATATCAAGACGGGCGACGTTCCAAGGCTCGTGACGTGGACGGCGACGGCTTCTTCATTCACCTCTTTCCACGGCGATCTCTTTCAAGGCGGAGCGATCCTCTCCAAGGCTCGGCGAGGAGGAGACGACGGCGTCATCACCATTGCTACTACCATCTTCACACCTTAGGCTCCTCTTTTTGTTATTACTTTAATTTTATTTCACTTCATTGTAATCTCATTGTGTCATTAGTGTAAACTTGTTTCACATTTCATGTACTCTTTCTTTTAAGTTAATGAAAGTTGTTCTCTTGATCTAGTTCTTGATCTTCTTCCATCTATACCTCTTTCTTCTATCTCTTCTTTTCACTTCATGCAATTATTTTCTATAGCATAGGTGCATAGTCATAGGTTTTTTTTAATTAAGTGTTTGGTTTGTTCTTCATTTCACTATTTTCTTTAAACAAAATAAAATCACAAGTGTTTTCTAAAGGACTCCAAAGTTTTTAACTTTAAAAATCTCTTCTTCGCTGTGGATTCGACCCTTCTCACCACCTTATTACGTCTTACCTTCATCTAGTGCGAGTTGGAAATTTTAAGATTGATACGCATATTTTAAACGACGAACTTTCGCGTTATCAATTTTTGGCGCCGTTGCCGGGGAAGAATGATGATTTTTGATTTAAGAACTTTGTTTTCCTTGTGTATATAATGTACTAATAAAGCACTCTTTTTTTTTACAGGTTAAAAACAAAACCCAGAAAAATTAGAGGTAAGTTTGCATTTCTTTCTTTCATCTTTTGAGTTTGTCATTTATTTCAAAAGAGAGAGAGAGAGAGAGAGAGAGAGAGAACGAGGGATTGCGCATCAAGTAAGTATTCAAACCTATTGCTCTCATTTTGTGTCATTTCCTTAATGATCCTTGCATATTATGGTTAGATAGGTTCACAAAATAATTAAAAAAAAACTCTTCACTTGAACCCAATAAAAAATCATCATTCCAAGAGTAGAAATCACACTTTCATGCTCTAAGTCATGCATCATTTAGGATAGAAGTTTTTTTCCTTGTTGTTTAACTTTAGTCATTGCATTTTGGAGATTGCGAGGGGCAAGGTGAGTTCTTTTCTAATCTTTTTCTTAATCACATACTCATGCATACTTGCATAGAACCCCTTGTTTGAACTTGGTTTGTTGCATATCATTCTAAAATATTTTAAGGGCAACACCCATAAGCAAGATAAGGTGGGGATTTCATCACCCTTCCTTAGCCCACAAACCATAATTTCCTTCATCTTTGCATCACCTTGACCCTAAATAAAATTCAATAGACGTTGGCCCTAGGTTCACACTGTGGTTCTTGTGTTATTTGGGCTTACCCTCTTATGAAAACCGGTGCCTAAGGCAAGACGGTCGGACGGCAAACGCCTTAAGCGGGCTAGTGGTTTGTAATTAGGTCCCTACGAAAGTAGGGGGAGCCTCCCACTACCCCACCCCTTACCTGGCCGGTGGAAATATTGAGGGTGAACTCAAGTTGCACTTTAGCCATTTTGTAAAACCCAATTTGTAGGTCTAAGTCACATCTAGGTCATTCGGTAATTTGTTTGACAACTTGTTTGTGTTTGCATAAAAAAAATAGAAACCAAAAATAAAAATAAAAATAAAAATAAAAACAAAAAAATCCTCATCTTCTCTCTCTTCGTCCTAGTTTGTGTCAAAACCAATATATATATATATATATATATAAGTCATCATAAAAAAAAAATCTCTCTCATCTCTCTTCGTCCTAGTTTATGCAAGGAAGAAGATCACAACATCTAAATCTACTAGGACCCATTCAGGAAATAGAGAGAGTCTTGTATCCAAGAGACGATTTCCAAGAAGATCTTATGGCCGAAAATCAAGGACCTCACCACCAAAATCTCATGGCCGAAAATCCCAATCCTCCAAAGCAAATGAAGGATTATTTCATTCCCAACCAATATCAACCTCCATCTTGCATTTACATTCCTCAAAATCAAGCCATCCATTATGAGATCAAGTCAAGCACAATTCAAATGCTCCCCTCATTTTATGGAAATACCAATGAGGACCCCTACAAGCACATTGATGATTTTTTAGAAATTTATTCCACGGTAAAAATCCAAAATTTCTCGGATGATGCCCTTAGATTGACCCTCTTTCCATTCTCACTTAAGGATAAGGCTAAATATTAGTTAGGCACTATAGGGAAGCCAATGAGAACTTGGGCCGAGATGCAACAAGAATTTTTGAAGAAGTTCTACCCTATAGGCTGCACCAATACTATGAGAAGGGCAATCACAGGTTTTACCCAAAGTCCAGGGGAACAAATGCATGAGTCATGGGAAAGACTCAAGGAATTACTTAGGAAGTGTCCTCACCATGGGTTGTCCAAATGGCAAATAGTCCAAGCTTTTTATGAAGGTCTATCCAATCAATTTAGACAAATGGTAGATGCATCATGTGGAGGGGCATTCATGAGCAAGAGTGAGGATGAGACGTATGATTTATTCGAAATGCTTAGTGAGAATTCTATCAATCATGCTTCTTTATCATCCTATGAGAGATCCATTGGGCCCTCCAAGCGGGCCGGATTATATGAGATCAAGGCCCGGGGTGATTTTGAACCAAGATTGGACATAAATCTCATCACTCAAAAGTTGGATAAAGTAGAGAGTCTGACTCAAAAGTTAGATCAACTCTTGACTTTGAAAGACCCTTCTTGCCAACCATCATCCCATTCCTACTTGGGTCAATCTGTCACTCCACATGAGGCATGCACTCTATGTGCAAGCCCATCCCATCACATCACGGAGTGTCCAACTGCGGCTCAATTATCCCCTGCCATCCAGGAGCAAGTCTTTGCAGCCCAAGGATTCTCTAAACCCAATAATGACCCATTTTCAAACACATACAATCCGGGCTGGAGGAATCACCCGAACTTTTCTTGGAAATCCCAACAAGCTCCACCTCAAGTAACCAACCCCTCTATTCATCAAGTCCAAAAGCAACCCATGCAAAGTCCATTTCAAACCCAACCCAACACCTTCAATCCATTTGGTAGAGGTCCACAAGCTCAATTCCTTCCTATGGGCTATTCATATTTTCAGTCTAATCAAGGCCAACCCACTTACCAACCTCTGCCTCAATCCAACTTTGAAGATAAATTCAATCAACTCCAACAAATTATCTTGAATCAACAATAATCCATTTCCAAGTTGGAAAGTCAAATAGGACAATTGGCGGAAGCTTCAATGAGAAGAGAAGTGGGTCAACTTCCAAGTCAACCTGTGGCCAACCCAAGAAACCAACCCCCGGGTTTTCCTCCACAACCGGGCCTCCTACCTCAACCCATCCCACAAGCCCAACCTAAAGGCCCACAATTTGAAAATGTAAAGGCTATTTCAACTTTGAGGAGTGGGAAGGTGTTAGATGACCCATACAAGGATGGAAAGGAGTTGCAAGATTCCATAGAAAAGAATCAAGATAATGAGGATGCAAGCAAGGAGGATTACACTCAAGATAAGTTGGGGGGAGATCCTAAAGGGAAAGGAAATGCCCATGAAGATCCAAATTTCTATCAACCCAAGGTCCCCTTTCCTAATGCCCTAGAACCGAAGCCCACTAAGACTAGGCCAGCCTAAAATGAGGAATTCATGGAGCTCTTTTCACAAGTTCACATCAATATTCCACTCCTAGATGCCATAAAACATGTTCCGGCCTACGCCAAATTCCTCAAAGAGTTTTGCACTCCAAGAAGAGGGCCCAAGTCGACCCCTAAGAAAATTTGGCTCTCCGAGGATGTTAGTGCGGTCTTGATGAACAATCTCCCTAGAAAGTTGAAGGATCCCGGTGCTTCCCTCATCTCATGTGATATAGGTGGTATAACCTTTGACCGTGCCCTCCTCGACTTAGGAGCTAGTGTCAACCTTTTACCCACATCTATTTATGAGCAATTTGATATAGGGGAACTCAAGCCAACCCCCGTCATTCTCCAACTGGCCGATCGCTCAGTCAAGACCCCTCGAGGTTTGATAGAGGATGTGATTGTGAAAGTCCATGATTGCTACTTCCCCGTTGATTTCCTCATTCTTGACATGGCCTCCTCCTCGGAGCTAAGTCACACCCCAATCATCCTAGGCCGCCCATTCCTTGCTACTGTAAAAGCCAACATCAATTGTGCTACGGGGACGATAGACATCTCATTCGGAGGTCAAAAAGTTTCTCTCAATGTGTTCAAAGCCTCCCAATATTTGGACCTAGATGAAGAATGCCACTTCATAGACATCTACGATGAACTTATTGAGAATGATCTGGGCATGGGTCAAATAAGGGAGGTCAATGCTCTTCAAGATTCCCCTCATCATAATACCATTTGGCATAAGGTTGAACCACTTCCAGTTTTGTAAGATGAACCAGCCCTTCCATCACTTGAAAGTCCTCCTAAACTTGAGCTTAAGCCCCTTCCGGACTCTCTCAAATATGCATTCCTAGGCCCTGATCAAACCCTTCCTGTTATCTTAGCTTCCAATCTTACCCCTACCCAAGAAACACTTCTCCTAGAAGTCCTTAGGACTCACAAGAGTGCCATAGGTTGGACAGTGGCCGATCTTAAGGGGATAAGTCCGTCTATTTGTATGCATCACATTTACATAGAGGACAACGCCAAACCTAGTCGGGAAATGCAAAGGAGGTTGAACCCGAACATGAAGGAGGTGGTGAAGAAGGAGGTTTTCAAATGGCTCGATGCGGGAATTATTTATCCCATATCGGATAGCCAATGGGTGAGTCCCACTCAAGTGGTTCCTAAGAAATCGGGACTCACCGTGGTCCAAAATGAACAAGGAGAAGATGTGCCCACTAGGCCCACCACGGGATGGAGAGTGTGCATCGATTATAGGAAACTCAATGCCATGACCAAAAAGGATCATTTTCCACTCCCCTTTATTGATCAAATTCTAGAGAAATTGGCGGGCCAAAGATATTTTTGTTTCCTAGATGGATATTCTGGGTACAATCAAGTGGCCATTTATCCGGAAGACCAAGAAAAGACCACATTCACTTGTCCATATGGAACATTTGCCTTTCGGAGAATGCCATTCGGTATTTGCAATGCACCGGTCACTTTTCAAAGGTGCATGATGGCCATTTTCTCTGATATGGTAGGAGAATTCTTGGAGATCTTTATGGATGATTTTTCTGTGTTTGGGGAGTCATTTGAAAACTGCTTGAAAAATTTGAAGAAAGTGCTTGCGAGATGTATTGAAACCAACCTTGTTCTTAGTTGGGAAAAGAGTCACTTCATGGTTCAAGATGGCATAGTGTTGGGCCATATTGTGTCCGAACGAGGTATAGAGGTGGATAAAGCCAAGATCGACCTTATTTCTAATCTCCCTCCTCCGACCTCTGTGAGGCAAATTCGTTCATTCCTCGGCCATGCCGGTTTTTACCGCCGGTTCATAATTAACTTTTCTAAGATTGCCCATCCGTTAACTCTTCTCTTGGCCAAAGACACTCCATTCCATTTAGATGCTGCCTGCTTTGAGGCTTTCAATACCCTTAAAGAGGCTTTGACCAAGGCACCCATTCTCCAATCTCCTAATTGGTCTTTGCCTTTTGAAATCATGTGTGATGCCTCCGACTATGCTATCGGGGCAGTTCTAGGCCAAAGAATTGACAAGTGTCCGGTAGTGATATATTATGCAAGTCGCACCCTCGCTGATGCTCAGCTTAACTACACCACCACGAAAAAGGAGCTATTAGCTGTTGTCTTTGCCCTTGAAAAGTTTCGATCATATCTCTTAGGGGCAAAAGTCATTGTGTACTCTGATCACTCAGCTCTCAAATATTTGTTCTCTAAAAAGGATGCCAAACCTTGACTCATTAGGTGGATCCTCCTACTCCAAGAATTTGATCTTGAGATCCGAGACAAAAAAGGTTCTGAGAATAAAGTTGCCGATCATCTTTCTCGGATTCTCACAACTGATAATGCTCCTTTGCAAGATTCATTTCCAGATGAACATCTCCTGTCCATCACCCATAGTCAACTCCCATGGTTCGCAGACATTGTCAATTACTTAGCTGTGAGACAAATTCCTAATGGGTGGTCTAAACATGAAAAAGACCATTTCTTTGCCAAAATCAAACACTATTGCTGGGAAGATCCTGAATTGTTCCACGTAGGTCCAGATCAAATAATTAGGAGATGTGTCCCTGAGGAAGAACAACAAAGCGTCCTGAATTTTTGTCACACTCTATCTTGTGGGGGACACTTCGCGGGAAAGAAAACAGCCGCCAAAGTGTTGCAAAGTGGATTCTTCTGGCCCACTCTCTTCAAAGACGCCTATGAATTTAGCAAGACTTATCTTAGGTGTCAAGCCATTGGAAACATGAGCAAACGCGATATGATGCCACTCAACCCCATTATAGTGGTCGAAATCTTTGATGTTTGGGGAATTGATTTTATGGGGCCCTTTCCACCATCATTCGGATATGAGTACATTCTTGTGGCAGTCGACTATGTGTCTAAATGGATTGAAGCCATTGCCACCCGAACTAATGATCATAAAGTTGTCATGAAGTTTGTCCGAAAGAATATATTTTCAAGGTTCGGGTGTCCGAGGGTGATCATTAGTGATGGAGGTTCTCATTTCACTCATGCCCAATTCCAAGCTCTTCTCGGGAAATATGGGATCACTCATAAGATTGCCACCCCCTATCACCCCCAAACAAGTGGCCAAGTGGAGACATCCAATAGAGAGATCAAAAATATCCTGCAGAAATCTGTTAGGCCCGATAGGAAGGATTGGTCCGAAAGATTGGATGACGCTCTTTGGGTCTATCGGACAGCATACAAAACCCCCATTGGAATGTCTCCATATAGGTTAATCTTTGGAAAAGCTTGTCACCTACCTGTTGAGCTTGAGCATAGGGCCTATTGGGCTATTAAGCAGTTCAATTTTGACTTAGCCCAAGCCGGATCTCATAGGACCCTACAACTAAATGAGTTGGAGGAGCTGAGGAATGAAGCCTATGAAAATGCCAAGATTTATAAAGCCAAGACCAAAGCTTTCCATGATAAACACATTATGAGAAAATCATTTCAACCTGATCAAAAAGTTTGGCTCTTTAATACAAGGTTGCGCTTATTCCCCGAAAAATTAAAGTCTAGATGGGATGGACCATTTGTTATGCTCAAAGCCTTTGATCATGGTGCTGTCAAAATTCTAGACCCTAAAAATGGTCAAATTTTCACTGTCAATGGTCAGCGTCTCAAACTCTACTTGGAGAACACACAACTTCTATCAAAGGAATCAATCCCACTGAGTGACCCATGATAAATACAAGAATGTCGTCTGGCTGAAGACGTTAAATTTAGCGCTTGTTGGGAGGCAACCCAACCATTTCTCTTCAAAAATCTAGTGAGTCATTTTCATTTGTGTTTGTAGGAGCTGGAAGAAGTCGTTCGTAAAAATTGCCTACCAAAATAGCTACGTCTGCGCACCCCAGGTTGTACCTTTCCTTCCCAAGCATTCATGTATGCATTGTCATGTTCATATATTCTACATGTCATTGAGGACAATGCCATTCAAGTTGGGGGGGAGAGAAAAATTTTCATGATGTATATTGCACAACCTGATAGGAGTTTTATCTTGCATGTCATCATTCCATGAAAGTAGAAAGATGTAAACCCCATTTTGAGTTTCATGATTCATGCTCAATTTAAAAGTAATTCTGGAATAGAAAAGACTAGGGAGAATGATGATGGGAAATTTAGTTAATATAGCCATGGAAAACTGACATAAGAATCCCTTTAAAGTTCATGTGCACTTAAAAAAAAGGAAAAAAAAAAGAAGAAAGAAAAGAAATTCATGTTGTACACTAATGAAATAAGCAAGACAAGCCTTGTACTATTTTTGGTATGATGTCTGATATTCTGTACTTCTTAAGAAAAGAGATCTTTTTACAAAGCTTTCTGCCAAATTATCTATCAAATAAGCGTAATGGTACAAAAAAAAAAGAAAAAAAAGAAAAAAAATACACCATGAAAAATGCCCCTAGTCTTAGTAACCGGGCCTACTTCACCTAAGACGTGTTGAGGTTCGCGTAAAACGGAAAAGGGAACCTTGATCTGTGAAACCGGACCTGCTTCTCCTAAGGCAAGAGTCGAGGTTCGCGTTGAGCAGTGAAGGGTAGTGCAGCATCATGTGTGGTATAAAAGATCCCAAAGGGACAAAGTAATAAGGCAGATAAAAAGCTAATATACATAATGCTCTGATCTAAGATGTGCAGGATTGAAAGGCATTTGTTTAGAATAGCGAATGAGAGACGCAATTGTCTAAGCTGTGGATTTGGTAGTTATATATGCACAAGTGCTATTGAGCTTTGATTTGAATTCTTGGTCATGTAGTTCTTACGTAAGGCTAGTGTGTATTAATGATTCTAGATTCTTAATCTTTGGTTGATTCTATGAAGGGAGAGCTGGATATGAGAGTATGAATTTTATAAACTCTTGTTAGTCCTAAATTTTAATTTTATTTGCATTGTTAAGGGACTAGCAATGAATAAGTTGGGGGGTGTGATAAGTGTAGCAACCCTGATAAATTTAAAAGGAATAAATAAATCAAAATAGATTAAAATATTTAATAAATAAACGAAAGAGCTTGGAATAAAATAATTAAAACCCTGATGGAAATAACGCCTCAGATATAGGCGCTACTTTACAATAAAACGCCTTCGCCTAAGGCGTGTTTTAAGAAAGGACGCCCACACGTCAAGGCGTCAAATTTCAAACGACCAAAATAAATAAAAAGGGCAAGATAGCGTAACGTCCCTTGCATGGACGCGTTTCAACAATAAACGATGCTTGACAAGGCGTCAATTTAAATTCGACGCCCTGACCTAGGTCGCTAATTCAGTTTGAGTTTCGTTCGACCCAGGAGTCTATCCAGGGTAAGGTGATAACTATGAGAAAGAGTTCGAATGTAGTAATAACTCCAATATGGAAGTATTACTTCCAATCTAACACTAACTCTATTAGGATTCTAGAAATCCTATAAATAACCTACTGCTTGAACCGAGAACGCTATTTGGCGTTCGGAGTATTCTAAGGTATGTGAAGAACAGCAGGTTCTTCTTGTATCTCTGTTCGTCCGATTATCGATTTCATGAAAGAATACTAAATATTCTTATTCTTCTTCTCTTCTTACAGGTTAAGAAGATTAACGAGTAAGTTCTTCTTTCTTCCACCTTCAGTCAAGTATTATGAAGATAATACTAATGATCGTATATATATGTTCTCTGTAGGAAAGTCATCTTAACCTACTAAAGAACGTGGGTTCTTCTTCTACATCCTCTTACTACCCCTTGCTGCTATTAAGATCGAAAGCTTCAAAAGACTCTGTTTATAAACAGAGTATCGTTTTTCCCAGAACCTGCATCCGTTCATCTCCAGATCAACTATTAAGGTAGGATTTTCTCATGGAACATAGCCCAAACTACCATATAACTATAGATAATTATCATTGGTAGTTCATGCATATAATTTTCATGCGTTCTGGTTATTTTCTACGGAATTTTTGGAAGAAACGACCCTAACAAGGGCGTTAATTTAAAAGACACGACCATGCCCATGTCGTCAATTCCAGATTTGACGCCCTGCACACGGACGTTAATTCCTGTTAATTAATAAATAGCATGTTTAAAAATTAATTATCATTGCAAACATGATCCTAAATTAATGCATGGTCAATTTCTTGTAATCCTGCTATTTATTCTGGTCCTGACTATATACCATGTTCCTGAAATATTCATTACCTCGAAATTTATAAAATTGTGAATTCACGACCTTGACCAGGTCGTCTCTTGTTCAACTAACGCCCCAGACTAGGGCGCCTTTTTCCTGGTAACGCCCCTATCCAAGGCGCGTTTTCAACAAAATTATAGATTTTTAATATCCTGTAAAATAGCAATATTGGAAAGGACGACCTCTTTATATGTCGTCAAATTTAATATAAACGCCCCTGATTAAGGCGTTAATTTTACGAAAAATGACTTTACCAGAGTCACTACTTTCTGCATTACTGATTTTTCCCGATTGCTGTTATCCGAGGGTTTCACTATATGTATATATATATATATGTAGGCACTATTACTCCACTCCGTGAGTATAGTCCCATGTTTCATGATGTTTTATCGATCACCCTCAACTCTCATTGACATACAAGCTCTCCATTGGACATTCCGTTCCTTTGGACTAGCGAGTTAGTCATAGAGACCTCCGTAAGACTCCTCGTACCTTGGATTCCCTCAAGGTCGACTGAGCTGGTTGTACCCTAAAAACCCATTACACTATTGAATGCCATGTCACTCTAAAGAAACATGGTATACCGGCCCTTATGATATGCAAAGAGTATATCATGAGAATTCTTAATGGGATGATGATATCATGCCATTTGTTGATGTTCTTGTGGACCTCAATTCTATAATAAGAAAGAGGGTATCTTGCCTTTGATGTACTGTTCATGTGGACCTCAATTCTATATAAAGAATGTCCATACTTGTTTGTCCTGGTACCCGAGTTAAGGGAACCTAATTCCACCTAGTTTCATCGATCGTTGTGATTGTACCGTTGTTATCGCCTATCTATGTCCAATGTCGTATTTTTGGACTCCATTCTCTCAAAGTTATCCTACGTGTCTACAAGCTTAGATTGTTGAAATTCCCTATTGGCTATATATATACAAGAGTGGATGTCAAATATACATGATAAATGCCTGCGCATATAGGGCCCGATCTGGTCCTGGGAGGAGCACCCGAAAGTACTTGTGCCCATGGGAGTTGAATGATAAGGTATCTGGCATTATACCGAGTGCATGACTAGCTTGATTGGACATTCCACACAAATCTTGTACTTGACTCGTACTCGACTTGACATGGATTGCGTGACCCGAGAAAGGGTAATTACTTGCTTGCTTGATACATGATAGCCAAAGTTCTTGACATGACTTGCTAAAAAGTACTTGCTTGAATATCTTGTCATTTTTTTTCTTGAAAACTCATGACTAGTTCATCTTGCTGTCTTGCTTGATAAATTCTCTATCTTGTCGTTTTATGCGAGCATGCATAGCTATAGTGCATTCATGAAAGATGTAACTACTTAAACCCTTGCTAGTTCCTGAGATATAATTTCCTACTGAGCGTTCGCTCACTCCGTGTTTGTCCCTTACTTTTCAGGTAATTCCGACGACGAGGGAAGTCAATCGGATGGGAATGGTCAAGAGTGAAAGAGCTAGAGCTTTTCCAAGTGTCATCTAATTTTTTTTCCTATTTTCTTGAGTCAACTATGTACTTTTCCATTTTAATTGAATAGAGTATTGGATTTGTAATAGTCTATCCATTATGAAGTAAAGGATTGGGTTATCTTTCTATTTTGCGCATCTCTGTTTTGGTGCCGAATACACTACTACTCTGATTGACATGATTGATATAAACTCGTCGCGCATATCTGAGTATCTTCCGCGCTCGGGGCGTGACAATAAGTGTTCATTTTCGATGATAATTCATCACATGTACACCGTTTTATGTGCATATAATTAGATAATTATGCATGTCCCATCATTAATCTCAACTTTACATGTAAATTAAGTATTTCACGTAAATTGATTAATTTGGTGATATTATTTAATGAATTAAAGTTGAGGGCCATGAGCATTAATTCTCCATTGCATAATTAATCATGAGCATTTAAGATTTATGTGCACATTATGATACTTTTTATGGACTAAAGTGCAATTATGTGTGTAGGACACCAAAGGCAATTATAAAAGAAGCCGAGGGCAAAACTGTCACCACTACTTTGACCAAGTCAAAAGCACATATTTTGATTGGAGGGAAAAGAAATTTTAAAAGTTTGAAATTGAAGAAAAGAAACACATATTTCGGTTGGAGGGAAAATTGAATTCAAAGTTTGAAATAAAGGAGATGAATGATGAGCCTTGGGAAGGGGGTTGTCCAAAGCCCAAGGAGGGTGTACTCACCTACTTTTTCTCTTCCCCATGCATCATATTCTACTTAAATCCTATCCATCCACCTCCTTTGATACAATCTCCACCCTCCATCTACCCAACTTTTCCTATAAATAGCCCATGACAAGAAGGAGAAGGGTGTTCTTCTTTTGGTAATTTCTCTCCCAACCTTAGGTCTCCGAGTTCTCCCTTGTAAGTTCGTTTTCAGCTCATGCACTCTTCATCAAAGTTTTTTGTTTTTAAGTTCTCTACAACTTCTTCTTCTGGAGCATCTTCTAGTTCCTTCTCGTTTTTAAGCTATTTCGTATTTTTCACTGTGCTATCCTGTTCATCTGCAAACCCATGTTTCTCTCTGATCTTTCCCCTATTTCTCCCCCTTCTAGTCATTTTCATCTCTTGCTGTCTTCATGAAAGTTCTTTATTTTTACGTTCTCTACAACTTCTTCTTCTGCACCATCTTCTATTTCCTTCTGGTTTTCAATCTATTATGTGTTTTTCACTGTGCTGTCCTGTGATTTCACTGTTCATCCGAGGTTCTAGCTTTTGTTATTTCTCAGTTTTGAAGTCCTTCCACTCTTCTTTTCTCTCTGCGTTCTTCATCAAAGTTCTTCCTCTTATGTATATCTAGATTTTCTTCTTCTATCACTTCCTCCAATTCTTCTTTGTTTACGAGTTATATTTATTTTCTCACTATTTTACTCTCTCATCTTCTTCTTTCTTCATCTCCACGCAAACCCTTCCACATTTCTCTCAATATTTCTCTCTCTTTTTGTCCTCCACAACTCCCCTTTCATGGCGGCGTGCATATCAAGACGGGCGACGTTCCAAGGCTCGTGACGTGGACGGCGACGGCTTCTTCATCCACCTCTTTCCACGGCGATCTCTTTCAAGGCGGAGCGATCCTCTCCAAGGCTCGGCGAGGAGGAGACGACGGCGTCATCACCATTGCTACTACCATCTTCACACCTTAGGCTCCTCTTTTTGTTATTGATTTAATTTTATTTCACTTCATTGTAATCTCATGGTGTCATTAGTGTAAACTTGTTTCACATTTCATGTACTCTTTCTTTTAAGTTAATGAAAGTTGTTCTCTTGATCTAGTTCTTGATCTTCTTCCATCTATACCTCTTTCTTCTATCTCTTCTTTCCACTTCATGCAATTATTTTCTATAGCATAGGTGCATAGTCATAGGTTTTTTTTAATTAAGTGTTTGGTTTGTTCTTCATTTCATTATTTTCTTTAAACAAAATAAAATCACAAGTGTTTTCTAAAGGACTCCAAGGTTTTTAACTTTAAAAATCTCTTCTTCTCTGTGGATTCGACCCTTCTCGCCACCTTATTACGTCTTACCTTCATCTAGTGCGAGTTAGAAATTTTAAGATTGATACGCATATTTTAAACGACGAACTTTCGCGTTATCAGGTGTCAACATGCTAGTGAACTCAATTTACCATGCTAAGCCTCTAAGAAAATCCTCTAAGGTCTCTACTTGATAAGATGCTTGGATTGTGGTGTGATAAGAGGAGATGGGCACTATGGGACGGTTTTCCTTCATGGGTGAGAAATCGTGGGCCGTGATCTCTCTTATTGGGCTCTTCTTTAGCCAACTGACAAGGGTTTCCCCTAAGATGAGATTAACTCCAACTAGAGATGGTGATGTAAGGTGAAGACCCTCGTGTGTTGTTTCTTCTTCAATTTGGGCTTGGGTTTCCTCTAAGGTGGAGAGTGGGTTTAGAGTGTTCACCACTATGGGGTGGGGTATGGGTTCTTCTTCCAAGGAGGTGAGAGGGGCTTTTGAGGGTGTGGTGATGATTGGGGCATGGTGTATCCGGGGTGGTAGGTAGTGGGAAACTTGGGTTAGGATAGGTGAGGGTAGTAGTGGAGGCTTTGGTGGGAGTTGGATTGGGGTAGGGAGAGGAAGATGGGTGGGTTGAAGGGGTTTGGGTTGATTTGTTTTGGGCGGAGTGTCTCTTGTTGGGGGTGATGGAGAGGTAGTGGTGGGGGTTACCATGGGCCTAGGTGGACAGTTGGCCATGGGGCCCAATTGGGTATGGGGACCTATGGTTGTGGTGTGGACTTGGAGGTGGGGTGTAAATGTAGTGGTTGGGGTGGGAGAGATGGGAAGTGGTAGGGAATGGGTGATTGGGGTCTTGGATTGACCGGTTGGAGATGAAGGAGTTGAAGTGCTCCTTGGACTTTTGTGATTTGAGTAGGAGGGAGAGGGTTGGAGAGTGTAGGTTTTCCTAAGCTCGACCTTCATCTCATCCCAAGTGCTAATGGGGGTCTCCCTGCGGATCCTTCTTAAACCTTCCACAACTAACCAATGAGTTTTAGCTTGTTTGGAGAGGTGTGCCTTGGCTAGCCTCATTCTCCTTTCTTCGTTCAAGGGGCAACTTTTAAAGAATTGGTCTAGGGAAATCTCCCAATCTAGGTAAAGGCTTGGGCTGTTGGATCCATCAAAGGCGGGGGTTTTGATTTTCAAGTGTTCTAAAAATATGGTTTCTAGATTTCCCCAAAGGTCACTCTCATTCACTCTTGGTGCACGGCTATTTCCTTCAAGTCGGTCGAGTCGAGACATGATATCTTCAAACCGATTAAGGACATTAGGTAGGGCTTCTATGATAGAGGTGTTGCTACCCACTTTGTTGGCAATGGAGCTTCCATGAGGATTTGCGCTTCTTGGGAAAGTTGATGGGGATGGATATGGCGGGTATGAAGTGGCCATTCTAGTGGACATGGGAGATGCAAACGAGGACTCTAAATACATAAACATGCCCTAGGACCAACTTGTGGAGAGACAAGTTGTGAACTTGCTCTGATACCAATTGATGTGATACCCCCTAGGACTTAGACAAGCAAGCACATTCACAATCAAAAGGGCCAATTTGGGCCACCGCTCTCCCGTCGCTCACCCAAGTCCCGGGGTAACTTGGCAATGCCAAGGTGAGGTTGAGGGGTTGGACTCTTGCTGGTAGAGGGCCAGCAAGGCCAAGATTTGATTCCCAATGGATGTGGATGCCCAATTCAATGGGGCCGACAAAGTGCCAATGGCACCGGTTACTCTCTTCCCACGGTGATCACTCAAGACAACGGGGCTTGAGGATCAAGCTCTCACTCTCACGGGCAGCGGAACTAAGAACTAATATTGAAAGACAAGCACTAAAGGGAGTGAGGTTTGAGCACTTACTCGACCGGTTTGAAGAAACCGGTCCCGCTCAGAGACGAGGGCGAGCAGGGAGGTGAGTGGATCCCCACACGCCGCGGCGGTGTAGCTTGACCTGCTCAATCCAATTACAACACTACTCCTCTCGCAGGAGGGGGACCTTGGGGTGGGGGTTAATGGATATTACAGCCAAAACTACATCCACGCAGGGAGGGGCCTTCAGCCGGCCAAGCGGGGAGGGGAATTGGAGAAAGGAACACCGAAGACAGGAGGTTGCCGATTCTGCCCGGTTCTGTGGGTGCTGACAGGTGACTAAAGAGTTGACTGCTGCAGCTGCTACCAAATTTTGTTGGGGGAAAAACCACCTTGGAAATCTTCGTAGGAGGTAGGGGAAGTCGTCCAATTTTCTTTAATTTCTTTTGTCGTCGATGCCGGTCTGGGTGGAGGCCCGAACAGGGAGGCAGACTCTCGGACTGGTAGCTCTTGATTTCCAACAGCAGGTTGCAGAGGATCTCCCGATAGCTCCCGAACTCGGAATCAAGCACCGTCGGAGTCATTAGAACCGTGGACGAGCCCTCTTCGCCCAAAAACTGACGGGGAAGCCAAACGATGCCGAAGAAGGCCAGGGGACTCTAAACACTGCTGATAGGTTGGTGCAGACTGTGGGTAGCAGAACTACATAGCTGAGGAAGAAAATAGATAACTCCTGCTACAGGATGCCGAACGGAGTTCCGCTTCTTGATTCTGAAAGTAGACAGGGAGAGGAAGAACTTTGCAGAAGAGCTCTTGAGCTGATTCTTCCGAGGTTCGTTTTGGTGAAGCTTCTACTCCGGTTCTGGTACTCTGCAGGGGCAGCTCTGCGCAGTTGTGGGAGAACGGAGCTCCCAGGCACACAGCTCGGATGAAGATGAAACCACCGCCGTTGCGAAGAAGACCGGTAGGCACTTCTGTGGATACCTCTTGGGCCTTCAGATTTGCTGGGATGTGATCGGGGTCGCCTCTGCAATCTGCTACTTTTCTACTGCCTGCGAACTGAAAACTAGAGGTTGAAGATGATGGAGGGAAATGGGGTATATGGGAGGGGAAATGGAGGTGGATGAGTGTGGGGAGAACCCTGGCTGTGAGGGGGTCTAGGAGGGGGTGTTCCAAGGTGTGGGGGTGGAAGAATAGGGTCTGGAAGGGGGTCTAACAGGTGGTGGAAGGAGGAGCTACGAATTTGGGCTTGGAGGGAGAAGGGGTAAGGTGAGGGGGGCACAAGTGGGTGGAGGGAATGTGAGTTTGAATTTCCTTTAATGTGGGGTGATCAATGGTGGTCTTGGGGATGGGAAGAGGTGCCTTGGGAAGGTGGAGGGCTGCTTGGGGAAGGGGATGGGTAGTTGGAGGTTGGAGGGTGGGGTGCGGATTGGTGGAGGGTCTATTGGGACTAGGGGGAAGTAATGATGGCTTGTGGGAAGTTGTAGAGGAGTTAATGGAGATAGGTGGGAGGGTGGAGGTGGTTGGGAGGGAAGGAGAGAGAAAATTTTCAAAATTGGGTGTGGAGGAGAGAGAAAGGAGAGTGAAAGAGAGAAATTAAGAGAGGGATGGGTGGGGAATCTCTCCCCTAGGGTCTCTCACCCAAATAATGGAATCTCACCACTAGATAAGAAGTTTGAACTCTCAAAATGGCAAGTTTTTCATTCATTGATTCATTCCCTTGAAATGGGGGGGAATGGGGCCCTATATATAGGTAACCCACATTTTACAATAAGACCCTGACAATTGACTCAATGACAAATAACCGAGGGGGTAGGGGGGAGCCCTTGGGCCAAGCCTAATGAATTGGGCCCAATAGCAAACTAGACAACCTAATGACACTCAAACTTAGGGAAATAAATACAATACCTAGGAACATGACTCAAATAAAAGGGAAAATACATCAAATGACTCAAATAAAAATTACATAGGACTCAAAATTAAATAACTAGACCATGCCGGATGCAATCGGGGCGAGGAGACGAGCTGTTAACGTGGGCATGGGAGGTGATGTCCCCATCAACTCCATTTTTTCTCTCTGGTGCTAGATCAAAGTATTTTGAGTTAGCTTTCCAACGGTGCCAGTTTTGTGTCGATCTGATATCGGGGCTGATCGCAGCGTCCGTTCTCGCCGGAGCGTGCGCCTGAAAATAGAACTGGCAGATCCGTGGCCGGTTATTCCGACCGGTGCCGAACGGAGCCGCCCGGCCTCCGGGCGACGTTCCAGCATGCCGCCATCCCAGGGAACGCTTCCTCAAGCGTCCCCACTATAGAGGTGCCATCGGGTCCCACACGGCCCCTCCGGACAGCACGTGGGCCCCACAGTCACGAGTTCGGGTGCTGCCAAAGCTACGCGAGAAGCCGCCCGTCAACCCGAAATCGGTCCTCCCGGGCCCCATTGTGTCGCCCTTTACCTCCCTGCGTGGAGTGGGCCATAAATCATTGCTGTAATCTTCATGTATTAACTATCTCGGGAGTACGAGTTCGGCCGGGTCCGTCGTCCCCACGCCGAGAGCGCGGAGGTATAGTATTCGCTCATATACTCGGTATTTTGCTTACTTCATATATATTTGTTTATGCCACTGCTAGAGGGCATGTGTAGGGGTATCTAGCTCGCTATATTTTTGTATCACCGCTACTGCAAGAGAGAGCGATACCGTCCCGTGACCCGATTCGGGCACAAGAGAGAGTTGACCACCCTAGCTCACTGCCGGTTTCTCAACCGTGCACGTCCGACGCTTCCCTCGTTAAGGGACAATCGCGAGCTCACCTAGAGTCTGAGGATCGCATATCATTTCGGAGTCGAGTCCGTGGTCCGTCCCGCATCAATTTGGTATCAGAGCGAGTCGAGTCTAGGGTAGTCTTTGCATAAGTCTTACATGCATCATGGCCTGAGTCGGTCTAGGTTGCATTTCACCCCAATAACCCGGTATATAAAAAGGTGTTGTCCGAACGTTAGGCTACGCCTATCGGGAAGGTCGCACACTTGCGCGAGTGATCTTCGGATCGATTAACTCCGCCCCGTAACGAGTCTTGGTGTCTTGTCCTTAGTGTGCATGCATCCCAACCTTGCATAGTCGGTCTAGTGTCATGTCCAAATGGCCTTGCCTATCCATTCCTAGGGATCCATTCCCACATTTTGGCAAATATGGCCAACCCATGCCGACCCGTCCAAGGCGATAGGTCCGTGTCCGAGTACATTCGGGACTATCATAAGTATTGGTTGGAATATTGCTTGGGAGAAGAGAGCACCACGACTGCCTTTCAATTTCGGAGAGGTTTGCGGCTTTACTTTCAAATCCAATGTCTTGGCCGCAATGCATTCTCTCTGGCGCAGTCCTATAAGGTCGCTCTGGAGGTCGAGCCATTTGAGTCTCAATTTAATGACGACCTACAACGAGTCGATGCTGCCCTGGCTGCCCTTCGACAAACATCTACCTCCCAACCAAGTCCCGAGCCGATCGAACTACCTACCCCATTGCCTTTACCACCCGTGAGTGCTCCATCACCACCATCTATGTCCGAACGTGATTCGGAACCATCTCATTTGGAGCCACCAAGGCCCGAGCCACCCATATTTCTAACGGGTACACTATACATCGTCGAGCCGCTTTCTAGTTGGCTCAAGAATGGCTTGGTCCCACCTCCCTTTCCATCCATGGACCCCATCCTACCTATAGTGCCGGTCAACTCATTCCATACCACATTTCGATCTAGTCACCATGTTGACACATTGGACGATCTTGTCATGGGATTAGATTCACAATGGAAGTTGACGCATCTTTTGGCGCGAGGCTTTGACCAACCTGCTAGTCTTAGCTTCACCCATCCGGCCTTCGGGTCCATTACCTCCGAGTGCACCGTGGGTTGTGTTACCACGGAGGTTCTTCTACTTCTCCCGCTACCGGACGAGCCCGACTTCATTACTTTTCTTCCGAGGGAGGAGTCATATCTCTTATACACGGTCTCATTTACCACGAGGGATGGAGGTGACCATCACCTTCATGAATTTCAAACATGGGACCATGTAATGGAGGGACCAAGGGGTCACATATTCTTTGACCCATTTGACCCCTACTCTAGTGGGCCCCGTGACCCATCACTTCCTTCATACCTTGTCGGGGAAGTCCACTTTCACACCCCTTTCCCACAGGTCGGGCCATCTATACCCACCAAACCCATCCTCGATACACCCACACCCGGCTCTTCCACATCCGGGTCTTCTAGCCCTCTCAAGTTCCCCAAATCCAAAGGGCCGTCCATACATGACTGGGTCATACTTGGACGTTTGGATGTTCCCCATGCCACCGATCTCCAGTTACGTCAAATGCATGCATGGCACACATTCGGGTGTCCTGGTCCGCCGTCACCCATGTACGGGTCGGACTAACCATAGATTTGTGTGGTTTGCATATGTGTGTTAGTGCATGGTGAGTCTGCATGTGTCTTGTGTAAGCTCGTTGCCGATCTCTTATGAGTAAGAGGCGAGTGGACTCGCTCGATGAGTATGGGATCGGTTCTACCTCTATACCCGGATCAGTCACCTACAGGGACCCAGCGGTGATTCCTAGTGAGTCTTCGAGCCATCTCCTCCCATTTTGAGAGTGCCCCACCCGGAGTGTCCACCTTAGCCATAGCAGTTCGTGCATATCGAGTATATATGGAATGAGTAGGTGACGATCACTTGGAGTGGAGCATACCCGCGTTACTTGGCACGGTGATGGGTCTGCCAGAGTACGCGAGCATCCATACCCCTACTCGACGGGGTCGAGTTCCTCCCACCCGGGGAGAGTTGATGGGAATCGACGCCGAGCATGTACATTTTATTTTGTATTTATGTCCTTTAGTTTATTTTTATATCCATGGGAAAGTATATGCGCAATTGTAAGGCTTTGTAAGCCAATGCGTCATTCCCTTGGATTGTGTGGGTTTTTGTGCAATTGTGTAGTAGGTCCAACTAGGGGGCCCACAGCCCTTTTCCATTGGTCCACCTAGGCCATGTGGGGCTGGTCAAACCATCCTAGGTGGCCATCTAGAAGGTTTGAATGTCAATTGACCACATGGGAGACAAGTGGATTAAAAATTCAAAGGTAGGCAACCTACCTCACCTACCTTGTCCCCCCATTAGAATTAATTAAGAATTTTATTTTTTTTATTTTATTTGGATCAAATATGAAGTCCCTTAAATACCCCTCCAGATCCTAGATCTAAGGGTATTCATGTCCTTTTTTTATTTATTATATAAGTCATGTATTTCTATTATTCTAGAATTAATGAAATAAGAAAAAGCATTGTGCAAGAGCCCCCCCTTGAGTGAATTTCGACCTCCCCCCTCTCTCCCTCTGGTTTCTTCATCCCCAACCCCCATTCTAGAGTGATATCTCCTCCCCCTCAATCTCTGAGTTCATCGGTGCTGCCGCCGCCGCCGTTCGTGCCGCCATCGCGCCGCCGCGAAGCCGTCTTCGGTGTTCTGTCCATCCAGGATAGAGGCAACTTCCCCGAATTTCTGCTCCTACCTCCCACCTCCTCTCGAGCTGAAATTTTCAGGAGTGGTTCACCTCTCAAACCCTTATCTTCACAAAAATTTTCAAGTTATATTTCCTTCATTTGGAATTTTTCCATTTTCGTTAAAACTGTCATTCTAGTTCTGCCAGATCTTTGTATATAGTGATAGTTTCCCCGAATTTTCCATTTCCCGACCACCTTTTGAATTTTCTTAGAGCCCCCAATTTTACTGGGAGTTCTGTCCACCATCCTCTACCTCTCCAAATTTTTGTGGAATTTAGAAAGTTCGTTTCATATTTTTAGAAATTCTTGTCCCAACTCATCTACAGTTCTATCTGCATCAGTCCAGATCCGACCACAGTCCAGTGTAAAATCTCTAAAACATCCATGCCACCATATTCTCCAGATCTAAAAATATTCCCGATTTTCGCTCTTGATTTCCTACAACTTTGCTGAAGAACACAACTTCAGATTCGGACGTCTACCTTACGGTCAAAGGCAATCCACAGGAAAGTTCTCTACCGATCTGAGAGTTCTGGTACTGTACAACAGCAGCTTAGAAATTCGGTCAGGGCCAGATCTGGAGCACTCCATTTTTTTTATCTGGTGCTAGATCGAATAATTTCGAGTTAGCTTTCCAACGGCACCAGTTTCGTGTCGATCTGACATCGGGGCTGATCGCAGCGTCCTTTCTTGCCGGAGCGCGCGCCTGAAAATAGAACCGGCAGATCCGTTGCCGGTTATTCCGACCGGTGCCGAACAGAGCCGCCCGGCCTCTGGGCGACGTTCCAGCGTGCCGCCATCCCAGGGAACGCTTCCTCAAGCGTCCCCACTATAGAGGTGCCACCGGGTCCCACACGGCCCCTCCGGACAGCACGTGGGCCCCACAGTCACGAGTTCGGGTGCTGCCGAAGCTACGCGAGAAGCCGCCCGTCAACCCGAAATCGGTCCTCCCGGGCCCCATTGTGTCACCCTTTACCTCCCTGCGTGGAGTTGGCCGGGTCCGTCGTCCCCACGCCGAGAGCGTGGAGGTATCGTATTCGCTCCTATACTCGGCATTTTGCTTACTTCATATATATTTATTTATGCCGCTGCTAGAGAGCATGTGTAGGGGTATCTAGCTCGCTATATTTTTGTATCACCGCTACTGTGAGAGAGGGCGATACCGTCCGGTGACCCGATCCGGGCACAGGAGAGAGTTGACCACCCTAGCTCACTGCCGGTTTCTCAACCGCGCACGTCCGAAGCTTCCCTCGTTAAGGGACAATCGCGAGCTCACCTAGAGTCTGAGGATCGCATATCATTTCGGAGTCGAGTCGTGGTCCATCCCGCATCACTGCCAGGAGTCTTCTTACTTGTCATTGTCTAGTTCCGGTCAACCCGGGGTCACCCAGTGGTTGACATGAAGCCTTGTGTGTCTCGACGATTCTGTCCAGTTCGAGACGTGGTTCTGGATGCCTCGAGGTATCATCCTACCTCAGTCTATGTGTCCAGGTCTGCTGAGAGTCCCCGGTGTTCCCTTAGGTCTCCGCGTGTCGTTTCCTCTGATTGTGTCATTTTCTCTGGCATAGGAATAGACCGATTGGCGGCTTGTTCCGCTGATTGTGACGATCTTGCCTCCGAGTTGTAAGACTCAAAGATCGTTACGTGAGTAGGTCTAGTTGCCTTGTCCTGAGTCTATCGGCAGTGGCTGTGATGTCATTGGTGCTCCAAAGTACATGTCGCAGGGCGTTCTTGCCTGTCTGTACTTCAGCACTTGTGTTTTGAGTCTCCGTGTCTTGTGAGCCTTCACTAGTCGTAGCCTTACGTCACATTTCTCTATGACGGCTCTTATAGCGGGGCAGTTTCCCAATTTACGGTTCTTAAGCTAGTTCTGTGGGCTCCCGGTCTAACCGTAGCATCCTTCGGTGGGGGAATACTAGCTAGAGGCCTGGCTTAGGCAGTGGGCCAGTGTGTGCACACGTGGTCAGGGGATTTGGACTTACGTCGACGGACGTAACCCTGAGTAGTCACTCGTTACTGTAGTTCCTGTGTTGTTCAGCGCGTGTCTGCGACTCTGCCGATGCTTTAGCAGTACCATAGGTGAGACACTTGTGGCGTAGTATAAGACGTCATTGGATGCATCTGGCCGTTCTTCTACTGTGGGGCACGCCAGTCAAGTGGCACGTGACTCTCCGCATTTCTTGTGCATCGTGACCTTCCGGGTTAGCCCTCTCATGGCCGTACTCAAGGTCAATGTCCTATCGTATGCATGACGTTATAGTCATGTGTGGGGTAGTGTGCATGACGTTCTAGTCGTGTCCTCTATGTTTGCATCTGTCTAGGTCTTTCCTAGGTTTCTTTGTTTTCTTGCAGGTCTTTTCCAGCGTCGATAGATGGGCAACTCCTGACTTCGTCAGTTCAGAGTTACCCATGTATTGCTGTTGTAATTTGGAGTAGCTCAAGGGCCGAGGTTCGTTCGGAAGCCGTGTTTTGTTCGGAATAGATTTTCCCTTTTCTTTTAGATGTTCCTACTCCTTCTGTTCCGGTCTTCTTTTACAGCTTTCTAGTGGTAGTTTTTCTGCTTTGCTGCTACTGCTGTTTTGTTGTTCCGTGTTACTGCGTGTTTTTCAATGGGGATCCGTGTGACCCCTACTAGGCCAGTGACATGAGGCTTACCCCTTATTTTCAGGTGGGTGGCGTCGTTCTGCTTCCGCGGTTCTTGTGTGGCGTGTCCGTAGCTGCCAGCTGGTACCTTCGTCGGGCTTCCCCCGACTTTCTTGGTACGTCTTTCCTTTCTGTTGACTGTACTGTTAGACTGCTTGTCTCTCCTTTAGTCTAGACTCTGGTATAATTGTTAAACTTAAACTGTTGATTAAAAAGTAATTTTATTTCTGCTACTTTAGCAAACCGATCTAATGAAATTTAATTTCTTACTGGTATATC
This sequence comes from Amorphophallus konjac, assembly GCA_022559845.1. Lineage (NCBI taxonomy): Eukaryota > Viridiplantae > Streptophyta > Magnoliopsida > Alismatales > Araceae > Amorphophallus > Amorphophallus konjac. The sequence goes on along the minus strand of CM040123.1, from coordinate 307,699,762 downwards.
TCTGTGGCTTCAATGTACTACACGATAATCCTTTTATCCCTTCGGAGCTTTACCGCTCTTGGGAGGTCTCGTGGGTTCCAAGTGGTATCGGGTCTACTCGGTAGTCCTATCGGGTATATCCGATATCCGGGATCCGGGTCGTCACAGCACTCCTCAGACAATGCCACAAGACAAGATGAGAAAGATCAAGCCCGACTAACAACAGCTTACAAGGAAGAGAAATCCTTGGTTCGCCCAAGCACTCTCTCAAACATGGCACCAAAAACATAACCTCAACACCTCAGGGGCTGCAAACCTCAAGCAAGGAAGGCCAAAACAATAGTAATCCCCACCAGGGAACATGCACGACCATCACCAACGACCAACCAAATCAGCCACCGGAAAATGACAAGGAAAAACTTGAACACCACACCACAGATTCATGCCTGCCGGTGAACTCTGCCAAGCGTAGCACAACCGAGACAAACACCACTACGAAAGAAGAACTCTCTGTTTCAATCCGACGAGAGCAAATCCATCATCACAGCGTAAACACAGAGCACACAAGCGCTCACAAGAGAACAAAGTGGTACAAAAACATAAAAACCTAATGCCTGCTGCCGATTGTACTGGACCTTATGGACTCTGAATACTGCGATATCTCGAATTCCCATGTACTTTCACACAACTAGCTTAGCTAGCTCAGAAAAATTGCAAACAAAACTGAACTCTCGCTCTGATACCAACTGTGACGACCCAGGGTCCGGATACCGGGTAAACTCGATACCACTTGGATCCTGCGAGGCCTCCCAAGAGCAGTAAAGCTCCGAAGGGATAAAAGGTGTGTGTGGAGTACATTGAAGTTCCAGATAAAGCAGTAAGTAATTAAAAATTCAATGATCAGGATTACTAAAGTAGCAGATGATAAGTCGAATGAATCCTAGATGGTATGCTCTGATACCAACTGATAGAATAGATGGACGCTCTGATACCAATAGACAAGACTCTATTGATGATCTAGAGGGGGGGTGAATCGATGATCACCCAATAAAACTGACTACAGCAAGAACCGTTATGGAATAAAATCAAGCTTCTGTAGGATGAAGAAGAACACTTAAACGCAATCAAACTATAGCGAGTCTAGACGATCAACACAAAGACGGTCTCAAGCATTCATCTACTGAGCTGTGAAACGAGATAGAGATGAGCACAAACCACAGGGCAATCACACAGTAGACAATGAATTTTTAAGGTGGTTCGACCTCAAACCCGAGGTCTTCGTCCACCCCACACTCCAACCAGAGTGTGGTTTCTCGCTGATGCACAGCTTAACCTGCTGATCCACAGCTTCGGGATAAAAACCCTACAGACCGCTGGGCCTTACAGCTTACGCCGACCAAAGGAGTCCTCCTCTACAATCACTGGGGAATTACAGCTTTACCCGACCAGAGGATACCACACCTCTGCACGTTGAGGAATTACAGTTTCACCTCTGCTGACAAACAACTTGAACACGAGTTTCTAAAAATGAAAAGAAACAAACGAAGAAACATAAAACCCATAATAGGAATGTTGCTCAACAATGAGCAAAATCAGTTCCGGTTCTGAACCGGGAAACTGATGAACACAACTTTCTCAGACTTTCAGATCTCTTACTACTTAAACTCTCTTCTTAGATCTGCTACTCATTCTTCTTCTCTCTGGATCGTGCTGACTCTATCTCTTTCTGCTCTTTTTCTCTCGAAGTCACAATCATGATCAGTCTTCTCTTGAAGATGACTCTCCTTATTTATAGGAAGCAGCAGAAGGTAGGGCGTGTGCTCACCACAATTCCCACCCAGAGCCTGATCCAGATCTGGAGTAGTCAGGCCACGTGGCATCACCTTGGCACCTCCTCCATTCTTGGATCACATGCCTTTCTTAAACTCCTCGAGCAGATATCCTGTTAAAGTCAGACTTAATGTCAGCTTGAAACAATATGAACGATAGTAGAAAGATGCACATAGTAAATTAGAGCTTTGAGCTAAATGTGCACAGACTTCACAGACTTGATATAACATATGAACACATATGTGCAGCATCAAGTGTTCACACATGGGCATGTGCACATACTTGGTGTAACTCTAAAACCAGAGGCTGTACTGACCAGACTTGATTTGTACACAATGCAGAGGCTGTACTGACTAGCTTGTGCCATTACCAACCTTGCACAGACATTATGCATGCAAAAGATGAGAGTTGCACAGACTTTATCACTATGCAATGCAGGATATGCACAGACTTTCATATGAAGGACGTAGAACGTGCACCCACTATGGATGCAATGCACTGATCTTGTATGTGCAAAAGACTAAGACATATACCTACGTTATCTTCCGAATAACATGGTATGCACAGACCAAATTAAAAGATGCATGGACTTTCTATATATATGAGAGACTAAAAACATGCACCGACTTTCAATGCACGTTGTCTATATGCTCGAGGCAATACTGCACTTACTTGGTTGCGTGCAGAAACAAGGCTAGCATTGACTTTGTGTATGCATGCACGAACTTCGTGTGTGTGTGAGCAACCTTGCATAGACTACAACACGTACAAGGAGAGGTGTTGCACCGACTTGATGCACCTGGACTAAAGCATGCACGGACTTGGTCACGTGTAGCAACAAGATTTGCACAGACTCTAGGTAGTGTATGGGAACAAAGCTTGCACCGACTTGGTGAACACATGCACGGACTCAATGCAGAACTAACCAAGTGTTGCACCGACTCTACTCAATGCACAGACTAAGTGTAATGATGCAAATAATATTTATATGATTATCTGACATATAAAGGTCATCAAAAATACACACATCATTATGTCAATATAAAGTTAACAAAGTCAACTATCCAGTCAACGAAGTCAACCAATACTGTTGCCAATTATCAAAACAACTATTGTCAATCATAAAAACATTTCAGCACAAAGCAGTGCACATACTGCATATCAAACCAGAGGAGTCCCAACAATCTCCCCCTTTTTGATGATGGCAACACCAAAAGTAAATGCATTAAGAATGATGTATTTTGATGAATCATTAATCACAGTCAGATGACATTCATGCAAGTGTTATATACATGCACAGACCTTCTTCCTAAATGAATCCTTTAAGATGCTCCCCCTGAATTTTATGACTATCTCTCTCTTCCCTTCAGACTTTGTCACTATGCAATGCTGGATATGCACAGACTTTCATATGCAAGATGTAGAACGTGCACCCACTATGGATGCAATGCAGTGATCTTCTATGTGCAATAGACTAAGACATATACCTACGTTATCTTCCGAATAACGTGGTATGCACAGACCAAAGGAAAATATGCATGGACTTTCTATATATATGTGAGACTAAAAACATGCACCGACTTTCAATGCACATTGTCCATATGCTCGAGGCAATACTGCATTGACTTGGTCACGTGCAGAAACAAGGCTAGCATTGACTTTGTGTATGCATGCACGGACTTACTGTGTGTGTGAGCAACCTTGCTTAGACTAGAACGCATACAACGAGAGGTGTTTCACCGACTTGATGCACCTGGACTAAAGCATGCACGGGCTTGGTCACGTGCAGCAACAAGATTTTCACAGACTCTAGGTAGTGTATGGCAACAAAGCTTGCACCGACTTGGTGAACACATGCACGGACTCAATGCAGAACTAACCAAGTGTTGCACCGACTCTACTCAATGCACAAACTAAGTGTAATAATGCAAACAATATTTATATGATTATCTGACATATAAAGGTCATCAAAAATACACACATCATTATGTCAATATAAAGTTGACAAAGTCAACTATGCAGTCAATGAAGTCAACCAATACTGTTGCCAATTATCAAAACAACTATTGTCAATCATCAAAACATTTCAGCACAAAGCAATGCACATACTGCTTATCAAACCAGAGGAGTCCCAACAATCTCCCCCTTTTTGATGATGGCAACACCAAAAGTAAATGCATTAAGAATGATGTGTTTTGATGAATCATTAATCACAGTCAGATGACATGCATGCAAGTGTTATATACATGCACAAACCTTCTTCCTGAATGAATCCTTTAACATGCTCCCCCTGACTTTTATGACTATCTCTCTCTTCCCTTTTCTTAATTACCATTATAGACTCTCACCCTATACATAGACTGACTGTCCTTTATACATACTCCCCCTTTGCCATCAGAATGCAATCTCTCCCGCTATGTCATAAGGAAGGATGGGAAGAAGACAATAAACTCTCCCCCTTTGCCATCAGCAAATAAGGAGGAAGGGAGATAGTAGACGGGTAGACGAGATAGACTAGATAACATTCTATGCATCGGTTCAGAATATAAGCATATCATGGACAACTTTCATTCATAAGAATCAATTAGTATGCATTCCTGAGTAAGTTCAGGTTTAACGGTTATAGAAGGTAGAGTTAAATCACTGTGTTTTTGAAATATGGTTATAGTATCCGTTTATAGCAATTAACCTAGGTCACATGAAGATACTAGACTAGGTCAAGACTATATCTTACTTATTTCAAAAACAATGAATACCAAGGAGAGTGACCTGAATTTGTATTGAGATTAACAAATTGATACTTCATAACATTTTACATTTGAAGGGTTACATCATTTCTTTTTCACTTCTAATTCTGAACTTAGTGATCAGACACGTGTCATTTATGCTATTGACATTAGGTGTACATGTAGGTTAGACGCAAGTATCCCCAGTTACTAGGCATAAACTACTATATCTGCCATTGATAAAAAACTACCAACATGAGTTACACCTTTGACGTTAAGGGTACACGTTTATCAGATGCCAGTACCCTCAGTTACTCAGTGAAACTAGCCCTATAGATTTGATCATGTGAATAGAGATAACATGAAACACCTCATGACATAAGGTCCTCTCCACTTCCTTGATGGAGGGTTCAATTTCTCAGTGCAATTCAATCATTGCTCTGCCACTTTACTCAATTCTTTTTCATTAAAGATTTTATTGATGCTGCCCTTATAACTTTTTAGAGATACTTGTTCAGAAACAATACATGTTCTGGTTTTCCCAGTCTAGACTTCACTAAGTCTGAAAAGTTCAGATACTAAAAAGACATTTTCATTAAAATCATGAGATAAAGGTTAAGAGCTATAAATATTTTCTATCACCTTATTTTCTGAAGAACAGTTCTTTGACTCTACAGTCTATTAAAATTAAACCTTTAATTCATTCAAGAAACACATGTGATTCTTAAAAGAATTTAAGTGCTTGATGCTGAAAGTAATGAACAAGTTACAAGATGGTTATCCAGTTAGAGTTATAGAAGTAGACAATGAAGCATAGGAGCAGCTCAAAGTTTTTCAAGAATAGACTGAATGTGAATAATGTCATGAGATAGAAATTTCTGAGAAGGAGGAGAGAATAAGAGAAGTTGAACTAAGATCAGACTCAACAGCACTCCCCCTAACATCATGATGCATTAACTTAAGATGCACCGACTATGTATGCATATGGTATTAAGATGCACTGACTCTGACATATGTAATATGTAGGATGCACCGACCTACATGCAACTTGAACATAAGGTGCACTGACCTTCATGCTGTTTAAACATAAGATGCATCGACTACATGCTGAAAACTTACACTATGCATCGACTTAAAACTCTAAACAAGGCAAGTATGGGAAACAAGTGCTAGCTCAATGCATCGACTATGTGCACAACCATGCATCGACTTCAGAGATAATCTGTGCAAGACGTGCATCAACTTATATACTCAGTGCAAGAGAAACTATTCACACATCAAACATCTTTCATTCAAAGTTCAAAGACAGGCATACACTATTATAACAAGCATTTCAGGAGACAATTCAAGAATGAAATAAGTCATTTTCATGCTGAAATTTACAAAGCCCCAATTCTCTTCTTAGATATTTAAATCTTTCATTTCCAAGGGGTTTAGTAAAAATATCAGCAATTTATTTTTTAATTTCAACAAAGACTAATTCAATTTCACTCTTGCTCACTACATCTCTAAGAAAATGGTGTTTCATTTTAATATGCTTAGTCCTAGAGTGGTGAACATGATTCTTAGATAGGCAGATAGCACTAGTATTATCACATAAAATTGGAATACATCCCAAATTTATCTGATAATCTGAAAGTTGGTGCTTAATCCATAGTACCTGAGCTGTGTAATTCCCTACAGCGACATACTCTGCCTCTGCAGTGGACAAGGCAACTGTGTGTTGCTTCTTTGAAGCCTACGATACTAGGCAACCACCTAGGAATTGGCAATAGCCACTAGTGCTTTTCCTATCTATCCGATACCCAGCATAGTCTGCATCAGTGTATGCTAGAAGCTCCAGCTCACACTTAGCAGGGTACCAAAGACCAAGTTCTTTGGTGCCTGACAGATACCTAAAGATCTTTTTCACGGCACTAAAATGAGACTCCTTAGGACTAGCCTGAAATCTAGCACATAAACACACAACAAACTGTATATCAGGACTAGATGATGTAAGATATAAAAGGGATCCGATCATACCTCGATACAACTTTTGATCCATTGTTTTACCTTTGGGGTCTTCATCAAGACTTGTTGAAGTACCCATTGGAGCTGTAATTTTCTTGAGGTTTTCAAACTTGTATTTCTTCAGAAGGTCCCTTATGTATTTGGACTTGGTGATGAAAGTTTCATCTTTTGTTTGAGTCACCTGCAGTCCAAGGAACAATTTTAGCTCACCCATTGAGCTCATCTCAAATTCTTGTGTCATTAAATCAAAAAATTCCTTACACAATTTGGGGTTAGTTGACCCAAACACAATGTCATCCACATAAATCTGAATAAGGAGAATGTCTGGATGACTTACCTTGGTGAACAATATTTGGTCAATCTCACCTCTTGTGAACTTATTCTCGGTAAGGAATTTGCTGAGCCTATCATATCAAGCTCTAGGAGCTTGCTTCAAGCCATAAAGAGCTTTATTCAACTTATAAACATAATTAGGGAAGTCTAAGCATTCAAAGCCAGGAGGTTGTCTCACAAAGACATCCTCTTTTATTTCCCCATTGAGAAAAGCAGATTTAACATCCATCTGCTGGAGAGTTATTCCTAATGAGCATGCATAAGCCAAAAGTATTCTAATTACCTCTATCATGGCTACAGGGGCAAATGACTCTTCAAAGTCAATTCCGAATTCTTGATTGTACCCCTGAGCAACAAGTCTGGCTTTATTTTTAACTACATTACCTAGCTCATCAGTTTTATTCCTAAAAACCCATTTTGTCCCAATGACAGTCCCATGATCAGGAGGTGGGACCAGATGCCACACCTTGTTCCTGTCAAATTGATTAAGCTCCTCGTGCATGGCATTGATCTAATGCACACCTTTGAGGGCACTATTAATGGATTTGGGTTCTACATGAGAAACCAATGCATATGCATTTAATTCATGCTGTGCTCTAAAGTAGCCTCTAGTCCTAGGGGGTTCATTTAAGTTACCAATGATATTATTTACTGGATGATCTCTTAAAAATCTGATATTGATAACTTGGTTACCTTGACCTTCATTTACCTCCCCATGACAGCAGGCTCTTCTGCATTATTTTCTTCAGGATCTTCTTCATTTTCTGATTGGTCTGGAGAGTTTCCTTCCTTTAGAATTTCTCCATCATCCTCTTTCCTGCATAGACCAACATCAGACTTATTTAGGGACTCATCAAAGACAATATGTGGAGATTCCTCAACAGTTCTAGAATTAAGGTTGTACACCCTATATGGTCTAGTATTTTCAGAATATCCAAGGAAAATTCTTGGATCACTTTTAGGTTCAAATTTATCGAGGTCTCTTTTATCATTAATGTGAATAAAACACTTACAGCCAAAGACCTTGAAATGAGCAATTAAAGGCTTCTTACCTTTTAAAATCTCATAAGGTGTTTTCTGAGTGAACGGCCTTACCATGGCTCGGTTAATTACATGGCATGCAGTGTTGATTGCCTCTGCCCAACACTTCCTTGGTAGGCCTCCTTCAACTAGGAATGTACGGGCCATCTCCACAAGTGTCCGGTTTCTCCTCTCCACCACTCCATTTTGCTCTGGTGTCCTTGGTGAGGAGAACCGATGAGTAATCCCATTGACCCTACAAAAATCATCAAATTGTGAGTTTTCAAACTCACCTCCATGATCAGACAAAATATTTTCAATTAAATTTTTATTTTTCTATTTTATTTTCAAGTAGAACTCCTAAAATTCAGAAAATGCATCATTTTTGTGTGAGATGAATAAGACCCACGTATATCTAGAGAAGTCATCCACTAATACATACACATATCTCCTACCTGATAAGCTGATTGATCTAGTTGATCCAAAAAGGTCCATGTGTATCAGCTCATAAGGTTTGGAAGACATGTTTTCAGTTCTAGACTTGAATGACTTCCTAGTCTGCTTGGACTGTGTACATGCATTGCAGACTTTATTTTCCTTCTTAAATGAAATTTTAGGGAGTCCTCTAACCATGCTATATTTATTCAATTTATGCAAGACAGTGTAACTAGCATGTCCTAATCTACGATGCCACAGAAATACTAAATCATCTTTATTAGCAATGAGGCATAGATTAGAATGAGCAACATCATCTAAATCTACCATGTAGATATTATTTACTCTCTTACCAGAAAATTTAACTACATCAGAATCAGGTTCATAAATTCTACAGCATTGGGAATCAAAAACAACTCTATGCCCTTTATCACATAGTTGACTGATACTGAGCAAGTTGTACGCAAGACCATCAACCCGCATAACCTCCTCAATGCAGCAGGTAGTGCACTTACCTACCTTACCTGACCCGATGATTTTACCCTTAGTATTTCCTCCGAAGGTGACAAGGCCTCCATTCTTCTCTGTCAGCATGCAAAATTTAGCCTTGTCTCCTGTCATATGCCTGGAGCAGCCACTATCCAGGTACCACATGTTGTGCTTGGCTGCCAAGCATACCTACAATCACAGTCATGGAGAAAAGTTTGGAACCCAAAAATGTTTAGGCTCTAGAGTAGATGAAGAGCTACTTAAACAAGACAACAAATTTGTAGGAATCCTCATTTGTTTAAAAGTTGTTTGTTTGGTGAATTTGTTGACATTCCTTTCGTTGTTGTTCTTGTTTCCAGCATTAGCAATCTGAGCTTTTCTTTTCTTTTTGTGTGTCCTGGCACTATTGTTATTAGCAGCTTGAGTTTGTTTGTACCAGTGCCTAGGACAATGAGCATTCAAAAAACTGTGGCCAATGTTGGTCCTAGGTTGACTGTAGGTGGTTTGCTTCCTAGGAACCCATGTTCTAGACTGCCCAACCTAGTTTCTAGCCTGAGGTCTATATGTCTGTGTGAGATATGACTGATATCTAGACCTCTCTTGAACTCTATTCCATCCAGACCTATGGAATTGTTGTGGTTGCGCATGATGGTAGGTCTGGACTCTGAGTTGGTAGTACTGGCTGGATTGACATCTTACTGGATTCTGTCTCCCTTGCACCCTAGACCCACTTGACTTCTGCATGGGTGAGGGTTGAATCTTCTTCTGAATAGCTGGTGGAGACTTGGTGACCCTAGCCTGAGATTTAGGTGTGCGTGAAGGTTGACCCCTAACCTGAGAAGTACCCTGAGGAATAGGGCAGTATGTACTATCATGGCTAGACTCACCAATCTTCTGCTTGCCCTTGTCCTGAGCACTGGGCATTTTGGAATTAACATTTTTAACAACAGAATTTACATTGGACATTTTAATGAGAGGTCTCTTCTCCTTTTCATCAACAAATGAAATTATTTTCAATGCTAAACTCTTTTTAGCAGTAAGGTTATAACCGAGACCCTCTTTTCTGATATTCACTTTAGACCCCAACAGAGAATTCAAATTCTCAGTGCCTTGGGTCATATTCTCAATGATTTTATTTTTATCCTCATTTTGATTTTCTAGGTGTTCAATTGATTTCTTCAGTTCATTATTGACACCTAGCACAGCTTCATATTTCTCATTGACAATCTTCATTTCATTGTCAAATTTCTGCAATCTCAATTTTAAGTCATCGATAACATTTTTCAGGGACTCATTTTCTTTTCTAGCATCTATCAAGGCATGCTTCAATTCATCAACTTTAGCACATGAATTTTTCAACCTATCATTCTCAGATTGCAACTGAGCAATTTTATTAGTCATTGTGGTGTCATTCATGAGAGAATTAATTTTCTTCTTTAAGTGCCTCTTCTCTTTTCTAATATCATCTACTTTATCGAGCAAATCACCGTAAGCATCTTCCCAATCTGAGATAGTGTAATGCTCAAAAGGAGATGATACCTCGTCAGAGCCTTCCTCTTCTTTTTCATCATTCCTGGCCATCGTGCAGATGGGCTTTTCTTCGTCTTCACTCTCTGATGTGCAGCTTAAAGTGCCCTCGTCCTCGTCGCTCCATGTGCACACCATTGCCATTCCTTTGGGAGCTTTCCTCTTTGACTTCTCCTTGAGCTTTTGGAGCTCCGGACAATCTGCCTTCATGTGGCCGGCCTTCCTGCAATGATAGCAAACATTAGTGTCAATTTTCTTGGCAGGGTTAGATTTATACCCCGTTTGTCTCCTGCCATCATATTGTCTCTGGCCGAAATTTCTTCCTTCTTTCCTCAAAAATCTTTTAAACTCTCTGGTCATCATTGCAAGCTGATCTCCTTCAATTTCTGACCCAGAGAAGCTCTGATCGCTCGATGATCCACTGTGGCTGGATCTGCTTGATCTACTGGAGTTGGCCTTCAGAGCAATGGGCTTTTTCTTCTTCTCCAGCTCCTCGGTCTTGGGAAGATTCATCTCGTAGGTCATTAATGAGCCAATCAACTCGTCCACCTTCATGTTCTGAAGATCCCTTGACTCCTCTATAACAGTAGCTTTCGTGTGCCAGACTGGAGTCAGGGACCGAAGAATCTTCCTCATGATTTCATAATCAGAATAGTTTTTCCCCAGACTTCTAAGACCATTTGTGATGAGGGTAAGACGCGCGTACATCTCGGTGATGGTCTCGCTGGGCTTCATCCTGAAGGCTTCATACTCTGAGACCTGCAAGTTTGCCTTGTTCTCCCTCACCTGAGAGGTTCCCTCGTAGATAACCTCCAGCTTATCCCACATCTCTTTTGTTATGGCACACGAAGAAACTCTTGAAAATTCTGTGGGATGTAGAGCGCACTGAATGGCATTGATGGCGCTCCAGTTGAGAGTGGATTTCCTTATCTCCTCTCTCATCCATACATCCTCATTAGGATGCAGCTCGAATGGTCCTTTACTGACCACCTTCCAAATCTCGTAGTCTTTCGCCCTCAGAAAGACTTGCAAACGATTCTTCCAGTATGCATAGTTCGAACCGTCAAAGTATGGGGGCTTCGTGGTGGAATGTCCTTCAGCCGTCATCCCTCTTCCATCCATGGCCGTTTCTCTTCAGGACGTTGATCCCTGCAGAAGTGTTAGGCTCTGATACCAACTGATAAGTCGAATGAATTCTAGATGGTATGATCTGATACCAACTGATAGAATAGATGGACGCTCTGATACCAATAGACAAGATTCTATTGATGATCTAAAGGGGGGGTGAATAGATCTATCACTCAATAAAACTGACTACAGCAGGAACAGTTGCGGAATAAAATCAAGCTGTTATAGGATGAAGAAGAACACTTAAATGCAATCAAACTATAGCGAGTCTAGACGATCAACACAAAGACGGTCTCAAGCATTCATCTACTGGGCTGTGAAACGAGATAGAGATGAGCACAAACCACAGGGCAATCACACAGTAGACAATGAATTTTTAAGGTGGTTCGACCTCAAACCCGAGGTCTACGTCCACCCCACACTCCAACCAGAGTGTGGTTTCTCGCCGATGCACAGCTTAACCTGCTGATCCATAGCTTCAGGGTAAAAACCCTACAGACCGTTGGGCCTTATAGCTTACGCCGACCAGAGGAGTCCTCCTCTGCAACCACTGGGGAATTATAGCTTTACCCGACCAGAGCATACCACAACTCTGCACGTTGAGGAATTACAGCTTCACCTCTGCTGACAAACAACTTGAACAAGAGTTTCTAAAAATGAAAAGAAACAAACGAAGAAACAGAAAACCCACAATGGGAATGTAGCTCAACAATGAGCAAAATCTGTTCCGGTTCTGAACTGGGAAACTGATGAACAAAACTTTCTCAGACTTTCAGATCTCTCACTACTCAAACTCTCTTCTTAGATCTGCTACTCTTTCTTCTTCTCTCTGGATCTTGGTGGCTCTATCTCTTTCTGCTCTTTTTCTCTTGAAGTCACAATCACAATCAGTCTTCTCTTGAAGAAGACTCTCCTTATTTATAGGAAGCAGCAGAAGGTAGGGCGTGTGCTCGCCACAATTCCCGCCTAGAGGCTGATCCAGATCTGGAGTAGTCAGGCCACGTGGCATCATCTTGGCACCTCCTCCATTATTGGATCACGTGCCTTTCTTAAACTCCTCGAGCAGATATCCTATTAAAGTCAGACTTAATGTCAACTTGAAACAATATGAACGATAGTAGAAAGATGCACAGAGTTAATTAGAGCTTTGAGTTAAATGTGCACAGACTTCACATACTTGATATAACATATGAACACATATGTGCAGAGTCAAGTGTTCACACATGGGCATGTGCACAGACTTGGTGTTACTCTAAAACTAGAAGTGCACAGACTTGATGTGTGCACAATGCAGACGCTGTATTGACCAGCTTGTGCCATTACCAACCTTGCACAGACATTATGCATGCAAAAGATGAGAGTTGCATAGACTTTGTCACTATGCAATGCAAGATATGCACAGACTTTCATATGCAAGATGTAGAACGTGCACCGACTATGGATGCAATGTACCGATCCTGTATGTGCAAAAGACTAAGACATATACCTACGTTATCTTCCGAATAACGTGGTATGCACAGACCAAAGTAAAAGATGCATGGACTTTCTATATATATGAGAGACTAAAAACATGAACTGACTTTCAATGCACGTTGTCCATATGCTTGAGGCAATACTACACTGACTTTGTCGCGTGCAGAAACAAGGCTAGCATTGACTTTGTGTATGCATGCACGGACTTAGTGTTTGTGTGAGCAACCTTGCTTAGACTAGAACGCGTACAACGAGAGGTGTTGCATCGACTTGATGCACCTGGACTAAAGCATGCACAGACTTGCTCACGTGCAGCTACAAGATTTGCACAGACTCTAGGTAGTGTGTGGCAACAAAGCTTGCACCGACTTGGTGAACACATGCACGGACTCAATGCAGAACTAACCAAGTGTTGCACCGACTCTACTCAATGCACAGACTAAGTGTAATGATGCAAACAATATTTATATGATTATCTGACATATAAAGGTCATCAAAAATACACACATCATTATGTCAATATAAAGTTAACAAAGTCAACTATACAGTCAACGAAGTCAACTAATACTGTTGCCAATTATCAAAATAGCTATTGTCAATCATCAAAACATTTCAGCACAAAGCAGTGCACATATTGCTTATCAAACCAGAAGAGTCCCAACAGCAGAAATAAAATTACATTCTCAATTACCAATTTTAAATTATAGAGTCTAGTCCAAAAAGACAAGTACAGTCCAACAGGAAAGAGAACGTACACTCAAGTCAGGGAAAGCCCCATGTAGGCAACCCTGGTAACTACAAACTGACGCACCGCGCCACTGTCACGCCCTGAGATTATGCAGCGAAAACAATCAGGAACGCGAACAGCTAGCATGGTAAGCCTCGAGCCACGAAGTAATTGCATAATAATTTACTCAAACCTTCATTTTTATTTCATATCAATATCATAATTCAAGTACACTATATTCCACTCCTCCTACACTCAACAAAATAAAATTACATATAATGACTCAATCTAGACATATTTTGACAATTCTAGGTCTTCACTCAATTCCATATTTCCTTTAATCGCTCTCTGACCCATAACTAGAATGACCTGAATCCGAATCCGTCCCACTAGTACTTCCTGAAAAGATTGGAAAATAGGTAATGAGCACACTTGCCCAGTAGGTATCTTCGCATCAACATGAATGCAATGTTAAGGTGATCAATGTCTTAGCCCTAAAGAACAAGATAAACATGCAGATATGATAAATCACATGAGTAAACCAAAGTAAAAAGATATTATCATGTTTGAGATACGAGACAATGATTGAACTATTATAATCAAGCAAGAATGTAATAATGGCCTTTCATGAACAAGAATGTTACAAGAAGGTACTAGAAAGTTATGTAACAAGCACTTAAGTACTTTTTGCTAAATAGCAAGTACTTCATGCATCAAGTCTGTGTGATATGTGGATTTTCACTTATTTATAAAGAAAGTACTCCCAGCGTAATGCGATGCCAGTAGCATCATACCCCATGGTTTAAATAGTATGTTTTCGACAATCAACCGAGGGGACTAGCATAGAGCCCTTGAACACAATCAGTGCTCGAACTACATCTTCAAGTATAAATCAAGCTACTTCCACGTATATAACAATAAAGTTTGGCCATGTAAGTAACAAGTTCAATAATGGTCTTTAAGATACAATGTCAATAAGAGAATGCTCAAATATGAATGTGAGGGTTCAAGAAAATGCATTAATAACTAGGTTATGCCATGGACACAAATCGACATCATAACGGTACATTCCTTAACTTTCAAAAATTACTTATATATCTTTTGAATTAGTGTGATAGGTTCTAGATAATCAATTGGACTATCTAAGATCATAAGAATATTATCCCTTGAGTCAAACCCCGGGTTAACTGTACTCAGGAAAATAGCGATCGTTTACTGGGCCGTTTCATAAATAAAGCGGTCTCGTTCTAGATCGTTAAGGGCAAGACTGTTCGATATTTTAAACAGATTATCTGGAATATTTAGCGGTCAAATGAAGAACCGTCTAGGATCCGTTAGCGGTCTATCGTACGTCCGCTTTGTGGTTCTATAATAGTGAAATCATACGAATCTCTAACGGTCTATAGATTAGCCGCTAATCCTTGATAAGCGGTTTATCGTAGGGCCGCTAACTAATGCTGGTGGTCCATTTTTAGGCCATTTAGCTTGACAGAAATTAAACAATTGAACTAAATGATAGTCCAAGGCATATCATGCCTGGAAACCAATATATATAAGCTCGTTCTATCATGATAGAACGAAGAATAGGCTAACAATATGCATAAGATTCATGTATTCTGACAAGAGAATTCATTTTAGTTCTTTTAGGCTAAGAAATATGCATGAATGATATACTAAGTGCATAGATACTATTAAAACATGAAATTCTCTGTATATAATGCATGAAATCAAGTGCAACAAGAGGGCTTTTAATCTTAGAATGATGTTTTAGCCGTTCATGAGATGACCTACCTCTGGAAACACCTCTAGACTTTGAATTTCGAACTGGAAGTCAACCCTAGTTCTGCACTTCCTGTGATAAATCAATAACTTCACGCCCCTCTAACTTTCGATTCTCTTGACCTAAGGACGTGAAATTTGGAGGGTAAGAAGAAGATACAAAGGAGAACAAAAAGTTCTAAAGAGACAACTTCTAAATATCTCGTTTTGGGTCCCTAATTTTCTGATCTTCACCACACCGTTGCACAGTCTCCTGGGTCATTGGTGTGAAATTAGCAACTTTCGGTGCCTCTATCTTTCTGATGGGTTGATCTCCTAGCACGAAATTTTGATGCAAGTTAGTCCTTAGTATTAGGAATAAAAACCTCAAAAGAACCTATCTAAAATAATGCTTCCTTACCTTAGTTCCACGCGAGCCAAATGTAAGGGTCGTGCAAGTGAAATGTAGGGTCTATTTATAGGGTTTTGCTAGGGTTTCGTGGATTAGATCAATTCTAGAGTCCCTAGTTGGTATTATCCCAACTCTTGAGAGTCTTTAAGATGCTTACTAGTCCTCCCAGCTCCGTCTCTAGGAGATAAAATGTCAAAAATCTAATCTTTTTGCTCTTTCTTCAACTCACGAAACTGACAGGAATTAGCGGTCTAGGACTGGACTGCAAATTGTCCCCTAGCGGTTTCGTGATAGACCGCCATTATCATTGGGCGCTGAATTTATAATTAATTTAAACTCTATTTTCGATTTACTCACTTAATTATCCATACAATGAGCATTTATTTTTATATTCCGTGAATAAACTAATTAACCTTCTAGAATATGGGCCAAACTTCATGGGCTTGGTCCTTAAGTCCTTTAGACTTTATTTAAATAGGCTAGGTTAATTGATTATCACACTTGGGCCTTACTAATGGTTTATTTAACTCAGAAATTCATTTATTAATCCATTTTCATCTTTAAAAATTCCCAAACAATTCTTAAATACTTCAGAAATATTCTATAAAATTTCTGGGACATTACAGTCATGAACCACGAAGAAGAAGAATGACCACACCTAAAAAGCAGGGGTGATGATGCGGGACGGAAGAGGGACCGACTCCGAGTGATGCGAACCTCGGACTCTAGATAGAGACACGACCAGCGACACGCGAACACTAGAGACACCTTGGCCTGTCACTAAGAGTTCCTATGGGCTATACGTCGCTAATAGAAACGCAAGCTCACTAGTCGTCCCAAGCGAGGGAAAGCGTGGATCCACGCGGTTGAGAAATCGGCAGAGTCAAGGGTGGTCGACTCACTTCTGTGCTCGGACCGAGTCACGGGATGGGTCACTCTCTTACTCACAGCGGTGACGTGTACTCACGAGCTAGGTTCCTAACGCACTCAGTAGCGGCATATGATCATATACTAACTAAGCAAATGTAATGCCGAGAAGTTAAGACCGTTACCTCTAAACACCCGGCGTGGGGAAGACAACCCCGGCCAAATCCACACTTCTGGTTAACAATTTTTACTGTGGTACAAATTTTTAACCCACTCAACGCAGGGTGGTAACAGGTCACATGTGGGACCCAGGAGTGTCGGGATTTGGGTTGACGGGCAGCATCTTGGGGTCACTCCGACGGTGCCAAAAGTCGTAACATGGTGCTATCCGGACGGCGCGTTCGGCGGGTCTATGGGGCCCACGGCTACTAGGGCCTCTGGATCTGGCGGGGTGGGTCCCGTTGCGAAGGGGACACCTGGAGGGGCGATCCCTTAGACAGCGACCGGACTGGAACTCCGGGAGGTGACCGATCGGCTCCGTTCTCCAAGTGTTGGAGCTGCTGCCCACGGATCTGAAACTCTGTTTCAGACCTGCGCGCTCTGGCGACAAAGCTCGCTGCGACCAGCACCAATGTTGGATCGGCTCGAAACTGACGCTGCTGGAAAGCTGACTCAAAATCCTTCAACCCACTGTAGTTCCAGGAATTTCGTCGGGACCGCACTCTTGATGGCAGAATTTAGAACCTGACTGATCTCTGTCTCATATCTGGCCGGGCAAAAGTGGAATTTCCTGAGAGTTGGTGTTGACCGTGACTCAAACGTTGAATCCATGGGTTGAGTTCTTCATGAAAGTTGGAGAGGTGAAAGATAGAAAGACAGGGATATTTGTTTTGTAATTTATGGTTGAGGTTTAGTTGGGGAAAACTATTTTCAAACACTGGGTGGTCGGATCTGGACAGTGGCATACATAACTGAGTTGGGAGTTGACAGAGATTTTAAGAAAATGTAAACGAGATCTATAAATCTCAAAAAAATTCATAGAAGAGGGCTTGGATGAACAGAATCCCCAATAAAAATTATAACTCGTTCAGACATGGGGAAGGTGGGTTCATGGTCGAACTACCAGGTTGCTGTGACAGAAGACAGAACTCAGGCAGATCTGGAGGGTTGGTAAACACAAGGTGGGAAAAATGGAAAACAAAGGCTAGACATTTAGGAAATTTATATGGGACGTGGTATTGACCTCCAGAACTCACCCTCCAAAATTGGAATCCAAAAGATCATGGGGTTGGTAGCAGAAATTCCGAGAAGAGCTTGCTGTCCCGTGATTGATAGAAATCCGGTGACGACGGTGGCGGTGCAACGGCGGCACGATGGCGGTGGCGACGGCGATGGTGATGGCGATCTCATGAACCGATAGAAGAGGCGTCTCACCTGAGAACACAGCCTTCCCAGCTGCAGAAGGGGAGAGAGGAGGAGAGAAGGGTGCACCAAGCTTGGAGCTCCAACAAAATTCTCAATTTTTATGCATTAATTCCAATCAAAATGGAAATATAAGGTTCTTATAGAAAATGCAATAAGACTAGTTCTATCCCTAGATCTAGAATTGGTGGGGGGTAAAAGGGGGAGTTCACAATTATTTCTCCCATGTGGTTTGGACCAAATAAAATAAAATTACAAGCCTAATAAACTATATTATACATGGGGCGCCCCCTTGACTTCCTTGGTTCCAACTTTTGAAAATTTTCACCTTTTGTCCCCCCCCCTTGGTCCAACTCTTCTAGAAGCCCACCTTGGAGGGTTGACTGACCCCACATGGGCCCAAGAGCTGAGGTGGATCAATGGGAGAAGGGATGGGGGGCCCATGGGACCCAGGTGGTCCCATTTTACAAATAAATCAATCTACTATCCTTATTTCAATCTAAATAAAACCAAAGAAACACACATTACACACAAATAAAATCCCAATAAATATGATAACTACTAAGACTCAAGGGGGAGACTCCAAACTATCTCCGAGCTAGATGGAAGCCGATGTAGCTCGAGTGGTACTCCGCGTACGTTGTCGACGGCTCGCCGGTTCGTGCTTCTCGCTCGCTCTGGTGTCCGCACTAATTCTTTCCGGGTGGGAGAAACTCGACCCTGTGAAGTAAGGGTCTGCATCACTCTGGTAGCGCTCCAGTAGGTCCGGATCTATCCTCTGCAGCTCTCCACGGGTGATCCAAGTGTCATCGGTGGCGGGTCACCCTCTCCATCGCACTAGGTAGCGCGGGTAGGATCCACTCCTGGTAACAGTCACCTGCTCATCCAGTATATGATCTATATGCTCTCGCTGCTGTGGAAATAAGGTTAGTGGTGGACACTCAGGTGTGGGATCACTCTCAAAGGGAGGAGATGGCTCGAAAGGCTCACTAGGGATCACCGCTGGGTCCCTATGCCAACTAGATCTGACACATTGAAAGTATAGCTTATACCATATTCCTCGGGCAGGTCCACAACATACGCATTGGATCCAACGCGTTTCAACACTCTAAATGGACCGGCTTCGCGAGCTTGCAATTTTTTTATGGTCCCAGAGGGAAACCGCTCAGGTCTTACCCTGATCATGACATAATCACCCTCTTAGAACTCACGGTGGTGTCTATGGGCATCGACTAGCTCCCTATACCATGCATTGTTGGCCTCAATGTGACGATGAATGTCGTCATGCAGACTCCTAACACGCCTAGAAAATGACTCGGCAGACTCCGACACTCGTGCATGAATGGGCATGGGAACAAGATCCGCTGGCTTCCTAGGCCTACGACCTATGACAATCTCGAATGGACTCATACCTGTAGACCTATTAACCGAATCATTATATGTAAATTCAGCCAGTGGTAGTATGAGATCCCAATCCCCTACACGGTCCCTAACAAGACACCTCAAAAGGTCACCCAGACTCCTATTGACCACCTCAATCTGACCATCTGTTTGGGGATGATATGCAGTGGAAAACTTCAGGTGTGTACCCAACATATGCCACAGTGTCTTCCAAAAATAACTGGTGAACATAACATCACGGTCAGACACTATGGTGCAAGGCAACCCAAACCTGCACACCACATGTGTAAGAAAAAGGTAGGCTACCCTTGAAGCATCCGAAGTCTTCGAGCAGGGAATGAAAAGGGCCATCTTCGAGAACCGGTCAACCCCCACATAGACCGAATCATGCTTCCTAGAGGTATGTGGCAATCCCAAAATATAATCCATGCTAACATCATGCCACAGAGTATCAGGCACGGGAAGAGGCGTATAAAGGCCCGAGCTTTGCTTCTTCATTTTGGCCGTAGCACATGTACGGCACTGGGCCACAATGTGAGCAACATCACGCATCAGGCTCGGCCAATAAAATATGTGCTCAATAGCCTCGATAGTCTTGTTCCGACCAAAGTGGCCGGCTAGACCTCCCGCATGTAGTTCCCAAATTAAGAAGTCACAAACTGAAGTTTGGGGAACACAAAGCCTGCCTCCCTGAAAGAGGTAATCCTCCTGAAGCACATAGTCATCATGGTCTCTCGAGGGTCCGGCCTGGAGAGTGGCATAGATCTTACCGAAGTCAGGACAATCAACATAAGCTTCTCTCATCTTCTCTAACTCTATGACCTTGGCACTCATGGTAGTCAACAGACATGCTCGCCGACTCAAGGCATCAGCCACCTTGTTCTCCACTCCAGCCTATGTTTAAGTACAAATGTGAACTACTGGAGATACTCAACCCATCTTTTGTGACGCGCATTAAGCTTCTTTTGGGCATGGAGGAACCTCAAGGCCTCATGATCAGAGTACAAGACAAACTCCTGATGTAAGAGATAGTGCCTCCAATGCCTAAGAGCCTGAACAACTGCATAGAATTCTTTATCATAAGTGGAGTATCGCAGTTTCGCGTCATTCAGCTTCTCGCTGAAGTATGCAATCGGGTGGGTATCCTGACTCAACACTCCTACAATCCCTACACCCGACGCATCACAAGAGACCTCAAACACCTTCGAGAAATCTAGCAATCGAAGGACCGTGATGCGGGACGGACACGGGGACCGACTCTAAGTGATATGGACCTCGGACTCTAAATGCACACACAACCAGCAACATACGATGGGAGAGACATTAGGCCCGACACTAATAGCTCCTATGGGCTATACGTCGCTAATAGAAACGCAAGCTCACTCATCATCTTACGCAAGGGAAACGTGGATCATGCGCGGTTGAGAAACCGGCAGAGTTAAAGGTAGTCCGACTAACTTTCGTGCTCAGATCGAGCCACGGGACGGGTCACTCTCTCGCTCACAGCGGTGTCATGGACTCACAGGCTAGAATTCTACGCTCTCACAGTGGCATATGACCATATACTAGCTAAGCAAAGTAATGCCAAGAAGTTACGATCTTTACATCCACGCTCCCGGCGTGGGGAAGACAACCCCAATCTCAGACTCCCGGTTAAACACTTTTACAGCAGTACAATAATTTTGATCCACTCCACGCAGGGAGGTAACATGTCACATGTGGGGCCCGGGAGTCGCGACAATTGGGTTGACGGGCAGCATCTTGATGTCGTCCGTCGGTGCCAAAACCGGCGTTTTTTGTGCAATTAGGACGGCGTGATCTACGGGTTCGTGGGGCCCACGGACAACTCTATCTTCCGGGTCTATTGGGGTGGGTCCCGCTGTGATGGATACCCCTGGTGGCGCGCCTCCCTGGAAGGCGGTCGGGTGGGAACGCCGGTCGGAGGTCGATCGGCTCCGATCTCCAAGTTTTGGAGTTGCTGCCCACGGACTTGTGCTTCTGTTTTACAGCGCGCGATCCGGCGAGAACGGCTGCTGCAATCAATCATGATGTCGGATCGAAGCACATAAGGTATCGTTGGAAAGTTCTTTCGAAGTACTCCGACCTAGGGCCAGATAAGCAAACTGGATCTGCACGGATCTGGCCTTAGTCTATTTTTGAAGTTGTTGTTGGACAGTGCCTGAAATCTTAGGGCAGCAGGAAAGTTTCCTAAGAACTTCCTTTGACCGTAGGGTAGACGTCCGATTCAGACCTCTAGCTCTTCATGAAGATTGTAGAGGGGAGAGAGAGGAAAATGGAAATAATTCTTATGAAGGGATTGGTGGAGGTTTCGATTTGTTAAGGATTTTATACTGACTAGGGGTCGGATCTAGACACTGGTAGATAGAACTGTGGGAGATCTGAAGATGATTTTTTAGAAAATATGTGAAGGCCTTTATAAATTCCAAGAAAATTCTTGGGTGAAGGGAATGGTGGGTAGAACCTCCAGTAATTTTGGGGGTTCCAGAAAAAATCGAAAGGTGGTCCGGAGATTGGAAACTCAGGGTTGCTGTCACTGTAGATAGAAACCTGGCAGAACTGGAAGGAAAAGATGGATGAAGATGTAAAAATGGAAATCGGAATCTAGAGGCCAAACCAATATTTGTAGAACATGGAGGGAACCTTTGGAATGCGCCTTGAAAACCTGAGCGCAAGAAGATCTCGGAGCTAAGAGATAAAATTCGTGGAAGGGCCTGCTCTCCTGAGTGGATAGAACTCCGACGACAACCGTGGTGGTGCGATGGCGGCACGATGGCGGCGGCGGCGATCACCGGAACTGATAGATGAGACTTCGCACCTCAGAAGGCAACCTTCCCAGCTGCAAGAAGAAGAGAGGAGAGAGAGTAGGGGGCGGCCCTTGTTGCTCCAACAAAAAAACTGATTTTTATGTTCATTAATTATAATCAATTGGAAATACAAGGGTTTTATATGAAATACAAAAGACCTCAACTATCCCTAGATCTAGGTTTGGAGAGGGGTAAAAGGGAAAGTCCACATTTAATTATCCCATGTGTTGTGGACCAAAATACAAGAATTACAAAAATATAATGAATTTGTTCCAAAAGGAGGGGGGCGCCCCCTTGACCAAGAGCGTCCCTCTTGGACTTTGAATGCCCTTTGTCCCCCCACTTGGCCCACCCTTCTAGAAAGCCCACCATTGGAAGGTTGACTGACCCCACATGGGCCCTAGGGATGAGGTGGATCAATGGGAGGAGAGTTGGGGGGCCCGCGGGACCCAGGTGGTCCATATTACAAATAAAACCCTCTTACAATCCAAATTACAAGCCGAATAAAACTAAATAAACACACATGACACACAAATAAAGTCCAAATAAACGTAATAAATGTCGAGACTCAAAGGGGAGTCTCCAGATTGTCTCCGAGCCAGATGGGCGCCGAAGTGGCTCGGGTGGTGCTCCGCGTACGGTACCGGTGGCTCGGCATATCATGCTTCTCAATCGCTCGGGTGTCCGCACCAATTCTCCCCGGGTGGGAGAAACTCGACCCTGTCAAGTAAGGGTCTGCATCACTCTGGTAGCGCTCCAGTAGGTCCAGATCTATCCTCTGCAACTCTCCACGGGTGATCCAAGTGTCATCGGTGGCGGGTCACCCTCTCCATCGCACTAGGTAGCGCTGGTAGGATCCACTCCTGGTAACAGTCACCTGCTCATCCAGTATATGATCTATATGCTCTCGCTGCCGTGGAAATAAGGCTGGTGGTGGACACTCATGTGTGAGATCACTCTCAAAGGGAGGAGATGGCTCGAAAGGCTCACTAGGGATCACCGCTGGGTCCCTATGCCAACTAGATCCGACACATTGAAAGTAGAGCTTATACCATATTCCTCGGGTAGGTCCACAACATACGCATTGGATACAACGCGTTTCAACACTCTAAATGGACCGGCTCTGCGAGCTTGCAATTTTTTTATGGTCCCAGAGGGAAACCGCTTAGGTCTGACCCTGATCATGACATAATCGCCCTCCTAGAACTCTCGGTGGTGTCGGTGGGCATCGGCTAGCTGTTTGTACCGTGCATTGCTGGCCTCAATGTGACGACGGATGTCATCATGCAAACTCCTAACATGCCTAGCAAACGACTCAGCAGACTCGGACACTCGTGTTTGGATGGGCATGGGAACAAGATCCACTGGCTTCCTAGGCCTACGACCTGTGACAATCTCGAATGGACTCATTCCGGTAGACCTATTAACCGAATCATTATATGCAAATTCAGCCAGTGGTAGTATGAGATCCCAATCCCCTACACGGTCCCTAACAAGACACCTCAAAAGGTCACCCAGACTCCTATTGACCACCTCAATCTGACCAACTGTTTGGGGATGATATGCAGTGGAAAACTTCAGGTGTGTACCCAACATATGCCACAGTGTCTTCCAAAAATAACTGGTGAATCTAACATCCTGGTCAGACATTATGGTACGAGGCAACCCGAACTTGCACACCACATGAGTAAGGAATAGGCGGGCTACCCTCGAATCATCCGAAGTCTTCGAGCAGGGAATAAAAAGGGCCATCTTCGAGAATCGGTCAACAACCATATAGACCGAATCATGCTTCCTAGAGGTACGTGACAATCCCAAGACAAAATCCATGCTAATATCCTGCTACGGGGCGTCAGGCACGGGAAGAGGTGTATAAAGGCCTGAGCTTTACTTCTTCATTTTAGCCGTAGCACATGTACGGCGCTGAGCCACAACATGAGCAACATCACGCTTCAAGCTCGGCCAATAAAATATATGCTCAACAGCCTCGATAGTCTTGTTCTGACCAAAGTAGCTGGCTAGACCTCCCGCATGTAGCTCCCAGACTAAGAAGTCTCAAACCGGAGTTCGGGGAACACAAAGCCTACCTCCTCGAAAGAGGTAACCCTCCTGAAGCACATAATCATCAAGGTCTCTTGAGGGTCCGACCTGGAGAGTGGTGTAAATCTGACCGAAGTCAGGACAGTCAACATAGGCCTCTCTCATCTTCTCTAACCCTACGACCTCGGCACTCATGGTGGTAAGCAAACACGCTCGCCGACTCAAGGCATTGGCCACCTTATTCTCCACTCCAGCCTTATGTTTTAGCACAAATGTGAACTGCTGGAGATACTCAACCCAACGGCTGTGACACGCATTAAGCTTATTTTGGGAATGGAGGTACCTCAAAGCCTCATGATCGGAGTATAAGATAAACTCCTGATGTAATAGATAGTGCCTCCAATGCCGAAGAGCCTGAACAACTGCGTAGAATTCCTTATCATAAGTGGAGTATAACAATTTCACGTCATTCAGCTTTTCACCGAAATATGCGACCGGGTGTGTCTCCTGACTCAAGACTCTTCCAATCCTGACACCCGACACATCACAAGAGACCTCAAACACCTTCGAAAAATCTATCAATCGAAGGATAGGTGTCTGGGTCATGCGCTCCTTGATGTCCTTGAAGGCAGTAGTTGTGGCCTTCGTCCACGGAAATGTGCCCTTCTGGATACAATCCGTGATCGGGGCGGTGACAGAGCTAAATCCGCGGATGAAATGATGATAGAACGTCGCAAGGCCATGGAAGCTGCGGACATCATGGACCGTACGGGGTTCCGGCCACTCAACAATGTTGTGACCCCTCTATGTTGATGATGTTGACACTTGCTTTATTTCATTGGCAACACCATTGTTTTGATTGATTGTCAACTATTTTTGATTTGATGAAATTGCCCTATCAGATTGACTATGTGTTCTTTGCATCTAATACACTGCTGTCTCCATTTCTTACTCTCATGAGTCTATACACTGGAAACTCTCATGTCGATTGAGTCTACACATTCATCACTTACCTTTCGCTCAAGATGAAGTCCACACACTGCATCTCAATTGAATTGGTTAAGGGTGTACAGCGTCAACGCATCATGTTACAGCGTCAACGCACTTCATTGGATGTGTGTACAGCGTCAACTCGCTAAGTCTGTATAGCGTCAACGCATGAAGTCTGGACATCAGTCTTAATATTCTAAGTCTGTACAGCCGTTGGCCTTGAACCTCAGAGTCTGTACATCAGACTGTTACAGCAAGTCTGTACTTTGTCCGTCTTCCTTAGCGTCTTGATATTTAAAGTCTATACATCCATCAGGGGCTTCAAGTCTACACATCGCTTCACTCCATCAAGTCTGTACATCCACACTGTTACTTGAAGTCTGGACATTGGTCTTCAAACTCAAAGTCTGGACATTGGTCTTCAAACTCGATGTCTGCACATTGTCTTCGAAACCAAAGTCTCTACAATGGTCTTCACACTTGAAGTCCATACATTTGATGTGCAGAGTTGATGTCTATACTGTGCCTTATGCTGATCAAGTCTACACTAGAGTCTCATGGAGTCTATACATTGCACTCGTCTTCTAGAGTCTATACACTGAAGTCTTCACATTCGCTTGCATTACATGAAGTCCATAAGTGGGCAAAGTCTGTACACTGTCCATGCTTCATGCAGCGTCAACTCATCCTTCATGCAGCGTCAACTCCTCAAGTATATACAATGCTTTCCTTTGCATGAAGCCTTTAAGTGCATTATGTCTATACAATGCCTTTAGGATTTAAAGTCCATACAGCCGTTGCCTCCTATGTTGAAGTCAACACATTGGGCAAGTCTGTACGTTGCTTTCGCCTTCACAAGTCTATACAACGAAGTATATACACTGCAATGTACATACTTAAATCTTATGTCTTTATTCTTGTTGCTGAAGGGAACAGGGTCGACGCTGGGAGCTTAAAGCGTCCACGCGTCAGTTGACGAAGCCTTCGCGATATCTTCCACTATCTCAACGCCACAAGTAAGCAGCGTCGACGCAATAGTTAAAGAAGTATTCACCTTCACAGGCTATTCCACTGCGTCAACGCCACATTTGAGCAGCGTCGACGCAGCAGCTAAAGAGACGAGGCTAATGGCTACTGGAATGCCTCACTGCGTCAACGCCACAATTGAGCAGCATCGACGCAGCAGCTAAAGAGATGAGGCTAATGGCTACTGGAATGCCTCACTGCGCTAACGCCATTGATTGACAGCGTCGACGCAGCAAGTCAGATTGCTGTCATTGAGCACGTGAACGGAGAACTCTATACATCGGACTGAAGAAGCTAATGAGGGGCACGTGATCCCAGGTACCTGGCTCGTGATCCGAGAAGGACAAGGTATCCAGATAAGGACACGTGTACTGACACTCCATTGGATGCTGCCACGTGGTCAAAATTACTGGGCGGAAAACGTGGAGAGCACATGCCTGCTGCTGTTGTTGCTATATAAACAAGTCTTCTTCCACAAAAGAAGACTGATCGAAGGAGAAGAAGAGAAAGTCTATACACTCAATAGCAGTGAGCCTTCGATCCAAAGAGAGAAAAGATAGAAGAAGAAGATGCAAAGAAAGAAGAAGAAGAAATAGAGAAGAAGAAGAAAAAAGAGAGAGAGGAAAAGATCGAGAGAGATTGAGTTGAGAGAGAGCTGATTGAGAGTGAGAGTGAGAGATTTTGTATCTCAGTCTCGTGGTTCAAAACTTGAGCTGAGCTTTGCTCTTTAAGAGCTACATTGCTTTTGGGTTTTTATTTTTCGTTTTGATTCTATCTTTCATTTCCGAATGCTGTTTCTTCAAGCTGTGTGTCAGCGGTCTTGCAGTGGTGGTCTCCACTGGACGGGTTAAGCTGTATTTCCCCAGCGGTTGCAGAGGATCAGATCCTCTGGTCGACAAGCTGTAGTGCCCAGTGAAGCTGTGTATCAGCGGGTTGTTTGGCCAAGCTGTAAAGCCCAGCGGACGCAAGCTGTGCTGCACAGCAGGAAGCCATACTCGATTGAGTGTGGGGTGGACGTAGGTCGTTGATCGAACCACCTAAAAATTGTGTGTGCAGTGTGTTTGTGTTTTTGTGTGATCTGTGTGCGATGGGAATTTCTTGCTTAGCTTATTTGATTGCATCGCTTATGCTCATGTCTAGCTTTTGACCTTTTGTTTAGCATCCAGTGTTTAGCTTAATTGATGTTTGCCTAAATTCCGCTTTAGAACTTACAATAGTTTTAAATTAGGCAAGTTGATCTATTCACCCCCCCTCTAGATCCACAATCTGTGGAGATAGACTGCGTCCATCTAACCCAACACTTGGTATCAGAGCCTAACTCTTCTACAGGGACTCATCGCCCGAAGAGAATAGGCAGAGATGGATGCTCGAGGGATGACTGCCGAAGGTCACTCAACAACGAAGCCCCCATTCTTTGATGGATCAAACTACGCTAACTGAAGAACCGTATGCAAGTGTTCCTCAGGTCTAAGGATTATGAGATTTGGAAGATTGTCAGCAAGGGACCTTATGAGCTGTCCCTGAATGAAGATGTATGGACCAAGGAGGAGATCAGAAGGTCCACGCTGAATTGGAGTGCTATTAATGCTATCCAGTGTGCTCTGCATCCTACAGAATTCTCCCGTGTGTCTGCTTGCAAATCAGCTAAGGAGATGTGGGATGCGCTGGAAGTAATTCATGAAGGTACATCTCAAGTAAGAGAGCAGAAGGCCAATCTTCTTGTATCTGAGTATGAAGCCTTCAAGATGAAGCAGAACGAGTCCATCAGCGAAATGTACGCTCGGCTGACTGTCATAACCAATGGCCTCAGAGGTTTTGGGAAACCTCAGGCAGAGTATGATGTAGTGAGGAAAATTCTGCGCTCCCTGACTCCCAATTGGCACACCAAAGCAACTGTGATGGAGGAGTCAAGGGACCTGCGTAATACTAAATCTGATGAGCTGATTGGCTCACTTATGGCATATGAGATAAACATGCCAAGGACAGATGAAGCCGAGAGGAAAAAGAAGCCGATAGCGCTGAAGGCTAGTTCCAGCAAATCAACAAAATCCAGCTCCAGCAGCTCTTCATCATCAGAGGAGAGCCTAAATGAAGAAGAAGATGTGACTCGATCTGAGATAGCCATGATGACTAGAGAGTTCAGGCGATTTCTCAGAAAGGGAGCAGGACGGTTAGGTCAGAAGAAATACAGTGGTGGCCGAAAGGATAAAAGGTATAAATCTAAACCTACAAAGAAAAATGAAGCTAATGTCTGTTATCAATGCAGGAAACCAGGGCATCTGAAAATTGACTGTCCAGACAATCAGAAACATAAGGACAGGTGAAAGAAGAAAATCAAGAAGGGAAGAGCTATGATCACCACATGGAGTGATGAAGATGAAGGCTCTTTCAGCAGCAGCTCAGATAGTGAAGCCGAATCTGAACAGCCCATTTGCCTTATGGCAACAAGCTCCGAAGATAGAGAGGAGGATACAGATGAGGTAATCACTAGATTTGAAAACTTCACAATTGCTGATTGGGTAGATGCTTATCATGACATAGCTGATAGAGCTGATGATATTAGAAAAGAGAATAGGCATCTTAGAAGAAAAATCAATTCCATGCAAAATGATAAAACACTAACTGATAAAATTGCATGTTTGGAATCTGAGATTGATGAATTGAAACTCACATGCTCTGAAGAAGATAAAATCAAAAATGAGTTAAAAGCTTCTAAGGAAGAGACTCTAAGGCTTGAAAATGAAATTGATGAATGGAAGCTGAAGATTCAGAAATGTGAAAGTGAAGTCAAAATTATCTCTGAAAAATATGAAGCTGTCCTCAATGTCAACAATGAGCTGAAAAAGGCTATTGATGAACTTCAGAAAGACAATGAGGATAAAATGAAAACCATTGAGAAAATGACCCAAGGAACATATAACTTAAATGCTTTGTTAGGGTCAAAGGTTAATTTCAGAAAAGAGGGCCTAGGATTTAATTCTAGTACAACAAAAACATTCGGAATGAAAACAATTTCATTTGTTGCTCAAAAGGAAAAGGGACCTCTAATTAGCATGAACTCAACAAATTTGATGAACAAAACTGCTAATCTGAAAAAGCCCAGTGCTGAGGAGAAGGGCAAACAAAAGGTTAATGAGCCTAGTAGAGCTAGCACATCTAAGCAGAATCCTAGGGCTCATACTCAGGTTAGGGGTCAACCTACATAGTCCGGAAAACCCCAGGTCAAGGTAACCAAGTCTCCACCAACACCTCCACCTCTGAAGAAGACCCAATACAGACCTGTGTATAGGTCAGCAGGGTCCAAAGTACAGGGGAGACAAAGTGCTGCTAGGAGTCAACCCAATTATTTTTATCAACCTAGAGCTCAGACCCACTACAATGCACAGCCAACCTACTTCAATAGGTCAAATTGGTCTAGAACTCAGGGTAAGTTTACAGGTCTTGCACACCAGGGTGCTCAATATCAAAGACCTTACAATAGAAATTGGGTCAATGGGTATGGTTACTGGACATCTTGAAATCAATATTTTCATAGCCAGCCCAGGAACTACCATGGCCAAAATTTTGTGGACATACCCTGGCCAAGGCACTGGCACAAAAATAACAACACTGTCAATAATCATGCTGCTGCCAATAAGAAAAAGAACAATAAAAAGAAAAGGAACAACAACAGAAGAAAATCTGTAGGATCCACTGAACAAAATTCATTTAAACAAAATGTGGATTCCGAAACATTTGCTTTCCTGCTTTGCTTCTAGCTCATTTACATTGGAGCTCAATCAGTCTTGGGTTCCAAACTTCTCTACCTAATTGTGTATGCAGGTATGCCTGGCAGCCAAGAACAACTTGTGGTACATGGATAGCGGCTGCTCCAGGCATATGACAAGAGATAAGGCCAAATTTTGCATACTGACTGAGAAAGTAGAAGGCCTTGTTACCTTTGGAAGCAACACAAAGGGTAGGATTATCGGATCAGGTAAGGTAGGTAAGTGTTCTACCTGCTGCATTGATGATGTTATGCTGGTTGAAGGGCTAGCCTATAATCTACTTAGCATCAGCCAGTTATGTGATAAAGGTTACAATGTTTTATTTAATTCTCAATGCTGCAAGGTTTTTGAACCTGATTCTGATATTGTCAAATTTTCTGGAAAGAGAATAAATAATACTTACATGATAAATTTAGATGAAATTCAACACACTAACCTTTGCCTTACTGCCAGTAGAGAAGACATAGCATTTTTATGGCATCGTAGGTTAGGTCATGCTAGCTACACTGTTTTGCACAAATTAAATAAGCATGGCATGGTTAGAGGACTTCCTGAAGTCTCATTCAAGAAAGAAAATAAAATCCGTGATGCATGCACTCAATCAAAGATAACTAGAAAGTCATTTAAGTCTAGAACTGAAAATCTGTCTTTCAAACCCTATGAGCTGATACATATGGACCTTTTTGGGCAAACTAGATCTGTCAGCCTATCAGGGAGGAGGTATGGGTTTGTCATGGTAGATGACTTTTCTAGGTACACTTGGGTTTACTTCTTATCTAATAAGAGTGATGCTTTCTCAGAATTTCAGGAGTTCTATGTTAAAACAAATCAGAAAATTGAAAACATTTTGTCTGATCATGGAGGTGAGTTTGAAAACTCACAATTTGATGAATTCTGCAGGTCAAATGGAATCAACCACATGTATTCCTCACCAAGGACACCTGAGCAGAATGGAGTTGTGGAGAGAAGGAACAGAACCCTAGTGGAAATGGGTCGTACACTCCTTGTCGAAGGTGGTCTACCAAGGAAATTTTGGGCTGAAGCAGTGAACACTGCCTGTTATGTAATTAACAGAGCCATGGTAAGACCTTCTACCCAGCAAACACCATATGAGATATTAAAAGGTAAGAAACCTTCTATTGCTCACTTCAAGGTTTTTGGTTGTAAATGTTTCATTCACATAAATGATAAAAAGGACCTTGATAAATTT
Organism: Amorphophallus konjac; assembly: GCA_022559845.1. NCBI lineage: Eukaryota > Viridiplantae > Streptophyta > Magnoliopsida > Alismatales > Araceae > Amorphophallus > Amorphophallus konjac. The sequence goes on along the minus strand of CM040123.1, from coordinate 307,668,367 downwards.
GAACCTAAAGGAGAACCAGGAATTTTTCTTGGCTATTCTGAAAACACCCGAGCATACAGAGTGTACAATATGAACTCTAAAACTGTTGAAGAATCTCCACATATAGTTTTTGATGAATCCTTGGCAAATTCTAATGTTGGTCAATGCAGGAATGAAAACAATGGTGAAATTCTGAAGGAAGGAGATCCTGCAGACAAATCCGAGGATGAAGAAGAACATAAAGAGCTTAATGAAGAGGAACCTACAGTTCAGGGGGAGGTAAATCAAGTTCATGATAGTCCAATTGCAAATATTAAATATCTCAAGGATCATCCTGTAGATAATGTCATTGGAAATCTGCATGATCCCCTAGGACTAGAGGCCACTTAAGAATTCAACATGAACTGAATGCTTATGCTTTTGTATCAAACATAGAACCCAAGTCCATTGATTGTGCTCTCCAAGATGTGCATTGGATTAATGCCATGCATGAGGAGTTCAATCAGTTTGATAGGAATAAGGTGTGACATTTGGTTCCACCTCCTGACCATGAAACAGTTATAGGGACTAAATGGGTATTTAGAAACAAAACTGATGAAGCTGGGAATGTTATTAAAAATAAAGCCAGACTTGTAGCTCAGGGGTATAATCAGGAATTTGGAATAGACTTTGAAGAGTCTTTTGCCCCTGTAGCTAGGTTAGAAGCAATAAGAATTTTATTGGCTTATGCATGTTCCCTAGGAATAAACCTTCAGCAGATGGATGTGAAATCTGCTTTTCTAAATGGGGAAATTAATGAGGATGTATATGTGAGACAGCCTCCTGGGTTTGAATGTTTAGATTTCCCTAATCATGTTTACAAGCTCAATAAAGCTCTCTATGGTTTAAAGCAAGCTCCTAGAGCTTGGTATGACAGGTTGAGCAAATTTCTCACCGACAAGAACTTCACAAGAGGTATAGTGGATCAAACATTGTTTACCAAGGTAAGCCATCCAGATATTCTTATCATCCAGGTTTATGTGGATGACATTGTGTTTCGGTCAACTAACCCCAAATTGTGTGAGGAATTCTCTCAAATAATGACTGATGAATTTGAAATGAGCTCAATGGGTGAGCTCAAACTATTTCTTGGACTGCAGGTTACACAAACAGAAGATGGCATCTTCATCTCTCAGTCCAAGTATGTAAAGAACTTATTGAAGAAGTACAAAATGGACCACCTCAAGGAAATAGCTACTCCAATGGGTACATCAACCAGTTTGGATGAAGACTCTAAAGGTAAACCTGTGGACCAAAGGCTATACAGAGGTATGAGCGGATCTCTTCTCTATCTTACAGCATCTAGGCCTGATATACAATTTGCTGTGTGTTTATGCTCTAGATTTCAGGCCAGTCCTAAAGAAACTCACTTTAAAGCTGTGAAAAGGATTTTTAAGTATTTACTAGGCACCCAAGAACTAGGTCTCTGGTATCCTGCTAAGTGTGAGTTAGAGCTTCTAGCCTACACTGATGCAGACTATGCTGGGTGTCGAGTAGATAGAAAAAGCACCAGTGGCTACTGTCAATTCCTTGGTGGCTGTCTAGTGTCTTGGGCATCTAAGAAGCAACACACTGTAGCATTATCCACAGCTGAAGCTGAGTATGTTGCAGCATGTAATTGTGCAGCCCAAGTACTTTGGTTTAAGCACCAACTGGCTGATTATCAGATAAATCTGGGATGCATTCCACTTTTATGTGATAATACTAGTGCTATATGCCTTGCTAAAAATCCTGTTCACCATTCTAGGACTAAGCATATAGAGATAAAACATCATTTTCTTAGAGATGCTGTAAATAAAAAGGAGATTGAAATGAATTTCATAGAAACTGAAAAACAAATTGCTGATATTTTTACTAAGCCTCTTGGGAATGAAAATTTTAAGTTTCTTAGAAGAGAACTTGGCTTATGTAAATTTCAGCATGATGAATGATTGTTTAATTACTGTGAATAAAATCTCTGATGTGGACTTATTTTTGATTGCTTGGATAAATCATGTGGATGTGAATGTGGATGAAGAACTGTCCTGTATTGCATATATTCAGGGGGAGCTTGTCGAGTCTTTGCATGTCCTTGCATATCATTCTTTGTATGACCTATGCATAAACTCTCTCTCAATTAATTCTTGCCATGTTGCATGCATATAGACAGGGGGAGTATTGCTAGAAATTCAGAGTGGTTTCAACTTTCTTGAAGTCATTCAACCTTCAACTCTGAATACTTGTCTCTGACATTATGGCAATCTGTTGGTCAGTTCTGATTTCTAAGCAGTAGAAAATGGACTTCTTCATTTATAAGAATTTAAATTGTTCAAAGACTGATGTAATGGTTTAAATCTTATAATGGTTGGAATTTAAAGATTGCAATCAGTATATAAGTAAGTTGAAAATTGATAAAACTCTCAACCTCTTTCTTATTTCATGTCAGACAAAGCTAATCATATCTGAAATCTGAAAACTCATCTGAAATCATGTTAGAGAGGTTAAGTATGTGTATTGTTCTTGAACAAGTCATTCTGAAACATAAAAAGGACAGCTAAGAAAGTTATTGAAAACATTGAAAATCATTGAAAATTAGCATTGGCAGAGCAATGACTGATAAATCACTGAGAAACTGAGTGATCCATCAAAGAAGTGGACAACACTCATGTCATGAAGTGTATCAGCTATCTCTGTTTAAAATGTTCAAAACATCAGGCTGGTTTCACTGAGTACATGGGGGTAACTGGCGTCTGATAAACATGTACCCTCACACAAAAAGGTGTAACTCAGTTCTGTTGAACTTGATCATAGGCAGAATGGTCCATCTTGTTGAGTATCTAGGGGTATTGGCGTCCTATAAACGTATACCCTTACGCAGAAAGACTTGTGGTACCTGAATGCTCAATACAATCTAATATTGATAATGCTGCTTCTTCAAAAGAAAAGTTCATGAGTGTCAATTTGTTTAGTTTCAATACATGACTTGATTTCTCTAAATATTTTTATGAGACTATGAAAGTAAGATATTACGAAACTGAATCTTTCATGCAAATATGATTCTGGTTTATGCTTTATCATGCACAGTGAACTTATCTATTGCTTGTAGTGCATGAACTCCAAATTTTATCATTTTTAAACCAGAACTCTTTCTGACAGCAGTTTCTAATTTCATATGACTGAAGACTCTATGTTTTAGAATGCTTATTCATGAACTACCTGTTCTGAATGCCAGTCAGTTCCTCTCTTGATTCCTCCATTGTATTTAATTTTTCCCTCCTCTTTGTTGATGGCAAAGGGGGAGAATATTATCTAGGGGATGTCTAGGGGGAGAATGCATATCGGTCTGAATTCAGCAGTCAATCATGCCTTCATAGCATCTGCATGTCAATCTTCATAACACATCATGTCTTTCATCAAACATATATCTATATGACAGGATGTTGCTCTTCTACTTCATATGGGGTTGCCATCATCAAAAAGGGGGAGATTGTTGTGACCCCTCTATGTTGATGATGTTGACACTTGCTTTATTTCATTGGCAACACCATTGTTTTGATTGATTGGCAACTATTTTTGATTTGATGAAATTGCCCTATCAGATTGACTATGTGTTCTTTGCATTTAATACATTGCTGTCTGCATTTCTTACTCTCATGAGTCTATACACTGGAAACTCTCATGTCGATTGAGTGTACACATTCATCACTTACCTTTCGCTCAAGATGAAGTCCACACACTGCATCTCAATTGAATTGGTTAAGGGTGTACAGCGTCAACGCATCATGTTACAGCGTCAACGCACTTCATTGGATGTGTGTACAACGTCAACTCGCTAAGTGTGTACAGCGTCAACGCATGAAGTCTGGACATCAGTCTTAATATTCTAAGTCTGTACAGCCGTTGGCCTTGAACCTCAGAGTCTGTACATCAGACTGTTACAGCAAGTCTGTACTTTGTCCGTCTTCTTTAGCGTCTTGATATTTGAAGTCTATACATCCATCAGGGGCTTCAAGTCTACACATCGCTTCGCTCCATCAAGTCTGTACATCCACACTGTTACTTGAAGTCTGGACATTGGTCTTCAAACTCAAAGTCTGGACATTGGTCTTCAAACTCGATGTCTGCACATTGTCTTCGAAACTAAAGTCTCTACAATGGTCTTCACACTTGAAGTCCATACATTCGATGTGCAGAGTTGATGTCTATACTGTGCCTTATGCTGATCAAGTCTACACTAGAGTCTCATGGAGTCTATACATTACACTCGTCTTCTAAAGTCTATACACTGAAGTCTTCACATTCGCTTGCATTACATGAAGTCCATAAGTGGGCAAAGTCTGTACACTGTCCATGCTTCATGCAGCGTCAACTCATCCTTCATGCAGCGTCAACTCCTCAAGTATATACAATGCTTTCCTTCGCATGAAGCCTTTAAGTGCATTATGTCTATACAATGCCTTTAGGATTTAAAGTCCATACAGCCGTTGCCTCCTTTGTTGAAGTCAACACATTGGGCAAGTCTGTACGTTGCTTTCGCCTTCACAAGTCTATACAACGAAGTATATACACTGCAATGTACATACTTAAATCTTATGTCTTTATTCTTGTTGCTGAAGGGAACAAGGTCGACGCTGGGAGCTTAAAGCGTCCACGCGTCAGTTAACGAAGCCTTCACGATATCTTCCACTGCGTCAACGCCACAAGTAAGCAGCGTCGACGCAGTAGTTAAAGAAGTATTCACCTTCACAGGCTATTCCACTGTGTCAACGCCACATTTGAGCAGCGTCGACGCAGCAGCTAAAGAGACGAGGCTAATGGCTACTGGAATGCCTCACTGCGTCAACGCCACAATTGAGCAGTGTCGACGCAGCAGCTAAAGAGATGAGGCTAATGGCTACTGGAATGCTTCACTGCGCTAACGCCATTGATTGACAGCGTCGACGCAGCAAGTCAGATTGCTGTCATTGAGCACGTGAACGGAGAACTCTATACATCGGACTGAAGAAGCTAATGAGGGGCACGTGATCCCAGGTACCTGGCTCGTGATCCGAGAAGGACAAGGTATCCAGATAAGGACACGTGTACTGACACTCCATTGGATGCTGCCACGTGGTCAAAATTGCTGGGCGGGAAACGTGGAGAGCACACGCATGCTGCTGTTGTTGCTATATAAACAAGTCTTCTTCCACAAAAGAAGACTGATCGAAGGAGAAGAAGAGAAAGTCTATACACTCAGCAGCAATGAGCCTTCGATCCAAAGAGAGAAAAGAAAGAAGAAGAAGATACAAAGAAAGAAGAAGAAGAAATAGAGAAGAAGAAGAAAAAAAAGAGAGAGGAAAAGATCGAGAGAGATTGAGTTGAGAGAGAGCTGATTGAGAGTGAGAGTGAGAGATTTTGTATCTCAGTCTCGTGGTTCAAAACCTGAGCTGAGCTTTGCTCTTTAATAGCTACATTGCTTTTGGGTTTTTATTTTTTTTTTTGATTCTGTCTTTCATTTCCGAATGCTGTTTCTTCAAGCTGTGTGTCAGCGGTCTTGCAGTGGTGGTCTCCACTGGACGGGTTAAGCTGTATTTCCCCAGCGGTTGCAGAGGATCAGATCCTCTGGTCGGCAAGCTGTAGTGCCCAGCGAAGCTGTGTATCAACGGGTTGTTTGGCCAAGCTGTAAAGCCCAACGGACGCAAGCTGTGCTGCGCAGCAGGAAGCCATACTCGATTGAGTGTGGGGTGGACGTAGGTCGTTGATCGAACCACCTAAAAATTATGTGTGCAGTGTGTTTGTGTTTTTGTGTGATCTGTGTGCGATGGGAATTTCTTGCTTAGCTTATTTGATTGCATCGCTTTGCTCATGTCTAGCTTTTGACCTTTTGTTTAGCATCCAGTGTTTAGCTTAACTGATGTTTGCCTAAATTCCGCTTTAGAACTTACAATAGTTTTAAATTAGGCAAGTTGATCTATTCACCCCCCCTCTAGATCCTCAATCTGTGGAGATAGACTGCGTCCATCTTACCCAACAAACAATGGCACGGACCTTCTCCGGATCGGCGAAGACCCCAGTACTAGACACAATGAAACCCAAGAAGGTAAGCTGAGGTGTCATGAAGGCACACTTCTGTGGGTTCGCAAACAACTACTCTCGCCTAAGAAGTAGACATACCTACCGAAGGTGGTCTAAGTGGTCCCCCATGGTGCGACTATAGATAAGAATATCATCAAAGTACACTACCACAAAGACTCCAATGAATGGTCGAAGGACCTGAGTCATGAGTCGCATGAAGGTGCTAGGGGCGTTGGTCAACCCAAAGGGCATAACCAACCACTCATATAGACCATCCTTGGTCTTGAATGCGGTCTTCCACTCATCACCTGGCCTAATCTTCACCTGGTGGTAGCCACTCTTAAGATCAATCTTCGAGAAGATAGTGGCACCAGCCATCGTGTCTAGCATGTCATCCAAGTGGGGAATAGGAAACCTGTACTTCACGGTGATTTTGTTGATGGCACGGCTATCAATGCACATTCTCCACGTGTCATCCTTCTTTGGGGCGAGTAAGGCAGGAACAACACACAGACTCATGCTGTCCCGAACAGACCCTCTCTGCATCAACTCTCGACCTGCCGTTTTAGCTCGGCATGTTCCGTGGGACTCATGCGATAATGAGGAAGATTGGGCAATGAGGAGCCCGGAATCAGGTCGATAGCATGCTGAATATCCAGTATGGGTGGGAGTCCCTCGGGAAGCTCGTCGGGAAAGATGTTAGTAAACTCCTGTAGAATGGGAACAACCTCAGGTGGGAGTTCACCCTCGGAGTCTCTCTCGACCTCACGGGCCATAGTAGCAAATACAGGGCAGCCCTGACTAGCCTCCCGCTCCATTTTCTGGGAGCTAATCATCATCAATCTCCTAGTCGAGGGCTCGCCTGGGCCAGATGTAACGGTCATAGCCCGAGCTGGAGATGTGGTACTGGGCCTGGGAATGGAAGGCTCTGGAGTACTAGGGCCAGTAGGACCCCTAACTGAAGACTTCTTGGGCTGATGAGGGTGGAGAGTAATCCGTTGGCCAGCATGGTCAAAGGTACAGGTGTTTGACCAGCCATGGAGTGTGACATCCCAATCAAATAACCACGGCCTACCAAGAATAATGCTGCCCACCTCCATAGGGAAAACATCACACCAGATATCGTCACGGTAGGCACGGAACTACAGTGGGACCAGACACCGCAGCCTGATCGGAATTGAGGTGGAATCCACCCATGATACTCAATAGGGGCAAGGATGATCCACGGGTGTAAGACCAAGACTGGAGACAGTGCCCGTGGAGATTGCATTGATGCAACTCCCACTATCGATGATCACCTTACAAACTTGCTTGCCTAGCCGACAGAATGTATGAAAGATAGTGGTCCGTCGCCAGTCATCACTGGCCTGTGGCTGGGTGAGAATACACTTGACGACCCCCAAGTGGGTATCGTCTGGATGCTGGGCATCCTGGCCATTACCTTCGGCCTCATAGTACTCGTCAGCTAGCTCCAGATCTGCTTCATAGCTGACTAACTCGAGGTCCGTAGGGGTGGTATCCTCGGCCTGTGTGTCCCCAATGACAAGAGACTGGCGGGTGGGACACTGGTTAGCAAAATGGCCAAACCCATTCCAACGATAACACTGCTGCCGTGATCCACTAGGCTCCCCAATCATAGGTCCTTTCCCTTTATCCTCCCGACGGATAGGAGGTGAAGGTAACAAAGGACGGGAAGGAGGTGCGGGTGCCGGTGGACGGGCTGTGGGTGCCGTAAGATGTTGGGGACGAGGAAGGTCCATCGGGGGTGGAGGGCGAGGCCTAGGAGCGAAAGGCTCGGGACGAGTGGGCTCCTGAGGTCGGGCCATGCGGGCCCTCGGATACGTGCCAGAAGAGCCACGGGGCTCAACACTACGAAGGGGAAAGGAGCCCAACCGATGGGGAGACTCGAACTCGGCCTCAAATTGCTCCAATTCGAGAGCAACCTGATATGCTTGTTCCAAAGTGGTCGCATTGCGGTGAAAAAGTTCATATTGATAGTTTGGCCGCAGACCTCTCCGAAAGCGTGATATGGTCATGGTGCTCTCTTTCGTAACTCAACACCGCAAATAATACTCATCAAACTCGGTGGTGTACTCGGTCACGGATCGGTTCCCTTGGGAGAGACTTTGCCATTTGTCTATAAGGCGTTGGCGATATGAGGCAGGAAGGTACTTCTCCCTCAACTTCATTTTCATGTCGTCCCAAGTGCCGATCGGGGGTTGACATCGTTGATTTAGCAGGCTCTCCACATTGGTCCAATAAGTTTGGGCCTGCCCATGCAGCTTCATCTTCGCGTATCGAACTCTTTGTTGGTCCGTCATCTCAAACCACTCGAAGTACCGGTCCATGCCGGCCTCCCAATCTAAATAGACCTTCAGGTCTAAGGACCCGCTAAAAGTGGGAGGGTCCGCACGTACGCCCCTAAGAATGCGGTCGTCATCATCGTCATCATGATTCCGTCGTTGATTTCGACGACCGTAACCCCCATGCTCATTATCATATGCATAATCGTTCACCACATGCACCTGTTGCCTCCCAACATCTACCGCATGAGCTTCGGCGCAGCATGTTACTGAGTCGGCTCCTGTTGACCATTGGTCAGCGCGGGTTGCGCCGCCGCTGGGGCCCTCTCGAGGACAACAATCCTCCCTACAAGACCCTGGATGGACTGGTCCGAAGAATCGGCCCGATCCTCGAGGGCTTTCATCCTCCCTTCTAGACGCGTCCCTATGCCATCTAGATGTGTACTAAGGCCATCCATACGCGTGTCAAGATGACCCATAATGGCTCGGAACATCTCGACCGTCGAGGACTCATCGGAGCTACGGGCTCGGGAATCCGCCATAGGTGGTGGTGGCGAGTATTGGGTACCTCGACGGGTGGGCATGCAAAGACACACGAACTAGGAGACACAAACTGATGCAAACACGGACTAATGCACCTAGACCTAAACCAATATCTAGTACGCGGCGGAGTTAATTGATCCGAAGATCACTCCCGCAAGTGTGCGGCCTTCCCGATAGGCATAGCCTAACGTTCGGACAACAGCTTTTAATATACCCAATTATCGGTATGAAATGCAATTTTAAAACACTTGTTTTTTTGTTGTTTTGAAAATGATGATGATCCTAGACTCAACTTAGACCGTGCAAGACTTATGCAATGACTACCCTAGACTCAACTTGCTCTGATACCATATTGATGTGGGATGGACACGGGGACCGACTCTAAGTGATATGGACCTCGACTCTAAATGCACATACGACCAGCAACATACGATGGGAGAGACATTAGGCCTGACACTAAGAGCTCCTATGGGCTATACGTCGCTAACAGAAACGCAAGCTCACTCGTTGTCCCAAGCGAGGGAAACGCGGATCGTGCGCGGTTGAGAAATCGGCAGAGTTAAGGGTAGTCGGACTCACTTTCGTGCTCGGATCGAGCCACGGGACGGGTCACTCTCTCGCTCACAGCGGTGACATGGACTCACGGGCTAGAATTTTATGCTCTCACAGCGGCATATGACTATATACTAGCTAAGCAAAGTAATGCCAAGAAGTTACGATCTTTACCTCCACGCTCCTGGCGTGGGGAAGATAACCCCGGCCAATCTCGGACTCCCGGTTAAACACTTTTACAGCAGTACAATAATTTTGACCCACTCCACGCAGGGAGGTAACAGGTCACATGTGGGGCCCAGGAGTCACGACAATTGGGTTGACGGGCAGCATCTTGATGTCGTCCGTCGGTGCCGAAACCCGCATTTTTCATGCAATTCGGACGGCGCGATCTACGGGTTCGTGGGGCCCACGGACCGCTCTGTCCTCCGGGTCTGTTAGGGTGGGTCCCGCTGCGATGGAGACCCCTGGTGGCGCACCTCCCTGGAAGGTGGGCGGGCGGGAACGCCGGTCGGAGGCCGATCGGCTCCGATCTCCATGTTTTGGAGTTGCTGCCCACGGACTTGTGCTTCTATTTTGCAGCGCGCGATCCGGCGAGAACGGCTGCTGCGATCAATCCTGATGTCGATCGAAGCACATAAGGTATCATTGGAAAGCTCTTTCAAAGTACTCCGACCTAGGGCTAGAGAAGAAAACTGGATCTGCACGGATCTGGCCTTAGTCTATTTTTGAAGTTGCTATTGGACAGTGCCCGAAATCTCAGGGCAGTAAGAAAGTTTCCTGAGAACTGCCTTTGACCGTAGGGTAGACCTCAGATTCAGACCTCGAGCGCTTCATGAAGATTGTAGAGGGAAAGATAGGAAAACGGTAATAATTTTTATGAAGGGATTGCTCGAGGTTTCGATTTTTTAGGGATTTTATACTGACTGGAAGTCGGATCTGGACACTGGCAGACAAAACTGTGGGAGATCTGAAGATGATTTTTTAGAAAATATGTAAATGCCTTTAGAAATTTCAATAAAATTCTTGGGCAGAGGAGATGGTGGGTAGAACCTCCAGTAATTTTGGGGGTTCCAACAAAAATCAAAAGGTGGTCTGGAGATGGGAAACTCAGGGTTTCTGTCACTATAGATAGAAACCTGGCAGAACTGGAAGGAAAAGATGGATGAAGATGTAAAAAATAGAAATCGGAAGCTAGAGGCCAAACCAATTTTTGTAAAACATGGAGGGAACCTCTGGAACACGCCCTGAAAACCTGAGCTCAAGAAGATCTCGGAGCTGAGAGATAAAATTCATGGAAGGGCCTACTATCCTGAGTGGATAGAACTCCGATGACAACCGTGGTGGTGCGATGGCGGCACGATGGCGGCCGCGGCGATCACCGGAAATGATAGATGAGGCTTCTCACCTCCGAAGGCAACCTTCCCGCTGCAAGAAGAAGAGAGGAGAGAGAGTAGGGGGCGGCCCTTGTTGCTCCAACAAAAAAACTGATTTTTGTGTTCATTAATTCTAATCAATTGGAAATACAAGGGTTTTATATGAAATACGAAAAGACCTCAACTATACCTAGATCTAGGTTTGGGAAGGGGTAAAAGGGAAAGTCCACATTTAATTATCCCATGTGTTGTGGACCAAAATACAAGAATTACAAAAATATAATGAATTTGTTCCAAAAGGAGGGGGGCACCCCCTTGACCAAGAGCCTCCCTCTTGGACTTTGAATGCCCTTTGTCCCCCCACTTGGCCCACCCTTCTAGAAGCCCACCATTGGAAGGTGGACTGACCCCACATGGGCCCTAGGGATGAGGTGGATCATGCGGGGTTCTGGCCACTCAACAATCACCCAGACCTTCTCAAGATTAGCGGAGACCCCGGTACTTGACACAATAAAACCCAAGATGGTAAGCTGAGAAGTCATGAAGGCACACTTCTGTGGGTTGGCAAACAACTGCTCTCGCCTCAAGAGTAGGCAGACCTGCCGAAGATGGTTCAAGTGGTCCCCTTTAGTGCGACTATAGATAAGGATATCATCAAAATATATGACCACAAAGACGCCAATGAATGGTCGAAGGACCTGAGTCATGAGTCGCATGAAGGTGCTAGGGGCATTGGTCAACCCAAATGGCATAACCAACCACTCATATGGACCATGCTTGGTCTTAAATGTGATCTTCCACTCATCACCTATCCTAATCCTCACCTGATGATAGCCACTCTTAAGATCAATCTTTGAAAAGATAGGGGCACCTGCCATCATATCAAGCATATCATCAAGGTGGGGAATAGGGAACCTGTACTTCACGGTGATCTTATTGATGGCATGACTATCAATACACATTCTCCATGTGCCATCTTTCTTTGGGGCGAGTAATGCGGGAACAGCACACGGACTCATGCTATCCCGAATAGACCCTCTCTGCATCAGCTCATCGACCTGCCACTTTAGCTTGGCATGTTCCGTGGGACTCATGTGATAGTGAGGGAGATTGGGCAATGAGGAGCTCGGAATTAAATCGATGGCATGCTAAATATCCCGCATAGGTGAGAGTCTCTCGGGAAGCTCCTCGGGAAAGATATCAGCAAACTTCTGCAGGATGGGAATGACATCGGGTGGGAGCTCACCCTCGGACTTTTGCTCCACCGCTTGGACCATAATGGCAAACACAGGGCTGCCCCTACTAGCCTCCCGCTCCATTTCTCGGGAGCTATTCATCATCAACCTCTTAGTCGAGGGCTCGCCTGTGCTCGATGTAAGGGTCATGGCCCTAGCTGGGGGTGGGGTACTGGGTCCAGGGACGGAAGGCTCCGGAGTACTAGGACCAGTAGGACCCCTAACTGAAGGCCTCTTGGGCTGAGAGGGGTGGAGGGTAATCCACTGGCCACCATGGTCGAAGGTACAGGTGTTCGACCGGCCATGGAGCGTGGCATCCTGATCAAATAACCACGGCCTACCAAGAATAATAATGCCCACCTCCATGGGGAGGACATCACACCAGATCACGTCACGGTAGGCGTGGAACTACAGTGGGACCAAGCATCGCAGCCTGATCGGAATGGAGGTGTAATCCACCCATGATACTAGATAGGGGCAAGGATGATCCACGGGAGTAAGACCAAGACGAGAGATAGTGCCCGTGGAGATTGCATTGATACAACTCCCACTATCGATAATCACCCATGATACTCGATAGGGGCAAGGATGATCCACAGGAGTACGACCAAGACGAGAGACAGTGCCCGTAGAGATTGCATTGATACAACTCCCACTATCGATAATAACCTTACACACTTGTCCGCCCAGCCTACAGTATGTATGAAATATGGTGGTTCGACGCCCGTCATCACTGGCCTGTGGCTGGGTGAGAATACACCTGACGACCCCGATCTGGGCATCATCGAGATGCTAAACCTCTTGACCATCATCCTCATTCTCAAACAATTTGTCACCTAATTCTTGATCAACCTCATAGCTGACTGCCACAAGCTCGGAAGATGAGGTGTTCCCGACCTGTGTGTCCCCAATGACTAGAGATTGATGCGTGGGACACTGGTTGGCAAAATGGCCAAACCCATTGCAGTGAAAACACTACTGCCGTGATCCACTAGGCTCCCCAATCAAAGGTCCCTTACCTTTATCCTCCCGACGGATAGGGGGTGAAGGCAATAAGGGACGGGCAAGAGGTGCGGGTGCGGGTGGACGGGCTATGGGTGCCAGAGGTTGTTGGGGACGAGGAAAGTCCCTTGGAGGTGGAGGGCAAGGCTTAGGGGCGAACGGCTCCTAACGAGTGGGCTCCTGAGGATGAGCCATGGGGGCCCTCTAAGGATATGTGCTTGAAGAGCCACAGGGCTCGACACTACGTAGAGGGAAGGGGCCTGACCGTTGGGTAGGCTCGAACTCGGCCTCGAATTGCTCCAATTCGAGAGGAACCTGATATGCTTGTTACAAAGTGGTCACATTACAGCGAAAGAGTTCATATTTATAATGTGGCCGCAGACCTCTTCGGAAGCGCGAGATGGTCATGGTGCTCTCTTCCGCCACTCCACACCGCAAATAGTACTCATCAAACTCAGCGGTGTACTCAGTGATGGACCGGCTCCCCTGGGTGAGACTTTGCCATTTGTCTATGAGACGTTGGTGATATGTGGCAGGGAGGTACTTCTGCCTCAATTTGATTTTCATCTCATCCCAAGTACCGACCTGGGATTGACGTTGCTGCATTAATAGGCTCTCCACATTGGTCCAATAAGTTTTGGCCTATCCTTGCAACTTCATCTTGGCGTAACGAACTCTTCGGTGGTTCGTCATCTCAAACCACTCGAAGTACCGGTCCATGCCGGCCTCCCAATCTAAATAGACCTTCGGGTCCAAGGACCCATCAAATAGGGGAGGGTCCGCACGCACACTCCTAAGAACGCGGTCGTCATCAAGATTCCATCATTGGGCTCGACGGTCACGACCATAACCCCCTTTTTCGTTATCGGAAGTGTAATCAGCCACCTTGGGCACTTGTTGCCTCCTATCATTTGCCCCTTGAGCCCCTTGAGCAGTAGGTTGCTGAACCTGCTCATGTTGGCCAGTAGTCGGCGCGGGTTGCGCCGCCACTGGGGCCCTCTTTAGAACATCGATTATCCCCACATGACCCTGAATGGACTGGTCCGATGCTTAGGCCCAATCCTCTAGGTCTTTCATCCTCCCCTCTAGACGCGTTCCTACGCCATCTAGACGCGTACTAAGGCCATTCATACGAGTATCGAGACGATCCATGAGGGCTCGGAACATCTCGGCTGTCGAGGGCTCATCGGAACTACGGGCTCGGGAATCCGCCATAGGTGGTGGTGGCGAGTATTGGGTGCCTCGATGGGTGCGCATGCAACTGACACACTGACTGGGTACACGGACTAAAGCAAATATGAACATAGACTTACCCAATATCCGGTACGTGGCGGAGTTACGAGATCCGAGGATCCTCTCGCGCAAGTGTGCGGCCTTCCCGTTAGGTGTAACCCAACGTTCGGACAACACCTTTTTATATACCGGGTAAAGGATGCAAATGCGACCCAAAACACACTTTTTTTATTTTAAAATAATGATGATCCTAGACTCAATATAGACCGTATAAGACTTATGCAACCACTACCCTAGACTCGACTTGCTCCGATACCAAACTGATGCGGGACAGAAGAGGGACCGACTCCAAGGGATGCGAACCTCGGACTCTAGATGGAGACGCGACCAGCGACACACGAATACTAGAGACACCTTGGCCCATCACTAAGAGTTCCTATGGGCTATACGTCACTAACAGAAATGTAAGCTCACTCGTCGTCCCAAGCGAGGGAAAGCGTGGATCCGCGCGGTTGAGAAAGCGGTAGAGTCAAGGGTGGTCAACTCACTTCCGTGCTCGGACCGAGTCACGGGACAGGTCACTCTCTTACTCACAGCAGTGACGTGTACTCACGAGCTAGGTTCTTAACGCACTCAGCAGCGGCATGTGATCATATACTAACTAAGCAAGTGTAATGCCGAGAAGTTAAGACCGTTACCTCCACGCACCCGGCGTGGGGAAGACAACCCCGGTCAAATCCACACTCCTGGTTAACAATTTTCACTGTGGTACAAATTATTGACCCACTCCACACAGGGAGGTAACTGGTCACATGTGGGACCCAGTAGTGTCGGGATTTGGATTGACGGGAAGCATCTTGGGGTCGCTCCGATGGTGCCGAAAGCCGTAACTTGGTGCTGTCTGGACGGCGCTTTCAGCGGGTCTATGGGGCCCACGGCTGCTCGGCCCTCAGGATCTAGCGGGGTGGGTCCCGTTGCGAAGGGGACACCTGGAAGGGCGATCCCTTGGACGACGGCCGAACTGTAACTCCGGGAGGTGATCGATCGGCTCCGATCTCCAAGTGTTGGAGCTGCTACCCACGGATCAGAAACTCTATTTCAGACCCGTACGCTCTGGCGACAAAGGTCGCTGCGACCAGCACCGACGTCAGATCGGTGCAAAACTGGCGCCGTTGGAAAGCTGACTCGAAATCCTTCGACCCTCTGTGGTTCCTGGAATTTTATTGAGACCACACTCTTGATGGAAGAATTTAGAACCTGACTGATCTCTGTCTCAGATCTGGCCGGGCAGAAGTGGAATTTCCTGAGAGTTTGTGTTGACTGTGACTCAAACGTTGGATCCATGGGTTGAGTTCTTCATGAAAGTTGGAGAGGTGAAAGATAGAAAGATGGGGATATTTGTTTTGTAATTTATGGTTGAGGTTTAGTTGGGGAAAACTATTTTCTAACAATGGGTGGTCAGATCTGGACAGTGGCATACATAACTGAGTTGGGAGTTGACAGAGATTTTAAGAAAATGTAAATGAGATCTATAAATCTCAAAAAAATTCATGGAAGAGGGCTTGGATGAAAAAAATCCCCAATAAAAATTATAAGTTGTTCAGACAAGGGGAAGGTGGGTTCATGGTCGAACTACACAGTTGCTGTGACAGAAGACAGAACTCAGGCAGATCCGGAGGGTTGGTAAACACAAGGTGGGAAAAATTGAAAACGAAGGCTATAAATTTGGGAAATTTATATGGCACGTGGTATTGACCTCCAAAACTCACCCTCAAAAATTGGAATCCAAAAGATCACGGGGTTGGGAGCAGAAATTCTGAGAAGAGCTTGCTGTCCCGCGATTGACAGAAATCCGGCGACGACGGTGGCGGTGCAACGGCGGCACGATGGCGGTGGCGGCGGCGATGGCGATCTCACGAACTGATAGAAGAGGCATCTCACCTCAGAACATAGCAGTCCCAGTTGCAGAAGGGGAGAGAAAAGGAGAGAGGGGCGCACCAAGCTTGGAGCTCCAACAAAATTCTCAATTTTTATGCATTAATTCCAATCAAAATGGAAATATAAGGTTCTTATAGAAAATGCAAAAAGACAAGTTCTATCCCTAGATCTAGAATTGGTGGTGGGTAAAAGGGGGAGTTCACAATTATTTCTCCCATGTGGTTTGGACCAAATAAAATAAAATTGCAAGCCTAATAAACTATATTATATATGGGGCGCCCCCTTGACTGACTTGGTTCCAACTTTTGAAATTTTTCACCCTTTGTCCCCCCCTTGGTCCAACTCTTCTAGAAGCCCACCTTGGAGGGTTGACTGACCCCACATGGGCCTAAGAGCTGAGGTGGATCAATGGGAGAAGGGATGGGGAGCCCGCGGGACCTAGGTGGTCCCATTTTACAAATAAACCCAATCTACTATCCTTATTACAATCCAAATAAAAGCAAATAAACAGACATTACACACAAATAAAATCCCAATAAATATGATAAATACAAAGACTCAAGGGGGAGACTCCAGATTATCTCTGAGCCAGATGGATGCCGATGTAGCTCGAGTGGTGCTCCACGTACGGTACCGACGGCTCGCCGGTTCGTGCTTCTCGCTCGCTCTGCTGTCTGAACTCGGTGAGCCTCGTGTCACTAGCTCAGTACAGGTCCCGCAGATCCCCACTTGAAACAACGCAGTAACACGCAAGACAACGACGCTAAAGAGTAAAGTAGGAGCAAAAGTAACAGCAGTGCTAAACTACAATAGTAAAGCTGTAAAAGCGGGAGTAAGAATAGTTAAAGGAAAGGGCAAAGGCATACCGAACAGAAACACGGCTGCCGAACGAACCTTGGCTCTCTAAACTACTCCAAACAGCAACAGAAAGGTGAACCCCGATCTCACAAAGTCGGGCGTTACCGATCCATGGATAAAGCACTAGCTCCATAGCGAAAGCCTACCAAAACAGACAAAAGCCCTACAAAAGACCTACATAGTCAAGAAACACTAACGCACACACAACTAGATCATCATGCACGCTACACTGACTTCAGGTGAAGCCAAGAACAGACTACCCGGAAAAGTCACGAAGCACAAGAGTCATGCGTCATGTGACAGAATTACCTCCTCACTAGAAGAACAACCAGATGCATCCACTGACGTCTTACACTGCGGCACAAGTATCTCCCACACGCCTGGAATGACGGTAACTGAGACACTCACAGAACCAAGTATAAGGAACAATAGTAACGAGTGACTAGTCAGGGTCACGCCGGTCGGTGCTCGTCCAACCGCCCCTGACCACGTGTGCACACACAAGCCCAATACCTTGAGCCATGCCTCTAGCTAGTTTTCCCCCCAGTAGGACGCTACCGCAAAGTAAGGAGGCCCATGGAAACTAGCCTAAAAATCATCTGTCGGGAACTGCCCTGCCACCACTCCTAGGTGGTCCGACACATAGGAAAGTGTCGCCAGGCTACGACTAGTGGAGGCTCACTAGACACAAAGACTCAAAACATCAGTGCTGAAGTACGGACAGGCTAAACATGAACTATTGCATATACTACGAAGCACCAAGCACAAGGTAGCACACCAGACTGCCGCCAGACTCAAGATAGACAACTAGACCTGCTGGCACAATGATCCTTGAGTCACAAGACTCGAGGTCAAGATCATTGCATAAAAGTGGTACCACGCCGCCAATTAGCCTAGTCCCTAATCCAAATCACGGTAAAACACTTATAAAGGAAACGGCACAAGACAGCCGGATCCACACACCTGCATAATATGAATCACAGAGACATGAGAGATCACCAAGACCCTCCAACCAGATGGACATGTAAATCGAGGTAACATGACACCTCAATTCGTCCAAAACCATGTCTCGATCCTCACGGGATCACCAAGACATTCACGAGGTCACGTGTCAACCACTGGGTCACACCCGGGTTGACCAGAAACCAATAACAACTCTGAAGCATCATGAAACACTACTCGATATAATGGCACTCCCGACCACCCTACAACATGGTCACAGCCATCATAGTACATCCAAGACATCCACGGGACAACAGGCAAACCACAAGGTTAAGCCAAGATAATTTGAGTCCAAACCATCGAGAAAACAGAACTCCGGGAAGGAGACGATCATATACCAGATCGCTAGGCAAACCAGGTGGTCAGCCAAAGGGTCACTACCCTCACATAGAAAGCCCAGGCACTTGGCGGTCACCGAAGAGCCGCACAAATCCAAAGATGGTCCTCAAGGGGGCCGCCCCACTGAGTGAAACGGTCAAGGAGATGACCGCTACGTTCAGAAGAGTCCCAAAATGAAACTACAGAAGCCAAAGGGTTGCGGCCTGGTTGAGGCCGTTACTTACCCAAGACGGTCTCATCAGGGCCGCAAGGAAGAACTTAGCAGTCAAGATAAGGCTGCTACTCTCATTCCACCCCAAGTCGGTCAAATCGACTTAAAACAAGAAGTGGTGGTCTTACCGTGGCCACTGGACGAACCTGGCGGTCATGGAAAGGCCGCAACACTTCAATAGGCCGCTAGTCGCGGGACCGTTTCCCATGAACCGACTTAGCCAACTCAACGAAAAGAAAGGCAGTCAACCTAGCGGTCCTCACCAGGCCGCTACACCAAGCTTGGTGGTCCTCCAAGGGTCGCAAGCCAACATACATGGTCTATCGTCTGACCGTTAAAACCTGAACTGATCTATACTGTTCATGGAGCCAGAAAATGGTCCTCAATGGGCCGCCTCTCACCCTAGCGATATCTGATTTGACCGCCAAGTTCCCACGGTGAGTAAACCATAGGGATGGCTCAAAACCGATGTTTCCACGTCCCGTTCACCCTAAAACGAAGGGGAAACAACCCTAATGACAATATAAATCTTCCAGAGTTCGGAAGGGATCCAAACCACTCCAAAATGACAAGAAACGGGCGATTCTAACGAATCGACCCAAAATGAGTGACGTGGGTTCTCGGACTCATACCGGCCCCAAATGACAACCGATTGCAATGAAACTAGCGGGAACAAAATGCTAACATGCCAGGGGCTCAAATGAAACTAACTAGGCAAGAAATTGTCACCGGGAAAAGCGAACTCGTCTCACACCCCCCCCCCCCGAAGCATTATTTTTTCCTAAAGCTAGAAAACTCACTCGTTCTCGCATGGTTTAGCTCGTAATCGTGAGGAAACGTAGAACAGAAGTGGGGTATCCATCTCCCTACCTCCACCAAAGTTCTCGCGCGCCGAAGTGACTAAACCAAGCCAAAAATGATCGCACGAACCACCCACATCGGCTTTGAATCCACGAATGGGATTGCGCCAACCACGCCTCGATTCTCCCATCATCATGCGTCACAGCAGCTCCATGGCATCCTCGCCTCCCCCGCCTCCACCTCGGTCGGCCGCCCGGGGGAGAGGAAGAGGAAGGAGAGAGAACGAGAGGGAGAGAGTGAACGTGAGAATGAGAGAGAGGAGAGAGGGTGAAATAGAAAAAGGAAATTATGAATTTCCTAATTTTCGTGAAATGCAATTTTTGCCCGAAAATTCACTGATTCAAAAAAATACGAAAAAATAGTCTACGCGATCCTCAGGAGGAGCATAGTGCAACTGTGGCGTCCTCGAGTCGATGAACTCAACAACAAACTATCCACTGCGTTCTGTAACTTGTATGAGTGAAAAATCCGCATGGATCGTAAAACATAACTCAGGACCCATAAAAGCGATCTGAAAGCTCTCCGATCTAGATCCGAAAGACCCAGGGCATTACAAAGACAGTCCATTCACGCGCAAAACGCAGGACTTAGAGTACCCTAGGACATCTCTGCAAAATCCTACCTCAAAATTCTTAAAATATTCGGGACTAGCACGTCATTTTTGATGTCACAGAGCATAACAGGGACGCCGGGCTCGACCATCAGCAGCTTATCTAGAAGATCTTCCGCTCATCCGAGCACATTTCTCGGCCAGAGCGCCCGCTCTACCACCTCAAACCATGATCTTGGCACCTTAGGGGCTGGATAAAACTTAAATTCGGGTGACTAAAATCGATAACAGCTCCCTCAGAGCACAATCACGGCCACTTAACCTCGAACAATCCTCGCCAGCCACCTTACCTTGCTGCAAGTTCCTCGAATGTAGCACCATAGCAACGCACCTGCCGGTAACCTCTACCCAACGTAGCACCACTGGGGCCACATCCCATTGAGAAGAAATCTCTCTATCTCATTCCTCAGGCCCCACGTAGACATTCAATCGAAAAAGCAACCACTTTCACAGCTCCAACTCAGCGCACTCAAGCTCTAACGCGATAAGCAAAATAGAAAATAAGCACAAAACCCTATGACAGCTACCGACTGTACTGGATGCTATAGACTCTGATCAGTACAATTATCTCGAACTCCCATGTACACACCACAAAACGCACATGCTCTGATACCATCCGTAATGACCCAAGATTCAGATACCAGGAAAATACCCGATACCATTTGAATCCCGGTCTGCCGCACAGGATCCGGAAGGCTCGGAAGGGCTAAAAGGTGTGTGTGAGTGGAAGTATACAAAGAAATAAGAAATAAAGTAGGAAATATAATAACAAACTAACTACAAAGTCTAGTCCAAAAGTATAGTGTACAGAAAATAAAACGTACCCAATACCGAGTGAACACTCAGCCCGGTGAGCTGGCACCTAGAAACCTTCACGCAGTACCCTCGAACCTTGAGGAAGAACTACCTCACCTGAAAAGCAGGGGTGAGCCTCCTATCACTGACTCAGTAGGGGTCCCGCGGAACCCCAACTTTAAACAACGGCGACAGCGAAAAGTAGCAACAAAAGCAGGAGCGACAATCACGACGGCCGGCAAAACCTCGACTCTACAGCTACTCCTACTGTATCAAAAAACACACCACGATCTCATAGTCGGGGCACCACTAGACTACCTAACACCACAGCTACCGAGGGAAAATCCATTGCAACTCTGCCGTGGAGGCTTGTCACAAAGATGGGGCCTAACCAGGACCACCCGGTCCATGGGTACTGTCACGACCTCACTATCATGAACCTGACCCAGCCAAGGGGTGAAGCCTCGGTAACTCTACCGAGCGCCCCTGGCCTCAGCCTCTAAAAAGACATAGAAACGGCCCGGAAAACCATGCCTCGCGGTCAGCAAATAGACTATTGGGTCATGAAAACTCGCATCCCGTGACGTGGGCACCTACCCACTAAAAGCACGGCTGGAAGCGTCCACCGTTGACTTATTCCATGCCTTAGGTGTCTCTCTCGCGCCAGGCGGAAATCGAGACACAACATAAGTAATAGTAGAAATAAGGGTCTGGTCGGGGTCGTGCCCGTCAGCACACGTCCAAAGCCCCCAACCATGTGTGCACACACTGACAGACTGTATAACGCCAGGCCCTCTAGCTGGTTTTTCTCACGGCTCAGACTCGAGTCACTACAGGGGAGGCCCTACGGTAACCAGCCTAAAAACTGTCTCTAACGGGTGTGGCTCTCCACCTACCCCCTAGGTGGGTTAGCACACACGTGCCCAGGCAAGCCACTGTATCTCTCCACCCACGCTCAGGTGGGATGGCACAAGCGTGCCCAGGAAGCTACTACCAGCGGGGTCACCACAGAAGCGACTCTTGGTTGAAACCACCGAAACACGGATAGGCCACGCATAGGCCCTATCACGTCTAGCTTGGGAAAGATGTGGCACACTGCCACCGGACTCCAGGCAGTTCGCCAAACCTATTAAACCAACAGTCATTGAGTCACAAGACTCAAGTCAAGACTATTGTATAGGACAGCTTCAGGCCGTCAATCTGGCCTATCCATAGGTCAGAAACCACGGTCTGATATAATTCTTATGGCAGGGCATAGCCGTCGACTCAATCCCTTCCAAAGGGAAGCTACGAAACCCTCCAGCCTCAGGCTGGGTAATTGGACTCACAGTCAACAGGCCATACGCACGGCCCACACGGAAACCACGTTCCAATGAAGCTATCGACATGCGGGAATAGCCCTCCATGCTCATGCCAACTCGTGACGACTCGATCTAGCAAAAACACAGAAGCTCAGAACACAAAGGGTTATCTGAACCCTTAAAACCCATGGTCACGCCAATCGAGGTAAAATGGCACCTTCGGACACCCAGAAACACCGTCACGGTACCCACAGTGTGTCCAGGACACTCACCGGGGTAAAGGTCGGTCATTGGGTCTCAACCAGACCGACCGGAGGCCAAACGGGCAAGGGGGGCAGGGTCGGTTGACCTAAACCCCTCGGTCGGTTGACCAACAGTGGTCGGTCGGCCGGCCCAGATTGGGCGGTCGACCGCCCAACAGACCCTGTGTTCTGGCCCAGATCGGTCGACCGAACTGAAGCGGTTGGTCGATCGAAATCGCCAGAATGCCCGTCCGTGGCGAATGCCGGTAGGTCGAACGATCTGCCCGAGTCGGTCGACCGATTATATCGAAAACCCTCTGAACCCCACCTAAGGGCCGGGTTCCACGCCCGAATCACCCCCAGGTGATGAGGAAAATAATGGGGATCATTCCCTGGCCCCAAAACCCTAAAAGGGGAGGAAGAAGGTGGTAAAACGACGTTCGATCCGCCGAAACCATCACACGCCCTAAAAATATGATTTTTAACCCCTAGCGTGAAATAAACCCACTCAGCTCATCCCGGCCTACCAAATCCACAAAAATTGAAGTACAGGGGTTAAGGATCCGTCCCCCTACCTCCCCCAAAGATTTGACGCGCTGAGATCACCGTTCCATCATGAAACGCCCCGAGCTCGTGAATTACGAACGCAGCACCTCCACCTTGATCCTCACTCCATCCTCGTCGCTCCACGTCCCACGATCCTCGCCGCCTCGTCCCCGTCAACCTCCGTCGGCCGCCGGAGAAGAGAGGGAGAGAGGAGAGAGCGTGAGAAGAGAGATGGAGAGAAGAGAGAAATGAGAGTTAGGGGAGAGAGAAAGGTGTGGGGGGTTTAAATAGAAAATCCAAAATTTCCAAAAAATACATAAAATGGGGAAAAAATACTCCCAATAATTCTCAAAAAATGCATAATGCGCTGGTAACGTCCCGGAGTTGGAGAATGCATTGGTTCACCCTACATAGGGTTTCGAAGCTCCGACAGGTAAAAACATGCGTAAAGCCTAAAATACACACTGGGACTCACAACGACGCTCCAAACTCACGAATCCTGAACCAGAAAAATCGAAAAAAATCCGGGGTGTTACATCAGCCAACTCCAATGTCCACATCGCTTAAGTTAGACCAAGATGACAAAGGTAAATCAGTTAATCAAACACTTTTCGAAAGCATGATTGGATCTTTGTTATACTTGACAGCTAGTCAGCTCGACATCCAGTTTGTTATATGTTTATGTGCTAGATTTCAGTCAATTCCAAAGGAATCTCATATGTCGACCGTGAAACGGATTTTTAGATATATTTCTAGTACTTGTGATTTGGGACTTTGGTTTCCCCGCTGTTCTTGTTTTGATTTGCTTGCGTATACCGATACGAACTATGCGGGTTGTAAAGTAGATCGTAAAAGCACAAGCGGGTATTACCAGTTCCTAGGAGGCTGCATGGTCTCATGGGCCTCCAAGAAATAGAATTCAGTGGCATTATCAACTACCAAGGCCGAATATGTGGCCGTAGGTACTTGTGTTGCTCAAGTGCTTTGGATCCAACAATAATTGGTTGATTTTGGTATCGAATTAAAAAACACTGCAATCATGTGTGATAACACATCTGCCATAAATCTATCAAAAAATCATGTGCATCATTCTCGGATAAAGCATATTGAGATAATACACCATTTTTTGAGGGACCATGTTAGCAGGGGTGATGTAGAAATAAAATTTGTTGAAACAAACAGTCAAATTGCCCACATATTCACTAAACCACTAAATGAAGAGAAATTCACATCTTTCAGAAGAGAGCTAGGAGTCTGTAGGTTTGGGAGTTAGTTAGTGTGCATGCATAATAGTTTCATATTCTTTTGTGCACAACTCGTCTTCTTTATTCATGCATTAGCATTTTTCTTGTTTATATGCACTTCCATTCATAAGCATATGGTTGTCTAGTATATAAAATGGTGTGGTGCTGAAAGATGGACTAAGTCCATATGGAAGCCCTCACTATGTGTGAGTGCATAACTCCACCAAGTACCAACAATCAAGTTGCATTAGTTCTATTCTCCTTGGGCATGCATTTGCATCATGGTGTGTGTTTTGCATAAATGTGTGTTTGAATGGAATCAAAGATCTGTGTGGTGCATGAGTTTCTATCTATTATATATGAACCCTCAATTGTGCTTCCTATGTCTTTACAATTCCTTGATAAATAAAGTATTTAGCTAGAGCATTTGAATAAAAATCTGCTAGTTGGATAAGTTGGAAAATAACCATCAAATATGACCTCTATGTCTTTGATCAAAACCCCCAATTGATCAACCCACCAACTCATCATTCTCTATTCAAATCAATGGGAGATCATGCCTTAATATTTTGGAATTCAAAAACCTTGTTCAACTTAGAAAGTTACTGCTATAGGGCAGAGTCGACTCTCAGAGTCGACTCATGCTACTGTGGGTTTTTGTTGTTCACGGGACAGAACAGGGCAAAAAAAGTGTCAACTCTAAGAGTCGACACTTTCCAGTTACAACCCATTTTCGCGAATCGGACCGCTGGGGTTCGTTTCCATTCACACCAAAATGGGCCCCACTCACTACACACGCCCTGTGAGTCCCCTTCTAAACCTGTGCCGCCCCTCTTTCTACCCTAGAAACCTCCTTTGCATATCAAACACCCTCCTGCAGCCATAACTCACGGATCTACTATGGCACCCACGACCCTCCTTCTTTCGAGCATCCAAGGCAGCCTTTGTTCAAGCCATCTTTCTCTGGAGCGTGTCTGGATCCGTGGAGAGTCACTGCATCCAAGGCGGAGCTCCACTCGTCGAACAAGGCACTCTCATTGATCCTTTCTAGGCTACCATTCCAGGTGTGTCTCAATGGCTCCACAGAAGCACTCTTTGAAAGAGAGGGAGAAAGCTCTCATTTTGAAAGAACTTCGTAAGAAGGACAAGCAGCTCAGAGCTCAACAGAAACAACCTTCTTCTAAAAATCTGAGGCTAATCGAGCGAAAGATACTTCGTCCTAGGGCTATTGATTTTCAGAGTATTGAAAAGGTCTTGGCTGAATTGGTTCAATTGTTTAAAAAATAGCCGAATTTGATGTCTTTTATGTCCAACCATCGGAAGGTTTACCACTCACTTGTGCATCAATTCTATGGTAATATGGACGTTAAGAATGAAGATATGGTCACTGAAATCAACGGTCAGGCTGTTCCTCTGACAGTGCATATTCTTGGAAAAGCTCTTAACATGCCATATGATTTTGGTTGTTCTTATGAAGAAGCTATGTTTGATTAAGATGAGGTTTATGAAGCCATGACAGGTGAAGAAATGGGTGAAAGGTCAACAAGAAAATTGAATGCCAACAATTTTCCTCCAATGCAAAGGATTTTACATCACATGATGACTACGATCTTGCTCCCAAGATCTGGAGGAAGAGAAAAAGTTACAGATCGACAAAAATTCCTCTTTTTCTATCTCATGTCTGGCAATGAAATTAATTTTTCTACTGTTATGATGGACCACATTACAAGTTGTCGGAAGTCGAAGGTCAAAAATATGCCTTATGCTGCTGCTCTGACACCTATTTTTCGATATCTTCACATAAATTTGGACAACAAAGTATCTCAGACAATCAGGGATAGAGACATATATACCATTCCCTCCATTTGCAAGGATATGGGTTATGAACTTCAAAGAGGCCGTCTAGTCCACACACTCAAGTCACACAAAGGGAAGGCTCAAGTTGATACTTCTGATGAAGAAGATGATGATGATGACCAAGCTTAAGAGGTTGGTGAACCATCTACTTCTACATATGTCAGAAAGATGCATTCTAGGATTGATGCCTTAGGAGGTGAAATGGGTCAACTTAGGGAAATTGGACATTCTTCCCAAGGATATCTATTTGAAGCTTTACCATGACACGTATCTCCAGCACTTTCAATGTATTTCAACATCCATTGATACTCTGACTCAAGCCTTGGGCACTCAATCCTCAAAGATTGATGACATAGTGGATTATATTCGCCATCCCCCACCTCCACCTTCCTCCGACCATGATTAAATTCTACTGCTTCCAACTTTTAGTACACTCACTTATCCCTGTTCCCCCCTATTTTTGATGTTGCCAAAGAGGGAGAAATATCTATGTGGCTAGCTGCTATAGTATCATGCATGTTTGTTGCTTGCATGTTCGAATGCCCGTATGTCCATGTCAGGTGTTTAAGTGTTGGTCAGGTCTTTAAATGCTTAAGTACGTCAATTGGTAGGTGCCATAGACATGGCATGGCAGGGTACTTTATTTTGGCATGTAATCAAGCTCAACTTTTAAAACTCTAACTGTTGATGTTGGCAAAGAACCACTATGATGCCTAATGATCATCTATATTTCTTGAATGAGTTCCAAAGTTATCGAAGTTATATTTTGGGATATCTTTTTGAAATGCCATGATTTCATTTTTTCTTGGTTCGCATGAAATTTTTGAAATGCTTGAAAAACATGATGTGAATAGCATTTTTTTGTGAATTCTTCTTTGTTCCGTTTCACATAGTATTTTGTCATCATCAAAAAGGGGGAGATTGTTGAACCCCGTGCATGGTCTTTTTGAATTAAGAAGTTTTGATGATGACCTTATACCATGTGACATTGATTCATGTGAATATGATTGTGTTGTCTCAAGGTAGTTTAAATAGATGATTGAATTAGTCCATAGAAATAATGTTCAGTGAATGACTTTATACGTGGGAATGAATGGTGTCACTTGTGTTCATTCAAGTGTGGCAAGTCTTCATTTACATAGGTCTTCTATGTTAAGTGACTGATATGGCAATGACTACTTGTGCAAGACTCTCTGAAGAAAATGGTTCAAAACCCTCCTTCACTATTTCTTAAAACTAAATGTAATTGTTATTTGGTCTTAATTGGGCTTGGTAAAATCTTGGCACTCTGTTAAGTGACTGAGATGGATGTTCTTCTAAAATGAATGTAGAATGGGCATGTTGTGAACTTGGTTGGTTCTTTGAGGTTTGCTGCCAATGAAGCTCTTACCATTAATTTCAATTTTCTCTTGCAGAATTAGAAAGAATGCCTGCAATTCTTTCAGACTGTGTACACCATGGTAAGATCTAGTCATTATGAATGTATGCTAAATGAATGATTTGGGTAAGCATCATAGAAGGGTTTTTGTTCATCTTTTTTGGCTCATTTACATTGAAATGATCAATAGGGAAGAAGAGTCGACTCTCAGAGTCGACTCTCCTATTCACCCGTTCTGATTCTTGTGTAACTTGTGTTTTCAGTTTTACAGGTAGGAAGAGTCGACTCTTTATCTGGATAGTTCTGTTTCATGTAAAAGGAAGGAAGAGTCGACTCTAAGAGTTGACTCTTTCTGGTGAGCGTGTTTTTCCACCAGTTCGCTCCGGCTCGAAACCTCAAACTCTTCTATCCTTTGTGCCCTAATATGATTGGTCCTAGGTTGAATATTCTTCCACATGTCCCTTCGGCCTTGGGGTATAAAACCTATCACTAGGGTGACCCAAAAAGAGAGAGAGGGGAATATTTCTGAGTTTATCACGCTTTTGTGTGCTTGTAGTGAAAGAAAGAACGGGGGAGACCTCCCATTCTGTGAACTGATGATCCTACCACTGATTTGACGTCCATCCTACCAAATTTTAAGTTCCTCTTCAAGTTTTGGAGCTGGGGTTGCACTCTTCTCCATCTTGAGCATCCTCCTCCGACCATTATCTTGCTGAACCGTCCGGCTTCCTATAGATTTGTTCAAGGACTGAAGAACCGCTGAAAGCTCACAGTTCCTGGGGGATTTCTAGCATCGTTGCAACTTATTCTGTCTATATTTTGATCATATTCTCGCACCTCATAGATCATCTTGTATATCTAAATATATACTCTCAAGATACATTGTGTGTGTGTGTGTGTTTGTTTGTTGGTCGCAACGCGCGTTTGTGTGCGTGGCTGTGAAAATCACAGCCTGTGTGTGTATGGTTTTTCACTACATAGTGGAAGGAATCCTCAGTCTGTGAGGGGTGGACGTAGGGGGCACTCTTGTGAATCCAAACCACCTAGAATCTCTGTGTCCATTATGGTTTGTTATTTGCGTTATACTCGTATGGGCTTCTTGACGAGAGGAGAGAATTGCATATATCGTTATACAAGCAACCGGCATCTGTGATATTTTCCTTGATCGTGTGAGTACATCCTCGAGTGAGAAGAGCTGTGGTTTGGCTTTCTTAAAAAATTTATTATCTACATATTCTCTTGAATCGTTAAAATTTTTAACGTCAATCAATTCACCCCTCCCCTCTTGATTGCCATCTATCGGGGACAACAGAGGCTACGCTCTACCCCATTATATTTTTCGCACCAAATTATTCATCTCAAAAATTTTACTGTAACAATCTTTATTTTTCTAAGAGTGATCTGGTTCAAATTACCCCTTTTTACGTGAGGAGACACATGGAGCACATGCCATACTCCCTGGTTACTCAGAACATTGACCGTTTCACTTCACTTGAACAGAGGTACTTTAGTACAACACATTTCAGAAGTAAATCACATCACGTCTCAGGTGACGTGCATCCAATTTACTCAGTGAGACTGAGCATTGCTCTGCCTTTGAATTTACCAAAATATTTCAATAGAGGCATGCAGCTTTTTCCTCAACTGCCTCTTCAAGATACATGCATCATGTTCAATTTCTCTAGAGTGTGGAAAGAAAATTCCTATATCCTTATGTTTAACACTCATTTTCACATTTTATGCATAAAGTGTGTGAATTTGATTTAGCATGTATATCGAAAATGTAATGAGCACATAGCAGTGCAGCTCCCCTACATAGATGCACTTATCAAATATTTACTCCCCCGGAGTGTGTGACATGAGACACACTAGTGACGACTCAAATGCAGAATTATTTAGCAGGAAGTATGAGGTCTTAGAAATTCCACAGACGGGGGGTTTGAATAACATATATTACCATGTAAGCACACAATGAGAATATGCAAAATGCAATGCACAAAGCAACATGGGTGCAGAATGTAACATAGGTGCAAAATGTAAGTTTGCAGTTTAAATTTGAATGATCTACATGCACCTAATGCATGAATTCTAATTCATGCAGCCTATAACCTATATGAGAATGCAGTGCAAGATGCAAAAGCTTGATTCACACTCCTAGTGACTTGAGCATTATAACAGAATGTACAAGAAAGCATTCATATTCAAATGATGAACAACAAATATTTTTCATCACATGACCTTTATAAGCAAGGGTGCAAAAATAATGTGAAACATTCAATGTAGTCCAATTGCTTTCAGAAACTGTTCAAAAATAGATTTTCAGTAACATTTGAGAAGTTTAAAAATCATTCACAAGCTAGTCAGATTTTTCAAGTTCTGGTACGAGGCGAAGGTGAAGGTCCGAAGACCCGACTCACACATAGTGAGAGCTTCCAGGTGGACGTAATCCACCCTTCCACTACACACCATTCAATATACAAGATACGCAGTTAAGCTCAAATGTGCTCATGCACTTCCAATTGAGAATTATTCAAAGAACCATTTAGACATTTTCAGAACAGCAGAATAGAGGAACAACAGTTCAAGTTTTCAGAATCAATACGTATCATAAGAACAACATCACCAAGGGCCATAAGCTACTGCAAAGATTTCATAGGTTTACAACCAAGTTATTAACCACAAGAGTTGATTCAAAGATCATAGAACAACATCATGATCCAAGTGGGTCGACCCTAGTGGTCGACATAATCATAATTCCTTCCAGCAGCCAGGAGAATGTGTCAACACACTCATTTTCAGAGATTCACATTTTCAATAGTCATGTGCAGAGAATCATGATCAATTCAGCTTTAGCAATTGGCATGAACTATACTTCCAAAAAAATGAGTTAGAGTCACAAGTGCAAGTCATTCATTCAAAAAACTCCCCCTTACTATATGCATTAAATGACTTTTAGAGTGACAACCACACATTAAGCTTCAATTTGAAAACGACTTTCAAAGCTCTCCCTCAATAGGGAACAAGTAATCAGGAGAACATAAAATCACATAGAACATGCATTTTGTCTATGTGTAGAGCAATCTATTATTAGAATCCAAGTAAGATCAGAAATCTTTCAGCAGTTTTCAGCATAGTCATTAGCACAAGATGTACTTTTTTAGAGATGAGCCTTAGCCTCGAGCACATATCAACCAGCTAGCATCTCCCCCTCATAGTGTGCTTGATTTTCACAATTGATATTTTGACAATAAGTCATGCATCCTATGACTTATATGAGCAAGTGGCTCATGGTACCAGGCGGAGGCATATTCTCACGCGTGGTGATAGATTTTAGATATAAATAACCTGCCCTTCCTCAAGTCACCATTTAATATACCATGAAGTCATGCAATGATGATCAGATAGATGCAGTGCAATCTTATAAGAAAAATAGATTTTTCATGATCTTTTTAGATGGATTTTCAGTTAAAACAAGTTTTAGTTATTCAAAGAGAGCTCAGAGTTTTATTTTAAAACTTGTGCCTTGAGCAGCCATTATTTTCCAAGCCTTCCACTTGGCTTCAAGACATTCCTACAACAAGGTTCTCATTTGCAAGATTTAGGTACCCAAGTCTTCTTGGATCCTGGATGGTTAATTGCACCTCTATTGGGTGCTCTCCACATTTTCTGGGTATGCATATCATCAAAATTCATTAAAGCACAGTCATGCATGGTATGCCCAATCTTCCCACAGTAATGACAACAAATTGAAGACTTTAGATTTTTCTTATAAAAGTGAGCACGAAATTTATGTGGGTTAGCAAGAATTTTCCCATCTCTTTTTATGTTGGAAAATTTTCTTGAAGTTTTAAATCCATTCATTCTATTACATGCATTCATTTCATCAAGTTTCATAACACGACAATCGTGCATCTCATGTCCACGTTTCCCACAGTAATGGCATACAATGGACTTCACATTTCTCTTATGAGCATGAGCAGTGATTCTATCATTTTTCGTTTGAAAACAGAATTCCATTTTATGACCATATCTCCCACAATTGCAACAAAACAAAGATGCATTCCTAGCATATGGTCTTTGAGCATGAACTTTAGGATTTTCACATTCACTTTGTTTGAAAACCTCCTTGCATTCTTGAAATCAGTTTTTCCATAGCATGCTTTCAATTCATCATTTTTCATAACAAAATAGTCATACATAATATGACCACATTTACCACAATAAAAATATGAGGCATTTTTGTTGGAAACATAGTGTTTAGCATTATGCTTCCTAGCATTGACATTTGTACAACCAGAATTGCCTTTAAATTTTAAGTTTCGATTCATTTTCTGCTTACCATCATATTTATGGGTTTCCTTGATAGCATGCTGAACTGGCTGAGCGTTTGAGGTATTAGCTACATCCGAACTTGAGACAAAAGATGTATATAGTTTGTTTTCAAAATTCTTTTTGTTCACAGGATTATAGCCCGACCCCTCTCTTTGGAAGTTGACCTTGGTCCCCAGTATCATGTTCAGATTTTCTTTTCCTTTTATAAATTTAGACAATGAAATATTCAAATCACTGATTTCATTTTCAAGGGATACAATGTGTACTTCATAACTAGCAATCTCCTGTTCACTGCAGACAACACATTCATTCAACACTTTATTTGCAGTTTTATAACTCTCAATTTTATGCTCCAACACATGCACTTTTTCAGATTCAACATTGACAGTAATGGATTTTCCTTTTTCTAGAATGAGCAGTCTTTCAGACATGGCGTTGTTTAATTGTTTCAACTTTTCATTTTCTTTTTCAAGCTCATTATGCAGATTCAATTCATCTACCAATTTCTGATCATCAGACATAGATTCCAAATCAAATTTAAGCTTCTTTTCATTTTCCTCCAACTAGGAAATTTTAGCCAGTAAAGTTTCATTTTCAGTTCTCAAACTACTAATTAGTTCCTTATCCACATTGACATCAAGCAGGAGAGTTTTATATAAATTTTCAGATTCAGAACATTTATTACAGGAGGATGCAAAATGTGTAGTGTTCTGAATTATCTTTTTCATTTTTGATTTTCTGATTTAACCTTCTTATACTTATCTAACAATGTATCACAAGCATCGATAAGTTCTTCGAAAGAAATTTGCTCACCTTCAGATTCTATCTCTGAACTTTCCTTACTTGATCTATCCTGCTTGTCAGCCATGTAGCACATACTGTCCTTCTTTCCTTCATGAACTTCAATTAAACAGTCCAAGATCTCTTTGGCCGTCCTGCATAAGGAAACATGTGAAAATTTGTCAAGATCAATTGAACCTTTAAAAATATTTAAGGGCATAGAATTATCTTTGTTTCTCTTCATATGCTCGTCAGTCCACTTAGACTCATCACTAGGCAACCCACATGAATCATGCATAACTAAATCCCAGAGTTTGGGATCAATGGTATTAACAAAACGATTCATGTGCCCAAGCCATTCAGTGAAATTTGAACCATTCAAATGCAGAGGGAGAGAAGACAAACAACTCTTAGACATGATGCTTATGATGCTCGCCAATAGGGATCTCTCTATAGGTCGTTAGACCTCAAGAAGATAGAGTTGTGGCCCTGATACCAATTGTTGGCCTGGTTGGCGAGCGGACAAGAAAGGGGGGTTGAATTGTACTCCAAGCGATATGGCAAATTTAAAACTTTCTTTGCAGAGTTAGCAAGTTTGATGAGATTGATGAGAATAAACTAAACAGAGTAAACTAAGTTCTCTCAATCTCGCCGAGCTCACTCGATCATGTAAATCGATTAAGCAAAGAAACACATCACACAGCAGAATCTAGATAATTAAGATTCGCTCATTGAATTAAGATTTGCTCATGCTCACCGATCACACATGCATTGAATTAGCAATCAAACCACAATAAGACAAACCACAAGACACAAAGATTTTAAGGTGGTTCGGGATCACAACGGGCTCCCTACGTCCACCCCCCAGCACGGGGATAACTCCCCAACACGGAGCCAAGCTCCAACACACACGCAGGACGATGCCTGCACACACACGGGGACACACCCCAAACACTCTGGATCTTAAATCCAGCAGCACATACACACATACGTTGCAACAAACGGAACACGATCCACACACAAGATCCCACGCAGGCGATCAAACATACACACAATATCTATTAGTTCAGAAAATGAAGAAAAATGTTCAAGACATGCTCATACCAAAATATAACTCAATAAAAACATCATAAATAAATAGATAAAGATGTAAAGTTTATCCCCTTTGATTTTCAAGCCCAAAAGATGAAGTTTCTTGAAGCTCAGATTGGATGGAAGACGGATGGTCATGATTTCAACATCCTCTTGATCCTCTCTTCATTCCGCTTCACTTTTCTTTCTTCCTCAAGCTCTAGAAATACCTTGGAGGAGATGAAATCTCCCTCTCTTCTTCCCCTTTTCTTCTTCTCCCCTTTCTTCACCCGCAACATAAGAAATATTAGCTCAATAGGGGTTATACTCTCCAAAATCGCAGCTCTTGTATATATATATCCAAAGGGGTGCAAAAGACTAAGAACCTTCTAGAACTCTCCAAAATGACCCTAATATGTCTATCAAGAACCCAGGGGCAAATAGGTAAAGAATAGAACCTAAATGGATTGAGTTAGATGGGTTTCGAACTCATTTTTTGGGTACATTTGCCGCAATCGGTCAACCGAAGTTGGGCGTCGGTCGATCAAACTGCAACAAATTTCAGACTGGCCAACTCTAGCCATTTCGGTCGACCAAAATCTCCTGGTCGGTCGATCGAACTGTGAACATGTTTTGCCTGGTCAGATCTGGCTAGATTGGTTGGCCGACCTCACCTTGTTGGTCGATCGAGAATCCTACAAAATGCATAAATAAGGGAAATCTGTTAGACTTCAAGCTCAATAGCCCCAAGTGGAAGATACATGAAGTATACTCATGAAAACCCATGAATTTCCACCTTGAAAAACAAGATAAAACATGTAGTTTGCATGGATATCAAAAACAAAATAATAAATGACTAAAATAGCTTCTTCACCAGACATGCTTCATTGAACCTTATCAAAATATGCATTGAACTCCTATTTACAATCACACAAAATTTTAATTACATGACTCACAAAATTAATAGAAGATCACAATTTGAAAGCTCATTCACAACTACACTCAATTGGGAGACCAAGTGAATTAGGCCAAGGCCTTCAAGCAAGCACACACAATTTGCTTCCACACACATACACAATATACACAATATTTTGTTATCATCAAAACCAATCCCAAAATCAATGAGGGAGCACAAAGAACCCAACAGATAGATAAAATTCTGAACATCTAGAAGGAGCAGGTCTTTTCACCAAACACGTTTTTTTTTAAATTTTGATTAGACATTAAACATGGTAGATGATTCATTTTGGCACTCCAAGGAGATATGCAGACAAAAGTATATGCGCAAGATGATATGCACTCCATCCACATGATGCAGAATCTAATTTGTACAAGGGATGGAATTTATACAAAAATGTAGATCAAATCTTTTTGTGTTCACTCCCCCTCAAGATATGCATTCAAATTTTCTTACAAGTGTCCTAGAGAAATCTTGAGAATTGAGTATGCAACTATTGTACCCAAGTAATTTCCCAGCAAATATTAAAGGATAAGGGTTCGGGAATATCCCCAAACGCCTTTAAGGCAGGGACCACCCAACCTCTCCTAGACTTGCTCGGCCCTACCAAGGGTCCCAGCTAGTTAGCTGTGACATACGATGACATCAACAATTGGTTGGGACTACCCCCGATCACTCGATGACAGGTTTTTTACCACATTCTACACTGCCACCCGGGCCAACCCGGGGGCGCCTGACTACAAGTCGTGCCACGTGGCGCCCAGCAATAAGGCCGGGGCCCACCCCAAGATGCCTTCTTCCAATCCTCTAAGGTCAAAGGGAGACCTAACTAAGTCAACCATAGGCTTTGGAGGCCCGCAGCGCCTATATACGACTCACACGCATGTGTCGTGCAGATCTTCGAACACCTTGTGGGCGTGTATGTCACGCCCCGAGATTATGCAGCGGAAACAATCAGGAACGCAAACAGCCGGCATGGTAAACCTCTGCAAGCAAGAATAATCAAAGCGCGAGAATAATCACACAAAAGCAATTGCACAATAATTAACTCAAACCTTCACTTTTATTAATAATACCAACCATAATTCAAGTACATGAGACATTGACTTTCTTTAATTTGCTAGACTCAATAAGAGAAAATTACATAGACTCAATCTGGACATTTTGGACTTCTTAAGTCTTCACTGTTTAATCGCTCTCAGACACATCACTAGAATGACCTGAATCCGAATATGACCCACTAGTACTTCCTAAAAAGATAGGAAAATAGGTAATGAGCACACTTACCCAGTAGGTATCTTCGCATTAACATGAAGGCAATGTTAAAGTAGTTAATATTTTAGCTCTAATAAATTAGATAAAATCATGCAGATACGATAAATCACGTGAGTAAAACTAAAGTAACAAGATATGATCATGTTTGAGATATGGAAATATGATTGAGCAAGTATGATCAAGCAAGAATGTAACAATGGCTTTTCATGAACAAGAATGTATCAAGAATGTACTAGCAAGTCATGTAACAAGCACTTAAGTACCTTTCGCTTAACAGCAAGTACTTAGTGAATTTATGTGGATCTATATTCAAGTCCCGTGGATATTTTCGTGGACATTTCACTTATTTATAAAGAAAGTACTCCCAGTGCAATGCGACGCCAGTAGCATCATACCCCATGATTTATATAGTATCTTTTCGACAATCAGCCGAGGGGACTAGCATAGAGCCCTTTAACACAATCAGTGCTCGAACTGCATCTTCAAGTATAAATCAAACTACTTCCACGTATATAACAATAAAGTTTGGCCATGTAAACAAGTTCAATAATGGTCTTCAAGATACAATGCCAATAAAAGAATGCTCAAATAATGAATATGAGAGTTCAAGAAAAGCATTAATAACTGGGTTATGCCATGGAAATAAATTGGTAGCATAACGGTACATTCCTTAACTTTCAAAAATTACTTAAATATCTTTGAAATAGTGTGACAGGTTCTAGATAATCGATTGGACTATCTAGGATTATAGGAATATTAACCCTTGGGTCAAACCTTGGGTTAATTGTACTCAAGAAAATAGCGGTCGTTTACTGGGCCATTTCTTGAATAAAGCAGTCTAGTTCTGGACCGTTAAATGACAAGACTATTCGATATTTAAAACAGATTATCTAGAATCTTTAGCGGTCAAATGAAGAACCGTCTAGGATCCGTTAGTGGTCTAGTGAAGGGCCGCTAGCAGGCTCTGGCGGTCAACCAAAAGGCCGCTAAGTTCCAGAAATACAAAACACCAGTATAAGTGCTTTCTAGACAAGGGGTTTTAATGGTACAACCAACCCGGCGTCTTAGAGGGAATCCCAAGCTTGTGAAGAATTACAGAGGCCTTGAAACAAGATTTCCTAGTCCGTTGGAAGGAATATCCAAAGGAGAGGTTATCAAGTCCAAGATTATGTGCCTAATGTGCATAGGTGTAACTAACGGTCATATACCGAGATATATGCCATGTACTTATGAAAATGACTCTATAGATGAGAAGAGGATTAG
Source organism: Amorphophallus konjac (assembly GCA_022559845.1). Classification (NCBI taxonomy): domain Eukaryota; kingdom Viridiplantae; phylum Streptophyta; class Magnoliopsida; order Alismatales; family Araceae; genus Amorphophallus; species Amorphophallus konjac. The sequence goes on along the minus strand of CM040123.1, from coordinate 307,631,211 downwards.
TAAGAAATCCACAGTGAACCACATTCATCTTACTTTTGAAACATGCATTTAATACAAAGTATATGATTTTGGCAAGAAATTAACTTATGTTTAAAATAAGTTCTAAATGTGTAAGAAACATTAAATCTACTAGAAATCTCTATACATACATAAACAATGCCAGTAACAGGGATAAAACTTAACTAACTGGGTTTATCATATAAGAGATATGGTGATTCTGCATTAGGTTTTGGTTTAACCCAAAAATACAGAACTCAGGGTTTCAAACAGTCTAATATACGGCAGTTTGTAGGGCTAAGCGGTCTATCGTAGGTCCGCTTATGGTTCTATAATAGTGAAATCGCAGGAACACAAACGGCCTATATATTGGCCGCTAATTGTCAATAAGCGGTCTATCGTAGGGCCGCTAACCAATCACTGGCGGTCCATAATTAGGCCGTTTATGGTTGGCTGATAGAAACTAAACAATTGAAGCTAAAGACTAATCTAAGACATATCATGCCTGGAAACCAACATATATAAACTTTATAGCATGCAAGAACAAAGAATAAGTCAACAATATGCATGGGTTCTACGAAATTTACAAGAGAATTTCTTTGATTTCATTAGGGTAAGGATTTATGCATGAACATTACACTAGATGCATAGACTCAAATAAAACATGAAATTCTCGGTCTATAATGTATGAAATCAAGTGCAACAAGAGGGCTTTTAATCCTAAAATAATGTTTTAGCCATTCATGAGATGACCTACCTCTGTCCTGGGCTTTTGACTTCCAATTTAAGCCTGGAAGTTAACCCTAGTTCCCTGCACTTCTTGTGCTAAAATAGCAACTTCACGACCTAATATCTCTTGATTCTCTTGACCTAATTATGTGAAATTTGGAGGGTAAGAAGAAGATACAAAGGAGAATAAAAAGTTCTAAATGTGCAACTTCTAAATACCTCGTTTTGGGTTCCTGATCTCTTGATCTTCACTGGTCCGTTGCTCAATTTCCTAGGTTACTTGTGCAAAACCAGCATCTTTGCAAGCTTCTATCTTCCTGATGGATTGATCTCCTAGCATGAAATTTTGGGGAAAGTTAGTCCTTAGTATTAGGAATAAAAACCTCAAAAGAACCTATCCGAAATAATGCTTCCTTACCTTAGTTTCATGGGAGCCAAACATAGGGGTCGCGCAAGTGAAATCTAGGGTCTATTTATAGGGTCTCGCTAGGGTTTCATGGATTAGATCAATTCTAGAGTCCTTACTAAACTTTAGGTCGACCTCTGAGAGTCCTTAACACACTTACAAGTCCTAACACTTTGGTTTCTAGAATTTACCACGCCAAAAATTCCATCTTTTTGTTCTTCTCTTTTACTGACGGAATCAACAGACCTGTAGCGATCGATTGTGTGACCGTTTATGGATGTAGGCAGTCTTACGATAGACCGCTTACGGTCTGGGCGCCGAATTTGAATTCAATTCAAATTATTTTTCTCATTTATTCACTTATTTATCTAAATAGGGAGTATTTATCCTCTATATTCCATAAATAACTAATTAGACTTCTAGAATATGAGCCAAACTTCATGGGCTTGGTCCTTAAGTCCTTTGGACTTTATTTAAATAGGCTAGGTTAATTGGTTATCATACTTGGGCTTTAATAATAATTTATTTAACCCTAAAAATTATTTATTAATCCATTTTGGTCTTTAAAAATTCTTATAAATTCTTAGAAAATTCTTAAATACTTCATAAATATTCTATAAAATTTTTGGGGCATTACAGCGTATGTCCCAGCACTTGTACAACAAACCGTTGGTCAACCCACGGCTCCAGCACACCAGTCGGGTCCTACAATGACCCTCCAACGAGTCGGGACCGCTCCTGACCCTCAGACAAACGGCGACGAGCCGCTTACTTTTAGCTCCCGGGCCAACCCGGGACTACTCTGCCAGCCCGCCGTGCAACGCAGCACACACCACGAGACCGGGCCCACGTACCCAAGATGCCTTTTTCCAGCTCCCACGAGCTCATATCCTCAACCCAAGGCCCCTCAGCCAGCTACCCAGGCCATTCGACAACCCGGGGTGTGTCTGGCGTGGTGCGGACACCAGAGCAAGCGAGAGGCATGAATTGGCAAACCGGCGGTACCGTACGCGCAGCACCACTTGAGCTACATCGGCGTCCCTTTGGCTTGGAGACAGTCTGGAGTCTCCGTCTTGAGTCTGGGTATTTTCTAGTATTTAGTGGGGTGTATTTGGTATTTATTGCATTGTATTAGTGTGTTTGTAATGTGTGTGTATGGGTTTGTAGTTGGGCTCCTTTGTAAAGCTACTAATAAGCCATTAGGTCAAGTTCATTTAAAGTCCATTAAGGGGTTACACTTATTAGAGTCCATTAAGGGGTTATGTTCATATTGGACCTTAAGGCCACTTAAAGCCCAATTGGACTTCTCCCCCTCTCATGGGCTTCCTAGCTTGGAACTCCCCATAGGCTACAAGGGTTCATGGGCCAATTAGTTGGTCTTTGGCCCAAAGTTGCCATCTTTGACCCATGAGGAGGGCGCCCCCTCTTTTGGCCTTATTAGGCTAAATTTTTTGTTTAGCTTTGACCACATGGGGAAAAATGGGTTTGGGCATCCCCATTGTACCCCTTACCAATCCTAGATCTAAGGGTAATCTTAGTCATTTACCTAGGGTTCCCATTTCATATTTAAGGCTTGTATTTTCCATTTTTCACACAATTAATACAAGAATTATTACAATTTTGCTCCATGAGCCAAGGGCCACCCCATCTCTCTCTCCTCTCCCTCCCCTTGCAGCCGTGAAGGCTTCCAATCTGAGGTGTGACGCCTCCCCTATCAGTGTGTGAAGCTACTCACCGTCGCTGTTGCCGCCGTCGCACCGCCATCGCCGGAGTTCTGCCCATCGTGGGACAGCAAACCAAAGGCGGAATTTTAGCTCCTAACTCCAAGATCTGACGAGGCTGAAACTTTGAGTGTGAGTTCACAAGGTTGATCCCATGTCCCAAAAAAAATTCAGATTATTTCCACTTCGTTTTCCCATTTTTTCCATTTAGATCCCCACAGCCCACACAACCTGCCCCTGTTCAGTCTTGTGTTCCACCAACCTAACACTTCACCCATGAGACCCCCTTTCCGATTTCAGAATGATCTGAAATTTGAACTGGGAGTTTTGTCCAACTAAGCCATTGTCCATAATTTTTTTTATGATCTTAGGAATTTTCTTTCCCATCCAAAAAAACATTGCATTTTCCCAAATCTGTGATGTCCCTACAGTTCAAATCCGACCCATCTCTGTTAGAAAATCCATTTTCCATATCAAACCTCCACCAAAATTTACAAAAAAATTATCCCCATCTTCCTCACTTCTTCCTATAGCTTCCATAAAAATCCCATCACCCAGATCCGAAGTTTCAATCACGGTCAACACCCTTTCTCAGGCAGATCTCAGTCTGCCTGGCCAGATCTGAGACAGGAACCTTTCCTGTTAAAAAATCCCCCATGAAAAATACAGCCTCAGCAAAATTCCTGTAACACCAGGAGGTTGATGCTCTCTAAGTCAGCTTCGCAACGGCGCTAGTTTCGTGACGTTCTGAGATCGGAGCTGGTCGCAGCAATTTTTGTCGTCGGGTCGCGCAAGCCTAAAACAGCAGCACAGACCCATGGACAGCAAGCCTCAAGGCTCTCAAGTCCGGCCGCCTCACCTTCCACAAGGCGAACCAGTGTCGCCGCATCACAGGGATTGTCCCTCCAGGGGTTCCCCTCATAACGGGACCAACCCCGCCACAGTCGGCCATCCGAGCAGGTCGTAGACCCCACAACCGGGAACCCGCGCCGTCGGGACAGCACCAAGTTGCAGCGTGTCGGCATCGACGGAGCGGATCCAAGTGCTGCCGTCAACCCAATTTTAATCTTCCCGGGTCCCACATGTTACCTATTACCTCCCTACGTGGAGTCGGTTTAATTCTGTAATTATTGATAATTGTTAACCGGGAGTATGATTTTGGCAGGGGTTGTCTTCCCCACACCCAGAGCGTGGAGGTAACGGTCTATCCTTCTTGGCATTTGCTTAATTAGTATATGACTATATACCGTTGCTTGAGTGCATTACGATTCTAGCTTGCTAATTCCATTTTAATCACCACTGTGAGAAAGAGAGTGAACCCGTCCCGTGACTCGACCCAAGCACGGAAGTGAGTTGACCACCCTTGACTTTGCCGATTTCTCAACCGTGTGGATCCGTGTTTTCCTCGCTTGGGACGACGAGTAAGCTCGCATTTCTATTTAAGGCATATATCCCATAGGAGCTCTTAGTGTCGAGCCAAGGTAGCTCTATTGTTTGCGTGTCGCTGGTCGCGTCGTTACTTAGAGTCCAAGGTTCGCATCATTTGGCGTTGAGTCCCTCATCCGTCCCGCATCAGTTTGGTATCAGAGCGAGTTAGAGTCTAGGGTAGTCGCCCACGGTGTCTCATTTGCATTCCTTTACCTGATATATCAAAAGGTGTTCCTGGAACGATAGGTTACGCCTATTGGGAAGGTTGCACACTTACGTGAGTTCAGTCTTCGGATCACACCTCCACCACATACCGGATATTGGTTAGCTCTAGGTTCATCATCTTTGCTTTACTCAGTGTATCCCAGTTACCGTGTCACTTGCATGCCCACCCGTAGAGGTACCCAATACTCACCACCACCACCTATGGCAGATCCTCGAGTCCGTAGTTCCGATGAGACTTCGGTGGCCGAGATGTTCCGATCTCTCATAGATCGATTCGATACGCGTATGGATGGGCTTAGTACGTGTGCAGATGGCGTAGGTACGCGTCTGGAAGGGAGTATGAAAGCCTTAGAGGATCGGGACGAAGCATCGGACCAGTCTATCCAGGGTCTGGTGGGGAGGGTTGCGGTCCTAGAGAGGCCCCGGTTTCGGCGGCACAACGCGCGCCGAAAAATGGCCAACAAGAGCCGGTTCAGCAACCTACTACTGCTCCAAGGGTTCAAGGGGCAAATGATAGGAGGCAGCGAGTGGCCGAGGTGGATGATTATGCATCTGATAATGAACCTGGGGGTTTTGGTCATGACTGTCGAGCCCAACGACGGAATCATGATTACGATGACGACGACCGTGTTCTTAGGAACGTGCGTGCTGACCCTCCCCTTTTTGATGGGTCCTTAGACCCAAAGGTCTATTTAGATTGGGAGGCCGGCATGGATCGGTATTTCGAGTGGTTTGAGATGACATACCACCGAAGAGTCCGCTACACAAAGATGAAGTTACAAGGGTAGGCGCAAACCTATTGGACCAATGTGGAGAGCCTGTTAATGCATCGACATCAACCCCAGATCGATACTTGGGATGACATGAAAACCAAATTGAGGTAGAAGTACCTTCCTGTCACATATCGCCAGCGTCTTATAGACAAATGGCAGAGTCTCTCCCAAGGGAATCGGTCTGTGACTGAGTACACCGCTGAGTTTAATGAGTATTACTTGCGGTGTGAAGTTACGGAAGAGAGCACCATGACCATCTCACGCTTTTGAAAAGGTTTGTGGCCACACTATCATTATGAACTTTTTCACCGTAATGTGGCCACTTTGGAACAAGCGTATCAGGTTGCTCTCGAATTGGAGCAGTTCGAGGTCGAGTTCAAGCCTACCCAACGGTTGGGCCCCTTCCCTCTTCGTAGTGTCGAGCCCCGCAGCTCTTCAGGCACATATCAAAAGGCCCCCATGGCTCGACCTCAGGAGCCTACCCGTCAAGAGCCATTCTCTCCTAGGCCTCGCCCTCCACCTCCGAGGGATTTTCCTCCTCGAGGCCCCAACCTACGGCACCCATTGCCCGTCCATCGGCACCCGCACCTCTTGCATGTCCCCTGTTGCTGACACCTCCTATCCATCGGGAGGATAAGGGTAAGGGACCTTTGATTGGGGAGCCTAGTGGATCACGGCAACAATGTTTTCGCTGCAATGGGTTTAGCCACTTTGCCAACCAGTGTCCCACTCGTCAATCTCTAGTCATTGGAGACACACAGGTCGGGGACACCTCATCTTCCGAGCTTGTGTCAGTCAGCTATGAGGCGGAACAGGAATTAGCTGATGAGTTTTTTGCGAATGAAGATGAAGGCCAGGAGGCCCAGCATTCAGACGATACCCATTTGGGAGTCGTCAGGTGTATTTTCACCCAGCCACAGGCCAGTGATAACTAGTGTCGGACCACTATCTTTCATACATATTGTAGGCTAGGTGGGAAAGTTTGTATGGTGATTATCGATAGTGGGAGTTGTATCAATGCAATCTCCACGGGCACTGTTTCTCGTCTTGGTCTTACTTCAGTGGGCCATCCTTGCCCCTATCGAGTCTCATGGGTGGATTCCACCTCCATTCCGATCAGGCTGCGGTGTCTGGTCCCACTGCAGTTCCATGCCTACCGTGACGAGATTTGGTGTGATGACCTCCCCATGGAGGTGGACAGTATTATTCTTGGTAGGCCGTGGTTGTTTGATCGGGATGCAACGCTCCATGGCCGGTCGAACACCTGCACCTTCGACCATGGTGGCTAGCGGATTACCCTCCACCCCTCTCAGCCCAAGAATCCTTCAGTTAGGGGTCCTACTAGGCCTAGTACTCCGGAGCCTTCCGTCCCTGGACCCGGTACCCCATCCCCAGCTCGGGTCATGACCGTTACATCTTGCACAGGCGATCCCCCATCTAGGAGGTTGATGTTGATTAGCTCCCGAGAAATGGAGCGGGAGGCTAGTTAGGGGAGTCCTGTGTTTGCTATCACGGTCCGAGAGGTGGAGCAAGGGTCCGAGGGTGAACTCCCACCCGATGTCATTCCCATTCTGCAGGAGTTTTCTGATATATTCCCCGAAGAGCTTCCCGAGGGACTCCCACCTATGCGGGATATTCAGCATGCTATCGACCTGATTCTGGGATCCCCATTGCCCAATCTTCCCCACTACCGCATGTGTCACGCCCCAAGATTATGCAGCGGAAACAATCGGGAATGCGAACAACTGGCATGGTAAGCCTCTTGCAAGCAAGAATAATCAGAGCACGAGAACAATCACACAAAAGCAATTGCACAATAATTAACTCAAACCTTCACTTTTATTAATAATATCAACCACAATTCAAGTTCATGAGACATTGACTTCTCTAAACTTGCTAGACTCAATAAAAGAAAATTACATAGACTCAATCTAAACATTTTGGACTTCCAAAGTCTTCACTCTTTAATCGCTCTCGGACCTATCACTGGAATGACCTGAATCCGAATCTGACCCACGGGTACTTCCTGAAGAAATTGGAAAATAGGTAATGAGCACACTTGCCCAGTAGGTATCTTTGTATCAACATGATTGACAATGTTAAAGTAATTAATATCTTTAGCTCTAAAGAGAAAGATAAATCTTACGAATACGATCAAACATGCGAGTAAAACCAAGGTAACAAGATATAATCAAGCTTGAGATATGAGAATATGAATTGATCAAGTATAATCCAGCAAAAATGTAACAAGAATGGTCTAGCAAGTCACGTGACAAGCACTTAAGTACTTTTTGCTAAATAGTAAGTACTTCATGTATCAAGTCCATGTGATCCATGGATTTTCACTTATTTATAAAGAAAGTACTCCCAGTGCAATGCGATGCCAGTAGCATCATACCCCATGGTTCATATAGTATGTTTCCGACAATCAGCCGAGGGGACTAGCATAGAGCCCTTGAACATAATCAGTGCTTGAACTACATCTTCAAGTATAAATCAAGCTACTTCTACGTATATAACAATAACGTTTGGGCATGTAAGTAACAAGTTCAATAATGATCTTCAAGACACAATATCAACAAAAGAATGCTCAAAATATGAATATGGGAGTTCAAGAAATGCATTAATAACTAGGTTATGCCATGGAAACAAATCGGCAGCATAATGGTACATTCTTTATCTTTCAACAACTACTTAAATATATTTGAAATAGTGTGACATGTTCTAAATAATCAATTGGACTATCTAGGATCATAGGAATATTAACCATTGGTTCAAACCTTGGGTTAACCGTACTTAGGAAAATAGCTGTCGTTTACTGGGCCGTTTCATGAAGAAAGCGGTCTAGTTCTAGACTGTTAATGACAAGATTGTTCGGTATTTAAAATAGATTATCTGCAATATTTAGCGGTCAATGAAAGAACCATCTAGAATCTTTTAGCGGTCTAGCTAAGGCCCGTTAGCAGACTCTGGCGGTCAGCCATAAGGCCGCTAAGTTCCAAAAATACAAAACACCGGTATAAGTGCGTTCTAGACAATGGGCTTTTAATGGTACAACCAACTCGGCGTCCTAGTGGGAATCTCAGGCTCGCAGAAAATTACGGGGGCCTTGAAATAAGATTTCCTAGTCCGTTGGAAGGAATACCCAAAGGAGAGGTTATCAAGTCCAAGATTGTGTGCCTAATGTGCATAGGTGTAACTAATGGCCATATACCGAGATATATGACATGTACTTATGAAAATGACTCTATAGATGAGAAAGGAGATCATTAAAATAGTGATCAAGGTAAACCATGAATCATCTAACTTTAGAAACATGTATTTAATTACAAAAATATATGATTTTGGCATAAATTATCTTATGTTTAAAAATAATCCCAAGTACAATAAAGAACATGAAATATTCATTGTTGCAACAGTAATAAAACTCACAGTAAAAAAAAATACTTAAAATAGGCTTGGAACATAATTAACTAGGCATATTATAAGTTTAATGGGCTGTTCTTCATTCAGTCTCGGGTTGACAGAATTTAGAACGTTAACGGTCTAATATAGAACTGTTTACCAATGTTTAGCGGTCTATCGTACATCCGCTTGTGGTTCTATAATAGTGAAATCGTAAGAATCTCTAACGGTCTGTATATTGGTCGCTAATCCTTGATAAGTGATTTATTGTATGGCCGCTAACCAATGCTGGCGGTCTATTTTTAGGTCGTTTGGCTTGACATAAATTAAACAATTGAACTAAATGCTTTTCCAAGACACATCATGCCTAGAAATAAACATTTATAAAACTTCTACCGTGATAGAATGAAGAGAGACCAACAATATGCATAGGATTCAGGTATTATGATAAGAGAACTAATTTAGTTCATTTAGGGCTAAGAAAGATGCATGTATGCTACACTAGATGCATAGATACTATTAAAACATGAAATTCTCCGTATTCAATGCATGAAATCAAGTGCAACAAGAGGGCTTTTAATCCTACAATGATATTTAAGCCATTCATGAGATGACCTACCTCTGGAAACACCTCTAGACTTTGAATTTCGAACTGGAAGTCAACCCTAGTTCTGCACTTCCTGTGATAAATCAGTAACTTCACGCCCCTCTAACTTCTGATTCTCTTGACCTAAGAATGTGAAATTTGGAGGGTAAGAAGAAGATACTAAGGGGAACAGAAAGTTATAAAGACACAACATATAAATACCTCGTCTATGGCTTCTAATTTCCTTATCTTCACCACACCGTTGCACAGTCTCCTTGGTCGTTGATGTGGAACCAACAACTTTGGGTACCTCTATCTTCCTGATGGGTTGATCTCCTAGCACGAAATTTTGAGGTAAGTTAGTCCTTAGTATTAGGAATAAAAATCTAAAAAGAACCTACCTGAAATAATGCTTCCTTACCTTAGTTCCACGCGAGCCAAACATAAGGGTCGCGCAAGTGAAATCTAGGGTCTATTTATAGGGTTTTGCTAGGGTTTCGTGGATTAGATCAATTCTAGAGCCCCTAGTTAGTACTATCCCAACTTTTGAGAGTCCATAAGATGCTTACTAGTCCTCCCACCTCGGTCTCTAGGAGATAAAATGTCAAAAATCCAATCTTTTTGCTCTTTCTTCAACTCAGGGAACTGAGAGGAATTAGCGGTCTAGGACTGGACCGCCAACTGTCCTCTAGCGGTCTCACGATAGACCGCCTCTAGTATTGGGCACAAAATTTGAATTTATTTCAAATTCTATTTTCGGTTTACTCACCTAATTATCCATACAATGAGTATTTATCCTTATATTCCATGAATAAACTAATTAACCTTCTAGAATATGGGCCAAACTTCATGGGCTTGGTCCTTAAGTCCTTTGGGCTTTATTTAAATAGGCTAGGTTAATTGATTATCACACTTGGGCCTTAATAATAGTTTATTTAACCCAGAAATTTATTTATTAATCCATTTGGGTCTTTAAAAATTCTTAGAAAATTCCTAAATACTTCAGAAATATTCTATAAAATTTTCGGGGCATTACACCCTCCCCCATTAAAGAGAATTTGGTCCCCAAATTCAATGTATGGATTATAGGGAGAGCGTACTTACAATTAAATAATTTCAAAAATCTTTTGCGTATAGCTTCTTCGGTCTCCCTTGTTTCTCGTGCCTATGTCCACTAGATCTTGACCACAGGAATAGTTTTATTCCGAAGTTGACGTACTTCCCGTTCAATGATCTTGACTGGCTTTTTCTCATATGTCAAATCCTTCTTAATCTCCAAATTATCATAAGTGATGACATGGAAAGGATCAGGTACATACTTGTTGAGCATTGAGACGTGAAATACATCATGGACTTCTGCTAATTGAGGGGGCAAAGCAATACAATAAGCCACTTCACCAACTCTCTTCAGAATTTTAAAAGGACCAATGAATCTTGGAGTAAGCTTGCCCTTAATACCAAATATTCGAATACCTCAACCCGGAGAAACTTTGAAAAATACATGATCACCTATTTGGAATTTCAGGTCGCGCCTTCGATTGTCAGCATACGATTTCTGCCTGTCTTGGGCCATATGAAGTCTTTCTCGGACAAGTTTAATCTTCTCGGTAGTATCTCTAATAATGTCAGGACCGAGAAATTGCCTTTCTCCTACTTCATTCCAGCAAATAGGCGAACGATAGCTTCTTCCATATAAAGCTTCAAATAGTGCCATTTGAATACTAGCTTGATAGCTATTGTTATATGCGAATTCTACCAGAGGCAAGTGATCATGCCAGCTTCCTCCAAAATCAATAGCACAAGCCCTAAGCATATCTTCCACCACTTGATTTATTCTTTCTGTTTGACCATCAGTTTGTGGATGGAATGCCGTGCTAAACTTCAGTCGGGTCCCTAAAGAATGTTGTAGTCCCTTCCAGAATTATGATGTAAACCGAGGATCTCGGTCAGATATAATACTGACAGGGACACCGTGCAATTTGACAATTTCCCTCATGTATAATGCTACCAGTACATCCACATACCATCGACTTTTGATTGGTAGAAAATGTGCAGACTTAGTCAATTGGTCTATGATCACCCATATACCGTTAGGTAAACCCATTATGAAATCCATCCCTATACATTCCCACTTCCACTCGGGAATATTTAAGGGGTGTAATTTACCTGCGGGTTTTAAATGTTCTTCCTTGGCTTGTTGACAAGTGAGACAGCGGGACACAAAATCTGCTATCTCTCTCTTCATGTTGGGCCACCAAAAGTTTCTTTTCAAATCTTGATACATCTTGGTAGCACCAGGATGAACATCATACCTTGACTTATGTGCCTCTTCCATGATTAATTTCTTAGTATCATTATGATTTGGCACACAAATCATACCTTTAAATAGTAGTCTTCCATCATTTGAAATAGAAATTTCTGGTCTCTGATCAATATTATCATTGATCTCCATCAATACTGGGTCATTCTCTTGTAATTTGACTATATCCTCTATCAATGTAGGTTGAGACCTTATATTGGCATTTATACATCCATCTCCTTCCCCGTCAATATCAATATTTAAGAGAGATAAATCTTTGATAAGACAAGTCATACCTTTCCTAAGGCTTGCTAGAGTTGCCCTCGGTCTTCTACTAAGAGCGTCAGCCACATCATTTGCCTTCCCTGGATGATGTTGAATTGTAAAGTCGAAGTCCTTGAGATATTCTAACCATCTGCTTTATCGCATATTCAACTCCTTCTGGGTGAAGATATTTCAGACTTTTATGATCTAAAAATATAGTGAATTTCTCCCCATAAAGATAATGTCGCCAAATTTTCAACGCGAAAATAACCGCAGCTAATTCCAGATCATGCACAGGGTAATTCTCTTCATGATGCTTCAACTGTCTTGAGGAATAACTAATCACCTTCCCCTTTTGCATGAGAACACATCCTAGGCCAATGCCAGATACATCCGTATAGACTTCAAATCCATCACCCTCTATTGGTAATGTTAGAATAGGGGCTGTGGTGAGGTGATCCTTAAGAGTTAGAAAACTCTCCTCGCAGTACTTCGACCATATAAAAGGATTTTCTTTTCTTGTAAGTCTAGTCAAAGGAACAGCGATCTTGGAGAAATCCTTAATAAATCTCCTGTAATAGCCAGCTAGCCCTAGAAAGCTGCTTACTTCTTATACGGTCATTGGCCGGCTCCAATTCTTAACCGCTTCCACCTTAGAAGGTTCGACAGCGATACCTTCCTTTGAAATAATATGGCCGACGAATGATACCTCCTTTAGCCAGAACTTGCACTTACTAAGCTTTGCATTAAGTTTGTATTCTCTTAGTATATGCAAGGCTATTCTTAAATGCTCTTCATGTTCTTCCCTTGTTTTAGAGTATATAAGAATGTCATCAATAAAGACGACGACAAACTGGTAAAGATAAGGCTGGAAGACTTTATTCACAAGTTGCATAAATGCTACTGGGGCATTGGTTAATCCGAACGGCATTACAACAAATTCATAGTGACCATAACGGATCCTGAAGGCAGTTTTGTATATGTCATCTTCCTTGATCCTGAGCTGGTGATACCCTGACCTGAGGTCTGTAGACATGCCAAAATCGATACTATGTTGAGTAAATCTCATGTCATGACGTAATGCCCCAAAGCAGACTTCAATATTGGCTTAAAATGAAATTTTTCTATTTTTCTGGACTATTTGTGAGTCGCGGTCGTCAGCAGGGCGTCATTTAATTGACGGCTGTATGGGTGTCATTATTACAATAAATTAACGATCGTATGCGCAGGCACCATTTCCTAGTATTTCTTGGTTTTACGAATTCCATTTAAAATAAAATTCAAGTAATTGACATCTGGTTTGAAGGCACTCATTAATTGATGCCCTTTTATGCTGGCGCCATTTCCTATTTTTTTAAATATGGAAAGTCGTATATTTTTATAAATTGATCCAGGAATTAGCGACTGTGTGCGCGGTCGTCATTTCAATTAGCGACCACCCTGAAGTCGTCATTTAAGCTTCTGTGTCCGTTTCTGCTGCTGCTTCCTTGTAGAGGCAATCTTCTATCTTTTGATCTCAATCGTTTCCTTGGGAGTCAATCCATATTTTTGAAGTTTATATCTAGTTTTAATCCTATTTGAACTAGATCCTAAGCTCTATAAATACTTCTCCTTGAAGGCCACCCGAGAGAGAGAGACTTCTGCTGTAAGAGAGAGAGATTCCGGTTGAAAGAGAGACTTTGATTTTTGCTAATCAAGTTTTACATGGTTTTTTTCCCTATTGCGTTTCTATGGCGGTCTTCTTCTTCCTCTGGCGATTTTCCTACTACCAACCGAAGCTCTCTTTTGCTCTCTCCCTTTACTACTGCAGCAACAGTAGAAGGGCACCTCTTCTTTTAGTTTTCTTATTATTCATGCACACTGTTCTAGCTACCTTTCTAGAAGCATTAAGAAATCATCACATCTTTATCTACATATCATACTACTTGACTTTGCATCCCTAGCATATCTTCCACCCTTTTACTCCTTTTAGGGGTTTTAAACAAAACACACCAGGTGTGTTCATGTTGGTGTTGCATAGTATTATTTCCTTAGAGCATTGATACTACACTTTGGCTAATCCATCTTATTTATTTGTCTTTACTTGTCTTACAAGGGTAATCAATATAAAAACCCCCTTCATCGGCCGGCCGGTAGAAGGAGGAAGGAAGGAATCACAATCTCACCCGCTTTTTCACAAGGTACATGCGATCATCCCTTAATTTTTAAGGTAACCCCTATGGCGATCACCCTTCTTAGTGCATCACATGCTCCTTTTATTCTCTTTTCTTTTACTTTCCACATATCATGCTTAGCTTATCCATCTTTTCTTAATTTCTCTAAAGAAATTAAATTTTCTTTCTTTTTAATGTCTCTGTGACACGTTTACAAATTGACGAACACGGTGGGACCCTTGATGTTTTTATTTTGATTACCCTTCCTTCGGCACCCACGTGTGCCCCTCCCTTTGGCACCCTCGCGTGCCCCTCCTTTGGCACCCATGTGTGCCCCTCCTTAGTGCTCCACGTAGCACACTCCCTTTGTGCACCACGGGCACACCTCCCACTAGATTAGCCAATTTTTGAACTATCTATAGCATTTTTAAGAAGGAAATTTGATTTCTGTTAGTTTTTTATTGCTTTCTGTTCTTTGGAACTGATTAGTGACTGCTCTCCAACCGCTATTTTCATAGTCAGCGACCGCTCACAGAGGCACTGTTTGCATTTATTTTTCAGTATTTTCTTCATCTTTATAATCGACGCCCCTTCACAGAGGCGTCATTCCTGCATTCAACGCCTCACACCAAGGCGTCAATTCTACGGTTATTGTTGATTTTCTTCATTATTCTGGCCACTGTTCACTGATATTTGACGCCCCTTCACAGAGCCGTTATTTAAATATTCAACGCCTCACATCAAGGTGATGATTTACTTTGTTGTTTACTATTTGCCACGATTTACAGTGATTAGCGACTGTCACACAATCGCGGTTCACTGAAATAGCGACTACTCTCAGGTCGCCATTTTGTTCTGTCTTCACATAACCTTCATTCTTACTGTAATCTTCACCTGTTGGCTGCATTTATTGATTATCTTATTATTGTTGATTGATCTGCCTGCATTAGCTTACACTAGGGTATTTGGTTGAGAGACCTCCTCTCTCTACATTCCTAGGATTCCACACCATTTTCTTGGGATTGGAAGGACCCTCCATTGAGCATTCCGCCTCTTTGGACTGGAAATTCCTTTTTCAAGGCCTCCGTAAGTCCCCGCACCCGTGGATTCCCTCACGGATGCTAGGCCAATTATACCATTTGAAGTACCTGGAGTTTAGTCAACCCATCTGTTGGTGAGGAGAGAGAAAGAACCTAGTTGACCCGGTGATTACACTCAAACTTGAAACTAGGACCCACATTGAAGAGAGAGAATTGATTACACATCTAAAAATCCATCTTAATCACAAAACAAAACCTTAAAATCTTGGGTTCATTACAACTTGAGTGAACAATTTGTTTGATTGGGTGATTATCTCTTACTTATACTTGTTAGCTTGAAATATTTTCCTCTCCTTAAACATGCAACTTCGTCCAGGTAAAATCATTGACATGGCCAACTACAAGTATTCTTATGATGGTTATGAGGAGGGTCAATTTGACTCATCCTTTGAGGTTCCCCCTCAAGATTCCACCCATTATGAGGGAAACTATGCTCCCTCTCATGCTTATTATTCCCAAGTCCATGTGGTAGATACCACTACTCAAGAGGTTGAGCCTTCCTTCCAAGCTCAACCTACCACGCAAAATACATCCGGGGACGTCTCCCCATCTCTTAATCTTAATGATTTGAGTCATGCTTTGTCTGAATTGGAGGATTCTCAACGTCAGGCGGTCCAGGCCGCTCTAAAAGGGAAATATGTCCCTTCATCTTCCAACCCTCCTCAGGCCGCGGGTGGCCATTCATCTCCTAAGGACCAGGCGGTCCCACAGAAGATTCCTTCACGTCCACCAACTCCTATCATGGCTACGCCAGCTCAACCGGCAAGCCATTCAGTGATTAGGCCCCAATATCCTCCACCTCCCCAAATCTTAAGGAGGCCTATGCCGAATCTGTTCCCTTCTAATCCGGCCCCAGTCGAGTCTGACACCAACACCATACTCCTCCAGAAGATAGCTAGTATGGAGGAGTAGCTTAAGAAGGTCACGGAACCAAAGAATGCTCTGGAGATTGCTCTCCCCACTCTGCCGTATTTCCATTTGCCTCCTTCCGAGATGCCAAATTTTCGGCGGTACAATGGAACAGGTAACCCGTTCATTCATTTGAAAGATTTTATGTATGAGATATCCTTCTGGCAAGATAATAAGAGCTCCCTGGCTTATCTCTTTAGAAGGTCTCTAGAGGGTCCGACACTTGAATGATTTTATTCTTTGGAGCCGACCGAAGCCAATGATTTTGATATTGTTCAGCGGAAATTCTTACAAAAATATTAGGACCGTGTGGGTCCATCTCTATCAGTCACAGATCTTGTTGCGGAGAAAATGAAGCCTGAGGAGGACTTCATTCTGTTTGCCGATAGGTGGACGGCTGTGGCCAAAAAATTAAAAGACACCCTTTCAGAGACGGAGCAAGTCAAGATGATTATATCAAACTCTACTCCGTAATTCTGTCACATTCTGGCCATGAATAGGCTGAGCACTATGGAAGAGCTCTATGAGAGAGCTAGATATATATAGACTCAGATGAAAGATTCACCCATCATGGACATGTTTGAACAAAAACTAAGGTTGGTCAGGAAGAACACTAATGTCAACAATAGTGGTGGCACAACCGAGGGCACCGTGACCAATGAGCAGGTGGGTGTGGTTGGCAACCCTGCACCTTCCCGCCACCCTAACCCAAGACCTCCACAACCCCTACAACAACTCCCCTTCTTTAATCCCGCTCCCAAAGCAAATATTCCCCCTCGACCCTTCCATCCTCCTTTACCAAATCAAGCCGTCCACCCAAACCCACCAGTTCCTCAACAATACCACCAAGTGCCGCCACCCACCAATTATGGCCCCCGGCAGCCAAGAAGACCACCAGGCCCAAAAAGGGCCCACTACCTTCCATTAACCGAGAGCTGTCCCGATATCTTTAACGCACTCATGGCCGCCAACCTGCTTACCTTGCCAAAAGAAAGAATGGTATGGCCCTCTAATGTGGACACCTCTCGGTATTATGTCTTCCACCGACAGCCTGGTCACAATATAGATCATTACTTTCACTTCAAGGATTATATTTATGATTTGAATGATCAGGGTGGCATTAATTGGGACGAAATGAGACAGTTCATTACCACTTTGAAGACATGAAGACCTCCTCGGCAATAGCAGGCTCAGCAGCCGCCTCAGCAGCAAGTTCAACCTCCTCCTCAACAGCAGCAAGCTCCCGCACCTCAACCGGACATGGGGATTGTCCATAATCCATTGCCGGAGCACCCTCCGAACCAGCAAGTAAACCCAGTCACTTCCTTCCACGAAGTGGAAAGAGGACAAGGGTGGCATGAAGAGAATGCCTCTGTCGGGACTATAAAGCAAACTACAACTCAACCACCCCATCTGTTAAGAACACCTCTCCACCAAACGCCTTCTTCCCAACCATCCCATCCCCTTTTACGCACCACTAACCAAATTCCCTCCACTAACACTAATTCTTTACCGACTAGACCTCTCCTCATTCGCCCACCATCGCCTTCCACACTACAACAAACCCCACCTCCAGTCACCAATTTCTCACCCTTGCCATCTAGGCCAATCCTCATTCGCCCTTCGTCAACACCTAATTCACCCACTACAACCATTAATCCTTCGCCACCCACAAATCCTTCATTTTTACCTAGACCCCTCCTCATTCGGCCTACACCTTCTCCAGCCATTCAGGCGCCCCCTACCCCTCCTACTGTTGCCTCTCCTGTTACCACTATCCTCCAGCCAACAAGGATCCTCATAAGGGCTTCTCCTTTAGTCACTCCCCCAACACCTGTTAATCCTAATATCCCCTCTTCATCCACGAACACTCCACCTACCCACAACCCAACAGAGGCGCAATCATCACAAACCATGGTGCTCCGCAGTGGATGGATGTTCCATCGTGTATTCCCACAAAGAGAGTCAGAGCCCACACAGGGGCAAGAAGAACAAGAGCCAGAACAAGAATCCATACCAGGCACTCAGTATGACTTGTTAAAGCACCTAGACAACACCCCGGCAAGGATTTCTATCTTAGAACTGATAAAGATATCCACTGTTCACCAGCAAGCTTTGAAATAATACCTACAGAAGGTGATGGTTAACGAGGACATTCTAGCTGAACAGATTACATCAGTTTTGACACCAACAAGTAGTCAGCCGGCCATTGTTTTTCATGAGCATGAATTAGCTCCGAAGCCAGCTATGAAATATGCCTTGTGCATTACTTTTGATATTAACAAAGTGGCTGGATACTGGAGCATCCATCAATGTGCTGCCTCCTAGCACTCTAAAGATGTGTGGCATTCCAAATAGTCAGATTCAGCCATCTACCATTACAGTGACTGCCTATGATAATACAAAGAAGCCTCCATTGGGCATTGTTTGGTCTCGAAGGGAGGCAATCAAGAGGGGAGGGGTGAATTGATTGGCCAAATAAAAATATTACTAATTGAAATGCTAGTAGGAAGGAAAACCACAAACTAGAAATAATTCTAGTTAAGCAAACACTCAACCTTACCTGAACAAGATCTCTCTCGTGAGTACACGAAGTAGAAATATGAATTCTAAGACGGAGAAAGAAAATGCTCAGCTAACCGTGAAGCCCACTCGTTCAAACCACGAAGAACAAACCACAAAGGAGGCATAGAATTTTTAGGTGGTTCAGGTACACAAATGTGTCCCCTACGTCCACCCCTCACACGTGAGGATTAATGCTCCACTATGAGGTGAGCCACACACACGCTGTAATGACAGCCAACACACACACGGTAGCCTATCTCGACCATCACACACACACACACACACACACACGCTCTCGTATCACAGATCACGAGCACACACACACGAATGTGTTTCAAGATGATCAAGTATTACAACAGGTGTTCAAAATCAATCAGCAAAGACTTGAGAAGATTGGTAGTGGTTTAGAGCTCCCCCTTTCTCTCCTTTGAAGGTATTTGAATGCTCCTACAGTTTGAGGACGGTTCTTGAAAGAAGATGAACGATTCTTGCAAAAACAAGGTTGTAACTTGATTTGCCACGTAGCTTCCAGTAGAGGATTGATTGAAGACTTGAATCCACCTTCTTCCCTTCACATACAAGCTTGGAACAGCATGAGAGAAGCCTTGGAACCACTGCTTGCGTCCTGCACCTGCAAAGTTTAGAGAGAGAGCTCAAAAACAAAAAGATAGATCTTCATCCTTAGGTTTGAGGCCATAGAGATGGCTATATACAACCAGAACGGTCAAGGGACACGTATGGGACAAGATCCATGAAACCTGGAGTAAAACAAGGCGGAATAAGGGAGAGATTTGATGCGGAATCCGCGGATGAAGGAAGTCCAAAAAAATGGCTCCGTAAAGGAAAAACGGCCTCGTAAAGGTGTCGACACCTAACCAGAAGCTCGAAAAACAAACCTGGACAATGGGTGTCGACAGCTGGTGTCGACACTTGATGTTCAGGTTGGCAGACGATGGCTGCCAGAACCAGTTTTGAGTAGGTGTCGACACCTGGTGTCGACACCTCCAAAACTGGTTGCTGGGAACACATTCTGGAACCAAGTGTCGACACCAGGTGTCGACTATTGCTGTTCCAGAAGGCCCAGTAACCCAGAGAAAGAGAATAATATACCAACTTCTTCAGAGTTAAAAAGCATGATGAAATGTGATTTCTGGGAAGCTCTCCGAACCTGTAAAAATGCCAAGTAAACGTCAGATTGATACACATCATAGAGCTTACAAAAAATAACCATTCATTTCAACTCTCTTTAATGAAAGTAGGACATAAAAGATATTACCAAGATAAGCCAATTCAAAACAGATTCCATTTCCCATTTGAATGAAAGATCCATAACAAACCACATATAAATGTTTCCTTCATCAGTTTGCCTGAATTCACCATCGGTCTTCAGTTTGCTTGCTCATTTGATAAATTGGCCATTCACAAAGCATTTTGAGTATAAACCAATCTTCACCACACGATCAAAAAGATATTCATAAGAGTAGGAAGCCAATTCACTCTAAACCATGATCACACATTGCATTCATTAATCATCAAAACATATACATCGAAACATCATAACCTCAGGGTCAAACAGGCATGATCACTTTAAAGGTTGGGTTGGGTCCGATCTCGGTTATGGCAGACTTCCACATTCTAGATATGGATCCGACCTTCAATGGCATTTTGGGCCATCTGTATATTCAAGAGCTTGATGTCGTGCCTTCTACCAATCATCAATGCATAAAATTTCCCCACAAAGGGCGCATCATCAAAGTTACAAGTATGCCTATTCTATCGTCAGAGGACATACATTCAGCAACGTCAGTACCTTCCATATGGCTGGCTAATAGGCCTTTGCTATCAGTGTTAGATGTTGCCGATCCACGGCAGGATTTGCTAAGGCCTCCAATCACAGACCTGCATCAGCTTTAATGTCTCCCCTACCCTCCAAGGGAAAGAACAAGAAGAATATGATAAATACCCCAGGGTAGAATATTTTGATGAAAATGGGGTACAGAACCGGCAAAGGCCTAGGTGTTAACCTCCAGGGCAGGGTAAAGCCCATTAAACATCACAAGCTTATTCCCCGAGGCGGCCTAGGTTACAAGGGGCCGGGAAAAGAAAAGCATGGTAAAGATGAAGGGGAGCCATGGGCTATTATGACCTCCACTCTCAAAACAGATAGACAGCCCCTCACATGGACCCTACAAACACACATTATGAAAGGGGCTACTCAATATGACGAGTAGAACACATTAGTTACTTCTATGTTGGATCATCAAGATGTACATTCACGATAGTTTGCTCACCACTGTTGATATTTATTTGCCTATCTTTTATCTTACTTTTGAGGTTTGCAAAGTAATATGGCAAGATGACAAACAAGCAATCAAAGATCTACTCAAACCTATGAACATGTGAACATGAACCTAGGCAATCATAGCTAGCTCTAGCATGAGCATGCTATCTCAATCAAATTACGCTAAGGAAAAGGAAAAAACACACGCCGGAGCGTGGAGCAAGGAATAAATAAAAACACACCGCTAGGGGTGGAACAAGCAAGGGAAATAAAGATGTGATGAAGAAGACAGCTAATGCCTAATACCAAGGAAAGACGTGATCGCCACCAAAGTAAACACAAGTCAAAGACTCGAATGTACCTTGGAAATAGGTGGATGAAACACCTGCCCACGGGAGAGAAAACCAAGGAAAGCCTGCAGATCAACTTGGAAGTAACGGCCAGAACCCCGTGCATCACTTGGAAGCGACGGCCGCACGATAGACCGCCGGAAGAGAGTGACGCGCCTGCACCAGACCGTCAGGTAACCTGCAGTAGTAAAGCTTGAATCCTTTTAACTCCAACTCTTCCAGCCGGCTAGAAGACTTGGGCCTCGTGCTAATGAACCTGTAAACCTACCAAAGATGTAGAAAGACAAGACAAGACAACCTCAATTAGCCCTCTTCACAAGCATAGCATCAATTCTTAAAGAGTTTAAGAACATCAAAAGGAGAGGGAATTACCGGGGAGTTTTTGGTTTTTTTAACCCCTCTGGGTGTTTTTAAAATTTTGGGAGGATGTTTGTATGCTTAAAGAACAGTGAAAAACGTGGAGGAAGAGGAGGGACAATGCTTTGTTTGAGGAAAACCAAGGAAGAACTCAAGCATGCAAGGATGAACTTGAAAGACAAAACTAAAGTACTCCCTTGATTAGAAGATGGATGGACGTGGGAAGTAGCTCCTCCTGGATGAAGATGGCTCCTGAGTTCGGCAGCACTTCGTCACGAATTCAAATCTCCTCCCTCTTGGCCATGAAGTCAAGGGTTCTATTTATAGACCCTCAAACTCTTAGGTCGAGCAGAAGATAATTCAGCAGGAAAGAGGGATAAATCTTAGCAAATCCTCGAAGATAATATCACCAAGAGTCCATAGAAACAAACAGGGGGTCCTGAGGATCAGATTTGAAAGAGATAACGTCAATCCAAGTTCTTATCTCGACCACGGAGTAGCAGAGAAAAGGCCTGAACTGCCAGGACTCTCGGAAGGAAGTAACGGCTGCACGACAGACCGCCACTTGGAAGTAACGCACCAAGGATCATCCGTTACTGTCAACCTTATCCCAAAGGATAAGATCAACGGGAAAAAGACTCAAACAAGCTGGACTCTTCAAGGAAGCGAAGGCCAGGGTCTAGGGCGTCATAGTGAAACAACGGCTGCACGACAGACCGTTATTATCAACGTGTAATCAAAAAGGATAAGCTTTGAAAAACGAGGCCTTAAGCCTTAGGGCTCTTCAAAAAGTAACGGCCCAGGATCTATCCGTCATAAGGAAGCAACGCGCCTGACTGGGACCGTTATTAACATTGAGGTTCAAAAATAGAGTGAAGGGCTTTGCTAAGCTTCATCCAACGAAATGCCACCGGGAGCCACATCTTATCAAGGAATTAAGACCCAAGAAACAGGCTTCAACTGATCAAGAGACTAATCAAAGAATGAACAACTCGGAGCATCGTATAGAATGAAATAAGGAGATGACCCGACTTATTGGGTATAAAACGGGTGTC
This sequence comes from Amorphophallus konjac, assembly GCA_022559845.1. NCBI lineage: Eukaryota > Viridiplantae > Streptophyta > Magnoliopsida > Alismatales > Araceae > Amorphophallus > Amorphophallus konjac. The sequence continues at coordinate 307,608,608 of CM040123.1, read as the reverse complement.
AACAGATGCCCCTCCGTAACGTCCTCTTTGTAGGGGAGCAAGCGGAGGTGAAGCGGAAGTGAAATGGAACATGGAGATGAAGCGGAAATGAAGCGGAGTGTATCAAAAAGAGGGCGTTAAGGTAAACGACACCCGTTCTGTACTAACAAGCGATAGGAATTTTTTGGAAAACCTCAAATTGATCACAAGGAAATAGCCAACTAAAGGACACAAGTCTGGAGGATTTAACTAAGGAAAAGAAACACGGCTAGCCGCCGGAGGCAACGGAAAGGAAAGAGACTAACCTCCGGACAGGAATCTTCAGCGAACCAGATCAAGCGAGCAAATCGAAGGAAGCCTTCTAATTCGGAGTGGAATGATTCTCCTTATTCGGGATTAAGAACATAGCTGTTCACCATCACTGAGATATCTTGAACAAATGAAACTCATGAATGCTCAAAAAATGCACATGATGCATGCTGGGCTAAAGAAAAGAGAAATCATCAAAACAAATGCAAAGAAAGACAAAATATCAAATACTCGAGAATAATATTGCTAGATCGGAGTAATCAGAGTCAGGACACCATCTGCAACCACGGCGTGCAAGATAGAACCATCATCCCCAAATTTTCCAATCTAACGGCCCATCCAACGATTAATCATGTGAACTTAGATCATCATCATTTTTGTTTAAGGGGAACATCAGATCCCAGGACACATGAATGACCAGCCGGTTCTCGAGGTAATATATCATAGATAACATATAGTAATGCATTAAGGGGATGAGGGAACGATATACAATACCTGACCTACTTGCCGGACGGAAGGCCAAGCGTGATTTTTGTTCATAACTCCTTTCACGAAAGATAGGTTAGCCAAACAATAATCAAAATAAGAATCAAGGCATAACCATTGTACGTGCAAGGAACAGCATCCACAAGGAACTTCATGATAGAAAATAGGGTCGTTTAAGCATCAATTAGACCATTCATTCATCAAGAAACTTGCAAGCATATAACGGTCTGATTACAGGGCGTCACATTAAGCAACGGATCACCCTTGATCCGTCATAAATCAGGCGGTTCACATTCTTCAATAAAACAGTCCAACACATGTAACGGCCTATGCAAGAGGCGTCAGAAGGATGTGACGGCCGGTCGATAGACCGTCGCATTTCTTGAGTTTTCAAAAAAAACAACCGAACGGTCACGGCCCGTTCATTCCATTCCAAACAATCAAAAACCCCAAACCAAGGAGAGCTCCGGCGACCCCAACCTCCACGACCACCATGGCCGGCGATGAAGCTCCTCAGCCGCCTCCATAGAAGAGAGGGAGAGGGAAGAGAATGGCAATACGGCGGTTCCACCGTCGGCTCGAACGAGAGGCGATTCCGCCACCCGTGGAGGAAGAAACGACAAGGAGAAGCCCACGAGAGGAAGAAGAGGTCCCCACGGTCGCGCAGGACGGAGAGGAAGCTCCACTAGGTGCGGAGGAACCCAGAGAACCAGAGAAGAAAAGGAAGAGAGGCACGGACCATGAGGTAGGCCGCCTTGCCCTAGATTTCATTTTTTTGATTTTTTTGTTTTTAATTCATGAATGCATGTGGGGAATAAGGATAGAAATGGGTTTACGAACCCATTAGGAAGCTTTGTAGGCCATTTGGCCAACATGGGAAGCCATGGGAATGCAGGGGAAAAAATCCTAACTAGCAGACGAAGTGACGGTCCTGCCAGCGACCGTCACTCCCCTGACGCTCCACCTTGAGTGCGTCAGAGACAAGCGACGCCCCACCCCAGGGCCGTTACTTCTGCCAGGGATTCAAATTTTTATTTTCTTTTCACTTGTTAATGTTTATGCAACGTTCATAAGATGCAAATGGACTAATCAATGATCTAACATGCAATGCAGGGAAAGATAAGATCACGGATCTCCTGGCTTCAGATCCGGGTAGTGTACCAGGCATTGCCCGATTACCAGAGAGAGAGACTTGCCGAGATGGGATTCGCCGAGGTGCTCAGCATCGAGGTGATTCGGATGGATACGCCACTGCTGTATGCACTGCACGAGAGATGGGACCCGATCAGCAGGGCGTTCATCTTCCCATGGGGCCACATGATCCCCACACTGGAAGACATGGAGAGGATTACTGGATTGATAGTCCATGGCTCTGCAGTGACCGGATGGACATACGGCGACTACCGAGAGATAGCGCAGCAGTTGCTCGGGCTAGATCTGATCAGGCCGGGACAGTCTTCCTCCCAGCTTGCGAGATCAGTGCTGCAGGAGAGCTTGGGGCTGAGAGGAGCGGCGATCACCGTGGGAGAGCTGCCTGAGGAGCATCTGGGCAGAGTGATCGACCAGGTGCGCCCTCGCGTGGCGGCAGAGGCAGGACAGGAGGGAGATAGAGTGCTCAGGCGCTTCCTGATGTTACTGTTCGAGAAGCTCCTGTTCGCGACTCGGGCAGACGTCATCAGCTGCAGACTGCTGCCGATGATAGAGGATTTGAGCAGAGTTAAGAAGAACACATGGGGAGCAGCAGTACTCGCATTCTTGTTCGACTCCCTGAGCACCACGGATCGGCAGACGATGCTGGGCGGCTTCTCGCCTTTCCTACAGGTAAATGCACTTTAAATGCTTTCTATTATGCCATGATTATAATTATGCTGTGATTTTTGCAAATGATTTATGCAAATGATGCGACTGACTCGATTTCTAAATGCAGATCTGGAGCTACATGTACCTCCCAGGCATTGGGAGAGGCGCACTACTCCATCCCGGCCTCATACCAATCGCGAGGCGATGGTCAGTGGCGAGGGACACGGGATCGATCCTTAGACTGACCCGGACGATCCAGGATGACCTGGACTCCTACCCACATACATCGGTAAGCCCGGGACTCAAAATGGTTTCTATGTGCTTTACATGCCTCTATATGCTTCTATATGCTTCTAATGCTGACAAATGCTGACGAATGAATAAAAATGCTTTCAGGTGAGATGGACCCCGTACCGCGGCGAAGGCTACACGGGACAGCCGTGGGTAGAGGCATCTCTATCGTACCGGGGGTGAGACATATGGCTGCACTGCATCCATATCATCGAGCCTCTGCACTACAGGCCGATCCTACGGACTCGGGGACTACACCAGCCCGAAGTGACCTTTCCGCATCGCAATGATGACCACCCAGGCAAGTCGGCGAGGGGCATCAGTGGAAATGTGGATTGGCGTGCCCGGAAGGCGAAGTACATCCTCGATTGGAGGAAGCGAGGCAGGGCTGTGAAGGATCGGGATGAGAGCGACGAGGCCTACCTGAAGGCCTTCGCTCGATTCTACGGCGACCGTGTGTACCGAGGTACCCGACGACCGGTATGCAATTCTAAACCTGAAAAATCTTTCTACATGAAAATGCAAGATGATGGATGCTGACTTATGCTTTTTAAATGCAGCTAGATCCTGAAGGACGGATAGCTGAGCTGGAAGGGCTACTCCACTCCACCATCCAACAGCGGGACGGGTACCGGACTGCTTTGGAGCTCTTGGTAAGACTCTAAATACTTTCTATATGATTATGAATGATGCTAATGCTTTGACTGTGATAATACAGTGGGCCGAGGGAGCCCAACGAGCAGGACCAGATGCCCCGTCGTCGTCCTCGCAGCCTGCGGGAGACAGGACTGAGCGGGATGCTGATTTTGCTCGGGCAATTGCCCGGGCCGAGGAGGCGGAGGCCACCCTCGCAGAGCGGGTAAGATGTGACATGCTTATGCTTATGACTATGCCTATTCATATGACTTAACTATATGCAATGCAATGCAATCTACAGGCGGTAGAGCTAGCAGCAGCAGTGGCTGAGGCCACCCGGGCGAGGGCAGAGGTAGAGAGAAGCCGGGTTGAGACCGATCAAGCCCGAGCAGAGATAGAGGTTCTCCGAGTAGAGACGGCTCGTCTGAGGGCAGAGCTTGCACGGACTGCCATGCAGATGGCAGACCTGGAGAGATACCGGTCCGAGGCACGAGCTGCGCGACTCGAGGCCCACGATATGAAGATCGAGGTCCGGACCTTGGAGAGGACCATACGGATGATGGGCCGAGGACCGGAGCGGAGCATTTCCGATAGCGGAGCGCCAAGGAGTGCTACCCGTACCGGATCGGCGGCAGACTACCTTGTCAGTTCCTCTGGCCAGCGGAGGAATGAGAGGGCGGAAAGGGGTCATCAGGAGGAGAGCGCTTCCATAGCGCCTCCGGCTAGGAGACCCGAGGGTGGAGAGGATGAGGGCGGCCCGGCGGATAAGCCGGCCGAGTGATGTATTTATTTCTATGTTTTCTATTTTTACTTGTATATAACTTTTAGCAAAATGGAATGAAATTATCTTTTGTTTTGGTTTTCTGTGTTTTCTTTTCTTTTTTTTCTTTTCTCTTTTCACGCGTGAGTGTGAATGTGTGAATGAATGGATGGTTGTTTGATATGTGTGTGTGGACTAAGACATGAATGGATGAACATGTGCAGCACCTGTGGAGAAGATGTGGTGTACAGATGTGAAAGACCGCCAGGTCTAGGCAGGGGCAGAAGGAATTGCCTGAATTCAGCAGCAGAGAAAGTAACGGTCGTGGCTCGGACCGTCATAATCAAATGACCCGCAAACCAAAGGCCGTTAATCATCACAGAGCTTTACTTAGTGGAGGTACTGCAGGCGAAGTGACGGTCTATTGAAGGTGCGTTATAGGAAAATAACGGCCAATTGCTAGTCCGTTAATCATGGCAGAACAATGATTTTAGAATTACCAGCAGGAAATGCGACGGCCTGAGGGAGACGCGTCAGAGTAAAGAAACGGTCCTAACCTGACCGTCGTTTAGCCCAGAAGAGAGAAACCCGAGTGACTGAAAATATAACGGATCATATCTCGTCCGTTACAAAGAGCAACGATCTGCCCTAGGACCGTTAATCGCCACAGAACATGTTTTAGAAAAAACAAACCCACAGGAAATATGATGGCCTAGGGTAGGCGCGTCGGAGTGGAGTAACGGCCCTACGACAGACCGTTAGAGCCTGGGTCGTATTCCAAGACGGATTGAGCCGTGGGAGTTAAAATCCGAGGTCTAGCCACCTAATCCCTTACTAGAACTTATCCTGATCGCAGATAAAGCCTTCTAGCTCAAGTCTTATCCTTTCAGAGTTAAATATAAGCCTTAGCAACTTGAAACCTTAATCAAAATCGCAGCTTTGCTGAAACCTCTGTTCTAGGGTTTGAAGAGCTCTTCCAAAGAGCAGAAAGCAAGATGAAGAGGAGCTTCGAGATGATGGCTATGGAGGAGAAGGTTTACACCGGCCCTAAGGCTGCAAGGAAGGAACATGGAGAGCTTCAACGGCTAACCTCAATTCCCAAACACCTAAGCTCCAACGTCCAAAGAGTGGTAAGTTCTCACAACTCAACAAAAGTTTAGAATTTTGCTGCACTTATTCTTTTCATGACTTCCTTCTTTCTTCCTTTCCTTCTTCAAGCCCCTCGCTGGCCCAAGGTGTTATTCCAATCTGAAGTGGGTGGCTCCCATGGTAAAGGCACTCCCCATAGAGGTCACATCAATCCTTAAAGCATGGCACCTCCAACCTCTCTTGGTTTTAGGCAAGAATTTCCAGAAATTGTCCTTTGATTGGCCAAGCCTTTCAGCACTTGTGGAATTATGGCATCCACAAACTCATACCTTCATCTTCCCTTCCTTCGAAGCAACCGTCCTATTGGAGGAGGTAGAAACCTACCTAGCCCTTCCTAAGACTAAGGTGGGGGATGAAGACCGGGTTTGCTACACAATCGAGCCTATTGATCCGTCCTTGATTTTAAGCGACTTCATTCATAACCCGAAGGACGTGAGGACCATGATCAGCCCACACCACATTCACTTGATTCCTTTGGCACAATGGATAGTGTCTCATTGTAAAAATAAGTGGGAGAGACATGAAGCAATAGCCAAGGCGGTAGCGGTTTGCTTGGGTGGAGTCTTCCTTTTTACCACGACCGACCACCTCTTAGATATCCAAAACCTTGGTATTATTAGTGGGTTGTGGCGGGGTATGTCTATCTCTCAAGAGGTCCTCTCATACCTTTATGAAGGACTAAGCTCAGCTTGCATAGGAGGCCCCTTATTTGGTTCCATGATACTTCTTGAATGCTGGATGGGTATAAGAATCAAATTCCTTCCTAAGGAAAGCATGATTTCAGCAAGCCGGATCTTCGGGAGCCACCCTCTCTTCTTTATTGGAGGGGCATTTGGATATTCTCCTCAGGTTGAATGTAAGACGGCGGATAAGAAAACGCGGGACGAATGGCGCCTCTTCCTTAACATTCTTTCAATGGACAAGTTCATCATGCGACCAAGAGTCCTCCAAAGCACTCTTCTTAAAATACCGCGACGTCAAGGCCTTGACCTCCAGCTAGTTGGGAACACTACCATGGCGATCTACAACCCGCACCGATGCCACCTTCAGATTGGATTACCTCGAATCAGCGTTTCTGCACTATCACACTACCCTCCCCTTCTACCTAGGAAGATGGGGACCGAGGAAGATGATCGAGCAGTCCGGAACGCGCTGACCATGTGGGAGATCAGCAAGGTGCGCCCGTGGCAAGCAGAAGTTGAAGAGAACGACGAAACACGCCGAGATTACATGAAAGAGTTGAGAAAAATCCGCCCTCTTGCGGATAAGAAATTGAATGTATTTTGATTTTCTGTTTGTTCATGAGAGAGATATTGTAATTGACAATCGAAGTTGAATTTATCAAGAATTATATTTCATTAATCTTTGCTTGAATGAGATGAGATTGCCATAGTTGAATGATCTTGAGTTCCATAGTTTGAAAGGCTATACTGATGTCAGCAGACAGGGCTTCTGGAGTCAGCGACGGATATGCACCGGGCCGCCACAAGGAAATAACGGCCCTGCGACAGTCCGTCAGAATGGGAGTAACAAGAACCCGGTCTCTGAAGGATATGACGGATGGGTCGTGAGCCGTTATATTCAAGTAACGGTAGATCTCAGACCGTTAAAGTGATGGTTCAATGAAAAAAAGAAGAAGGCCCATGCCTGAAGGGAAATAACGGTCAAATATGGGCCTGTTATATGACTGTAACGGTCTGATGCTGGCGCGTTACACACTCCGAACCTGCATAGTTGTGAGTTTTTGCTTTTGGGCTTGTCCCTGTATTCTGCATACACTCAAACATGAAACAAGTTAGATCTGTTCTTAGACTCGACCCCTTGCCTTAAAGCAAGTTAGATAATGACCATTTCTTGATATTTGGTCAAGGGGTGGAGCCTTATTAAATAGGTGAAAACATAATGAAAATGTGATGCATGCTATGCATATGATGGTATTTTTGGGAGTTTTGGAAAATATTTAATGTTTTTGGATTTTTAAAATATTTGATGTTTTTGGATTTTGAAAATATTTGATGTTTTTGGATTTTGAAAATATTTGATGTTTTTTTTTTGGATTTTGAAAAACCAGTGTCTCTCTAGCAACGCGAGACCTTCCTCGTTTTAGGTTGAGTCTTGAGACCGGCGTGCGATAGTGTGACAACCCCTGGCCGAGACCTGATCATTGTGACGGTGTTTTTACCAATGCCATACCTAGGGTACTCATCTCAGTCCTAAAAGAAAAAAGGAACATGGGGGTAAGCTTTGGCCAGATGTAGAGTTTTAGAACTTGATTCCCTCACCGTACAACCCTATTAGAGATTTGGTCTGTTGTGCCGGGGCTTTTATGTCCGTCATCGAACCTTTGTCCACTTAGGCATGCATGCGACCGGGCTCATAACGTCCCGCGGGGAACTGTACTGCCACTCTTGTCATGCCTAGTTTTCTTTTTCCTTTGGAGCTTTTGAAATTTCATTCACAGACTTTGAGATGATGCTTTTGATTTTGTTGGTAAAGAGTATTCCTTTTCTTTTCTTTTCCTTTCTTCCTTGTGACGTCAGGTCATAACGGACTTGCCCCTATTTGAGACCTCTTCTCGTTAGGGAGCTTGGATTGGTGGTCTCCTCCTTATTTACTCCTTACCCCTGGATTCAGCCGAAGAATGAAGCGGACAGGGACTTCTACTTTCCCCTAAAGCATGCCCGAGGAAAACGGTGTCTTATAAGCAAAGAGCCCGACCAGGGATGCCGTGTAGTGTGTGATTGCCTTACTCGGGATCCTCTTTTCGAAGATAGGGAGGAAGTTCTTATTGCCGGAGAAGCACATGGTTGAGATTTTAAGGAAAGAAACGCTTAAGATACAACCCATTCCATGGGTGAGAGAGCTCCTCACCTTCCGCATTTACTAAACGATAAGCATTCCCTGGATAAGCCTCCTTTACCACAAACGGCCCTTCCCAGTTAGGTTGCAACTTGGACCTAGGACCTGCAGACCGAACGAATTTGCGTTTCAAAACAATATCACCCGTCATGAATTTATGTTCAATTACCTTCTTTTGAAAATAACGCGAAACCCTCTTTTGATTAACAGAAACGTGATCAGCCGCATTCATCCTCTTCTCATCCAAGAGTTCCAACTGGACCAGCAACGCCTCCCGACGTTCATCGAGATTAAGTTCCTTATCGAGCTGCACTCTAAGGGAAGGGATTAAGATCTCGTATGGGAGCACCGCCTCCATCCCGTAAGTTAAAGAGTAGGGAGTTTACCCCGTAGGGGTACGGAAGGAGGTGCGGTAAGCCCACAGAGCTTCCACCAATCTTTCAGGCCAATCAGAAAATTTATGTGCTTCGCATGTTTTCTTAATGATTTTAAGAAGGGTTTTATTAGTGGCCTCAGCTTGACCGTTGCCTTGAGGGTAATATGGAGACGAATGATGCAGTGCAATATTGAACTTCTTACATAGGTCCTTAAGCTCTTGGGAGACGAACTGGGGTCCGTTGTCGGTGATGATGCTGCTTGGCACTCCGAACCGCGAGATGATATTCTTCATGATAAAGCGGCACACCGTTGTAACTTTATTCTCCGCGTACGCCTCGGCTTCGGCCCATTTGGTGAAGTACTCAGTAGCGGTGAGGATGAAGGATTTTTGCTTGATCTGAGAATTAGAATCACCGAGCGGGCCGACAACGTCGAAAGCCCACATAGAGAATGGCCAAGGACCAGTCATAGGATGGAGGGACGAAGCTGGAGAGTGAATTTTATCAGCATGGAGTTGGCATTTAAGACACCTCCGGACATAGAGGGAGCAATCTTCTTCTAGAGTGGGCCAATAGTAGCCCTGCCTAAGGATCTTCTTCGCTAGAGCCTGACCATTGACATGACCTCCACACTCGCTAGAATGGGCCGCCTCAGCCACTTTCCAAGCTTCTACATCATCCAAGCATCTCATGAGCATTCCATTAGTAGCGCGCCTATACAGCTCTCCTGCGATGATAGTGTACCTTGCGGTGGCTCTTCTTATTGACTTACGTTGCTCGGCCTTTGCCCCTTCTGGGAATGACCCTTCTTTGCAAAACAATTCGATTTCATGATACCAAGGCAATTCTTCTTCGTCCAGAATCTCCTCTAGTTCTGTTAATGAAACTTCCTTGAGATCTTCCTTCTAAACTCTCGCCTCTACATATTTCCTGAGGTTGACGAACCAGGGATCTTGAATAGAGGGTGCGTCCAATCTCTGGATGACGATGGTCTCAGTACTACAATTGAGAGGAAAAGATAAGGAGGAAGCAAGAGATGCCAAAGCATCAGCTAGAATGTTCAAAGAACGGGGAGTATGAATATAGATCAGCTTACGGAATCGCTTAGCAATGAGCGTGACCAAATCTTGATAAGGCTTGAGCTTAGGATCACAAGTACGGTAAGTTGACATAACTTGCCGTAGGACGAGCTGAGAGTCTCCTATGATGTTCAAATAGCGCGCGCCTAGGAGATAGGCGTGCTTCAAGCCGGCCAGGAGAGCCTCATACTCAGCGATGTTGTTGGTAGCAGGAAATCGAAGTTGATAAGCGAAGGGGATGGTTACTCCCTCTGGAGTAAGCAAGACAGCCCCGATCCCTTGGCCTTGGGAGTTGAGTGCACCGTCGAAGTGCAGAGACCAGAAGGGATGATGAGAAAGGACAGAGAGATGCTCATCAGGGAAATCGTCCTGAATGGAATCGGTATGAGGAATAGGGAGATGTGTAAGATGCTCAGCAATGGTGTATCCTTTGACTGCCTTCTGAACAACAAAGGTGATGTCGAACTGAGAGAGGAAGCTCTGCCAGCGAGCTAACCTACTAGAAAGGACGGGTTTTTCTAAGAGATAATGGACCGGGTCCATTCTAGAGATCAACCTAACTGGGTGGGTGAGAAAGTAATGTTTAAGCTTCTGAGCTACCCATACTAAGGTGGCACAAGTCTTCTCCATAGCGGTGTACCTAGATTCAGCCGGATTAAACAACCGAGAAAGGTAGTATGCGGCCCGCTCTTTCCCTTCATCATCTACTTGTGCTAAGACCGCCCCTAGGGAGTCCTCAATAACCGAAATGTATAGGATTAGGGGTTTCCCAGGGACAGGAGGTTGTAAAACTGGGGGATTGGACAGATACTCTTTGAGGTCGTCATAGGCCTTCTGACAATCTTGATTCCATTCGAATTTGACCCCCGCCTTAAGCAATTCATAAAACGGACGACACCTCTGAGAATGCTGAGATATAAATCTTCTAATGAATTACAGTCTACCAATCAATCCTCGAAGTTCCGTAATGTTCTTTGGCGGAGGCATGTCCATGATGGCCTGTGCTTTATTAGGATCAATCTGGATCCCCCGTTTGCTCACTATGAACCCTAACAACTTCCCTGAGGAGACTCCGAATACACACTTCTTCGGATTCATCTTAAGCTTATACTCCCTGGCTCTCTGCAGCACCTTAGCCAGGATAGAGGGGTGTTCTTCTTTTGTTCTTGATTTCACCAAGATGTCATCCACATAAGCCTCCATGTATATGTGCATCATGTCGTGGAAAATGGCCATCATCGCCCTTTGATAGGTGGCACCTGCGTTCTTCAACCCAAATGGCATAACCACATAACAATACGTGCCCCAGGGCGTGGTGAAGGAAGTTTTCTCTTGATCTTCCGGAGCGAGACGGATTTGATTGTAGCCCGAGTACCCGTCCATAAACGACAGAGCTTCGTACCCGGCAGTGTTATCCACTAGGACGTCTATATGAGGTAGCGGGAAATTATCTTTGGGACATGCTTTGTTTAGGTCCCTGAAATCAATGCATATGCGCACTTTTCCATCCTTCTTGAGAACAGGGACTATGTTCGCCACCCACTGGGGATATAAGACTACTCTGACGAACTTGGCCTTATATAGCTTGTCGACCTCTTCTTTGATCCTTAAGGCCATGTGGGGGTGAAATCTTCTTGACCGTTGTTTCACAAGTGTTGCCCCTGGTTTAAGCACGAGCCGATGTTCCACTAAGGAGGGGTCAAGACCTAGCATGTCCTCATAAGACCAGGCGAAAGAATCGCTATACTCCCTTAATACCTTAATTAGATCTTCTTCTACCTGTGAAGGGAGATCAGCAAAAATAATGATGGGCCTTGGGTCTTCTTATGTTCCCAAGTTGATTTCCTTTGTAGGTTCATCCACTGCCGTCGACGGCTGGTCGAATCTCTTTAATCCTTGTGCATATAAATCGGCAGTGTCCTCTACATCGCTGTCTTCACCCATTGGATCCTTCTCATCCAAAACCTCATAGACGCCTAGTCCGTCGTCGCTCCATTCCCCTTCTATTTCCTCTTCGTCTTTAATCACAATTGTCGTGGCGACAAATTCCGGACATTTCAAAAGAGCATGACACCGCTGAGCTAAATCTTGCAAGAACCTATCAGGAACAGATCGAGAAGGATGCGCAAGCGAGCGCGGCTCAGAATGGGAAGGGTTGGACGACCTAGAACAAGACCCGACTTCTCTAGACCTAACTGACTCTACTTTCTTAGACTCGCTAGACCCTAACCCTAACCTAGGAGAGAGAAGGCTTAGTGGAAGGGAAGAAGCAGGGGACTCGTGCCCCTGGGAGGAGGAGGACGGAGACAGGATAGCGTAATCTTCCACTGAAATCTCCGTTTCAAATTTGACGTTTTTTTTTGGAGATCAGTAGAGACTACATAGCAAGACGGAGGAGGTGGGAGCTGCATAGGGAACAGCTCGGGGAAGATGCAATCGAAGAAGGGGTTAGAAGAAGAGAACCACATCTCGTGGAGTTGAGCATTGGGAGAAGGAGGAGTGAATAGAGTGGATAGATCAATGCGCGGGCACTTCCCGCAAGCACAAGGAATGAATAGAATCTCCTGTGGATCAATGACGGATGTATTTATCATGACAGGAGGAAGGCGGGGTATGAACTCCCTTTGCTGAAAGATGGATTGGAAGCGTGAGGGAGACCAAGAGAAGATAACTGGAGAGCTCTCCTCCTTCTGCATTTTAACCGTGGGCTGCTTCTTCGGCCTCCACTGCACGAGCCGAACCTCTTGTTGCTTCTGGCGTTCTTCCTCATGAAAGAGCCTCTGTAAGGCCTGACTGTAGTCGAGCAAGTCATCATCTGACCCTCCTGGCAAGGGAGGCGGACTGGCAATCGGACAAACTATATTCTTTTCTGGCTGAACCGGCTTTGGAGCTAATGTGCCGGGCTGGAGAGGCCCTCTGACTAAGTGTTGACGATAATCCCAGGTGAGTGGCCCAGAATCACTCATCATCGATAATGCCGTCTCCTTGTAACCAAGACCTCTCCTACCCATTTTTCTTCCCTTGGGTATAGGCCTAGTCATCCCTTGTAGTTGCGCACCGAGGCCTCTCCCCGGTTGATAGCCCAGTTTCAATATAATGTTCCACCCCTTTGAATCTCGAATCTGCGTCTTCACTTTGACCTTAACTGGAGTAGTGATGGGCTTAGGAGATGTGTAGGCCCAAGGAAAGTTCAAATCAAGGACTGACAGAACGGGTCGGCTGCTCGGCCAGAGTGTGGGAAGAACTTGATCTGAGATGGCCTTGACTGTCTGTACCGTGGACAAGCTCTTAACTTTGACGACCCTCCCTTGGAAGGGGAATTTAACGCACTGATGTGCGGTGGAGGGTACGGCGCCAAGCGTGTCAATCCAGGGACGACCCAAAATAGCCTTGAACATAGGGTCGATATCGAGAACATAGAATTCCACGGCCATAGTAAGGGGCCCGAGCTCTGCCTGAATGGTGATTATCCCGTGACATGCTCGCCTTGAGTTTTCATATGCCGCTATAGTGGTGGGAGTAGGCCGTAGTAGCTCTTCAGATATGTTGCATGCTCGGAGGGTGCTAAGCGGGCAAACATTAATTGAGGTCCCCGTGTCAACCAGTGCCGCTTCAATGTCGACTTTGTTCAGGGTAATTGTTATGCAGAGCGGCATTTGTCGAGCCCCCGGAGGTGCAAGCTAGTTTCTGAGAATGTAATTGCTGGCCCTTTGGAGATAGTTGCTAATGCCGTTGGTAGACTGTCGACTGCCATGTCTTCGCTAACCATTACCTTCTGTAAGAAATCCCTCAGTGCATCCTGATGAAGGGTAGACAATTTGATGAGATCCAGCACGGATATCTTAGCGGGTACCCGATCCAGATGATGTAACAAGTCATATTGAGTACCCGACAGGGGTTCAGCTTCTTCTTGTTCGGCCGTTGGCTGGGTGGACTGGGGATTTGAAGTAGTAACGTAATTCCGATGGAACATCTTCCCGCTCCTTAAAGCACAGTTTGCCGCAGCATCCGAAGATAGTATGATGGGCCCTGCAAGGTGGATGAGTGGGATAGGTGGTGCGGGGGAGGTGATTTGGTGGAGCGTAGGGTTGGTGAGGTTAATGGAGGGTGAGCAGATGATAGGTGAGGGATTGGTGGAAGGTACGGTGGTGATGAATGTCAATGCGGGTGGAGGGAAGGCTAGTGGATGTTTGAGAGTGGGCGAAGGATTAGGTGGTGGTGTGATGACGGCGAGGGGAGTAAGTGTTGGAGGGTATGATGGGATGGAGAGCGGTAGATGGTTTGCTGGAGCGGGTGTGGATGGTAGGACGAGCGGAGAAGGTGTTGGTTGTGTAGGGAGGATGAAGGAAGGGTTGCGGGGGTTGTGGTGGAAGGCCATTACTTGCGGTATGGCGCCATCATCATCGAAAGACCACCCGGCGTTGGGGGCCGGTGGTTGAACCACGTTAACTTGCGTTGGTGCCGGCGGCTGCTGCTGAGGGGCTGGTGGATGATTCGGCATCGGGTTCTGGTGGATGCCCAGGTCTTGTACTTGCTGTGGTTACTGCTGTTGTGGCGGCTGCTGCGGCTGCGGTGCTTGATGCTGCTGCACTTGCTGCCCCTGCGGCTGCCTTCTCTTCTCTTTAATCTCCACGATGGCCCTATGCATTTCGGCCCAGTCGATTCTCTGCCCTTCATGAAGGTCATATACCAGATCTCGAACTGAAAACATCCTTCTATGGTATGGCCTGGCTGCCTATAGAACATACAATATTTAGTCTGATCAACCGCCGGGTTCCAAACAAGCCGTTCCGGAGGAAGTTGGATTGCATTTACTGACATAAGTGCCGAGAAAATATCTGTAAGTGTCTCTGGCAATGGAGGATACTGGGCTCTCCTGGGAGCCGGGCGCTTGCTATTAGGGTTGTTGTTGTTGTAGCCGTTGGGTGGAGGGACGTTATGATATTGCGATGGTGGCGGTGGTTGTTGTGGTGCGGCGAAGGTGTTTTGTGGAATGGTGAAGATGGGGGGAGGGTTTTGTGGAGTGGCCTGGAAGTTTTGTGGAGCGGGGTTTTGTGAATTGCTGGGGTTTTGGTTGTAGCGGAAAGGTGCGGCCTGATATGGAAAAGCAACGGCTTGTACTTGCTCGTTTGTTTGGACTCCCTCGGTAATCGGCCCTTGCGATTTCTTATGGTACTTGGGCTTTTGGTTTTCGAAGAGAGAATGGATAGGGGAGTCCTTGAATTGAGTTTGTATGAAGCGCGCCCGGCTGTAGAGTTGATGCATGTTAGCTATATCGTTCATTGCCAGGATGTTGCGGAAGGTCGGGGTGGCATTGGAAATCAGCAGTTTGACCTTCTCTTCCTCCGGAATATGGCCAGGCACTCTAGCGGCCATCTGCCTCCACCTGTCTGCATAGGTGGTGAACTCTTCTTCCGGTTTCATTTTTTCGGCTACTAGGTCTGTGAATGAGTATTCTGGTCCGACCCTGTCTTGAAACCGCTGAATGAATTTGTCCTTAACTACCTTGAAACTTTCGGCCTCTTCCAGTGGCAGAGAATAGAACCATTCCAGAGCAACTCCATCTAAGGATCGGCGGAATAAGTACGTCATGAGGCGATCATCATATTGGAACTGCGCCGATTCATATAGAAAATCCCTCACATGGATAAAGGGATTGCTGTTCCCATCGTACTTGCGATAGTTGGGGAGCTCTGATTGCGGAGGGAACCGAATGTTCTGGAAGCTCGGAATAGGAATATCGGCCAAGGATTGTGGGCCAACCCTTTTCTGGAGGAAGTCGAGTTGTTGCTGCATGGCGGACCACTTGTCAAGCAAGTCCTGCTCTTGGGAGGGAGCAGGGGTAGTGAAGGATGCCGATTGTATTTGAGGAGCGGATGGAATGACCGTAGCAGAAGGGGGAGGCCCATAGACATGAGTAGAAGGATAGATAGTGGAAATAGGGGGCCCGTAAGAAGGATATTGGGCCTGAGATATACCCGGATGGGAGTGAGTTTGGGCCACCCCTTGCTGAGGGTGTAAGAAATCAGAAGGGTTCATGAGAAGCTGTGAAGCCACCGAACCAGAATTGTGATGATCCACCTGGACAAAAGCAGGGATAGGCGATTTCCCTTTATCAAAAGACTGATAGGCTGAATTGGAAGATTGGCCCATCTCCATGCCGGCGAAAGTGATGGTCCGGGGTTGGACCGGAGTGAGGTCAATCGGAGTGGGCTGAACGGACGGCCCAATAATGGAAGGATTAGATTGACCTTGAACAACGGTGGAGGGAGAAGTGTTGGACCCTTGCATAGCTTGATATAGGACTTGAAGTTGGGTCGGGTCCAATTGGGCCATCATGTGAAGGACGGAGCCCGCGGAAGGAGTAGAAAGAGAAGGGGTACCTTGACTACCTCCCACAGATGTGGAGGACGGGAGAGGGGCAGTCCCTTCTCCGGAGGGAAAGGTGGCAACCCTAGGGGGGTTCTCATGGAGCCCTTGAGGAAGAGAGTCCTCTTGGGAGCGCGGAGGATTGAAGGATGCCATGGTAGATTCGAAGAGGGGATTGGAATAGAACGTGAAGGAGGGAGTGACTCGAGGAGACGATTCAGACGAACGAAAACAACTCCACATGTAACGGACAACCTTGACAAAATGCAAAAACAACCAACACAAAACACACAATAAGCAATCAAACTTATGTGATTCTGAGAAGATGCAAGTGATAAAAGATGAAGACACTCAAAATCAAGCAAGTTGTTTAGAATGATGCGACAAGATTCCTATGATTTCTCCTTCAGAACTTTAGTGAATTGATCGATATGTGCTCTCAACAATAGGTTCCTAATAGGAGATGGATATGGGACTTGGTTTGACTCTAAGTGTAACCACTCAATCACTTATGCAACCCTAGACACGGGGTGGGAAAGGTACAACCAGCCCGGCGTCCGTGTGGGAATCCACGGCTCGCGGGGACTTATGGAGATCCCTGCTGTGATTTCCTAGTTGGCCCCAAGGAATATGGAGACGAGAGGTCCTCACAACAAGGTAGGAAAATGCAATCTAATGTATGGAAAGATGAATGACCCTAGGTGCACCGGAGTGCATGCAAAGTCTAGCCTAACAATCTAACAATCAATAGTGCACACCATGATAGGCAGATATGAGCAAAGCAAGAGGAGGGTCAAGTGTCACCCAAGCAATAAATCACAGCAAAAACTACGGAAATAAATGCACCTCAGATGCGTACCTGCCAGGAGAGTAACGATCGAAGGCCCCTGCGTCAGAGAACAATAACGGTCGAAGGCTAGACCGCCGGATAATATATAACGCGGGGGGATGAGATCGTCAGATGAGCCAGGGAACCAAAAACTGACCGAAGTAACCGGAAAGCCCGTGAAAGCTCACACAGTAGAACCAAAGCGGCGGCCTAATGCCCCTGCGTCAGACGACTGTGACGCGGGGACACAGGACCGTCAGAGGACTCAGAAAACCAGAATGAGCAATGAATACGAAGGAAACAAAAGACAATTGAACAAACAGATGATGGCATGTTTAAACAAGAATCAGAAGCACGATTGGCATAAGTTGTCCCACCGTGATCGCCAAAAAATTATCTGTTGATATTTATTTGCCTATCTTTTATCTTACTTTTGAGGTTTGCAAAGTAATATGGCAAGATGACAAACAAGCAATCAAAGATCTACTCAAACCTATGAACATGTGAACATGAACCTAGGCAATCATAGCTAGCTCTAGCATGGGCATGCTATCTCAATCAAATTACGCTAAGGAAAAGGAAAAAACACACGCCGGAGCGTGGAGCAAGGAATAAATAAAAACACACCGCTAGGGGTGGAACAAGCAAGGGAAATAAAGATGTGATGAAGAAGACAGCTAATGCCCAATACCAAGGAAAGACGTGATCGCCACCAAAGTAAACACAAGTCAAAGACTCGAATGTACCTTGGAAATAGGTGGATGAAACACCCGCCCACGGGAGAGAAAACCAAGGAAAGCCTGCAGATCAACTTGGAAGTAACGGCCAGAACCCCGTGCGTCGCTTGGAAGCGATGGCCGCACGATAGATCGCCGGAAGAGAGCGACGCGCCTGCACAAGACCGTCAGGTAACCTACAGTAGTAAAGCTTGAATCCTTTTAACTCCAACTCTTCCAGCCGGCTAGAAGACTTGGGCCTCGTGCTAATGAACCTGTAAACCTGCCAACGATGTAGAAAGACAAGACAAGACAACCTCAATTAGCCCTCTTCACAAGCATAGCATCAATTCTTAAAGAGTTTAAGAACATCAAAAGGAGAGGGAATTACCGGGGAGTTTTTGGTTTTTTTAACCCCTCTGGGTGTTTTTAAAAGTTTGGGAGGATGTTTGTATGCTTAAAGAACAGTGAAAAACGTGGAGGAAGAGGAGGGATAATGCTTTGTTTGAGGAAAACCAAGGAAGAACTCAAGCATGCAAGGATGAACTTGAAAGACAAAACTAAAGTACTCCCTTGATTAGAAGATGGATGGACGTGGGAAGCAGCTCCTCCTGGATGAAGATGGCTCCTGAGTTCGGCAGCACTTCGTCGTGAATTCAAATCTCCTCCCTCTTGGCCATGAAGTCAAGGGTTCTATTTGTAGACCCTCAAACTCTTAGGTCGAGCTGAGGATAATTCAGCAGGAAAGAGGGATAAATCTTAGCAAATCCTCGAAGATAATATCACCAAGAGTCCATAGAAACAAACGGGGGGTCCTGAGGATCAGATTTGAAAGAGATAACGTCAATCCAAGTTATTATCTTGACCACGGAGTAGCAGAGAAAAGGCCTAAACTGCCAGGACTCTCGGAAGGAAGTAACGGCTGCACGACAGACCGCCACTTGGAAGTAACGCACCAAGGATCATCCGTTACTGTCAACCTTATCCCAAAGGATAAGATCAACGGGAAAAAGACTCAAACAAGCTGGACTCTTCAAGGAAGCGAAGGCCAGGGTCTAGGGCATCATAGTGAAACAACGGCTGCACGACAGACCGTTATTATCAACGTGTAATCAAAAAGGATAAGCTTTGAAAAATGAGGCCTTAAGCCTTAGGGCTCTTCAAAAAGTAACGGCCCAGGTTCTATCCATCATAAGGAAGCAACGCACCTGACTGGGACCGTTATTAACATTGAGGTTCAAAAATAGAGTGAAGGGCTTTGCTAAGCTTCATCCAACGAAATGCCACCGGGAGCCACATCTTATCCAGGAATTAAGACCCAAGAAACAGGCTTCAACTGATCAAGAGACTAATCAAAGAATGAACAACTCGGAGCATCATATAGAATGAAATAAGGAGATGACCCGACTTATTGGGTATAAAACGGGTGTCAACAACCACGTGGCCCCGCTGGTCACATAGAAAGCTCTGGAGTCCTTGAGGCCGGATAAAAGAAGAAAGATGGATGACCCGGAATGTGACTGGTATAGATGGTTTGATATGAACGACATTACCATTACTTTAAGCCGTTTATTTATGACGATTGATCTAGAATGACAGCCACTTATTCATGAGTTGATAGAAAAGTCGGCGGTGATTACAGACAAGAGGCAGCTGTTGAGCAACTATATAGATACTGGGGAGCTAGATGTGCCATTCGAAGAAGGCTTCACTATGGACAGGCTGTGAGCCGATCTTTTCTCTCTCAATTTCATACACCCATCACTTATCACCTTCTGGTGCTCCAAGCTATTTTTCCCCGATATTCCCAGACCGCCCGCGGTCTTGACTACTCTTTCTCCAGATTTACTACAAGCTTCCCCAATTCCTCCTTTGCTCCTTGAGCAATTTTCTCAACACTCCATTGAACCCCCGCGTGGGCAATCTCTTCTCCAACCTTTTTCTACACTGCATCTTATTCCTCCCTCTCATTGCTTTATTCTTGAAAATGAAAAAAAATGCCAAAATTCAAACTTTCCAATCTTCCATCTCTGTTGAAGAGACCTCCTATTTTGTTCATGAGTGTGCCCCCATCCAACGGCCGCTCTTTCAAGGTTTGTTAGCGGACCACCTTTTCTCCTCCGATGAGGAGGCTTCTCCTGTATCTCCTCCTGTGTCCACTGCGTCTTCCTCTTCTTCTCCTTCCTCTTCTTTAGGTCAGGATAGTTCATCTAGCTTGTCATCTTGTTCTTCTCCCTCTTCTTCTAATAAGAGTCTTGGGGTAGCTACTCATAAGAAAGTCAAGGGTAGACAGATTCCCCGTAGGTTCTTGCTAGATCTAGCTAGAAGATGTCGGGCATGCTTAGCCCTTCCTGAGTTTCTAGAGGATCCGATCCTCCTGCCGGATTTATAATGTGAGGATGTGTGCTCTATAGATGAAGGGTTTGGTGTTTATGAGATTATGAATGACGAAGACCCTATTGAAGAGGGGGATGAAGAATACGAAGAATATGAGCATGAGGCTGATGCTTTTACTAGTGGCATAAGGAAATTTGACGAACTGTCAGCCTCAGTAGAAGAACCCACCAAAGAGATTAATCTGGGTACCGAGAAAAACCCTAGGATTATCCTCATCAGTAAAAATTTGCCGCCCTCTGAAGAAGAGGCGCTCATTCAGGTTCCTCGAGAATATAAGTTCGTGTTTGCATGGAGTTATGAGGATATGTCGAGTCTGGACCCTGTGCTCATTGAACATCATCTCACACTTAAGCCATGATCCGTCCCGGTCAAACAGCGATTAAGACGTTTCCACCCCCACATGGCATTAAAGATGAAAGAAGAGGTCGACAAGCTTCATAAGGCCAGATTCATTAGAGTCGTCCTCTATCCCAATTGGGTGGCTAACATTGTCCCGGTAATGAAAAAAGACGGAAGAGTCAAAATTTGCATAGACTTCCGGGACCTTAACCGCGCGTGTCCTAAGGATGATTTCCCCCTCCCTCACATAGATGTGCTAATTGACAATACGACAGGGTACGAGACCCTCTCTTTTATGGATGGCTTCTCTGGTTACAATCAGATCTGCTTGGCTGAATAAGATAAGGATAAAACCTCATTTACTACACCTTGGGACACTTATTGTTATGTGGGCATGCCATTTGGGCTCAGGAACGCTGGAGCCACTTACCAAAGGGCCATGATGGCTATTTTTCATGACATGATTCATATTTTTATAGAGGTGTTTGTTGATGATTTGGTAGTGAAGTCAAGAACAAGGATTGAGCATCTTGGGGTTTTGGCCAAGGTTTTGCAAAGAGCACGGGAATATCAGTTAAAGATGAATCCCAAGAAGTGTGTGTTTGGTGTTTCATCAGGAAAATTGCTTGGATTCATAGTCAGCAAGAGGGGTGTTGAGATTGATCCCAATAAGGCAAGGGCAATAAGGGATATGCCTCCTCCCAGGAATTTGAAGGAAGTTCGAGGATTGATCGGGAGGTTGCAATTTATTCGCTGATTTGTCTCTCAGCATTCACAAAGGTGTAGGCCGTTTTACAAGCTTACTAAGCCGGGAGTCAAATTTAATTGGGATGACAAGTGTCAGGCAGCCTTTGATGGACTAAAGGATTATTTGGCCAATCCTCCTATCCTGAGGCCACCGGTTCCAGGCAAACCATTTGTTCTTTATATTTCTGTCCTGGATGACTCTGTAGGTGCTGTCCTTGCGCAACTTGATAAAGAAGGAAAGGAGAGGGCAGCCTACTACTTGTCTAAGCTTCTTAACCCCTGTGAGCAGAAGTGCTCTGCCATGGAGAAGACTTGTGCTGCTTTAGTCTAGGTAGTGCAGAAGTTGAAGCATTATTTCTTAGCTCACGAGGTTCATCTTATTGCTCGCATGAATCCTATCAAGTTTCTCCTTGAAAAATATGTTCTCACTGACCGATTGGCACGATGGCAAAGCTTTCTTTCTCGGTTTGATATCATCTACATCCAGTAAAAAGTAATTAAAGGCTATGCCATAGCAGAACATCTCGCTCAACACCCTCTCCCTAGATTCGACCCTGTTCGCTCGGAGTTTCCAGATGAGGAACTGATGTTCGTCAATTAGCCCGATTCGATGTGGACATTACATTTTGATGGAGCTCAGAATTCACAAGGAAAGGGGATTGGAATTATTCTCCTATCACCTGAGGGTATCACTATTCCGCTCGCCTCTCAACTCGCATTTTCAGTTACGAATAACATAGCTGAATATGAGGCTCTTCTGGCCGGACTGCAGGCTGCTCATCAATTCAGTGTTACCCAATTGCGGATTGTAGGTGATAGTCAGCTTATTCTTCACCAAGTGCTCACCAAATGACACACGCTCAATCCTAAACTTAAGCCCTATCAAGAACTGGCTTCTGCCTATGCCAAGCTTTTCACTAAACTAATCATCATCCATGTTCCTCGAGATCAGAACATTCTAGCCGATGCTATCGCTTCTCTTGCTTCCTCCTTAGTTTTCCTTCCCGAAAGAGACTTCCATTCAATCATCGTTCACAAGCATCTCACTCCTGCTATCAAAGATCCAGCATTCCATAGTATTAAGGAGGAGGTGCTCAAGAAGTTTAAAGAAGGTGGAATCATTGAGAACAAGGAGATCATGTTATTAGATCTAGAGGAAGAGTTGGATGATGAAGAAAAGCCATCGTATTATTAAATTACTAAGTATTGTCAGGATCAATCTTATCCTGAGGAGGCCACGGCAGAAGAGAAGAAAGCCATCAGAAGAGTTGCTCAGAGGTATACCCTGTTTGGAGGTATGCTCTATAGAAGAGGTCTCATTGGAGTCTTGCTTAGATGCCTCGACGATGATGAGTCTTGGAAGGTCGTGGAAGAGGCGCATTCAAGAGTGTGTGGGGGTCATGTCAATAGCCAGATGCTTGCTAAGAAAATACTTAGATTAGGCTTCTATTGGCCCACTCTAGAAGAGGATTATTCTATCTATGTTCAAAGGTGTGTCAAGCGTCAACTGCACACTGAAAAAATTCATTCTCCTGCTTCTTCACTCCATCCTATGTCCTCCCCATGCCCTTTCTCCATGTGGGCTTTCGATATCATCGGACCTCTTGGTGATTCAAACCTCCTCACAAAACTGAAATCATTTATACTCACGGCCATAGAGTACTTCACTAAGTGGGTGGAAGCGGAAGCGTATGCGGAAATCAAAGCGTCAACTATCTGTAAGTTCATAATGAAGAATATCATTACAAGGTTCGGTATCCCAAGCACCATTGTCACTGACAATGGACCGCAATTCATCTCTCAAGAGCTTCAAGACCTCTGCAACAGGTATAACATTGCATTGCATCATTCATCTCCTTATTATCCGCAGGGCAATGGCCAAGCAGAGGCAACGAATAAAATGCTAATTAAAATCAACAAGAAAATGTGTGAGGCTAATAAATTCGCGGACTAGCCAGAAAAGCTGGTAGAAGCTCTTTGGGCCTACCACACTTCCATTCGTACTCCTACAGGGCAAACCCCTTTTGCCCTCACTTATGGAATGGAGGCGGTAGTTCCTTATGAGATTCTTATCCCCTCTCTTTGGGTGTAATTGGACAAGGAGTTTTCTATTGATGAACGCCATGAATCTCTCCTTGCTCAGTTGGAACTCTTGGATGAGAAGCGTCTGGCCGCCGCAGAACATGCACGCATTTACCAAAATAGGCTTTCACATTTTTATCAAAAGAAAGTAATTGAGAGAAAATTTAAAGTCGGTGAAATGGTAATCAAAAGAATCTTTGTGAAACTAGGTGGACCTCGTTCAAAACTCCAACCAAATTGGGAAGGGCCCTATGTAATAAAAGAAGTTTATCCTGGTAATACTTACAAACTGGTTAACGCCAAAGGGGAAGAACTGGCTCACCTTTGGAATGAATTGTACCTTAAGAAATACTACCTTTAAGTCTCGAATAGGAAAAAAATAAGAAAAAAAAGAAAAAAATGAAGAAAAGAAGAAAAAGAAAAAAGAGAGAAAAAAATTAAAAAATTACAGGCTGGCATGGTGCATAGGCCGCGGAATCTGAAAAATCAAAATCCCTAATTCATCCCTCAGTTTTGACTGTTTAACTTGGGGTCAATACTTGCACACAATACACATTTTGCTCTTAAACTCAAGCGGTTCAAAATTCGAGGAAAGTCAGAGTCAAACTAAGAGTGTAAAAACTTTACCTATTCTCTTCTCTTCAGTTCACGAGAGGGAGTACGAGTCAGGGAATGCTAACCAAACCTACCCGCCGCCCTAGTAGGTGGAAATCAGGGTCCAAAAGAGAACAACACTGCAAAGCCCAAGTACAATTAGGTTTTTATTTATTTAAAAGTAAAGAAAAAAAGAAAATAAAAGAGGTGCAAAGTTACAAAAGAAAAGCATGACAAGAGGGAAAAGACCCCGCAGGAAAAACCCTGGTCGTAAGCATGCATGAATAAGGGCAAAAGGTAACAAAAATTTCCCTAAGCCAAAGACCGAACTCCAATAGGCACTAGGGTAGGGGAGGGAAGTTTCCCGGTTCTCTGAAACCTCTCGTGAGCTTCCTCAACTTATTCTTAACTTCTCCCACCGTAGTATGTTATAAGCTCAAGGGATGGTAACGACCGACTAAGAAAGATTGGCCGCAAGAGGATATGAGTAAAAGCATAAGTCATTAAGCACGTTGACCCTTTGTTAAATAATTTAAGAATGATTAATGAATTTAAGATGGTGATTGTGTAAGGTTTCAAGACCTTTTATGCCATGCTAAGCCTTATAATAATGAAAAAAATGATTTTTCAATCAACGCCTTCATATGGGGGCGTCATTTCAATAATTAGTGTCAGTCTGCATGTCGTCAATTCAAAATTTAAAATTCAAAAAAAATAAATAAAAATATGGTTTTCAATCAACACCTTCATACGGAGGCGTCAATTCTATAATTAACAACTTTGCATGGAGTCATCATTTAAAAAAAAGAAGAGAAAAGGAGAAAAGAAATTGAAAAGAGAAATTTTCTAATAAGCCCACTACTTTTCCTTTTGCCATATCATGTGCTTGGTTGCATTCTTGTGTGGGCATTATTTTATTCCAAGTTTGCATTTGCTTGCTTGCTTACTGTATTTTCCTATATATCTTTGTTATGCCTTAATTAATTAAAGGCTTGGCCCCTTGACCCGTCATCAAGGTCAAAATAGTGACAACCCCTTCCTTATTGAGCAAGGGGCCAAGCCGAACAGATGAATTAATCTATTTGTTTAAGTATGAACTATAGGCACAGGGGAAGAAAGAAAGGAAAGAGACGAGTCAAGTACACAAGTGCTCACAATGATAACTCAGGTAACATCAAAATCTATATATATATATATATATATCTGAGTACAAAAATATGCAGGTGGAGGAGTACAAGTGTCTCTCTCTAGCTCTCACCTCCACCCTCCTCTCTCCTACTCTCCGCCTCTCCCTCGTCCTGGCGAGGTGCCCATGGAGGGGGCATGGACTCCCGGGAAGTCGCTGAAGCTCGAGCCTGCTCCTCTGCCTCGTTCCTCTGCCTCATCGAGGAACCCGCCAAGTAAGTCATGCTCGCGAAGGCGCTGGAGAGTCTCGCGGCTCGCGCCTGCTCTTGGCCTCGCTGGAGGCGCTCCTCTGTCACTTGTAGCCACTCCTGTACGACGTCTAGCTGTGCTCTCATGTCCGCGAGCTCACGCTTACGTGCCATCCGCTCCTCTCTCTCGTGGGTCTACTCCTCCCTCCGCTCATCCCTCTCTCAGGTGCGCTCCCTCCGCTCCACCTCGAGGATGACCCTCAGATCGGTCACATCTCTGGGAAGCTCCTCTCGCCGCCCCAGCGCCTCCTCAAGCTCTGCGACCCGCTGGGTGCCAGCTAGTGCAGCCCGAGTGAGCACGTCCTGTAGCTCTACAGTCTGCATCATTTAGTTAAATCATCAATTTCATATTCTAATCCATAAACATTTGAAATAATTTTTTTTGACTTACCCGTGCTGCGAGGTCACGCTCCGCTACCTCGGCCCGAGCAACCGCTCCCGCGAGTCGCTCCTCCAGTGTAGTGACCTTTGCACTCGGCCCCCTCGAGCTGGAAGCACCACCTGTCTCTCTCCCTACCACCGCCCCCTACTGGGCACACTGCATTCATTGAAATGGTCAGTGGGTAAACATTAATAAATCAGGAATCATTTTGCATATAGATAGTTGCACTCACCAAGGTCTCCAAGTCTGCCCGTGTGGCTGCGAGCTGAGCCTCCAGGCTGTGAAGATGGACTTGCATGTCCATCACCACTGCATCCCATGCATCCTGCATTCATCGCATATTAGTTGCATAATAAACATATATCATTTACAAAGAGAAAAAAAATGCATTCATACATACCCCTATGAACCTCATCTGGGGTCGGCCGACGTAAACCTCCCAGTAGCATCGTAAGTACTCTGAACTATCTGCCGCTTGGGAAGTAACCCGCGTATCGCCACGCTGACAGTCAGCATACTGGTCTGGGAACCGGATCCACCAGTCGGTCACCTTCGTGCGTCCGCGGGGCTTCCGCCCAATCCCGCGAGGCTCTCCAACCTCGACCCACTCCTGGTGTAGGCAGAGGGTCCTCATCACCAGCCTGAGCCGTAACGGCTTGATCTCGTTCAAGCAATGAACCCAAAGCTCACGCCTAAAGCAAGGTCGGCCCGCTACGACCCAAGGCTGACCCTCCTCGGTCATACCCTGATAGGGTCTCCAAACCACCTACATAGCATTCATATCATTATATCATATTATTGTATTTCATAAAGCAAGAAATAAGGGAAATGCAGCATATTTAACATAGGTACCAGTGAGGCGGGGTAGTCGCGGAACTCTCGCCAAAGAACACGCAGCTCGTAAGCGTGTAGTGCTCCAGTTACGAGAGGCAGCCAACGCCGTGCTAGTGGGAACGCCCCCTCGTCTCCGGGTCGGGGATCAGCTCGGCCCATCGACATGT
Source organism: Amorphophallus konjac (assembly GCA_022559845.1). NCBI lineage: Eukaryota > Viridiplantae > Streptophyta > Magnoliopsida > Alismatales > Araceae > Amorphophallus > Amorphophallus konjac. Next base: position 307,581,994 of record CM040123.1, on the reverse strand, counting down.
ATAAGTGGCTCCAAACCTGCATCCATCAATTGCATTAGTAAACATTCATATGCATAATCATATTCATAAGCATTTAAATAAATAAAGAAAAGGACATGCATACCTGAAGAAAAGGTGAGAAGCCACTGACCGTCGTCTCTCGACCTGTCCCCGTGGACAGATTGGCCATCAGGTGCGCCAGCAGGGCATCTCCCCACGCGTACCTCCCAACTCCCTCCAGGTCATCGAGGATGCCTAAGAATCTGTAGTTGATGACATCCCCCTTCGTGCTCAGCAACAGCCTCCCGAGGATCAGGAATAAAAACCTCCTCAAATCTCTATCTACTCGCCCCCTCTGAGACGGGTCCTGGAAGTAGGCAGCCCGGGCTCTCCCTATCAACCTCTGTGAAAACAGCATCATGGACTCTCTTGGTCTCTGCCTAGAGTCCCCCAATCCCATAACTAGGGTCAGATCTGTACGAAAGATGGTCCTACACTCCCTAGGGGTCTCTGCTATGGTCTCTAGCGCGAACAGTCTCTGGGCTTGAAGTCCTGCGATCAATGACACCCAAGAGGGGGGTGAATTGGGTGATAACAAATTTTACAAAAACTTTTACCTTTTTTACAAAATATGTGATAAACAGTAATTAGCAAATAAAAACTAATTAACCAATTCTCTCAAACTTTCCATTCCCACACGACCATACAACGAAAATAATCAAGCCACACAAATAACACACAATGCACAGTAGTTTTTAAGGTGGTTCGGATGCAACGACGGCAATCCTACGTCCACCCCTCACCAAACCCGGTGAGGCTTCACTCGGGGATAAATCCCCAAACGGAGACGACGCTCCAACCACAAACGCAGGATGACGCTTGCCCACACACACGGGGACGTGCCCCAAAACACACACACACATGGAGACGAAGTCTCAAACACGATCCAACAAGCGGATCAACAAGACACACACACGCTACGACAAGTGCAGCACTCCACACACACAAACACTAAGATCTGGATAAATCCACACACACACGCAGATCTAAGAAGACATACACACACACGAATCAAATACAACACACACACACACGACCATGGATCCAACAACGATCCACACACACACGAGTTTGCAGTTTATAAGAAACACAAATCTGAAACTATAAAGCACAAACACCAATGTGAATAAACCACAGTTGAGAAAGCTCATGATTTAGGCTCCCCCTGAGTGTGTGCTCTGGATGTTCACGTTGATTCCTTCTTCACTTGAATAGCTTAAGACTCAGCTTGAATGGCCTTGTATTTGATGTAGATCTTCTTACACTGAGTACTATTCATAGCTACAGTACCCTTCCTTCTTCCTTGAACAAATCCTTGTATCTTCTTGATGCTTATGAGCTTGTTCTCTTCCTTTGAGATTGCTAACTTCAAATGGAGCTAGAGTACCTTCAGATGATGTTTGAATGGCTCCTTCTTCCTTGTAGCATCCTTCTTCTTCTTCCCTTGGATCACCTTGAGTTGATGAAGAGGTGCATGGATGTAGCTTTGAACCTTGATTGCTTCTACACCTTCTTGGAGGTAGATGGCTTCAGAAAATAAGCTTGAATCACCTTGGATGGATGAAGAACTCCAGCCCGAAGCACTGTTCACGGAGGTGCTATAGTACTCGTGAATCACCTCCTCTAGCCTCCCTTGATCTCTCTTGTTCCAAATGAAGCATTAGGGTTTCCAACCCATCTTATGTAGATTTTATAACCTTTGAATGGTCCTTGGACATCCTCCAGACCAGATCCACGTTTTGTGGATGATTGGGTGTCATTAGGATTAAAGAAATACAAGGAGAATGGCTCTTCTCGAAGTGGAGAACAAAGTCAACTTTTGTTGGCTCGGGGCTGACGGTCGACCTGCGGAAGCTGGCGGTCGACCGCTACTGAGAAACCCTATAGAAATTTGATCCCTAAAATTTTCGGTCGACCTGGGGCAGTCGATCGCAAGTTCTACAGTATGAGACTTTTCGCGTTTGGCGATTCTGGTTGACCGGAATGACCTAGTCCTGCAAAGTTGAAGTGTTAGCCCAATGAAATGCATCCAAATAACAATGACTTTAAGTAGATGTTTATTTCATACATTTGGGAATTAGATTTCACTTGGTTTATGCATTAGAAACATTAAGACCATTTGAGCATGTTATCATGATTGGAATGAGAAACTAATGCATTTGAAGTGTGAACTTGTAAGTTATCAATCCAAGTTATAATTGTGAACCTCAAATATCATGAATGAAGTTTAGAAATGAGAGGTATATAGAATACCCACGGTGAGATTGATGACTATGATAAGGTTAGAATCTTACCAATGGTTCTTGACAATAAATGACATATACCACCTGTGTTGACCTGTAGAAAAGTAAGGTACTTATCCATACGTACGGTTTACCAGGCGACTACCATGAGTTTGATCCTGCAAGCAAGATAGTCAGGGTTAATACCATGCTCGTTCACATTGAAGAGGTTATGAAACATCTTACCTCTTGTAAAATTAACATATGCAAACCAAGCATCAAGGCCATGTAACCGTTGCCATTTCTCATCTCAAACATACATAGATAACAAGAGCATGGGCAATCAACCACAAGTTTAGTTATCATCACTTAATCACACATTAAGTTTAGTTATCATCAAAATCATAACTTAACAATCACAACAATTATCAAAACCATAACTCAACAATCTCCCCCTTTTTGATGATGACAAACTTAGTGATGATGACAAACTTAATGATAAACTTATTAATGATGATACAACTAATAGAATGGCACATAAGTTCTTCTCCCCTTCCCTTGTCACACACAATCATCAATTTTTCTCCCCCTTTGACATAATCAAAAAGCGGGATAATGTAAATCTTTCTTCCCCTGTGACATGATCAACAATATCAACAAGCTTATCTCCCTTTAAAACAGCAATAGCCCATCTTATCAAATCAGAAGAAGCAATGGCAAATCATGGATGAACAAAGCAATATGATTCCAATCAGAAGAAACCAATTGGTGATTATTCTCACAAATTAATATGAAACCATCCTAAGCAAATATAGTCAAGCATGTATTGATACCAATTGAAGGTGGTGATTGGCCTCAAGGATATGAACTAGTGGAGGAAGATGTGTACAGGATGAGGTGTTCAGCATGATAAGATTCAAAATCTAGATCTCATGTCAGATTTTCACAACAAACAAGAGCAAGAGGTCATATCAAAAGGACTTTCTTTGATTTTTAAATTTTCTGATTTATATATTTTGGTTTGAAATACATAAAATGCAACACATGAAAGTGATGCCATATGAGATGTATAATCAAACAAATACGCATATGTACATGTAACTCAGCTCCCCCGTACTTATATAAGAAAGGAATGGGTATAAGAAAGATGCAAGAGAGTCATGCTAACCGGAATGCACATGTGTAGCACATAGGAGATTGTGCAATCATAAGGGAGATTCATGCAATTGCTAAAGCAGTCAATCAATTTTCTGAATACATAATGAATTAAGTTTCAGATGTGCAAGTGAGTAACATGAAAAAAGATAGTTACAATATAGAGATTTAGATTTTCAGACTAACACAAGGAGACATTTTACAGACTGTACTTCAATTTTGAGAACAACGTATTGGAGGCTACGCTCTACCACAATGAGTTTTCACCAATATTTTTCAACTCAACCAATATCACATGATAGTCAGAATTTTTCAAGAGTGATCAGGTTCAAATAATTCATTTTTACGCGAGTAAACATATGGAGCTCATGGCAGAATCTCCGGTTACTCAGAATACTGAACCATTTCACCTCATTTGAACAGAGATACTAGTCAACACTTTTCAGATATGAACCACATCACGTCTCAGGTGACATGTGCCTAGTTTACTCAGTGAGACCGAGCATTGCTCTATCTTTCATTTACATTTCAGATTTTTCAACAAAGATAGGTAGGTAGCTTTTTCCTCAACTGTCTCTTCAACATACATGCAACAAGTTTAACATCTCGAGATTCTTGAAAAGAAATTCATATGTTCTTATCATTAACACTCATTTTCACATTTTGTGCATGAAGTGTGCGAATTTGATTCAGCATGTATACGAAAATATCATGAATACATAACAGTGCAACTCCCCCTAAATAGATGCACTTATGAAATAAGAACTCCCCCAGAGTGTACGACATGAAACACTCCAATAATGACTCAAATGTAGCATTATTTATAAAGAAGACATAAGGCCATAGAAATGCCAAGGGACGGGGGTGAATAGCATATAATATCAAGCAAGTACACAGAGGGAATGTATGCAACATGCAATACAAGTATGCAACTGATACCAATCAAATGGATACCAATTGAATGAACTGAATGCAGCTAAGGCATGAGTTCTATTGTAATGCAACATTAAACATGGGTGCAAAATGTGAGTTTTTGGTTTTTCATTTGAGTGAATTAAATGCACCTAATGCATTGGGTTCTGATGCATGCAGCCTATAACTATGTGAGAATGGAATGCAAGATGAAAAATGACACTATATTCAAGAGAGCAGTTCAGATTTGAAAGATGAGCATGGAACATTATTCATCACAAGTGGTTTATATACAAAGGTGCAGAAATCATTCGGCATGCAGTGGAAACCATTTATTTTCAGAGATTGTTAAGAACAGATTTTCAAAGGTTTTGAAATCAATCACAAGTCATTCAGGAGTTGACATTTCTATTGCAGAACTCTTCACTTCAACAAGGATCGATTTTAGAAATTTTGAAGCAATTCATCATGAACATGTTGCATGTTTCAATTGGAGATCACTCAGTCAATAGAAAATGAAATAGTAATCATTTCAACTTGTTTAGCTAGCAAGACCCCCTTTGACAAAAACTTGAATCACAAAAAAATTCAGTGAAAGTGTAATGTTTCTCTTATGACATGGAGCTAGCTAACAAGGAGCAACTAATAGCATCAGAAAATTCTTTCAAGGCAAAACAATCGATTTCTTCCAGTTCTGGTACAAGGCGGAGAACTTTAGTCCAAAGACCAACTCACGCATAGTGAGAGTTTCCAGGTGAAGATAATCCACCTTTTCACTACTCAGTATTTGATATACCAGATACTCAATTAAGCTTAAATGTGCTCAAGCAATCAGATTGAAGGATGTTCAAAGGTCAACATAAAGTTTAAGATTTTCAGTTTCATTCAACCAATAAGCAAGTTAATTACAGCAGAATGGAGGAGCAATCATTTCAGGTATGTAGAACAATACCTGCCATCTAAAGGTGTCACCAACTGACAAAAGGCCATTGCATGATTGTGTATTTCCATAGAAGGAGGGGTTAAATTACCTTAATTCAAGAGACAAGATTGGAAGCCTTCAATCACTAAAAATCACCAACCTCACGAAGGTTGATATTTTAGCTTTTGCTTTCTTACCTTTACCTTAAGAATTAATTTTCTTCCAAGCCTTTCACCTGCAATCCAAAGAAGAGTGAAACTCAGTTTACTCATGAGAGTATTTTAAAATCTCCTTGCATAGTCCCTGCAAAATCTTCACAAAAGGCATTATTAGTAGCTCAAAAATGATAACATCCACATGTACTTGAACCACTAATAAGTCTTTTACCTGATTTGCCTTGTGAGAGGTGGTTGGTCAACTTTACCTATTAAACACATTCTTGATCAAAAGATGCGGACTTTTCATACCATGTCTTGGGTACTTGCTTCAACATGTACAAGACTTTCACCACCTTGTACTTGAGTCGATGCTGGAGGTTGTTCTACACAAAGTATCCCATCTTCTTATAACAATTTGAGAATGTTCTCATTATTTTTCATCCTTGCAAGGTATTCCTTTAGTTGATGCAAGCGTGACTATAGATGGCCAGCATCACTTGGACTTGCGGAGTGTAATCTGCATCCAAAGATAAAAGACTTGATTTGTCAATTTCGATTCAAATTTATTAGCAATGGCATGACAGATTATTTTAGCAACCAACATCCCCTGGATAGCTCTAGATGCAATGCATGACTCATGTGTGAACCTAAACATTAAGTTCATATGATGAATCTGATGACTCCCCCTCAATGTGTGCATAACTGAGATATGCTTAATAAAAATCCATTGCCATATGCAGTCTTTTGAGTAAATGACTCATAGTACCAGGCAGAGAACTTAGATCTGAAGATCATCTCACAGATAGTAATAGTTTCAGACAGGCTTAACCTGCCCTTCCACATGTCACCATTTGATATACTATGTAATCATGGATGATGAAGGCAGGAGGATTGCAATGCATTATGACATGAATACACAATGTTCAATATTTGCAAGACATCACATGAAGGTATATGCACACTTAGTGTATGTAGTGAAATCATGCTTGATGAATCTTCAAGCTCTTATTTACACGAAGATGCTATATGACAAGTGATATATGCACAAATATGTAAACAACCATGAATGGAATGCATGTACGGACATATGTAAGACTACATGACTATATGACACAAAGTAAGTTAAAACATGACAGAGTCACTACAGAAGGTAGGAGGGATATCACCTGATCTTCAAATTTCATTTTTGATTTTTCTTCCAACCTGACTTATGCCACTTGACCCGTGTGCCTTACCTTCTTGCTAAAAATAGATTTCATACTTTACATTCCCAAGACACACCCGTAAAATAGATTTCTCATTTACCATTCTTAGGTACCCAAATCCTTTTGGGTCCTTGTGGGTTAGCAGCAACATTTGCACATGGTTTCCACTTTTTGACAGTATTCAAATTATCATTTTTCATCAAAGGACAACCATGCATCAACTCACAATCATGCTTAGTATGTCCAGATTCACCACAATAGAAACAACGCACAGAAGCCATTTTCCCATGTGGTCTTTTAACATGAACATAAGAATTCTCAAATCTATTTCTCCCAAATGAAACCTTTTTTGCATTTTTGAAATCATTCAGTTTCTTGCATGCTCTCAAATCATCATTCTTCATAATGAAACAATCATGCATGGCATGTCCAGATTTACCACAGTAAAAGTATGAGAGTTTCTTTCTAAGTGGTTGTGTGTGTGTGGCAGAAGTATGTTTAACATGCATGGGTGTACTAGTAGTATTTTTAGATTTTTGATGCAAATTAATTTTCTTTATGGATACATATGTGTGTGCAACATGATTTTCCCTTTTCAAATTCTCATTTGATGTGCTGGCTATGTTTGAATTGTGCACAAAGGATGTATAAACTTTATTTTCAAACTTCTTTTTGTTCACAAGATTATAGCTCAGCCCTTCCCTTTGAAAATTCACTTTCATCCCAAGCAATTTGTTCAAGTTTTTTTGACCATTTACAAATCTAGACAGCGAATCATTCAAGTCAAGAATTTCAGATTGAAGAGATGAAATTTGTAATTCAGAATTGACAAGTTCTTCTTCACAAGTGGAAAGACTAACATTCAACATGGCATTGGTAGTCTTAAGGCATTCTACTTTTTGCCTAAGTTCATCCACATTTTCATATTCTCTAACAACCACAGATTTTCCTTCTTCAAGACTCAACAATCTTTCAGAAATGGTTTTATTCAATTCCTTCAATTTCTCATTTTCTTTAACAAGCTTTTCATCATGAATCAATTCATTTATCAAGGTTTGATCATCGGCCATTAAATTTAGCTTGCCCTTCAAAACTTTATTCTCATTTCTTAAGGAGCTGATTTGATCTTTATGAAATTCAATGTCAAACACATGAGCCTCAATCATTTCCTTTAAATGTGAGCATTTTTTACAAGAGGAATTACAATTATTTTGTTCGGCATTCTTTTTCAATTTTTTGTTTTCAGATTTTACCTTCTTGTATTTATCTGCAAGAACATCATATGCAATCAATAAATCTTCATAGCTAAATTCATCTTCATTATCAGAATCAGAATTTACCTTTGAGCTTGATCTACTTGGCCGATCACTCCCTTGTTCACTCGTGCCAGCCACAAGACATTGGTCTCCATGCTCTTCCCAGATTTTGGTTAATCCATCCAAGATGTCCTTCGCAGATCTACAATGGGAGACAAAGGGGAAATAATTAGAATCAACTGCAGCAGTTAGCAACTTTAACACCAAATAATTTTGATCATGTTTAAGCTTTTAATTTTCAGTCCAGACATTTTTGTCCTTAGGTAACTCATAAGGACCATATGAAACAAGCTTCCATAGCTTAGGGTCATATGAGTTGGCAAGATTGCACATTCTACCTAATCACAAATCAGAATTGCAACCATCAAACACCGATGGAGAATTCAAAGTATACATAATGGTAGTCATTGATCTGGATTATTCTAGACCGTTATATCTATAAAAATTAGAGCCTTGGCTCTGATACCAATTGAAGTCCCGCGATCAATGACACCCAAGAGGGGGGTGAATTGGATGATAACAAATTTTACGAAAACTTTTGCCTTTTTTACAAAATATGTGATAAATAATAATTAGAAAATAAAAACTAATTAACCAATTCTCTCAAACTTTCTGTTCCCACACGACCATACAACGAAAACAATCAAACCACACAAATAACACACAATGCACAACGGTTTTTAAGGTGTTTCGGATGCAACGACGGCAATCCTACGTCCACCCCTCACCAAACCCGGTGAGGCTTCACTCGGGGATAAATCCCCAAACGGAGACGACGCTCCAACCACACACGCAGGACGATGCCTGCCCACACACACGCGGACGCGCCCCAAAGCACACACACACACGGAGACGAAGTCTCCAACACGATCCAACAAGCGGATCAACAAGACACACACACGCTGTGACAAGTACAACACTCCACACACACAAACACTAAGATCTGGATAAATCCACACACACACGTAGATCTAAGAAGACCTACGCACACACGAATCAAATATGACACACACACACGACCACGGATCCAACAACGATCCACACAGACACGAGTTTGTAGTTTATAAGAAACACAAATCTAAAACTATAAAGCACAAAACACCAATATGAATAAACCACAGTTTAGAAAGCTCCTGATTTACGCTCCCTCTGAGTGTGTGCTCTGGATGTTCACGTGGATTCCTTCTTCACTTGAATAGCTTGAGACTCAGCTTGAATGGCCTTATATTTGATGTAGATCTTCTTGCACGGAGTATTTTTCATGGCTACAGTACCCTTCCTTCTTCCTTGGACGAATCCTTGTATCTTCTTGATGCTTGTGAGCTTGTTCTCTTCCTTTGAGATTGCTGACTTCAAATGGAGCTAGAGTACCTTCAGATGATGCTTGAATGGCTCCTTCTTCTTTGTAGCATCATTCTTCTTCTTCCCTTGGATCACCTTGAGTTGATGAAGAGGTGCATGGATGTAGCTTTGAACCTTGATTGCTTCTACACCTTCTTGGAGGTAGATGGCTTCAGAAAATAAGCTTGAATCACTCTGGATGGATGAAGAACTCCAGCCAGAAGCACTATTCACGGAGGTGCTACAGTACTCGTAAATCACCTCCTCTAGCCTCCCTTGATCTCTCTTGTTCCAAATGAAGCATTAGGGTTTACAACCCTTCTTGTGTAGGTTTTATAACCTTTGAATGGTCCTTGGACATCCTCCAGACCAGATCCACGTTTTGTGGATGATTGGGTGTCATTAGGATTAAAGAAATACAAGGAGAATGGCTCTTCTTGAAGTGGAGAACAAAGTCATCTTTTGTTGGCTCGGGGCTGGCGGTCGACCTGTGGAAGCTGGCGGTCGACCGCTACTGAGAAACCCTGTAGAAATTTGATCCCTGGAATTGTCGGTCAACCGCGACCTGGGGCGGTCAACCGCTACTGTCGGTCGACCTGGGGCGGTCGACCGCCAATTCTGCAGTATGAGACTTTTCACGTTTGGCGATTCTTGTTGACCAGAATGACCTAGTCCTGCAAAGTTGAAGTGTTAGCCCAATGAAATACATCCAAATAACAATGACTTTAAGTAGATGTTTATTTCATACATTTGGGGGTTGGATTTCACTTGGTTTATGCATTAGAAACATCAAGACCATTTGAGCATGTTATCATGATTGGAATGAGAAACTAATGCATTCAAAGAGTGAACTTGTAAGTTATCAATCCAAGTTATCATTGTGAACCTCAAATATCATGAATGAAGTTTAGAAATGAGAGGTATAAAGAATACCCATGATGAGATTGATGACTATGACAAGGTAAGAATCTTACCAATGGTTCTTGACAATAAATGACATATACCACCTGTGTTGACCTGTAGAAAAGTAAGGTACTTATCCATACGTACGGTTTACCAAGCGACTGCCATGAGTTTGATCCTGCAAGCAAGATAGTTAGGGTTAATACCATGCTCGTTCACATTGAAGAGGTTATGAAACCTCTTGCCGCTTGTAAAACTAACATATGCAAACCAAGCATCAAGGCCATGTAACCGTTGCCATTTCCCATCTCAAACATACATAGATAACAAGAGCATGAGCAATCAACCATAAGTTTAGTTATCATCACTTAATCACACATTAAGTTTTGTTATCATCAAAACCATAACTTAACAATCACAACAATCATCAAAATCATAACTCAACAGGGCTAACTCCTTGTAATCCGGAAGGGTCACTCCACTGACCGCCTCCCCATCTACCCTCAGCCCTGTAATCCGGGCAATGTCCTCCAAACTCGGTACCATGTGTCCCCAGGGCATCAGAAATGCCCGATTGGTCCTATCCCATCTCTCTCTTAGGACCTGAATCAAAGGTAGGTCGGGGCGGATGGACTCATTGCTAAGAAAGGGGCCAAACCCCATTGCTTCTACCCTAGCTCTATGGAAATCTGGTAACCCATAATAAGTTGTCGGAACTTAGACCCATCAGATCCGAGTCCGCATCAAGCCCTACCAAACAAATGGAACATATAAATATACATATTTGCTAAAAGAAAATTCATTTGCTGACTAATTTCTTCATTGTCTGAATTGACGACCACCCTGTGGCCGTCATTTATCGAATTGACGCCCCTGTGGGGGGTGCTATTTCAGAGGGTATTTCTATTCATGATAAAAGATAAAAAAATAAATAAATAATTTGACGACCACCCAAGTGGCCATTATTTGTTGAATTAACGCCCCTGTGGGGGGTGCTATTTCTTGTGGCGTGATATATCAAAAAAAATGGCAGGAAAATGGTAGGAAATGATAAATAAATACGACGATTTTCATTAACGACATGGTTCAGGGTGCCATTTCATGGGATTATATATTTTTAGAAAATAAAAAAAATGAATTGACGACCTGCCTTAGGTCGTCATTTGAATTGACGACACCCCAAGGGTCATCATTTACTGGTTTTTCTGGGTCATTGTTCCCCCTTCCCGATGGCTATGGAAAATCATGTTTTAATACAAAAAAATGAATGGCTGAAGTAGGGGACCTACCTTGCTAGGCTCTAGTGCTAGGAGTCCTCCACGGAGTGGCCGCCGGGGAGGGGGAGCCTCTTCGTCTTCTTCTTCATCCTCGACATCATCATCGTCATCCTCATCACCGTCTTCATTGTCTTCTTCTTCGCCATCTTCATCATTTCCATCCTCATCTTCTCCGTCGTCCTCTCCTCCTTCGTCCATTTCTCCTCCTTCTGCATTAGCTTCTTCTTCTTCTCCTCCGTGCTCCGCCACCGCTGCGTCTTCGGCCGCCGTGGGAGGAAGTTCCTCGCCGGCAGGTTGATCATCGCCAAGGTCGACGACGTCAGGGGCCATGACCCTCTGTCGTTTGCCGGGGCCCACCATGAGAATAGGGAATAGAGATGGAAAATGAGGAGATCGAAGATGGAAGGTGGAGTCAAGGTTATGGTGTGGAGAGTAGCAGGGGTAGAGCAGAGAACGAAAGAAGGAAAGAAGAAGAAGATGAAAAATGAAAGGGAAGAAGAGAAATGGAAAGTCAAGCGGTTACATTCAAAAAGAATTGACACCATAAGCCATGTCGTCATTTGGATAATTGACGCCCACGTGTGCAGGCGCTAATTTCTAGAATTTTTGAATTTTTTGAAATTAATTGACGACTGCATGCAGAGGCGTCATTTCACATTGCATGGGGAATTATACCGTTGTCAGAATAATGATGGGACGCGAGTAATCATTATTTTGGAAATGGATTAACGACAACGTGTAGAGGCGTCATTTGATGAATTAACGACTTTTATAGAGGCATCATTTTAGGAAAATAAGGGAATATCTAAAAAGAGAATCAATGCCCATTTTATGGGGCGTTAATTAATTAACGCCTGTTTATGAAGGCGCTTGTCATGGGTTTATTATTTATTTTAAGGAAATTGATAAAGCTAATTGACGACGTGGTAAGGGGCATTATTTGATGAATTAGCAACTTAATGGAAGTCGTGTCTCAGAACAGAAAGATAGAATCTGATTGAAAGATTTAATCATTTTTAATGCTTTCTTTGGCTCAATTAAGGAATACTCCTTTATTTCATTAAAAGAACAGCATCATTACATTTCAATGAGCCACTTTGGGTCTCATTTCCCTAAGAGCTATTACATAGATCTTCCATTCTTCTTTGTCTTCTTCAATCCTCTCCATGGGTTGGTGTAGCTTGTTGATCCTCCATAGAGCTTGAATAGTCTTGATCTCCTCTTCATCTTCATTGGAACCAAGGTCCCTCCTCTTGATAGGTGGGATGTGAGATGCTTCTTCAAAGTGATGACGTGGAAGGCCAATTTTTGGTAGACATCGGTGAGCGTTGAGGAGGATGAGCTCGGTGGCGCCCATTAGTTGAAGTTCCACTCTGGATGAGAGCCGTGTACAAATATTTTGAGTCTTAAGGAACCCTGATGCGCATGTGAAGAGGTTCTTAGGCATAACCTTTAGGTGTTCTCTCCATTACACTCTCTTCTTCACTTTTGGTACCCGGTTTATCACTCTCTCACATAATCCTAGTGAGCCCATCATATAGTGAAGTGGACTTCTAGAGAAAATCCTAGATGCTTGTTGAGTTTCTTCACATAGGTCAAACTTCAAGTGGAGGTCTACCCAACTAGAAAACACAAGCATAGATCCATATACAGACCTCCCCATAGCCGCCGAAGTAAGCCCACTATAGAGGTAGGCTAGCACCGCCGGTCCTATTCTCTCCCCTTCCCATATGCTAACAATAGCACTTAATTACTCTTCTTCTAGAAAAGCCTCTAATGAAGGGAAGAGAAGTGCTCCCGCCAAGTATATTACAAAAGCTTTCATTACCTTCTCTAGTTCATCCTCCTTGGCTTGGTCCATCCTCTTGTAGACCCACGCCGCAAGCTTCAAAAGATTGATTCCCTTGGTAGCCTTGATTTGATTCACCATGTTGGAGCTTGGAATTAGGCTTGATAGAACATCATGTGCACTCAATCTTCTTGTAATATGTGCCATCCTCTCTTCATCTCCTTGCTTCATCCTCTTCAAGTCTAGGAGCATCTCCGTTTCTTCTAATAGGATGGTGGCTTCAAAGGTAGGAAATAGGAAGGTATGTGTGGAAGGGTGCCATATTTCTATGAGGGCTCCCATGGCGGCCCAATCGAGGTGTACATTGTCATAATGTTTGGCATGGGTCATTAAGCCTAGAAGGTGCCATCTAGAGAGGTAAGCCCTCATGTCTAGAGAGAGTTTTGAAAGGAGGAGGGGTAGCCACTTGTTCTTGGTGAATCTTCTTGCCCCCAGAATGTTGGGATAATCCTGAAAAGGAAAAGAAGGGAAGAAAGAGGAGCATGATCAGAATTTTGGAGAGGGGGTTGTAGAATAGAAGTTCAATTTCCAGATCTTGATACATACTTGGTTCATGGCAATTCTTCCATTAATATGGCCTGCAATTTTTGATATTCTGGGAAATTCCACTTCCGATTTCTTCAAAGTTCGTTGCATAATCATCCTATCCATCTTCTTCTCTCTAATAAGAACAAGTTGATGTTCCTTGCTCTGTTGCGGTTCTCTGTTGTGATTTCGGCTCTCATTTCTCAGTGTGATGTATATTTAGCATAGGACGTACCCCTTTTATAGTTGATGAAGCTCCAACAGAGCACAGTTCAAGTTTAAATGGGATTAGGCCTCCGGAGTTTTGTTTCCGAATAGGGAACGGAGCGCCGAAACTTGCAGTTAATTAACAAAGGATCCATTGTCATCATTTTATTGAATCACGATGTAGAAGGTGTCTTCATTTATTTAGCGCCCTCTCATGAAGGCGTCATTTGCAGTCCGATTTCGAGTTGAATAGTGAAAGTGATCGGCGACATGATGGCTATCGTCATTTATGTTTTTAGCGCCCCTATGCGGAGTCATCATTTCCTGAGATTTATATATTTGAATTATTTTATGGCTTTGAGGATATTTGATGGATTTACACTTTATATCTTGATGCATTGATCATGTCATGAGTTTTGTGGAGCTAATGAGTCTTTGAGCGCAGAAAGAACATGTTATACAAGTCTCGAGGCGCTCAGGTTTGGTGACATCATTTCTTCCTTTGTATCATCTTCTTGTATGCATTATTACTATATGATATCTACTCTATTATAGCATATCAAGGACCTTGTGGTTCTGATGAACCTAGAATTTGAGTTCCCCTTCATCAAAAATAGTGATAGTTTCTGGGGAGTCTTGATCACACGGATAGGCCATTGGGTCATCTAAGGTTTGGGATGATGGTTCCACTTTCTGAGTTGATGCGTGGAAAATTGGGCTTCGGCTTAGTATCAACTTAGAGATCTGGATTCTTGATCGAGTCTGGATGGTTTAGCAATATTATCCTTGATTATCTTCTATTTTTAGTTTGTTTTAATTTTTCTTTTAGCCCAGCATGCATCATGTAGGACTTTGAGCTTTAATGATGAAAATCCTCATGTTAAGCCAGTAATGAGAGCCGCTTGCTCTTGATTCGAGTTGACATGAGATATTCCATTCAAAGTCAAGTACTATGTTCTCCTTGAAGCCGCTCAGGCTAGTTCCTTGAAAGCATTCATTCACTGGGTTCTTACCTCACTTCACTTTATTTTTCTGCAAACTCGCCTTGGTTGTAGCACGTCCACATTGGCTAGTAACCGCTCTCCAATGGTGTCTTTCCTTTCGTACCCGCGTGCACATTTCGTTTATTAGTTTAGTTCTTTCATCCATTCCATTGATGCTTTCTCGTGAACATCCGAGGTTGTTTCATTCAGAATCGTTGAAAGATTTCAAACACTTAGTGTCGGAGATGTGTCACATCACACCTTGGCAACTACATTTCAGTCCGTTCTCACTTCATTCCGCTTGTTGCGCTTTCGCCTCATTCTGTCTCACTCCCTTGCAAAAAAGACGCGAAGGCGGGACAGCTATAGACACGCCAAAATCGATACTATATTGAGTAAATCTCATGTCATAACGTAATGCCCCAAAGCGGACTTCAATATTGGCTTAAAATAAAGATTTTCTATTTTTATGGAATATTTGTGAGTCACGACCGTCAGCATGGCATCATTTAATTGACGGCTGTATGGGTGTCGTTATTTCAATAAATTAACGACTGTATGCGCAGGCGTCATTTCTTGGTATTTCTTGGTTTTACGAACTCCATTTAAAATAAAAGTCAAGTAATTGACGTCTAGTTTGAAGGTGCTCATTAATTGACGCCCTTTTATGTCGGCGTCATTTCCTATTTTTTTAAATATGGAAAGTCGTATATTTCTATAAATTGATCCAGGAATTAGTGGTTGTGTGCGCGGTCGTCATTTCAATTAGCGACCACCATGAAGTCGTCATTTAAGCTTCTGTGTCCGTTTCTACTGCTGCTTCCTTGCAGAGGCAATCTTCTATCTTTTGATCTCAATCCTTTCCTTGGGAGTCAATCCATATTCTGGAAGTTTATATCTGGTTTTAATCCTATTAGAACTAGATCCTAAGCTCTATAAATACTTCTCCTTGAAGGCCACCCGAGAGAGAGAGACTTCTGCTATAAGAGAGAGAGATTGCGGTTGAAAGAGAGACTTTGATTTTTGCTAATCAAGCTTTTGCAGGGGTTTTTTCCCTGTTGCATTTCTACGACGGTCTTCTTCTTCCTCCGGCGATTTTGCTACTACGAACCGAAGCTCTCCTTTGCTCTCTCCCTTTACTGCTGCAGCAACAGCAGAAGGGCACCTCTTCTTTTAGTTTTTTTATTATTCATGCACACGGTTCTAGCTATCTTGCTAGAAGCATTAAGCAATCATCACATCTTTATCTACATATCATACTACTTGCCTTTGCATCCATAGCATATCTTCCACCCTTTTACTCCTCTTAGGGGTTTTAAACAAAACACACCAGGTGTGTTCATGTTGGTGTTGCATAGTATTATTTCCTTAGAGCATTGATACTACACTTTGGCTAATCCATCTTATTTATTTATCTTTGCTTGTTTTACAAGGGTAATCAATATAAAAACCCCCTTCATCGGCCCGCCGGTAGAAGGAGGAAGGAAGGATTCACAATCTCACCCACTTTTTCACAAGGTACATGCGATCATCCCTTAATTTTTGAGGTAACCCCTCTGGCGATCACCCTCCTTAGAGAATCACGTGCTCCTTTTATTCTCTTTTCTTTTATTTCCCACATATCATGCTTAGCTTATCCATCTTTTCTTAATTTCTCTAAAGAAATTAAATTTTCTTTCTTTTTAATGTCTATGTGACACGTTCACAAGGTCGATCTTGGAAAAATATTCTGCTAATGAAAGCTGATCAAAGAGTTCATCGATACGCGGCAACGGATACTTTTTCTTGATAGTAAGCTGATTCAGTCGCCGGTAATCGATACATAACCTGAGAGATCCATCTTTCTTCTTGATAAATAGGACTGGCGCACCCCAAGGGGATGTACTAGGTCGTATGAATCCCTTGTCTAATAACTCCTGAAGCTGTTTCTTCAATTCCTTAAGTTCTGTAGGGGACATCCTGTAAGGAGCTATTGAAACAGGTGCTGCTCCGGGAATGAGTTCAATGGAGAAGTTTACTTCCCTTTCGGGTGGTAAACCGGGTAAATCTGATGGAAATATATCATAAAACTCATTGACGATAGGTATATCTTTTAAGGTAATCTCTTTGGATTCAATGATAATTACGGAAGCAAGAAAGGCTTCACATCCTTGCGAGATAAGTTTGTAAGCGTGAAGAGATGAAATAATGGCAGGGTGCTTCCTATATTTGATACCAAGGAAAGAAAACATTGGAAGACCTGATTTCCGAAAAGAGATAATCCTATTCTAGCAATTTATGTAGGCATCATGGTCTAGAAGTCAATCTACACCTAATATAGCATCGTATCCCTCCATGTCAAGGCCTACGAGGTTTGCGGGAAGATTGTGACCTTCTACCCTTACCTCACTATTAGGATAATAATTTGTGGGTTTGGTTCCATGACCTAAAGGTGTAGTAATAGCAAGGTCCGAAGGTAAAGGAACTGATGAAAAGGGCAAAGTCTTTGCAAAGGTGATAGATATAAAGGAATGAGAAGCACTAGTATCAAATAGTACAAAAGCAGGATGGGAACAAATATGAACGGTACCTTCCATAAGCCCATCATTCTTGGGCACTTCATCATCTAAAACAGCATTGAGATGAGCATGTCTCTTACGTCCACTTCCAAAAGATATCTCATTCATAAGGGGGAAGTCTGCCATGCGATGTTCCTGGCTGCCACATCGTAGACAAGCACCAAGGCGCTTCCAGCATTCTTCGGTCGAATGATTGAACTTCTCACAAAAGGTATGGGCCGTGGTGACTTGCTTGTCTTCTTCTTTGACTTTCTTATTTTTGTGGTAGCCACTACCACTCCCATTCCGAGATCTCTTCTTGCTATCACGGGATTTGTAGGGTTCTGTGATGCTGAACTTGCCTTTCTTATCACACCGATCTGATCTTCGACTCGGTTCTTCACCTTTTCCTTTTATTTTTTTGACCTTCTCTAAGGTCCTTTCATATAGATATGCCCGTTGGACCATCTCCGCATAACTACGAATATTTTGAGTCCCGAGTTGCTGAATAAAACCGGGTCTTAAACCATCCATGAACCGATTAGCCTTTAGTAAGTCGGTACTGACCAGATGAGGAGCATACGGCACCAGCCTGGAAAACTGAAGTTCATACTCGGTTACCGTCGTCATGCCCTGGCGTAAAGAAGCTAACTCCATAGCCTTCCGCTCCTTGACATGTTTAGAAAAATATTTGGCACGGAATAGCGTAAGAAAACCTTCCCATGTATGGGGTGCATCCGCTGGCGGTGCCAGAACAGACTTCCACCATGTACGTGCATCTTTGTTTAGTTGAAAAGTAGCAAGACACACTTTCTCTTGGTCAGCACATTGCATGACCTAAAATACACGGTTCATCTCATCAATCCAGTTCTCAGCTTCGTCTGGATTAGAAAAACCATAGAATCGCGAAGGGTTTAGACTCCGAAAGTTGCGATGCAAATCTCCAGCTCTTGCCCCTGCGCCTGCTTGGGCCATAGTTTGTAAGGCTTGGGTGAGACCCGCAACAGTCTGCTGCATACCGTTCCAATCCACATGACGGGCCATTGTGAAAATAAGGTACCTGAGAGAAATAACAATTAGTTAATTCCCATAAAATTAAAAAGATATTTATATAGAGCTAGTTTAATATCTCATCCCGAGCTCTACCCAATTCTCACATAGGTGGGGAATTTCTCCCTTAGTTCATAGGTTTGGGTCCTTAAACCTTGGACTTATCCTATGACATATCTTTCTCCCTAAGTCCATAGACTTAGGCTCTAATACCAACTTAAATGTCACGCCTCGAGATTATGCAGCAGAAACAATCAGGAATACGAACAGCTGGCATGGTAAGCCTCTTGCAAGTAAGAATAATCAGAGCGCGAGAACAATCACACAAAAGCAATTGCACAATAACTAACTCTAACCTTCACTTTTATTAATAATATCAACCATAATTCAAATTCATGAGACATTGACTTCTCTAAACTTGCTAGACTCAATAAAAGAAAATTATATAGACTCAATCTAAACATTTTGGACTTCCTAAGTCTTCACTCTTTAATCGCTCTCGGACCCATCACTGGAATGACCTGAATCCGAATCTGACCCACTGGTACTTCCTGAAAAGATTGAAAAATAGGTAATGAGCACACTTACCTAGTAGGTATCTTCGCATCAACATGATTGGCAATGTTAAAGTAATTAATATCTTTAGCTCTAAAGAGAAAGATAAATCATGCGAATACGATCAAACATGTTAGTAAAATCAAGGTAACAAGATATAATCAAGCTTGAGATATGAGAATATGAATTAATCAAGTATAATCCAGCAAGAATGTAACAAGAATGTTCTAGCAAGTCACGTGACAAGCACTTTAGTACTTTTTGCTAAATAGTAAGTACTTCATGTATCAAGTCCGTGTGATCCATGAATTTTCACTTATTTATAAAGAAAGTACTCCCAGCGCAATGCGATGCCAGTAGCATCATACCCCATGGTTTATATAGTATGTTTCCGACAATCAGCCGAGGGGACTAGCATAGAGCCCTTGAACACAATCAGTGCTTGAACTGCATCTTCAAGTATAAATCAAGCTACTTCTACGTATATAACAATAACGTTTGGGCATGTAAGTAACAAGTTCAATAATGGTCTTCAAGACACAATATCAACAAAAGAATGCTCAAAATATGAATATGGGAGTTCAAGAAATGCATTAATAACTAGGTTACGCCATGGAAACAAATCGGCAGCATAACGGTACATTCTTTATCTTTCAACAACTACTTAAATATCTTTGAAATAGTGTGACATGTTCTAAATAATCATTTGGACAATCTAGCATCATAGGAATGTTAACCCTTGGTTCAAACCTTGGGTTAACCGTACTTAGAAAAATAGCTGTCGTTTACTGGGCCGTTTCATGAAGAAAGCAGTCTAGTTCTAGACCATTAATGACAAGACTGTTCGGTATTTAAAATAGATTATCTTGAATATTTAGCGGTCAATGAAAGAACCATCTAGAATCTTTTAGCGGTCTAGCTAAGGCCTGTTAGCAGACTCTGGCGGTCAGCCATAAGGCCGCTAAGTTCCAGAAATACAAAACACCGGTATAAGTGCGTTCTAGACAATGGGCTTTTAATGGTACAACCAACTCGGCGTCCTAGTGGGAATCTCAGGCTCGCAGAGAGTTACAGAGGCCTTGAAATAAGATTTCCTAGTCCGTTGGAAGGAATATCCAAAGGAGAGGTTATCAAGTCCAAGATTGTGTGCCTAATGTGCATAGGTGTAACTAATGGTCATATACTGAGATATATGCCATGTACTTATGAAAAGGACTCTATAGATGAGAAAGGAGATCATTAAAATAGTGATCAAGGTAAACCATGAATCATCTAACTTTAGAAACATGTATTTAATTAATAAAATATATGATTTTGGCATAAATTATCTTATGTTTAATAATAATCCCAAGTACAATAAAGAACATGAAAAATTCATTGTTGCAACAGTAATAAAACTCACAGTAAAAAAAAATACTTAAAATAGGCTTGGAACATAATTAACTAGGCATATTATAAGTTTAATGGGATGTTCTTCATTCAGTCTCAGGTTCACATAATTCATAACGTTAACGGTCTAATATAGAACCGTTTACCAATGTTTAGCGGTCTATCGTACGTCCGCTTGTGGTTCTATAATAGTGAAATCGCAAGAATCTCTAACGGTCTATATATTGGTCGCTAATCCTTGATAAGCGGTTTATTGTAGGGCCGCTAACCAATACTGGCGGTCTATTTTTAGGTCGTTTGGCTTGACATAAATTAAACAATTGAACTAAATGCTTTTCCAAGACACGTCATGCCTAGAAATCAACATATATAAAACTTCTACCGTGATAGAATGAAGAGAGGCCAAAAATATGCATAGGATTCAGGTATTATGATAAGAGAACTAATTTAGTTCATTTAGGGCTAAGAAAGATGCATGTATGCTACACTAGATGCATAGATACTATTAAAACATGAAATTCTTCGTATTCAATGCATGAAATCAAGTGCAACAAGAGGGCTTTTAATCCTACAATGATATTTAAGCCATTCATGAGATGACCTACCTCTGGAAACACCTCTAGACTTTGAATTTTGAACTGGAAGTCAACCCTAGTTCTGCACTTCCTATGATAAATCAGTAACTTCACGCCCCTCTAACTTATGATTCTCTTGACCTAAGAATTTGAAATTTGGAGGGTAAGAAGAAGATACTAAGGGGAACAGAAAGTTCTAAAGACACAACTTATAAATACCTTGTCTATGGCTTCTAATTTCCTTATCTTCACCACACCGTTGCACAGTCTCCTGGGTCGTTGATGTGGAACCAGCAACTTTGGGTACCTCTATCTTCCTGATGGGTTGATCTCCTAGCACGAAATTTTGAGGTAAGTTAGTCCTTAATATTAGGAATAAAAATCTAAAAAGAACCTACCTGAAATAATGATTCCTTACCTTAGTTCCACGTGAGCCAAATGTAAGGGTCACGCAAGTGAAATCTAGGGTCTATTTATAGGGTTTTGCTAGGATTTCACGGATTAGATCAATTCTAGAGCCCCTAGTTAGTACTATCCCAACTTTTGAGAGTCCTTAAGATGCTTACTAGTCCTCCCACCTCGGTCTCTAGGAGATAAAACGTCAAAAATCCAATCTTTTTGCGCTTTCTTCAACTCACGGAACTGAGAGGAATTAGCGGTCTAGGACTGGACCCCCAACTGTCTTCTAGCGGTCTCACGATAGACCGCCTCTAGTATTGGGCGCCGAATTTGAATTTAATTCAAATTCTATTTTCGGTTTACTCACCTAATTATCCATACAATGAGTATTTATCCTTATATTCCATGAATAAACTAATTAACCTTCTAGAATTGGGCCAAACTTCATGGGCTTGGTCCTTAAGTCCTTTGGGCTTTATTTAAATAGGCTAGGTTAATTGATTATCACACTTGGGCCTTAATAATGGTTTATTTAACCCAGAAATTCATTTATTAATCCATTTTGGTCTTTAAAAATTCTTAGAAAATTCCTAAATACTTCATAAATATTCTATAAAATTTCTTGGGCATTACAACATGAGTCCCATTGAGCACGCCGAGCTAAAGCGGCAGGCCGATGAGCTTATGCAGAGAGGATCTGTTCGAGACAACATGAGTCTGTGTGATGTGCCCGCATTACTCGCCCTAAAGAAGGATGGCACTTGGAGGATGTGTATTGATAGTCGTGCCATCTACAAAATCACCGTGAAGTATAGGTTCCCTATTCCCCGCCTGGATGATATGCTTGACATGATGGCAGGTGCCACTATCTTTTCGAAGATCGATCTTATGAGTGGCTATTATCAGGTAAGGATTAGGCCAGGTGATGAGTGGAAGACATCATTTAATACCAAGGATGGTCTATATGAGTGGTTGGTTATGCCCTTTGGGCTGACCAACGCCCCCAGCACCTTCATGCGACTCATGACTCAGGCCCTTCGACCTTTCATTGGAGTCTTTGTTGTAGTGTATTTTGATGATATTCTCATCTATAGTTGCACTACGGGGGACCACTTGGACCATCTTTGGCAGGTCTGTCTACTCTTGAGGTGAGTGCAATTGTTTGCAAACCCACAGAAGTGTGCTTTTATGACTCCTCAGCTTACCTTCTTGGGTTTCATTATGTCTAGCACGGGGGTCTCCGTAGATCCGGAGAAGGTCCGGGCCATTGTTGAGTGGCCGGAACCCCGCATGATACATGATGTTCGCAGCTTCCATGGTCTCGCGGCGTTCTATCGTCTCTTCATCCGCGGATTTAGTTCCGTCACTGCCCCGATCACGGACTGTATCAGGAAGGGCACATTTGTATGGATGAAGGCCGCTGCGGCTGCCTTCAAGGACATCAAGGAACGCATGACCCAGACACCGGTCCTTCAATTACCAGATTTCTCGAAGGTGTTTGAGGTCTCATGTGATGCATCGTGTGTAGGAATTGGAGGAGTGTTGAGTCAGGAGACCCACTCGATTGCATATTTCAATGAGAAGCTGAATGACACGAAACTACGATACTCTACCTATGATAATGAATTCTATATAGTTGTTCAGGCTCTTAGGCATTGGAGGCAGTACTTATTACATCAGGAGTTTATCTTATACTTTGACCATGAAGCTTTAAAGGTCCTCCATGCCCAAAAGAAGCTTAATGCGCGTCATAGCAGATGGGTTGAGTATCTCCAGCAGTTCATATTTGTGCTCAAGCACAACGCTGGAGTGGAGAACAAGGTGGCTGATGCCCTGAGTCAGTGTGCGTGTCTGCTAACTACCATGAGTGCCGAGGTTATAGGGCTAGAGAAGATGAGAGAGGCGTATGTTGATTGTCCTGACTTTGGTCAGGTCTTTGCCGCTCTCCATGCTGGACCCTCGAGGGATCATAGTGACTATGTGCTTCAGGAGGGTTACCTCTTTCGAGGAGGCAGGCTTTGTGTTCCCCGAATTGTGGTTTGTGACTTCTTAGTCTGGGAACTTCATGCTGGAGGTCTAGCCTGACACTTCGGTCGGAACAAGACTATTGAGGCTGTCGAGCATAGGTTCTATTGGCCGAGCTTGAAGAGAGATGTTGCTCACATTGCAGCTCAGTGTCGTACACGTGCTACGGCCAAAATGAAGAAGCAAAGCTCATGCCTCTACATGCCTCTTCCCGTACCTGATGCCCTGTGACACGATGTTAGCATGGATTTTGTTTTAGGATTGCCACGCAACTCTAGGAAGCATGATTCAAAATATGTGGTAGTAGATCGATTTTTGAAGATGGCCCTTTTCATTCCCTGCTCTAAGACTTCGGATGCTTCGAGGGTAGCCCGTCTATTCCTTTCTCATGTGGTGTGTAAGTTTGGGTTGCCTCGTAACATAGTGTCTGACCGTGATGTTAGGTTCACCAGTTACTTTTGGAAGACACTGTGGCATATGTTAGGTACTCACCTCAAGTTCTCCACTGCATATCATCCCCAGAGAGATGGTCAGACCGAGGTGGTCAATAGGAGTCTGAGTGATCTTTTGAGGTGTCTTGTTAGGGACCGTGTAGGGGATTGGGATCTCATGTTACCACTGGCAGAGTTTGCATATAATGATTCGGTCAATTGGTCTATATGTATGAGTCCTTTCAAGATTGTCACAGGTCGTAGGCCTAGGAAACTAGTGGATCTTGTTCCCATGCCCATTCATGCACAAGTGTCAGAGTCTGCTGAGTCATTTGCTAGGCATGTTAGGAGTCTGCATGACGACATCCGTTGTCACATTGAAACCAGCAATGCACGGTACAAAGAGTTAGCCGATGCCCACTGACACCACCATGAGTTCCAAGAGGGTTATTATGTCATGATCAGGGTTAGACCTGAACGGTTTCTCTCTGGAACAGTAAAGAAATTGCAAGCTCACGGAGCCGGTCCATTTGGAGTGTTGAAACGCGTCGGATCCAATGCTTATGTTGTGGACTTGCCCGAGGAATATGGGATAAGCTCTACTTTCAATGTGTCAGATCTAGTTGCTTATAGAAACCCAGCTGTGATCCCCAGTGAGGCTTTTGAGCCATCTCCCCCTCTTGAGAGTGACCTCACACCTGAGTGTCCACCACCAGCCTCATTTCTAGGGCAGCGTGAGTATATATATCATATACTGGATGAGCAGGTGACTATTACCAAGAGTGGATCCTACCCGTGCTACCTAGTGCGATGGAGAGGGCGACCCGCCACCGAGGATACATGGATCACCAGGGCAGAGTTGCAGAGGATAGATCCGGACCTACTAGAGCACTACTAGAGTGATCCTGACTCTTACTCGACAGGGTCGAGTTTCTTTACCTGGGAAGAATTGGTGCGGACACCAGAGCAAGCGAGAAGCATTAATTGGCGAATCGATGGTACCATACGCGCAAAACCAATCGAGCTACATTGGCGTCCCTTTGGCTTGGAGACAGTCTGGAGTCTCCGTCATGAGTCTGGATATTTTCTAGTATTTAGTGGGGTGTATTTAGTATTTATTGCATTGTATTAGTGTGTTTGTTTGGGTTTGTAGTTGGGCTCTTTTGTAAGGCTATTAATAAGCCATTGGGTCAAGTTCATTTAAAGTCCATTAAGGGGTTACACTTATTAGAGTCCATTAAGGGGTTATATTCATATTGGACTTTAAGGCCACTTAAAGCCCAATTGGACTTCTCCCTCTCTCATGGGCTTCCTAGCTTGGAAGGCCCCATAGGCTACAAGGGTTCATGGGCCAATTAGTTGGTCTTTGGCCCAAAGTTGCCATCTTTGACCCATGAGGAGGGCGCCCCCTCTTTTGGCCTTATTAGGCTAAATTTTTTATTTAGCTTTGACCACATGGGGAAAAATGGGTTTTGGCATCCCCATTGTACCCCTTACCAATCCTAGATCTAAGGGTAATCTTAGTCATTTACCTAGGGTTCCCATTTCATATTTCAGGCTTGTATTTTCCATTTTCCACACAATTAATACAAGAATTATTGCAATTTTGCTCCATGAGCCAAGGGCCGCCCCCTCTCTCTCTCCTCTCCCTCCCCTTGCAACTGTGAAGTCTGCCAATCTGAGGTGTGATGCCTCCCCTATCAGTGTGTGAAGCTACTCACCGTTGCAGCCGCAACCAACAAGCCGCCGTCGCACCGCCTCCGCCATCACGGGAGTTCTACCCACCGCGGGACAGCAAGCCAAAGGCAGAATTTTAGCTCCCAACTCCGAGATCTGACGGGGCTGAAACTTTGAGTGTGAGTTCCCAAGGTTGATCCTATGTCCCAAAAAAAATTTCAGATTATTTCCACTTCGTTTTCCCATTTTTCCATTTAGATCCCCACAACCCACACAACCTGCCCCTGTTCAGTCTTGGTTCCAACAACCTAACACTTCACCCATGAGACCCCCTTTCCGATTTCAGAATGATCTGAAATTTGAACTGGGAGTTCTGTCCACCTAAGCCATCGTCTATAAATATTTTTGTGATTTTAAGAATTTTCTTTCCCATCAAAAAAACACTGCATTTTCCCAAATCTGTGCTGCCCCTGCAGTCCAGATCCGACCCATCTCTGTTAGAAGATCCATTTTCCATATCAAACCTCCACTAAAATTTACAAAAAAATTATCCCCGTCTTCCTTACTTCTTCCTCTAGCTTCCATAAAAATCTCATCACATAGATCC
This sequence comes from Amorphophallus konjac, assembly GCA_022559845.1. Lineage (NCBI taxonomy): Eukaryota > Viridiplantae > Streptophyta > Magnoliopsida > Alismatales > Araceae > Amorphophallus > Amorphophallus konjac. The sequence continues at coordinate 307,555,735 of CM040123.1, read as the reverse complement.
AAAGTTTCAGTCACGGTCAACGCCCTTTCTCAGGCAGATCTCAGTCTGCCCGGCCAGATCTGAGACAGGAACCTTTCCTGTTGAAAAATCCCCCATGAAAAATACGGCTCCAGCAAAATTCATGTAACACCTGGAGGTTGAAGCTCTTCGAGTCAGCTTCGCATCGGCCCCAAATTCGCGACGTTCCGAGATCGGAGCTGGTAGCATCAATTTTCGTCGTCGGGTCGCGCAAGCCTAAAATAGCAGCACAGACCCGTGGACAGCAAGCCTCAAGGCTCTCAAGTCCAGCCGCCTCGCCTTCCACAAGGTGAACCAGTGTCACCGCATCATAAGGATTGTCCCTCCAGGGGTTCCCTTCACAGCGGGACCAACCCCGCCACAGTCGGCTGTCCGAGCAGGTCGTGGACCCAACAATCATCAACTCGCGTCGTCCGGACGGCACCAAGTTGCAGCGTGTCGGCATCGACGGAGCGGATCCAAGTGCTGCCCATCAACCCAATTTTGATCCTCCTGGGTCCCACATGTTACCTATTACCTCCCTGCGTGGAGTGGGTTTAATTCCATAATTATTGATAATTGTTAACCGGGAGCACAATTTTGGCCGGGGTTGTCTTCCCCACACCCGGAGCGTGGAGGTAACGGTCTATCCTTCTTGACATTTGCTTAATTAGTATATGACTATATGTCGCTGCTTGAGTGCGTGAGGATTCTAGCTTGCTAATTCCATTTTAATCATCGCTGTGAGAAAGAGAGTGAACCCATCCCGTGACTCGACCCGAGCACGGAAGTGAGTTGACCACCCTTGACTCTACCGGTTTCTCAACCGCACGGATCCGCGTTTCCCTCGCTTAGGACGACGAGTGAGCTTGCATTTCTATTTAAGACATATATCCCAAAGGAGCTCTTAGTGTCAAGATGAGGTAGCTCTATTGTTCGCATGTCGCTGGTCACGTCGTCACTTAGAGTCCAAGGTTCGCATCATTTTGCGTCGAGTCCCTCATCCATCCCGCATCATGGCGTTTACCAGAACACCTTGCGAGCGGCAACTACGACTTCACAACAACAGCCACCATGGGCTAATCCCAGCATCCCAGAACCATTTGTCCTTCAAAGGACACCTCCAGACAACAAAAGAAGACCCCCGAGGGCCATCCCTCGGGGCCACGGCTCACCCGGGGAGAGTTCGCCCCAGCCACGGCCGTGCCCTTGGGAGGGCAAACTCCCTTGGGGAGCGTGCCCTCCTACCATCCCAGTGGCCCCATTGCCATCCCTAGTCCTGGCTGCTCTCAGTTCATATTCCCCGTTCGTGAGGTTCGTGCAAGGTTCGTTAGCATACACTACGTGAAAAGGAGTTGCAAAGAACGAAGCCCGGAGTCATGCGGAAGCACGCAAGTCAACCTCCACAGTCTCCAGCCAACCAGTTCATGCCGCGTATCCTTTTGTCCTCTTCTTCTTAGCCAAATTAGGACAAAAAAATAGGAAAAATCTAATTTTTACAGAGGCGGGACCGCCCCCCTCTCTCTCCCTCTCCAGTTCACCTAAACCCCCCTGGGGGAGGGTTTAGGCTGACTGGGAATGGGGTTGGGGTTTTTTTTTTTGGTTTTAGTGGGGATTTAGGCGGACCAACCCAGGGTGAGGCTGGTCCGCCTAAACCCTCCCTCCCCCACTCCGTAAACAAAAAAAATGTTTTTCTAGGACCAAACCCAACCCTCAACCTGGTCCGCCTAAACCCTTCCCCTTAAACTTCCTATAAATTCCACCCCTTAGAAGCTCAAGAGGCATGCATGCATACAGTAATAGGAGAACCCACGACCTAACTGTTGCACCCTCGGAGTTCCTCCGCAGGCATCCAGCAAGGGTCGAGGACGCGAAGAGCTAAGTGCGCGCATGGTTGGCTTGTTGATCGGCTTGTACACGCCGAGGGTATGTCACACGTACTCCCCTCACGCGGCGTATAGGCATCGTACATCTATCTACTCCCGTCGCACGTAAGGCGTTATGACAACGGCGAATACACCCGCATTCCAGGTCCGCCCGTGTGTGACAACCCACGGTGGCTATGCACAGGCCATGATGTCGCACCTACTTCTGACACGGAGCCGCGTGCCTACCGCTCGCTCCGAGTTGGCCGCCGATCGCTCTGACTGATGACTCGAGTTAGTCGGACCACTGGCCCAGGAGTATTATTCTCGGGGCCGGCCTCAACTTCCCAGCATGACGACATTCGCCTTCCGAGGCCTGGACCCGACCACTCATTTTCAAGCCGCGTCCAACCACCGTCAAGCGCCAGCCCACGACCACCCCTGCCGCCTAGGCCGCCGAGCTTGTCTCAATCTCCTCATGGAGAGCCTCTGTAAAACACGCGGATATCCGCTTTATTATGCATTGACTCGGGGACCGACCCACGCGTCGGAACTGTCCTACGGCTTGCGCCCATTGTACTTCGGCCCCCTCAGCCCATTTGTAAAGGCCATGTGGCTCTCATACAGCACCAAACCAGTTGAATACAAGCGCCCACATGTGGGCCCTAGCTTTCTACCTACACCACTCAGCACGTGTGTAAAATATCCCTAATCCCAACAAACACCTCCTAGTCGAAAGTGCACCCACAGCTGCGGAATGCTCTCGGCCCTCTACCCATGGCTTCAGACATATACAAACTTTTCTTCAGCATAGAACAAAGGTGTTCGGATTCAATCTGATGTAAATAAACATCGATCACTTGCGGTCGGTGAGGAAAGACATCCAGTACATGATTCCCACAATCACCTGCGCACTAGCACCCGTGGAACCCCTTTTATTCAGGTGTCGCCCGACCTCTCGAGCCCACGTGCCGTGTCCTGGAGACGCTTCCCTGGTCAACCCTTGGTTCCATAGGTGATTGTCGAGGAATCGATTGGCACGCCCGCACCCTGTCTAGTTAACCTACACCCCGATATTTCTGTGCCATTCGACTCCTTTCGACTTTTCGTAAGAGGAGAGTGCCCGATACCGCCGTGAGGGGCATACAATCGTAAAGGAGGATACCCGAGATACATCAAACTCCCGTATTTTTCTTCCCTGTTGTATTCCTTCCTTCATCCCGGTCATCGGCATAAAAACCCCCACAACAAAGAGGATGGCACGCCCGGTGGGACGTCTCCCGCCTTCCTTCTTTTTGCTTAAGAAAAGCCTGTGCCAGCCCTGAAGTCCTGGTGCCCTTTTCCTGTCCTTGCAGGAGAGGTGGAGGAGGGTACTCGTGTGCATTTTCCAGCAGCTCTCAGTTCGCGTTCCGACTGTCGGACCGTGCCCGGTCACTGTCAGCGACCGTCGCCTCCCCAGTCACCAATGTTCCAGTACTTCAGCGGCCATGGCGGCCGTTACTTATGGCCCCATTGTCATCGCCACCCATGCACGGGTGGGTTATTTGGCGACACCGATTACTTTTGGCAGCTTCGCCCCTGTCATTGGATCGCCCTACTTCTTGGGCGTGATCCCTGTGGCTGCTCCGCAGTTGATCCCAGTTACTCTGCTGGCTCCTGTGGCCAATACGCCATGCACATTGCCAGCATCGGTGGCCCACCCAAGCACCAGGTTCAGGACCACCACCACAGGCCCCCCTAGGGGTCCCCGACCGTCTCCAACCCAGATAGGCGTCAGCTCTCGGGCCCAGCTCTGACCAACCTCCAGCACGGGATCCGCACCCCGGACTTCGGTCACTACTCCAGCACTCCTCTGAGGACTTCCGCCCCGAGCCCCGGCAAAGCTGGTACCCGACGCGGGATCCCAGCCCCGGGTTCGTAGCTCCTCAGTATCTTACTCGGGCTCCCGATTCTGAGTCCCAGCCGTACCTGCTGGTGCAGACACCAGAGCACTCGATCGGCACGAGTCGGCGAGCCCCGATACCATACGCGGAGCACCACCCGAGCGACAGTGGCTTCCATCTGACTCAGAGACGGCCTGGAGACTCCCCCTTAAGTCTCCCCATTTATCATATTTAGTTAGACTTTATTTGTGTGTAATTTGTGTTTATTTCATTGTATTCGGTTTGCTATTTTGATTGTAAGAGGGGCTTATGTGCAATTTGGACCCTGTGGGCCCCACGGCCCCCCCAGGCCCGATCCCATTGAGCCACCTCAGCCTAGGGTCCCATGTGGGGTCAGTCAACCTTCCACATGGAGGCATCTAGAAGGTTGAATGGTAAAAGGCACATGGCAGACAAGTGGACTTCAAAGTCCAAGGTAGGCTACCTACCATGTCAAGCTTGCCCCCTCATGGTCAATGGTGCACCCCACCTTGTATTTTTTTATTTTAATTTTTGTGGATGGTCACATGCTATCCCAGCCCTCCATCTTACATCCCTAGATCCAACGGTGGAGGATGGATTAGATGGGTGACCTATATATGCTTGTATTTTCCCATTTTGATGAATTAATGCCATTTTGAATCAAAGAAATTGTTGGAGCTCCAGCTTGGTGCGACCCTCTCTCCCCCCTTGCAGCTGTGAAGGTTGCCTCTGGAGGTGTGACTCCTCCCCTATCAGTTCCGGTCATCCTCGCCGCCGCCACGAGCCGCCACCGCACCGCCATCATCTTCATCGGAGTTCTGCCCGCGCAGTACCACAGCAACTCCCACGAAATTCCCAACTCAGCCAAGAGCTCTGATCGACCTGGAGATTTTACTGGAGGTTCCATAGGTGTCAAGGATGTCCCAAAAAAATTGGTTTGTCATTCAGATCTCGTTTCATAATTTTTGATTTTCGTTCCCTCTTTCATTCCAGTTCTTCCAGCAGTCTGTCCAGATGCATCTCCGCCCTAAGTTTTAGGTCTTAGGTCCATGTTTTGATTTTCTTTAGTACCACAAATTTTAATGAAGTTTCCTTCCATCCACCCCTTTATCCAACATTTTTCTAAATTTCTAGTTCATCCATTTCATATTTTCCACAAATCGTTCTCAGATCCACCTGAAGTTCTGTCCACCCGTTCCTAGATCCGATCACCAGACACTCCAAAAATCCTATCAAATCACCACCACCTTCAAATCCAATTCTAAAAATTTTCCCAGCTTCTTGGTTTGATTATCTACAACTTTAAAGAAGAGCTTGAAGTCTGAATCCCACTGTAAGTAGGCGGTCAACGGCCGTTTACAGGGAACTGATGTGCTGAACTGAGAGTTCTAGAACTGTGTAGTAGAGAATTGAAAATTAGTTAAGTTCCAGGTCCGCGCAGGTTCAGAGGAATCCACTTGCCCTACGTTGGAGGATTTTGAGTCCTCTTTCCAACGGTGCTGGTTTCATCGCATTCCGGCGACGGGGCTGATCGCAGCAGTTGATTTTTCCGGAGCGCGCGCCTGAAAACAGCAAGTAAAAATCAGTGGGCAGCATTCCACAAGCTTGGAGATCGGAGTTGTTCGGCCACCGATCGGCGTTCCCGGCCGACCGCCTTCCGTGGAGGCGTGCCACCAGGGGTCCCCATCACAGTGGGACCCACTCCTGCAGATCCGGAGGCCAGCGCCACCCGTGGGCCCCACGGGCCCGCAGAACCCGCCGTTCGGAAAGCCGAAAACGCGGAGTTCGGCACCGCCGGGCGACATCAAGATGCTGCCCGTCAACCCAATTCGCGTGATTCCCGGGCCCCGCATGTGACCTTTTACCTCCCTGCGTGGAGTGGGTCAAATTATTGTACTGCTGTAAAATTGTGTTAACCGGGGGTCCGTGATTGGCCGGGGTTGTCTTCGCCACGCCGGGTGCATGGAGGTAATGGTCCGAACCTCTTGGCGTTCATTTGCTTAGCTAGTATACGGTCTTTTGCCGCTGCCGAGAGTGTAGGTACTAGCCCGTGTGTCCATGTCACCGCTGTGAGCGTGAGAGTGACCCGTCCCGCGACTCGATCCGAGTCCGGAAGTGAGTCTGACTACGTTGAACTCTGCCGGTTCCTTAACCGCGCACGATCCACGCTTTCCCTCGCATGGGACGACGAGTGAGCTTGTACTTCTATTAGCGACGTATAGCCCATAGGAGCTCTCCGTGTCGGGCCTAATGTCTCTCCCATCATGTGTAGCTGGTCATGTCCACATCTAGAGTCCGAGGTCCATACCACGTAGAGTCGTCTCCCGTGTCCGTCCCGCATCAGTTTGGTATCAGAGCGAGTCGAGTCTAGGGTAGTCGTTGCATATGTCTTGCATAGTATAAGTCGAGTCTAGGATCATGATTTCAAAACAACAAAAAAAAAGAGTGTTTCAAATTGCATTTCACCCAATAGCCCGGTATATTAAAAGGCGTTGCCCGAACATTAGGTTATGCCTATCGGGAAGGTAGCGTACTTGCGCGAGTGATCTTCGGGTCGCTTATCTCCGCCACGTACCGGATATTGGGTAGGTCTAAGTGCATCATTTTGTGAGTGTTTGCATCAGTTTGTGTCTCCTAGTTCATGTGTAGTCCAATAAGAGTCAGTCGGTCTTGTCCAAGAGTCGGCATGTTCAACATGTAGTTCCCCCCAATTTCCCATGGATTCCCAATCACCCAGGCCATATGGCCGTTGGTCTACTCATGGGCTTGGCAACCATCCTCTCCCCTTTCGTAGGCCCGAAGCCTCTGATTTTTATGGCTCTGATGATCCGGGCGACTACCTCAATTGGGAGGCCGCCATGGACAAATATCTTGAATGTTACACCATGTCCGATGCCATGCAAGTTAGTTTTGCCCGAGAGAGGCTTGTCAACAAAGCCGCCTGGAAATGGGATAGCATTGAGCGCATGAGAGAGGTTAGGAGGCAAAGGCCCATTGAGTCGTGGCATGAGATGAAGGACGAACTTAGGAAGGTCTACCTACCCTGCCCGGTCACCTCCAACCAACCCCACCCAATCACCTCCACCCAAGTGGGCCATAATCGGAGGCAACGCGCCGCGCATGTAGAAGAGCCTAGGTCCACGACTAAGCCGACTTCATATGGGGGAGTCCATCACATCGCTCCTACTCCAAACCCCACCATTGTCGAACTCTTCCAAATCATTTTGGATAAGGTGGATAGGAAGTGTGATTATATTGAGTCCCTGCTTCCCCCTTGTCTACCTCCTAGCCGAGATAGAACCAAGCATGACCCTAAGGAGGTAGCAACCGGTAGTCCCAATCCAGTGTCATCTAGAGTGCCATCCCGAGGTCCTCTCCCCATCTTGGTGGATCCTCTTCCCCCACCCACGAGAGCCCCATTGCCTACACCCCCTGTCCTTCAGGAGGAGGGTAGGGACCCACTTATCAAGGAGCGTAGAGGATCACGACAACAGTGTTATCGCTGCCAGGGGTTTGGCCACTTTGCCAGACAGTGTCCCACTCGGACATCTCTAGCCCTAGGGGATAAAGGGGTTGGAGAAACCTCACCTTCCGATCTTATTTTGGAGCCCTCTCATTTGGAGCCGCCAAAGCCCGAGCCACCCGTGTTTCTAACGGGTACACTTTTCATAGCCGAACCACTTCTTAGATGGCTCAAGAATGGCTTGGCCCCATCTCTCCTCCCATCCATGGACCCTACCCTACCATTAGTGCCAGTCAACTCATTCCATACCACCTTCCGGTCTAGTCACCATGTGGATACATTAGATGATCTTCTTAAAGGATTAGACCGGCAGTTGACATTTACGCACTTGTTAGCCCCACGCTTCGACCGACCTACAGGTCGTAGCTTCACACATCCATCCCTAGGGTCCATCACCTCCGTGTACACTGTGGGTCATGTTACCACGGAGGTTCTTCTACTCCTCCCTTTGCCGGTCGAGTCCAACTTCATTCCCCTTTGCCCAATGGAGGAATCTTACTTTCTACCTATGACTGTCGTCCCATCTCTCGCAATGAATGAAGGTGATCATTTACACCTCCAAGATTTCCAAATGTGGGACAGTGATTTGTGGAAGCCTAGTCCGAGGGGTCATACCTTCTTTGATCCCTTCGACCCATTCTCTTATGGACTCCGTGACCCACCATATTTACACCACCTTTTCGAGAGAGTCCACCATCATACCCCCACCGTCTCATCTCCCTTCACGGATGAAGGTGACCATCAACACCTTCTAGAATTCTACACATGGGACCTTGAAATGAGGGAATCCATATCGAGGGGTCACACATTCTTTGATCCCTTCAATCCCTTTTTTCATGGGTCCTTTGGCCCACAACCTCCATTCCACCTCTTTAAGGAAGTCCACTATCACACCCCTCCTACTCGGGCCTGGCAACCCTTACATGGCAATAGGTCCGAACCGTCATTTGGGGGTAATGAGGACTTTGGTTTCCCCGGGCCACCTCAACCACCCAAACCTCCCGGACTTCCCACATCCAAACCCCATGTCCATGGTTGGTGCATCGTAGGATGTCTAGGAGTCCACCATGACATTAACCTCCGGTTATGTCAAATGCAGTCATGGCACACATTCGGATGTCCTGGACCACCTTGCATATGATTGGGTTTTACTAACTGTAGGGTTGTTTACGGTCGTGTGTGCATCCGTGTGTTTCTTTTCTTTTGGTAAGCATGTTAGGTCGTGTGTGCATCCTGTGTTTCTTTTCTTTTGCTAAACATGTTAGGAGTCTGCATGACGATGTCCGTCGTCACAGTTGAGGCCAGCAATGCACGATACAAGGAGTTAGCCGATGTCCATCGACACCACCGAGAGTTCCAAGAGGGTGAATATGTCATGATCAGGGTAAGACCTGAACGGTTTCCCTCTGGAACTGTTAAGAAGTTGCAAGCTCGCGGAGCCGGTCCCTTTAGAGTGTTGAAACGCGTTGGATCCAATGCGTATGTTGTGGACCTGCCCGAGGAATATGGTATAAGCTCTACCTTCAATGTATCAGATCTTGTTGCATATAGGGACCCAGCGGTGATCCCTAGTGAGCCTTTTGAGCCATCTCGTCCCATTGAGAGTGATCCCACACCTGAGTGTCCACCTCCAGCCCCTTTGATACGGCAGCGTAAGCATATAGATCATATACTGGATGAGCAGGTGACAGTTACCAGGAGTGGATCCTACCCGCGCTACCTAGTGCGATGGAGAGGACGGCCCGCTACCGAGGACACATGGGTCACGCATGGAGAGTTGCAGCGGATTGATCTGGACCTTCTTGAGCGATGCCGGAGTGATGCAGACCCTTACTCGACAGGGTCGAGTTTCTCCCACCCGGGGAGAATTGGTGCAGACACCAGAGCACTCGATCGGCACGAGTCGGCGAGCCCCGATACCATACGCGGAGCACCACCCGAGCGACAGTGGCTTCCATCTGACTCAGAGACGGCCTGGAGACTCCCCCTTAAGTCTCCCCATTTATCATATTTAGTTAGACTTTATTTGTGTGTAATTTGTGTTTATTTCATTGTATTCGGTTTGCTATTTTGATTGTAAGAGGGGCTTATGTGCAATTTGGACCCTGTGGGCCCCACGGCCCCCCCAGGCCCGATCCCATTGAGCCACCTCAGCCTAGGGTCCCATGTGGGGTCAGTCAACCTTCCACATGGAGGCATCTAGAAGGTTGAATGGTAAAAGGCACATGGCAGACAAGTGGACTTCAAAGTCCAAGGTAGGCTACCTACCATGTCAAGCTTGCCCCCTCATGGTCAATGGTGCACCCCACCTTGTATTTTTTTATTTTAATTTTTGTGGATGGTCACATGCTATCCCAGCCCTCCATCTTACATCCCTAGATCCAACGGTGGAGGATGGATTAGATGGGTGACCTATATATGCTTGTATTTTCCCATTTTGATGAATTAATGTCATTTTGAATCAAAGAAATTGTTGGAGCTCCAGCTTGGTGCGACCCTCTCTCCCCCCTTGCAGCTGTGAAGGTTGCCTCTGGAGGTGTGACTCCTCCCCTATCAGTTCCGGTCATCCTCGCCGCCGCCACGAGCCGCCACCGCACCGCCATCATCTTCATCGGAGTTCTGCCCGCGCAGTATCACAGCAACTCCCACGAAATTCCCAACTCATCCAAGAGCTCTGATCGACCTGGAGATTTTACTGGAGGTTCCATAGGTGTCAAGGATGTCCCAAAAAAATTGGTTTGTCATTCAGATCTCGTTTTATAATTTTTTATTTTCGTTCCCTCTTTCATTCCAGTTCTGCCAACAGTCTGTCCAGATGCATCTCCGCCATAAGTTTTAGGTCTTCGGTCCATGTTTTGATTTTATTTAGTACCACAAATTTTAATGAAGTTTCCTTCCATCCACCCCTTAATCCAACATTTTTCTAAATTTCTAGTTCGTCCATTTCTTATTTTCCACAAATCGTTCTCAGATCCACCTGAAGTTCTGTCCACCCATTCCTAGATCCGATCACCAGACACTCCAAAAATCCTATCAAATCACCACCACCTTCAAATCCAATTATAAAAATTTTCCCAGCTTCGTGGTTTGATTATCTACAACTTTAAAGAAGAGTTTGAAGTCTGAATCCCACTGTAAGTAGGCGGTCAATGGCCGTTTACAGGGAACTGATGTGCTGAACTGAGAGTTCTGGAACTGTGTAGCAGAGAATTGAAAATTAGTTAAGTTCCAGGTCCGCGCAGGTTCAGAGGAATCCACTTGACCTAGGTTGGAGGATTTTGAGTCCTCTTTCCAACGGTGCTGGTTTCGTCGCATTCTGGCGACGGGGCTAATCGCAGCAGTTGATTTCGCCGGAGCGCGCGCCTGAAAACGGCAAGCAAAAATCAGTGGCAGCATTCCACAAGCTTGGAGATCGGAGTTGTTCGGCCACCGATCGGCGTTCCCGGCCGACTGCCTTCCGTGGAGGCGTGCCACCAGGGGTCCCCATCACAGTGGGACCCACTCCTGCAGATCCGGAGGCCAGCGCCACCCGTGGGCCCCACGGGCCCGCAGAACCCGCAGTTCGGAAAGCACGAAAACGCGAAGTTCGGCACCGCCGGGCGACATCAAGATGCTGCCCGTCAACCCAATTCGCGTGATTCCCGGGCCCCGCATGTGACCTTTTACCTCCCTACGTGGAGTGGGTCAAATTATTGTACTGCTGTAAAATTGTGTTAACCGGGGGTCCGTGATTGGCCGTGGTTGTCTTCGCCACGCCGGGTGCGTGGAGGTAATGGTCCGAACCTCTTGGCGTTCATTTGCTTAGCTAGTATACGGTCTTTTGCCGCTGCCGAGAGTGTAGGTACTAGCCCGTGTGTCCATGTCACCGCTGTGAGCGTGAGAGTGACCCGTCCCGCGACTCGATCCGAGTCCGAAAGTGAGTCTGACTACGTTGAACTCTGCCGGTTCCATAACCGCGCACGATCCACGCTTTCCCTCGCATGGGACGATGAGTGAGCTTGTACTTCTATTAGTGACGTATAGCCCATAGGAGCTCTCCGTGTCGGGCCTAATGTCTCTCCCATCATGTGTAGCTGGTCATGTCCACATCTAGAGTCCGAGGTCCATACCACGTAGAGTCGTCTCCCGTGTCCGTCCCGCATCACCTGCCCTCCCCGCGGATCTTCCACCCAGGGGACGAGGTTCCTCAACATCTTCCTCGGGCCTCCAACCCCGAGTCCCAGTCAAGTCGGCATCTGATACAGGCTCTCTACCCCAGATTCCCAGCCCCTCAGCACTTCGCTCGGGTTTTCGACCCCAAGTCCCAATCGAGCCTGTTCCCGATACGGATCTCCGATCCTAGGTTCAAGGCTCTCCAGCATGTTACTCGGGCCCTCCGACCCGAGCCCAGACCAAGCCAACACTCAACATGGGTTCGTAAACCTGAGTTCAAGGCTCCCTAGCATTCAGCCCGGGCATACAACCCCAGGCGTTGTCAAGGCTAGCACCCAACGCGGGTTCTCTACACTGGGTCCCTGGCCTCCCAACCCTACCACGGGGTCTTTCCCTCTACAATCCAGCTGATGTGGCACAACCCAAAGACCACTAAATATGATGAGATGACCCTAGGACTTAGACCCGCAAGCATACAAGCGCTCAATGATTCTCACAATGACGATTTTTGCCCACACGGCTCACACGTTCACCCGGTGGATCCGGGAGATGATGGTGAGGGTCCGAGGCGGGACCCAATTGTCCTAATGGACTTACAATGCTATGGCTGACCCCCAATGGGCCTAGGAGACCCAACTTTGTGGGTGGCTGGCCCGCAAGACGGGGTGTTGGGTGGCACTCACTCACGGGCCGCGGTGGGCACGATATTGCCTAAAGTGAAGTCCGAGCACTCTCTTACCGTCCGACGGGCATTCAAGGCAATACTACATTTGCAGAAATGAAGCTACAAGGCTGTGATCAGAAGCTCACCTGATCGGTGTGAAGACACCGATCCCGTTCGGAGACGAGGGCGCGCCGGGAGGCGAGGGTATACACCCGATCGCCGCGGCGATGGAGCTTGACCTGAAAATGCGAAGAGGTACAGCACTACACCCCGTGCAAGGGGGGGATCTTGGGGTGGGGGTTAATGTATTACAACCAAAAATTACCTCCACGCAGGGAGGGGCCTTCAGCCGGCCAAGCGGGGAGGGGAATGAGCGAGATAGAGTCGACTTTCCGAGCTTCGCCGATTCTGCCTAGCTTCTGTATTTCGGGACAGAGGATCGATGTCGATGCTGCCAATAATTCCACCAAGCTCAGAATCTGACAAGACTTGCGCCAAAAGCTTCCTAACTAGAGAGGGGAAAGGCTTGAATTTTTGGGAGACGTTCCGATCTGGGGGCTGGCTGCTCCGGCAACTGGAAGGTGGTTGCAGTTCTGGTCTCTGGCCGAACACGATCTAAAACAGCAGGTTGCAGAAGTTGCCACGACCGCTCCTGAGCTCCAAATCTGGCGCCGCTGGACTCGTTGGAACCGTGGACGAGTCTACTTTGCAGAAAAAGAAACGGGGAAGTCTTATGATGTCGGAGATGAGCTGGGTGTCCAGAGGAGTGGACGGTGGTCGGTGCAGACTGTGAGGAGGCAGATCGGTGTGGTTGTGGTAGAAAATTGAGATCTCTGGTTGTCGGATGCCGAACAGGGTTCTGCCTTCTGTTCCTGGACGCTGACAGGGGGAGGAAGATCATTGTAGAAGACCTTGAAGGCTGGTTCCTTCAAGGTTCGTCGTGGGAGAGCCTGCTCTGTCATTCTGGTTCCTGGCCTGAGAAGCCCTGCACAGTCGAGGGAGAATGGTTGCCGCGGACAGCTCGGAGCTTGGATGCCAACAAAACCGCCTCGCCTGGAAAGCTCTCTGGAAGACCTTTCCAGATATGTAGGCCTTGACACCAGGAAGATCAGGGATCGGCCAATGATGTTGTGACTTTCAGGACCCAACTCTGCTGCCAACGAACTGTTGATGTAGCCGCAATCTTATGGTGTCAAATGGTGTTGGGGTGGGGTAACTTAGCAAGGGGAGGGTGGCTGTGGGCTGTGGGATATGGAGGAAGGTTGCTGGAGGGCTGAGGGGAGCAGGGGTGATGGCGAACCTGGCTGGAGCTGCTGGAGGTGGAGGTGGAGAGGTGGGTGTGCACAAGAGAGAGGGGGAATGTGAATGGAGGGTGGGGGCGAACTTGGCTTGAGGGGGAGGGGTATGGGGCGGCCAAGGCAATGGAGGGAAGGTTCAAATTCTAAATTGGCCTTGGGAGGGGTGGGATTTGTGTGGGGAAGTGGGGGGATTGTGTTGGGAGGTGGAAGAGTTGCTTTGGGACAAGGAGGGGGAGTAAATGAGGGGCTATGGGGAAGTGGAGGGCCTTAATGGAGGTGGGTGAGGTAGTGGAGGTGGTTGGGGGTTGGAGTAAGTGAGGGGGAAGGAGGAGAGAGAGAGAGGGTCGAACTCCCCTTGGGGAGAGAGAGAATGAGAGAGAGAGTGAGAGAGAGAGAGAGTAAAAGAGAGAGATCTTGAGAGGTGGAATGAAGTAGTTTTCAATATTTCATCAAAAGTGAGTACATGGAGGGAGATGGGGGCTATTTATAGGCAACCCATCTTTACAAGACAAAAATAACCCTGCCATTTAAGGCAAAAGACCAAACATGTCCAAGACTCAGTCCAATAGGCCCAAACTAAGGTATTAGGGCCCAATTAGACCAAATAGAGGAAATGGACTAGTACAACATGACATAATAAAAGGAAATACATGCGACATGACCCAATAAAAGGAAAATTACATATGATAAGACTCAATAAAAGGAAGATACATAAGATGAGAATGAGTCGACCAAATCAAGGGTGTGCAGGCGACCCGAGCCATAGCGAGTGTCGTGGGATGTCCTCATCAAATCCCCCGGGGTGGGGAGAACTCGACCCTGTCGAGTGCGGGTCTGCCTGGCTGTCATAGTGCTCCAGAATGTCGGGATCCAACCGCAGCATGTCCTCCCGACTCACCCAAGTATCCTCCGTCGGGGGACGGTTCTTCCACCTAACCAAGTAGCGCTGATACACCTTGTGCCTCGTAATGATGCTCTGCTCATCTAGTATTGCCTCTATCTGCTCTCGTCGGTCTCTCAGGCTAGAAGGTGGAGTCCCTCCGGAAGTGTCCCTCTCAAGGTGGGGTAAAAGCTCAAGCTCCTCACTGGGTTCCACCGCGGGGCCTTTGTAGGGTACCATATCCGCCACATTGAAAGTAGGGTGCACCCCATAGCTCTCTGGCAGGTCAAGCTCATAAGCATTGCTGCCAAGTCATCGTAGAACTCGAAAGGGTCCCGACCCTCGTGCCCTCAACTTGGAGGCAGGCCCGGGAAGGAGCCGCTCCGTCCTCACCATCACTAGGTCTCCCACTTGGAATTCACAGTGGCGCTGGTGATCATCTTCCCATCTTTTGTAAGCCTCATTGCTTTTCCCTATATGCTTGCGGATGTCATCATGCAACTCTTTGATATGCTGTGCAAAGGACTCAGCTGAGACTGACACCCTAGCATGTGGGGGAAGGGGAATGAGATCCGAGGGCTTTCTAGGCCTAAAACCATGCACTGTCATGAATGATGATCCTATAGGGATGAAGGGAGGGCCTGGATAGCCAAATTCAGCCCTATCAAGTGTTAGATTGGTTTTGACAGACTTAGGAGGACCAGGGCATCCATGAATTGACCTATCATGCTTAGAAACCATGTGGACCTTGATGCACTTAGGTGGACCGGGGCAGCCACAAGTGGCCCTATCATGCATGAGACGGATGAAGAGTGGGGGAAGACCAACTTGTCCAAATGTAAGCCTATCATGCACTGGACCTAGTGTGTGAATGACACAAATGATGTGACTAGCCTGACCACATGATGCAAAAGGTTTTGATACATGGACTCCTATCAAGATGGTCCCATCTGTGAGATTTGGGGGTTTCCACTCATGGGGATCGAAGCGGTTCCAAGGGGTGGACATCTTGGGATGGGTCACTCCCTTATTTCCAAGGTTGATGCCACCCTTGGCATTGACTCTCATAGTGTGGGCGGAATTTCGGAATGGGTGGGTTAGGCCTGACATGGTGGGTGAGGGTAGGAGGGAGTGGGTGGTGGGTGAGGAGTACTTGGAAGCCCATAGAGAGTGGCCAAACAGATCAAGATGGGTTAAGGGGTGGGTGATGTGGAGGTGGGTTTCAATCCAAGTGGTCGCCCTAGGGTCCCTAGCACACATAGGGAAGTGGAAATCATGAACCCAGTGGGACTTATCGTAATGCTCCTTGCAAAGGGGCGAGGGGTAGGGAGAGATGTAGGAGGGCCAGGAGGTGGGTTGGTAATGAGGGGCTAGTGGGAAGGGAACATGTGGATCTAGGAGGACTTGGGTTGAGGGGAATGAGGCTTCTTCCCATCCTGGACCTTGAGCATTCCAAAGCATACACTCCCTAGTGTGGGCTGGGCACTCGTCTCCTAATGGGGTAAGCACCAAAGTGGATTCCTTAGGTTGATTGCCCTCTCCTTGTGGTAGGGGAGTGGTGTAAAATTCATCGGGAATTGAAATCCCTTTCCTTGTGGAAGGAGGGGATTTCCATTGAGTGGGGTCAAAAGGATCATAGAAATTGAAACTCTTATGGAGGGATTCCTCTATGTCCTTGGATAGGTTGGCCCAAGTAGGACGTTCCCCGATGCATGTTGAACCTTCATCGACAAGGGGCAACAACAAGAGTGTGGACTCACTAGGAAGTGTGACCTTGAGGAGAGGAGAGCATTTTTTTGTGGGGCTCATTGGGTCAAGTTCCCTAGGGGTTGGCAGGAAGATTAGAAGCTCACTAGTGCATTGGCCTATAGTGCAAATAGATGTAATGGAGCCAATGGATGAGTAGGCAAAGGCAAGGTACTTGGGCTTAATGGGTTCCATGGCCAACATGCTAGTCAACCCCATTTGATAACTCAAACTCCTAAGTAGGTCTTCAAGGGTTTCCACAAAGCAAAAGGATTGATATGTTGTGTGACGAGAATGACATGGCACTAGTTGAACTTGCTCTATGGGGAGGTTGCATGGGGTTGAAGGGTACAAGATGGGACCTTTCTTGAGCCAGGTAGCTAGGGGCTCCTCTATGGTTAGCTCACCAGTGGGTGGGATGAGTTGCTCATGTTGGGGTTCGGGTTGGTTTTGTGCAATGGAGATTTGAGGCTCATTTTCCACTTTAACTGATCGCTTTTGAATGGTTTGCTTAAACTTGGAGAGGGCTTGGTTATAAGAATTTGGGAAGTGGAACCTTTTCTTGTCTCCCGGGGATTGCAAGTGACACCCTTTTCCTTCGGGGTCTATGATTGCTTGTTGTTCTTCCATCCATTCTTTTCCCAAAATAATATGTGACCCAAGGGGCCGAATTTTGCACCATGCTCCACTACCCCACGTAATGGATTTGGAGGGAATGCGGCTTACACAAGGTACGTAGAACTCTACGAAAACCCATTCCCCATGGATGACAATTTTCCCTTCTTGTGATAAGGAGTTCACAAGAGTTTGGGAGACATAATTTCCCGATTGGTACTCATCAAGGAACACAGTGGTGATTTTGTCGTGGGGTAGGACTACTTTGAAGCTAAAGGACATGGTGAACCCGTCACCGTGGGAATTGGGATTCATGGTGTTATTGGAAGAAGATGAATTGTCTTGATAATGAGTTCCACTACGAGTGGTCATGCAAAGTTGGGTGGGCTATGCAAGGGTGTGCGAGTGCACCTAAGAAAAACTTAGTGTGACCCAAGACTAGACTTGTAAGGACAAGCCTATGACCGCTCTGATACCACTTGATGTGGCACAGCCCAAAGACCACTAAATATGATGAGATGACCCTAGGACTTAGACCCGCAAGCATACAAGCGCTCAATGATTCTCACAATGACGATTTTTGCCCACACGGCTCACACGTTCACCCGGTGGATCCGGGAGATGATGGTGAGGGTCCGAGGCGGGACCCAATTGTCCTAATGGACTTACAATGCTATGGCTGACCCCCAATGGGCCTAGGAGACCCAACTTTGTGGGTGGCTGGCCCGCAAGACGGGGTGTTGGGTGGCACTCACTCACGGGCCGCGGTGGGCACGATATTGCCTAAAGTGAAGTCCGAGCACTCTCTTACCGTCCGACGGGCATTCAAGGCAATACTACATTTGCAGAAATGAAGCTACAAGGGTGTGATCAGAAGCTCACCTGATCGGTGTGAAGACACCGATCCCGTTCGGAGACGAGGGCGCGCCGGGAGGCGAGGGTATACACCCGATCGCCGCGGCGATGGAGCTTGACCTGAAAATGCGAAGAGGTACAGCACTACACCCCGTGCAAGGGGGGGATCTTAGGGTGGGGGTTAATGTATTACAACCAAAAATTACCTCCACGCAGGGAGGGGCCTTCAGCCGGCCAAGCGGGGAGGGGAATGAGCGAGATAGAGTCGACTTTCCGAGCTTCGCCGATTCTGCCTAGCTTCTGTATTTCAGGATAGAGGATCGATGTCGATGCTGCCAATAATTCCACCAAGCTCAGAATCTGACGAGACTTGCGTCAAAAGCTTCCTAACTGGAGAGGGGAAAGGCTTGAATTTTTGGGCGACGTTCCGATCTGGGGGCTGGCTGCTCCGGCGACTGGAATGTGGTTGCAGTTCTGGTCTCTGGCCGAACACGATCTGATACAGCAGGTTGCAGAAGTTTCCACGACCGCTCCTGAGCTCCAAATCTGGCACCGCCGGACTCGTTGGAACCGTGGACGAGTTTACTTTGCAGAAAAACAAACGGGAAGTCTTATGATGTCGGAGATGAGCTTGGTGTCCAGAGGAGTGGACGGTGGTCGGTGCAGACTGTGAGGAGGCAGATCGGCGTGGTTGTGGTAGAAAATTTAGATCTCTGGTTTTCAGATGCCGAATGGGGTTCCGCCTTCTGTTCCTGGACGCTGACAGGGGGAGGAAGATCTTTGTAGAAGACCTTGAAGGCTGGTTCCTTCAAGGTTCGTCGTGGGAGAGCCTGCTCTATCGTTCTGGTTCCTGGCCTGAGAAGCCCTGCACAGTCGAGGGAGAATGGTTGCCGCGGACAGCTCGGAGCTCGGATGCTGACGAAACTGCCTCGCCTGGAAAGCTCTCTAGAAGACCTTTCCAGATATGTAGGCCTTGACACCAGGAAGATCAGGGATCGGCCAATGATGTTGCGACTTTCAGGACCCAACTCTGCTGCCAACGAACTGTTGATGTAGCCGCAATCTTATGGTGTCAAATGGTGTTGGGGTGGGGTAACTTAGCAAGGGGAGGGTGGCTGTGGGCTGTGGGATATGGAGGAAGGTTGCTGGAGGGCTGAGGGGAGCAGGGGTGATGGCGAACCTGGCTGGAGCTGCTGGAGGTGGAGGTAGAGAGGTGGGTGTGCACAAGAGAGAGGGGGAGTGTGAATGGAGGGTGGGGGCGAACTTGGCTTGAGGGGGAGGGGTATGGGGCGGCCAAGGCAATGGAGGGAAGGTTCAAATTCGAAATTGGCCTTGGGAGGGGTGGGATTTGTGTGGGGAAGTGGGGGGATTATGTTGGGAGGTGGAAGAGTTGCTTTGGGACAAGGAGGAGGAGTAAATGAGAGGCTATGGGGAAGTGGAGGGCCTTAATGGAGGTGGGTGAGGTAGTGGAGGTGGTTGGGGGTTGGAGTAAGTGAGGGGGAAGGAGGAGCGAGAGAGAGGGTCGAACTCCCCTTGGGGAGAGAGAGAATGAGAGAGAGAGTGAGAGAGAGAGAGAGAGTAAAAGAGAGAGATCTTGAGAGGTGGAATGAAGTAGTTTTCAATATTTCATCAAAAGTGAGTACATGGAGGGAGATGGGGGCGATTTATAGGCAACCCATCTTTACAAGACAAAAATAACCCTGCCATTTAAGGCAAAAGACCAAACATGTCCTAGACTCAGTCCAATAGGCCCAAACTAAGGTATTAGGGCCCAATTAGACCAAATAGAGGAAATGGACTAGTACAACATGACATAATAAAAGGAAATACATGCGACATGACCCAATCAAAGGAAAATTACATATGATAAGACTCAATAAAAGGAAGATACATAAGATGAGAATGAGTCGACCAAATCAAGGGTGTGCAGGTGACCCGAGCCATAGCGAGTGTCGTGGGATGTCCTCATTACCAGCAATGCCAACCTCCAGTACAGGTCTTCCCCTTTGGGATACGGCAACCTCAGCGCCCACTATGGGCCTTCAACCTCACGCTTCGGCTATGCCGACACCCGACACAGGCTTACGACCTCAGGTTGTCAACACTCCAGTATCTTCCATAATAGTGGTTCCTGGTGCAAGAGCACCACCTCGAGCATCGACGACACCCCTGTCAGTGCGGGCGAGAGCTTACTCTTGAGTCACTCAGCCATTGACTCCCAGTACGGGCTCCGCATCTCGAAGGTCGATCCCAGCACTTTTACTCGACAGTCCCACACTGTCAGCAACGATAGATCAGGTCTTCTCGATCTATCACCTTGGGGCAGGGTCTTCCTTGGCTCCCCAGAAGAAACGTCGCCACAGCTGTAAAGGCAGGTGGCTCACCACGGCAACCAGCAACTCAGGCAAGACTATTCTTATCGGTGACATGCAGATTCGCCTCAATGGGGGCGAACCAATCATATCTCAGGAACGGACCGTTCCTATGGTTCCTACCACCAACCGTTTTGACCTCTTGCGGCGAACGTGAGCGGACAAGGTGAAGCTCAATGGAGCGGGTGCCCCAGTGGTAGCTCGGCGACAGCCCGGCGGCATCCACCCCAGCCTGATTCACGAGCTTTCATGTCCACCCGTCGGAGAGACAGTGACAAGGGAGACCAGAAACTTGACTTGAGAAAAATCTGGGTCACCTCGGAAGAAGCTCAAGCCGTTCAAAGGGCGCGTATTAAAAACCTCCTCCGAGCGCTCAGACGCGGCATCAGGCAAGACGCGTCTGATCCCATAACAGCGCTGTCTGACGATTCCCAGCCATGCAATGTCCCCCGCTTGGGCAAGCGGAGGCAAAGAAGGGCCCGCCAGCAACCCATCACGAGTTCTCCTCTGGCCGACATCGGGAGGGAGGCTCCTCGGCAACGCACCTCGATCTTTGACAGACTGGGGGCACCCGTCCACCCTGAGGAAAACCCTTGGAGGAAGCGGATGGCCCGGTTCATCAACGATGCGGTTCGGGTGTTCGCGTGCTATACCACGGGACACCAACCCGACACCCAGTCCGATGACCTAAACCAGCCCCTGTCCCATTTCAGGAGGCTGCGTCATCAGGCTCAGCAGCCTGTCCTAACAGGTCACATTGGCACTTCTGTCGGGCCGCAGGCATCGGAACGTGCAGAAGAAGTCCCAGCTGAGGACCGTGACCAACCTATCAACACGGAGCCGGTCAACAATGACCCTCCCGCAAACGAGGTTCAAGAAGTGACCCTCGAGACTCTCGTAAATAAGAACCAGCATTTGAAGGCCCTCCTACAAGATCTCCTTCAGGGTGAGAGCGCCCTCGACTTCATCAAGAAAGGGCGAGACCTCAGCATGAGGTGTGTCAACCCGCTAGTCCAGGAAGATTTTATTACCATATGCCATCGAGGCATGGTAGCTGAGGTCAGCGAAAAGCTCCTTGGCACCAATATCAAAGGCTTAGACCAGCTCAACTCGACAGTCTCCGAAATTGAGATGTTCTTCACTGATAACCCGAGCTATACTTCAGCGAAGGGTAAACAAACGCAAGAATGCTAGTCCAGTAAGGAGGTGAACATCATCGAGTTCACCCCCGGCGCCAAAGCCAGTAAGAAGGCCGAGCCAAGCGGCTCTGACGAGAAGCCAGCAGATAAGCCGGCCGCACCTTCCTTTTCGAAGTGTATGAAGACACCCTTCTCCTTTAATAAGGAACATACGATGATGTCTTCGACCTCTGCTTGGCCAAGAAGAATGTCGAGCTGCCAGAAATCCGCAAGCCGGACGAGGCTCTGAAGACCGATGATCTCGCCTATTGCCCATATCAACGCATGCTGGGTCACCTAATTGAATATTGCTATGTCTTCAAGACTCAGGCACAGAAGCTGATCCAAGATGGCTTCGTTAAAATGAAGAGTGGTCTCGTTGATCCTCCGCAACCACATACGTGGTCCAGGCCCGCTAAAGCAGCGCGTGTGGTTCACTACTCGGCAAGCGTGATCCATATGATGGCAGCATTCTCCCTCTCCGACATTGAAGCAGGGGAGCCCAGCATCAGTCAGGGTGAGCATTCGTTCTGGTATCCGGGGTGGAGACCCTGGCATGATCATGTACCCCTCTCCTTACCCAAGGAGAGAACCCGACGACTCTTCGATGTCATCGTCGAGAGGGGGCAAATTATGCCCCGTGATCCGCTGGCAGACTACACTCACTGAGACTTTAGTCATCCCCAGTACTGCCCTTTCCACGCCTGAATCTGCCATACGATCGAGTCTTGTGAAGAAGTTCAATACCTCATCCAGGAATAGATCTAGTGGGAGTAGATCGATGCGGAGGGAAATTCCATGGCGCTCGTAAGACTTCGGAAAGCTGTCGAAGAAACCCTGAGCATCGCCAGGGATGCGCCCGAGCGGCCAGATCCCCCTCAAGAAAATGGGCACGGGCTACGTTACTGGCATACTCCAGAATGGCTCGAGTTTCGAACCGGTAACCGGGAAGCTCTCGAGCAACTACGAAGGTGCAGGGAGTAGAACGTCAGTCAAGAGACGGAGCAGGGCCACTTCTTGGTCAACGTCATCCATCCTTCTGTTCCTCCGGCCCCTCCGGGCTCACAGACACCACCAGCCAACTAGTCGGCCCCTACCACTTCAACTGTGCAATGGCGGCCCTAGCGGGAGCTTGAATCTCTCCCCTTCTCCGAGGAAGACACCACAAGGCTTCTCTGGGTCCTTCTTGGCCGAGAGAACATTCTGGTGGGCGAGACGACGATGGGCTCCTCAGGTCCCTCTTGCTCTCCCACTACCCTAGCTCCGTCTCCGGCATCCGGGGATAGGAAGGGGAAGCAAAAGTAGGGTGAGGTCTCAGCCCAGCCGTGTCATGCTCCCTCAGCCGGTGAGCCATTGGGTCCTCCCCACTCATCCTATAACCCAATCTAGATCGCAAGGAGGACATCTTCGGAGTCTTCAGCGACTTCGACTCGTACGACGGGCCCATCGCTACAAGGCCCAGTCAATGCACAGAGTCGAGGTAACTACCCAGAGCGGCAACATCCTACAGTACCTTCGGCTATCGCCGGACCTTGCTCTTGGCATGGTCACAAAGGCAAGACTAAGGAGCAGGACAACAAGCATGTCTTCCAGTCTGCTCTTCTGCAAAAAACACTAGCACCGCGGCTAAGGCATCAAACCGCGCATACGTCTTCAGACGCTGACTCCAGTGTACCAGCTCAATAGAAGACACCTCCCACGCCACCGCGGTTAAGGCATCAAACCGTGCATACGTCTTCGGACGCCAGCACTAGTCTACCAGTCCCTGGTAGACTCTTACCGCCACCGCGACTAAGGCATCAAACCGCGCATACATCTTCGGATGCTGGCTCCAGTGTACCAGCTCAACAGAAGACACCTCCCACGCCACCACGGTTAAGGCATCAAACTGCGCATACGTCTTTAGGTGCCAGCACCAGTCTGCCGGTCCCTGGTAGACTTTTACTGCCACCGTAGCTAAGGCATCAAACCGCACATACGTCTTTGGATGCTGGCTCCAGTGTACCAGCTCAACAGAAGACACCTCCCACGCCACCGCGGCTAAGGCATCAAACCGCGCATACGTCTTCAGAGGCCAGCACTAGCCTGCAGGTTCCTAGTAGACTCTTATCGCCACCGTGGGTAAGGCACCAAATCGCGCGCACGTCTTCGGACGCCAGTCCCAGTATCCCAGCATATCGGGAGTTGCCACTCGAGGTGATCGAGCAGGCGATTAACGCCACCTTTCAGATACAACAAGCGGAAGGAGCCTGGATTGAAATCCGGGCAAAGAAAGGTCATCGACCTCACCTTGCTAAAGCACCAGCTCGAAGATATCCTCATGGGAATTTATCAACTCTGGCCCCAGTACCTCTCCCTCCTACTCCATTGGAGACGGCTATCGCCAAGAAATAGGAGAAAAATAGGAGGAAGAACCTCAGAAGGCGGCTCAAGAAACAAGTGGAGCAAGCAACCATCTTATAGGCTTCAACTAAGCCAACTCCCCTCCAGAGGCTCCAGCGGCTCATTGATGACTTCGAGGAATACGTTCCTCCTCATCCTACCGGTGCTCTCCCACTCGACAGCTATATCCCATGGGAGGAAATGCAGAAACAAGCCCGCCTCAGAGACTGGGTCCAAGAGATGATCCAAAAGCTCAAGAACGGCGAAAGACTCCTGATCCCAGACGAGCTCTCCTTGTGCTATAAAGACAAGGAGATCACGACGGAGCAGCTGGAAGAAATGCTTCGGAGCTGCACCTGCAACATAGTGGCCATTCTGCCTCCTGATAACATCAACGCTTCTCAGCGAGGCGAGCTAGTAGCCTCCCGAACCAGACAAAGAACCACTGCCCCGCTCGGGCTACAGCCAGCTCCAGAACACTCAGGCCACGGCCAAGGTCGTGGTCGGGGACGTGGCAGAGGTCACGGGATAATTCCCGAGCTCCCCCTTTACCCATCCACCTTTGACCCAGAGCGAATCATCCTCTTTTGAGGAAGGGAACATGCCCCCATTCTAGAGGTAGAAATTCATAAGGGACCCATCATCTTCGATCCTTCCGACATTGAAGAGATTCTTGCCAGCATCCCAGTCCCTACAATAGTTCCGGCTTCTACTGCGGAACAAGTAGGACCATCCAGCAAGGACAAGCCTGCTCCCAAGTTACCCCCAGAAGAACCATCATTGGCACCCATATTCTAGGAGTCCACGGGCGATCAGAGCCAGTCCGATACCTGTGGTAAAGGCAAGGCAGTGCAGCTCCCCGACGGGGAGCAACACGGCAGCTTGCAGAAAGCTCATCCCAACATACTACCCTCCTTGGAGGATGCTTAAGCCCGAGCCGACCGGAAGGTCCTCCACCAGATGAAGCGCTTCCCTGCCAGCATTATAATTTGGGAAGCCATCGCTTGGAGTAGAGAGCTAAGAGAAACTCTTATCAAGATACTCGAAGAACCAGAAGCTTATGAAACACATGTCACGGAAATGAAGGCGGCTGCCTATGAAGCCTTCACAGCCACCGTCTCCTTTACGGAGAAGGACATGCTGCTATCCCCTCTGTGCCATAACCGTCCTCTCTACATGAAGGGGAAGGTCAACGGGCATGATGTGAACTGGATCATGGTGGACGCTGGTGCCGCTCAAAACATTCAAGACTTTATATCTGACCCCATACCTCCAGAAGGTTCAAGCGATCAAGATATCCTATTTTAACCAAGACACTGAGGATGTCCTCGAACGGGTGGATGTCGATCTGGTGCTCGATGATTTCACCTCTAAGGTGACATTCTACATCATCGATGCCAAGACATCATATAAGGTGCTACTGGGCAGACCCTGGCTCCATGAAAATTGTGTCGTCTTGTCAACTCTCCACTAATGCATCAAGTATGCCAAGGGCAGGGAGCAACACACGGACTTCGCAGACCTATCACCATTTACTCCAGCGGAATGCAATCTTGCCGACGTCGTGCTCTACTTCAGTGGGATTAGTCCATACCCCATGATCAAGAGCAAAAGCAATGGCTGGCTCTCAAAGGAAGATGATGATGATCTCTTCTCCATTGACGAGGAGAAGGCCAAGCTTCATCGGCTACGCCTCAGCTCCAAGTCAGCCCCAGATCTCCCCGAAAGGCGCAAGATCGACTTTGAGGCCAACCTCATTATTCGAGCTATTGGCAAGAGTATATGCTTGCAACCAGACTGCATCCAGTTTCCATGTGCATCCGAAGAGCACAACATGGAGTCGCTGGCGACATTCATTGTCACCTTCAAGCGACAACTCAAAAACAACAAGAAGGCTAATAGGGACAAACACATTGTCTTCTATAAGGGAGACATGGTTCCTCAAGCCCCGCCAGATGACAACTTTGGCCAGTCCAAACGAGCCGATGATACCCCCGAAGCAGTCCAAGTACTGGACGACCTGTCGCCGCACATTCGAGAAATGTGTTTGAAGCAACACATCCCCCAATGGCAAGGTTCCGCACAACATGAATATTTTCACTACTTGTGGACCCCTTCCTAGGTCCGGGGGCAACCCCCATCCTTTCATAAGGATACTAGGGGGCTTGGCTACGACCAAGACCCGAACTTCCGCGTTTACTATGCGGTTAACGTCGTAGGCTTGGCACAGCCGGTCGATGACTGGGCTAAAGTCGAGGCCAAATTCGATAGCTCTGGGGACGAGGAGGAGGACATCCTAATCTCTATCCCATCAAAGCTGGCATTCCAGTCCAAGCAGTCGAGGAACCTTCCTCGCCTCCCTGTGAAGACCTCGGGGCCGAAGAAGCTCCTCCTGCCACCCAGCTTGTCGAAGGACTCAGTTCGACAAACTCTCCTGATAAGGGAGGGGTCCAGGACACTAACTGTGAAGGAGTGTCAGCTTTAGCAGGCAACTCCGAGGAAACCTCAGCAACCCCAGTTAATAACAGTTGGCAAGAAGCTTGCGGCCCAGATCAATCCTTGATGGATTCCAACAACAACAACTCTCTAGCCCCATCGGCGTCAACCGGTGGTTTCGAAAATCAAGAGATATGTGAAGCCGACACTGATGATGAGGATTTCATCGACTTCCAACCCGCCCCTCCCGAGCTAGAGGACAGCGGCCAAGCGACCGTTGATGAATTCATTGAAATCAACTTGGGCGAAGATGAAGCCCCCCAGTCCATGTTCGTCAGCGCTCTCCTCACCGAGACAGAAAGGCGGGATTACCAGTAACTCCTGCTCGAATACAAAGACTGCTTCGCCTGGACATACAAGGAGATGCCAGGGCTAGACCCCTTCGTAGCAGAGCACGAGCTAGCTATTTCTCCCTCAGTCATTCCAGTCAAACAGCCACAGCGGCGCATGCACCATGAGCTGGAACTCCAGGTCTCGGCTGAAGTCAATAAAATGGTGGAGGTCGACTTCATCGAGCCATGTATCTATCCAATCTGGCTCGCCAATATAGTCCCAGTCAAGAAGAAAAGTGGTCAAGTCCGCATTTGCATCGACTTACGGGACCTCAACAAAGCTTGTTCGAAGGATGACTTCCTAGTTCCAATCACAAAAATAATGGTCAACATGACCACCGGACATGAAGCCTTGTCTTTCATGGACGGGTCGTCCGGTTATAACCAGATCCGGATGTCCCTCGAAGATAAGAACCACATAGCTATTAGATCCCCCAAAGGGATTTTCAACTACAAGCACATGCCCTTCGGTTTGAAGAATGCCAGTGCTACCTACCAAAGGGACATGACCAAAATATTCAACGAGATGCTACACAATATCGTCGAATGTTACGTCGACGACCTCGTCTTCAAGACTAAAAGACGGGAAGACCATTTACGCGATTTACGCCAAGTCTTCGAGCGCCTCCGACAATACGGGCTCAAAATGAACCCCATGAAATGTGCCTTTGGCGTATCCATCCGCAATTTCCTCGGCTTCGTCGTCTGATACCGAGGAATTGAGGTGGACCCCAGCAAGATCAAGGCGATCCTGGAGCTTCCACCGCCCAGCAACCGCACTGAACTCAGGTCCTTCCAAGTAAGACTGATGATGCGGGATAGACATGCGACCTGGGACTCTTGCTCGTGATCGTCCTTATGCGAGGGAAGATGTGGACCGTGCGCGGTTGAGAAACCGACAGTGAGTCTCGGGTATCGGCCTTTCTGCGTGAACTCGGATTGACTCACGGGACTGGTCGCACTCACTCTCTCGCAGTGGTGATAAAAATGATATAATAGGCTAATAACCTATCACATGCAGTGGCATTCAAAAGGTATATGAGATAAGCAAAATGCGATAAAGAGTGGGAGCGAGTTTACCTCCATGCTCTGGGCGTGGGGAAGACGATCCCAGCCAAGACAGTAACTCCTAGTTAAACAATTATTACAAGAATTACAGAAATGGTTTCTACTGCCCACTCCACTCAGGGAGGTAACGGGCTACAAATGGGGCCCGGGAGGACCGAACTTGGGTTGACGGGTAGCGTTTTGATGTAGTTTTAGTGGCACGCATATTCACGAACGTGGGGCCCACGTGCTCATCGACGGGTCCGAGTGGGCCTAGAGTGGTACCGCTATGACGTTAGCTCCTGGAGAGGCGCTCCCTGGGACAGTGGCATGCCGATTCACCTTGTGGAAGGCGAGTCAGCTCCAGTCTTCACTGGTTGACCTTGCTGCCCACGGATATGAAGCTGCTGTTTTACAGCGCGCGACCCGGTGAGATCTACTGCTGCGATCACTCCCAACGTCAGATCGATGCACAAGAGGTACCGTTGGAAAGCTATTTCAAAATACCTCGATCTATGGCCAGAGAAAGAATTTTGAATTTCCTGGATCTGGCCTTGATCGATTTTATAAGCTGCTATTGGACAGAACCCGAAATCTCAGGACAGAACTAAGTTTTTCTGAGAGTTGGCGTTGACCGTGCCTCAAACCTTCGATATGGAACTTGGACTCTTCACAAAAGTTGTATAGGTGGAAACAAGGAAGATGGGGATAATATAATGACTGGGGGTCGGATTTGAACTGCACAAGACAGAACAGAATTAGGAGAAGACAATAATTTTTTAAAATACAAAGAGGACTCCAAAAATTCCAAGAAAATTCGTGGATCATGGGGGTGATGGACAGAACTCCCAATAAAATTGGTGACCCAAGAATATAAATATAAGATGGTCTAAACGTGGAAACTCAGGGTTGATGTGACAGGATCTAAACAGAAGACAGAACTTGAAGACAAAAGAACACGAAAATGGAAAAATACTTAACGATGGGTAAATGACTGGATTTTTTGTGTGGAGGTTGGGGTGGATGTGGATGAATCACCCTCCAAGTTTGGACTCGATCTGAGCTCCTGATGGAGAGCTAAAATTCAAGCTTTAAAGATATGTCCTGATGTAGACAGAACTCCGGCGATGAAGATGGCGACGTGATGGCGGTGCAATGGCGGCGGCGGCAGAAATAGAATCCAGAGGGGCTAAGGAGAAGATAGAAGGGCTTCACACCCTGTAGAAGAGCTCTCGCAGCTCTAGAGGGGAGGGAGAGGAGAGGAGGAGGGCACACCCTTCTTTGGCTCCAACCAAATTCACAATTTTTTCTTCATTAATTCTTACAAAACACTATACATGGGCTTATATAGAAGGGGAGGAAGGGGGAGGGGGTTGGGATTTCATGGGAGAGAGGGGAGGGGTAGCATTTTCTTCCCCCATGTGGTCAATTGGCCTAAAAAAATAAAATACAAAATGTCATTTTAATGGGGGGCACCCCCTTGACTATGAAGGAGCCATTTTGGACTTTTTAATCAATTTGTCCCCCATGTGTCTAATTGAATGTCAAACCATCTAGAAGCCACCTAGGATGGTTGACCAGCCCCACATGGCTTAGGTGGACCAATGGGGAAGGAGTGAGGGCCCCCTTGCTGGACCTACTGACATTTTACAAATAAACCCAAAGATCCTTAGGGAATGACACATTGGCTTATAAAGCCTTACTATTGTAAACATTTTTTCCAAGGATATAAAAGCAAATAGAAGGACACAAATGTAAAATAAAATGTTAGTGCTCTTGCTCTGATGTCCCCATCAATTCTCCCCAGGTGGGAAGAACTCGACCCCGTCGAGTAAGGGGTGCGGCTGCTTGAGTAGCTCCGGTGGATTCATCACCGAACCTGGAAGCGCGGAGTACGCTCCACTCCAAGTAATCGACACCTGCTCATCCTGTATAGATTCGATATGCACATGCTGCTGGGAAATGAGGCTAGAGGTGGACACTCCTGGGTGGGGTCACTCTCAAATGAAGGAAGCGGCTCAATGGCTCACTAGGAATCACCGCTTCTCCCTTATGTGACTAGATCCGATATGTGAAATAGAACAGATCCCAAAGTCTGACAAGTATCATACTCGAAAGGGACTAGCAATGCGAGCGTACAAAATCGACTCGACTCGATGTATGCACATACACGCGACAAACAAACGAAACAAGGACTCACAAAGACCCTAAACAAATCTAATGTTAGTCCAACCTACGCATAGGCGATGGTGGATCAGGACACCCGAATATGTGCCATGCATGCATCTGAAGAAATCGGAGGTTGACGTCATGGGGAATTCCTAGACCTCCTAAAGTGGACCATACATGCATATTGGACTTAGATGTGGGAGGGCCAGGGGTACGATCAATTGGCATAAAAAAATAAAATACAAAATGTCATTTTAATGGGGGGGCACCCCCTTGACTATGAAGGAGCCATTTTGGACTTTTTAGTCCATTTGTCCCCCATGTGTCTAATTGAATGTCAAACCATCAAGAAGCCACCTAGGATGGTTGACCAGCCCCACATGGCTTAGGTGGACCAATGGGGAAGGTGTGAGGGCCCCCTTGCTGGACCTACTGATATTTTACAAATAAACCCAAAGATCCTTAGGGAATGACACATTGGCTTATAAAGCCTTACAATTGTAAACATACATTGACATATAAAAGCAAATAGAATGACACAAATGTAAAAGAAAATGTTAGTGCTCTTGCTCTGATGTCCCCATCAACTGACCTATATTCGGAGATTCATCTCCAACCTCTCCGGTCGATGCGCGCCTTTCAGCAAGCTGATGAAGAAAGATGCCCCATTCGTGTGGGACTCGGAATGCCGTGCCGCTTTCGAGCAGATCAAGGAGTACCTCCTTACTCCCCCAGTCCTGGGGGCACCAATTAAGGGTAAACCCCTTATACTTTATATCGCCGCCATGGACGCTTCGCTAGGAGCTCTATTGGTGCAAATCAACGAAGAAGGTAAAGAGCAGCCGCTCTACTACCTTAGCCGGAAACTGATCGGTGCTGAGTACCGCTACTCCTCCATGGAGAAAGTATGCTTGGCATTGGTATTCGCCATCAAGAAGCTGCGGCATTACCTTCTATCCCATCGAGTCGAGCTCAAATCCAAGTATGACCCCCTAAAGTACCTCCTCAGACAGCCCGTCCTCTCAAGCCAACTGGGAAAGTGGGCCCTCCTGCTAATGGAATACGATGTCACTTATGTCCCCCCGAAGGCAATCAAGGGACAAGGCATGGCTGAATTCTTGGCAGCTCATCCAGTACCAGACGACTCACTCTTCAACACGGAGCTCCCTGACGAGGAGTCCCTTGCTGTCCAATCACAACGACCGATTGAACAGAGCAGAGATGTCTTGCATTACTGGCATCAGAGTGCTCTCACCGCCAACGTACCCTATTGGGAGCTCTACTTTGATGGCGCTTCCCGAGGGATTACCCGAAGCAACCAGGATCAAGCCATCAAGGCAGGTGCTGGCATTATTTTACTGACTCCTCAGGGCAGAGTTTTGTATAACTCTTGCGCCCTCATGAGGTCCCTGACCAACAATGGGGCCAAATATGAAGCTCTACTCATTGGGCTTCAAATGGCTCTCGACATGGGCATCAAATGCCTCAAAGCCTACGGGGACTCCCAGCTAATAGTCCGGCAAGTCCTCGACATCTATGACGTGCGGAAGCCAGAGTTGGTCTCATACCATGCCACCGTCACCAGACTAGCTCAAAAGTTCTATTTCTTTGAAATATATCACATTCCCAGAAGCAGCAACGCCCAGGCAGATGCCCTAGCAAAATTGGCTACGGCTATCAAGCTCCCACCCAAGGGCGAGGTCGACATCATTGTCAAGCATAAAAAGACTGATGCCGAGCTCACTCGAGGGCAATGCCGGTGATGGGGACATCAAAGTGGGGACTTGGCGACCCAAACCTTTTGGGTGGAGAGGTCGCTTTCATTCCATGGCCAATTAGGCTGGGCCCATCGAATTTTTGGGCTTTTCTCTTTTTATTATGATGAAATTTTCTTTTTTATTAGCATTTAGTTCTTAATGGGTCAGTTAATTGGGCCCAAAAGGCCAAATTAACTAGTGGGTCTAGTTAGGGGTCGTAGCTTGCTTATTGTCAACCCGAGATGGCGGGGTCATTTTCCATTTGTTAGGGATAATTAATGTCATTTGTAACCCTTGGCCTCTCCTATAAATAGGAGACCAAAGGGCCTCATTTGAGATAGAGAATTATTGAATGGAAAAATTGTGTTTTTGAAAGAATCATCTTGAGCCTCTCTCTCTCTCTCTCTCTCTCTCTCTCTCTCTCTCTCTCTCTCTCTCTCTCTCTCTCTTATGCAGCCCTCTCTCTCTATCTTCTCTCTCCTTGGTCGACCAACCCCTCTCCCCTTTCTCTCCAGGTCGTAGCCCACCCTCTCTCCCTCTCTCACCTCTTGCCACATCAGCCAGAGAATCCCCCCCTCCCACAATCCTTCCTAAAATCTCTCCCCAAATCCCTCCCTTCTACTAATATCTTTCCTAATCTAGTTTCCCCCCTCATTCAAATTTCAAAACCTATCCTAATCTATTTTCCTCCCTCCACAATAATTCAAATCCTTTCCTAATCCATTGCCACCTCAGCCTCCATTCTAGGGAGAGAATCCTAGAATCTCTCCACCCTTCCCAACTAGCAGCCACACCCCACCCCCATCCTGCCAAGGCCGCACCCCATCCCCATACCCTAACCCTAGTTCGCACCACCCAGCCCCCCAACGCCACAGCCCCTTCCCGCCACCCCTCCCCTCTGCAACCCACACCCCTCCCCCTTCCAAGTGCATCCACGGCGACCTCGGCAACCCACAGCATCATCCCCGTCGTCGACATTGAGATCTTCTTGTTCTGCTGCTCCCAGATCTGTAGCAGAAACTTTGGCCGAGTTTGCAACGTCCACACCATCGTCTACAGTGCGAATCTGCCCGAGCACTCTTCTGAGGGTTCATTCGTCTCCGAGTCCTCTTCGCACCAGAGTGGTTTCGCACCGTTCCAATGTCGGCACCGGTCGTAGCATTCGTTCTCCCATGACTGCGCAGATCAAGTGCAACACAGTCTACCCAAGGTGTGAGCCCAACTTGCAGTTCGTGCCACGCCCTACCTGTTCATCTTCAGACCAAAAAAGCTTCTTCAAAGTTGTGCCCCTCGATGTCCCGGAACCATCCCAGGTGGTTTCGTTGCATTCCGACCTTCGTGCAAAGAGTTCCTCCACGGCCATCGCACCCCTATCCGGCTTCTCACCCAGGAATCTGAGGCTTGCCACAACGGCGACCACGCCCGGATCGGTGATCCAATGGTCACCATATTTTTAGGGTACATAGGCCTACCTGTCTGATATTCAACTGAGTTGGTCCCACCTCGTTTGGAGTTCTACTGCGAGCGTACCGCCGACTGCACCACGACTGCGCAAAACTATCCTGCGGGATAGAATCGCGTAGGTCATCTTCTCCGGCCGGCCCCACCTTCCAGCAACCTTGGATCAACATCATATTTTCAGGAACACTCCAGCACTCCCCTGGCTTCGTCTGAGCCCCAACGGCACTCCATTCGGACGTCCGTGCTCAGCGTACGGTGTAGGATGACCGGCTTATCCCAGCAGGCCTGTTCGCAGATCGGCACCTCGGTGTTCCCCTCCCCTTGCTCCCCCCTCCTGTGTGAGGGTAGTTTTTGTATTAATCATTCCCATCCCCGTGATCCCCTCCCTGCGTGGAGAGTAGTACCTTAAGGCTATACTCACAGGGTCGCATCGGAAGCCGCCATAGACGTTCTCATGCACGCGCTCGTCCCGCATCAGCTGGTCTCACTGTCTACGAGGTTCATGACCTTGACCAGAACGCTCCTCTAGAAAAAGAAGATTGGCGCGAGCCCATCATCAAGTTCAAGAAAGGGTGGCTCCCTCCTGACCGAGTTCAAAGGGTTCAGCTACTCCGCCGAGCAACGTCCTATGAGTTGATTGGCGACTCCCTGTATCGACTCGTCCACGAGAAGGACAAGTCGATTCACCTGAGATGTGTCTCTCCAGCAGAGGCTTGAGCCATTATGCAGGAAGTTCACTCCGGATTGTGGGGCACGCACCAGGCTAGAGATCGAATGAAGCACAATATCAAGCTCAAAGGCTTCTATTCGCCAACCATATACGCGGATTGCGTCTAGTACACTCGTATGTGCCATCAATGCCAAGCCTTTGGCCCGGTACCCAGAAGACCTCCTAATTCGTTGCGTCCCACAGCCCCCACTAGGCCATTCATCGAGTGGGGCATGGACATCGCGGGGCCTTCCCCGCCATCTTCCAAGGGCCATAAGTACATCTTGGCCGCCACCGACTACTTCTCTCGCTAGGTGGAAGCCCTCCCCTTGCGTGAGGTCACCGACGAAGTGGTCACCAAATTTGTCTGGCATAACATTATCTACAGATTCTATACTCCCAACCGCATAGTGTTAGACAATGGCACAACATTCAAGAATAGGGCCATATACCAGCTAGCGGCCAAGTTTCACATCGACTGGAGAACTTCTTCGGTCTACAACCCTCAGGTCAACGGCTTGGTGGAAGCCTTCAATAAAACCCTCTACAAGCTCCTGGCTAAAATGGTTAGCCACTGGAAATGTGATTGGGGTGAGAAGGTCTTCGAGGCACTCTGGGCCTACTGGACAATCTACAAAACCCCTACGGGGTGTTCGTCGTTCTCCCTAGCCTAGTGGGTAGAAGCCGTTGTCCCCATCAAAGTCTAGTTGGCCTCTTACCGAGTGGCGATACACACCGGCCTTGCCGGCCCCGACGAAAATTAATATTAAAGAAGGCTAGATGAGCTGGCCGATCTAGAAGGCAAGCGGCTCGAAGCCTACAAACACCTACAAGTATACCAGGCCCATATGGCGCGAGCCTATGATAAGCTCGTCAGGCAGCGATCCTTCAAGCAAGGTGACCTTGTCATAATCAAGGAAAAGGAAGTCATGGTGCGGCGCTCCAGTAGAATTCTACAGCAAAATTGGCGAGGTCCATACATCATTCACAGCGTCTACGAGGGTGGGGCTTACACGGTCGTCGACCACAAGGGTCACAAACCCTTCCCACGTCTCAATGACAAACATATGAAGCTATATGAAGCTATATTATGCACCTGAACACAAGTTCACGTGTCAGCCAGGCTAACGCACACGTTCCAGTTACTACCAGTAAAGTCGGCCTTCCCCTACGGAGGATTTAATCGGTCATTCCTCCCAGACTCCGATCCCCAGCCAAGCACCAGGGCTAGCCAAGCCCTCTCAGAACCACCGCCAGGCATTCTCGGGGGTCAAACCCCCCACCCTCGTCCTTGCCACGATAAGAGCAAGGACACCTCTACACTAGCAACAACCCAGCCGTCAGGCCCCCAGGAAAGCAAAAAATAACAACAATAAAAAAAAATGGGGTTAAAAATAGTGATGCCCCTGCATACCCAATCATCCTCACCACAAGGGGGCGACCGGGGGCAAAAAGGCCAATAACCCGGCTGAGGTGGAAACCCGAAAGGGCACCTCGGGCAAAATCGGGTAACCCCTCGACGTGAAAACCCGCAAGGGCACGTCGGAAAAAGCTAAAGGGGGTCGACTTTGGCGAAAACCCGAAAGGGCGGTAGAGCCGACAATGAGAAAATCCCACTCTCCCCACCGATCAGGGTGGCCTTCCACCCACTCCTTCATAGGTCATTCTCCCCAGATACTGGCCTTCGGTTAACCCACAGTACCAGACCATTAACCCTGCAATCTCCAGTCAGCCTTATATCACCCTACTTAGCCCACTCTAGTTTCGACCCTTGCACCATCGTAGCAGATCGATAAGTTCCAGTGCCTATGCAACATCCTAGTCGCCATTCCAGTCAACTCCAGTCTCAACCTATTCCCAGACTCTTATCATTCCACACTACTACATCCTACATCTCCTGCAAATCCAAAACTCCCCGAGTCTAAGCATGATCCCAGTTCTCCCTGTAATCCCTGAGCCACCAGCTATAGTCCCAGTCACATCCTACCACGACAAAGCGGCCTCCAGCACCATAATTTGATAATTTGTAAGAACCCTTATTAAGGGCGAAGCAATACCCAGTTACCCACATCCTCCAGCTCCAGGCTACGTCCTCTGACACCGGCATGCTATGGGCCGCAATTCCTAAAAAAAATAAAAAAAACAAACAATAAGGTTAAAAATAGTGATACCCCAGCGGACCCGGCCATCCTTATTACAAAGAGATGACTGGAGATAAAAATTGCCACCGACCTAGCTAAGGTGAAAACCCGCAAGTGCGCCTTAGGCAAAATCGGGTAACCCCTTGGTGTGAAAACTCGCAAGGGCGCACTGGAAAAAGCAAAAGGGGGCCAGCTCTGGCGAAAACAAGCAAGGGCAGTAGAGCTGGTAAAGAGAAAAAAACTCTCCCTCTCTACACCTCATTGATGAAAGCCGTCGACCGCAACACCGCGTCGACAGCTACCTCTATATCACCTTGCAACAACGATGGCCAATACGCCCTCGAGGGTAGGCCATCCCCAGTTTCCAACCCCAGCTTCCAGCTACAACGCCTTCACAGGCTAGCCACCTAGTTTTCAGCCTCTGGCTACAACGCCTTCACAGGCTAGCCGCCCAGTTTTTAGTCCCAGCCTTCAGCTACAACGCCTTCATAGGCCAGCCACCCAGTTTCCAGTCCTAGCTTCCGGCTACAACGACTTCACAGGCCAGCCGCCCAGCCACCAGTCTCAACCGCAGGCTACAACACCTTCGCAGGCCAGCTGATCGGCTCCAGCTCCAGTCCCCAGCTCCAGTAACAATCCCAGTTTCAACCTCCAGTCCCTATCCCAGTCCCAGTTCTTGGCCAAAATTCCTTCCCCGGGCCACCCGACCAACTCGGCTCCGGTCTCCGAGGCTAATGGGAACTATAATCCCGCCTAACAACATGATACTAGTCGATATTCTATCACTCGGTCTGTGACCGATACATCCTAGAATCACCCCAGTAGCCCTAAACTGCGTAGACCGTCACACCCCATGGGTCCATGTTGGCTTCATGTTACACAGGCTTTTATCCTCCAGCAGGATTAGCCCCAACACCCAGTCATCTTTCCCTACTGCCCAGTACCCAGCATCCAGTTACACTATTCTCCAAACTTAGCCCCTGTACTCCTGCGCCTGAAAGTGAGTACACCCAGTCCCCTTGTCACTTATACCTGTACATAGTGAGAAAAAGAAGCACGACTAACAGTAAGTGGTCGCCAGTCCATACATACAACATCGTTCCACCAGAGAAAAGGAGGAACAACCCAGTAAACAACTAAAAATCCGGCAAGTTGTCATTAACACTTCGTACAAGGGGCCCAAGACATGTTCTTGGAATGACAAAATCCATACAGTCCGGATGACACAAATAAAAAGGGGAAAAGAGATACAATCAGACTCCGGGCTCGCTCCCCTCCAGTGTCGCAAGGTGAGAGTCAGCAGCAGCATGCTCTGCCTCCAGGG
Organism: Amorphophallus konjac; assembly: GCA_022559845.1. Lineage (NCBI taxonomy): Eukaryota > Viridiplantae > Streptophyta > Magnoliopsida > Alismatales > Araceae > Amorphophallus > Amorphophallus konjac. Next base: position 307,518,868 of record CM040123.1, on the reverse strand, counting down.
TCGACGAAAGTTGAGTGCTAGCCTCGACCGTCATCTCGGCCATCTACCACTCAGCTTGAGCACGATCGGCGACCGAGCGCTACTCCTCTAAGGCCTTTCTCAAGGCCTCAACCTGGCTCTCCACCTCCCCCATCTGTGCAACGCGATCCTGAGACACCAACGCGGTTGCCTCGGCATGGCCCCTCTGCTCCGCTACGGCCGACGCAAGCCGGGCCCGCTGCTCCTATGCTTCTCGGGTGGCTGCCAGTCTCCGATTCCTCTGCTCCTGAGCCTCACAGAGTCGTAAGTACTCCTCCCAGATCCCAGCTAACCCGGACATCAAGAGCTCACGTGGGAAGCCGAGCGCGTGGTAGCCTTGGGTGCACTCTCTCAGCCACGGTCTCAGGCCCTCTGGAAAAGGAAGAGGGTTGCCCTGTAGGTAGCCCCGGGTTCGTTGGAGCAAGGTTGCACCCGCGCTGACGTCCAACAACGGCTCTGGCGGAGAGGCAGACATAGGCCACTTGATCCCCAAGCCCAGGGATAAGCACCTTACGCAGCCAGCCCTCCAGTAGAGCCTTCATGACCTCAACAAACACCGAAGGGAGTGAGCAATATATGCAAAACTTCCTAAGATAAATAAGGTGGAAACCTAAGAGAAGATGAGTTTTCATTTCTCACCCAGAGCCAGTCCCGCCGCGTCAGTGGCATCTCCCGCCAGAGTCGGGGAAGGCAACCTCTCCTCCATCTCGGTGGTATCACTTGCCATGGTCAGAGAGGGTAGTGACTTCTCCATGACCCGGTCCTCTCCAATAACCACGGGCAAGACAGGAGGCTCCTTCTGGCCACCCTCATTAGGAGCCGACGCATGCTCCTCTCCGGACTCTGATGCTGCATACAACCCAAGAGCGTCAGCACTCTGCCATAAAGCATAAACAAATGCCAAATGGGGAGGGGGAGAACCCCACATACCTCCAAAAGTAGTCCCCATCTCGGCCTCCTCGATAGAAGAGGCCCCAGAAGAGGAAGAGCTCGAGCTTAAACTCTCCTCCGACTCCATGGCCAGGCTACCATTGCCCGGAGAGCCTGACGAAGCCTTCGACGAACTATCGGAGGTGGCCGAACTAGAGGCCCCTGCAAGTCAACATAGCAAATGAGGTTACCATATGACCTAACCTCGTGCAAAGACAACTCTCTAGTTTAGGGTTTCGAACAAGAAACTCACCAGCCGGGACACTCCCCTCCGAGACCCTCTCAATGTCGACGATCTCCTCGTCGCCCCCAGTCAAAGCCGCTACAGCAGGCCCTTCTTCCGCTGCCTCAGTCATATCACGGGGAAGCTCACCCTCCTCCAAAGGTGAAGAAGTACCTATGACCAATGTCAAAAGAAGCCTAGCATCTGCAGATAACATAAAAAGCTTACCATAAATGGCTAAATTCCCAGTCACATACTTGAGGGTCCCATGCTAGAAGACCCAACTAGTCCTACAGTGAAGGCAGACACCACGGCTGGTAAAGGAGCGAGTCGCATCTCTGCCAGCAGCTGTGGTAGCAAGCCAGGTGTACCCTCGGTAACAGAAGGGATCGAGGCGTCCACCGCTCCTAGCTCTACCTCGAAAGAGGGGAGAGCCATCGACAGGCCGGTACTGACTAACTCATGGATCATCTTCAGAGTAGCAACCGGATCCTCACCTGTCAAATAACAACATAAGCACAGTCAACAACTCCGGCCCAACAACTGTGCAACAATGGGAGGGTAATCCCCTCCATAGCAATCCCATGCTAACCTGAGCCATCCTGGGTCGCTGCTGGCTCCTGCCCTCCAACTGGCGGGAGCACCCCACCCTGTGCCTCAGAAAGAGCTACGGTCCCAAACATCCCAGCCACTTCTGCATAATACCAGCAACTGTGTTAGTCTCTAGAACCAAACACAGCCATGACCAGAGTATGCCCAGCCCCAGAAGCCCCTACCTGGCTAGGCGTCCTCTGAGGCCATTCACGACTCAAAGTCAGTGTCTCGATGTTGGGCGCAACCTCATCCATCACATAAAGGTACCCCTCCATATCTATCCCACACTCGACCCCGTCATCAGGCAATGGGTCCTGGGGCGGCGAGAAAGCCATGTCTGCCTCGGTCTCCAGCGGAGCTACAAGACACAAAGCCAGCAATGCAAGATTAGTCAATCTTCATGGCTAAACCAATAGGACACAAGAGAGGCAGATATGACACTTACTCAAAGCTGACTCTGCCTCGATGTGCTCACCAGCCTCAGGCCCTCGAGAGGACTCACCAGCTCCCACTACTCTGACATCTACCCGAGGGCGCTTTCGCCTAGGCTGAAGACTCCTGTCCCTGCTTCTAGATGATGTCTCCGTGGAAGGATGATCTCCCTCTGTCGCAGGGCCTGTCAACAAACACAGCCACGTATAACGTCTAAGTTGCATATCCCAAAAAATAACAAAAATGAGACAGTGTACTAAGGGAAGTGTCTCACCTGAGGCCACGAATGGGGTCAATGGTAGGGGAACCAGTTGCTCCGACTTCAAACCCACAGCTCGCGTGGCCTTCACGACCGCCTCATTGATGTCCCTCAGGGTATAACCGCACTCGACATGGGACACAAACTCCACGGGCCCGGTCGACCCTATCGCATGGATGATGTGGCATCTCCAGTCGTCGACCACCGTGTCAGCAAAGCTCCCCTTAGGGAGCACCCGGTCTAGTGAGCCCTTCTTCCCAAAGCCACTGTCGGCCAGGAATTGCGCCCACAAAGTCCTCGGCACCCTCGGTCGAGATGCCTCAGCTCCAATATCTGCAGGCACCGGCCACACCTGCCTAAGGGGCTTCAGCGCCCTGCTACTGCCTCATCCCACGGACAATGAGTCCCGGTTGCCCCAGGGCACCTGCTGTGCTAGCCGCTCTACCTCCCGGCGAATCCTAGAGAAGCGAGTCCTCAGATGCTCGTCATCCAACGAAATAGGAGGTAGATCCTCCCTTAAAAGATGATCCTCCTCGACCTTCCTGATCACTGAGGCCTTCTGCCGATACAAGTGGTTGTGCTCGAACCACCACTTGGCATAATGGACGTCGAACCCTTCTCTGCGCCCCAGCCTAGGTGTCGGAAGCCGCTCTGGCTCCCTATGGCAGTAGAAGTCCCACCACGCTGCAGCCAGCAAGTGAGTGTCCCGGCCTCTGTATTGTCGGCCCGCTAAGGGAAACTCCTAGTTCGGCGGGATCCCCTGGTCATACTCGAAGCTCCGGGTGAACCTACGGGTAGTACGGCTCTAAGCAGCTCGTCACAGATTGGTGCAGTGCCTGTACCGCCAGTCGGGTGCTCATCACTCACTCTGTATTCAACGTCGCATCCGGCTCCCGCTGATAAGGGAGGGCGCAGGCCACCCCGCCGTTCAAAAGCACCAAGATCAGATGGGAGTCCCTCACAGTGCTGTCAAAAGGAAGCCCCTCCTTGCCCCTGTCGGGAAGGTAAGACAGGGCTCTCCTAGCCCCCTCCAGCTGTGTAACCGTGTCTCCATCTGGCTACCTGGTGAAGCTAAATAGTAGTGGCACCGCCTGGTTCACCACCGACCCTCGAGTTACCAACCCTGGAAACAGCAGACCAGCCCACCCACTAAGGTAGTGGGTCGACAAAGTAGACTCCTCTCACGAGACGCCGGATGCACCGCCAGCACCCCCAGCCCCTGATACATGTTGGCTAACACTGCAGGAGCTAAAGCCAGCCTCCGTCCCTCCACCAGCAGGCATGCAGGCCACAGTAACTCAACTCTCAGCAGGCCGTCCTCCCCGTGCGGGACTACAAATGTCGCCAACCAGTACGCCAAGTATGCTGCTAAGTGCGTCACATCCGGCAGCCCGTGGGGGTTCCACCCCTCTCGCGATTCGTAGATGTACCTTGTGTACGTCTGGAACCGTAGCTCCACCTCTGTGTAATCCCACGGAGTCTGATCTCTCACAAAATCCGAGTAAAAGTAGAAGGGCCCGTTGTAGAAGTGGCGGATCCACACATTCATCGGCACCCTAGAAGTCCGCGCAGCTCTCCCTCTCCCAGCTAGGGCTAAATCCCCCCATGTCTTCAACAGATACCGATAGCTGTAAGGGACTCGCTATCATTCCAGCCCATCAGTATGGCTGCGGTGGAGGTCATCCAGCATGATCTCCTCGTATCCCTCGCTGCTAATCGATAGCCCAGAAATTCAAAACAGAGACCACAAGTTAAGTGACGTCTCTCCCTCAGCTATCACTATTATGTTCCACCGGCGGTTGAAGCACTCTACCAAAGCCTGTAGAAGCCCCGTGTAACAGGGATACCCATACAATGCTGTAGTCACTGCATATCTGATGTTGGCCCTATCCAGTAGCGCCCGGTAGTGGTGCACAATCCCCATCAGCCACTCAGTAGCTCCCTGGCGGTATATGTGTGAAGGATTCACCACCCAGCGGCCGTACTAGCTAACAACAGTCTGTCGCACAACCCCGACCAAAAGCCTGTTGTCATCATAGCCTTCTCCAGCATGCTACAGCCCTAATGGCTCTAACGCCAACCCTGTAGTGCCCTCTGTCTCGACCTAGTGGTGGCCGTGCAGGTCCCAGGAGGCAGGACCCATCACCTAGACACGGACCCCAAACTGGTCCGCCATGCTGAAGAAACCAAGGCACTCAGCACTGGGAAACTGACACTGCCTCTAGTAGTCTCCGAAAAAACTCGGGAAGCCACAGAGAACGACCCCGTGTAGGCTGTCCTTGCCTACTAAAATCGCCCGCTCCAGTCGGCGGCATGCCCCAGCAACTCGGGAGTCTCCCTCCTCCATGTGAGATGGAACGTAGCTCCTAACAAACTCAAACAGATGGCGGTCCAGTGGGAACCCCACTAGATAGCCTCTGCTACGGGCGTAGGTGTAGATCCCGCCCGCCTCTGAGATCCGGGCCAACTCCACGGCCCCAACTCCACTCGCCTGCTCGCCAACGGGGCCCTCAGCTATCATCGTGTGCCCCAGGTCGAGCTGATCCACGCTAGCTGTAGTGATGATTGGCGGGCCTAGAAGTGTCATGGGCCGCTCAGTCCTCCTCACCGAGTGATCCTCTTCCCGGGCCACACGCCTCGTAACCCTCTCATCTCTGCCAAATCGTGCCATAATTGCAAGACAAAGTAAACAGAAATGGTCAGCACACCAGAAAGTCAACATATACAATACAACAAAGCTAAGGCATATGAAGTGTCAAAATACAACTACAACAACCCAAAATGAGGAGCTCATGGGCCGTACGCCCTCGTCTCCACCTCCGACGCACACCCCATGGGGGGTATTTGTTGTACCCAGATAATTTTCCAGTAAAATATTAAATGATAGGGAATCGGGAATATCCCAGAACACTTGTAAGTCACGGACTACCCAGCCTCTCCTACGACTTGCTCGGCCCTACCAAGGGTCCCTGCCAGTTTGATAGGGACATCAGAACAAGATCACTAACTTTTTATTTTGCATTTGAGTCCTTTTATTTGCATTTATATCCTTGGGAAAACATGTATGCAATTGTAAGGCTTTATAAGCCAATGTGTCATTCCCTAAGGATCTTTGGGTTTTTGTGCAAAAGTCCAGTAGGACCACAAAGGGCCCCCATCTCCTTTCCTATTGGTCCACCTAAGCCTTAGGGCCCATGCGGGGCCAGTCAAAGGTCCAAGGTGGGCTTCTAGATGACTTCACCATTCAAGGGGACAATTGGATTAAAAAAGTCCAATATTCCAACCCTTAAAGTCCAAGATGCTTCCCCCTTATAATATAGTTTATCCCATGTTGTATTTTTTATTTAATTTGGTCATTTGACCACATGGGGAAGAAAATCTCATCTCTCCCACGAAATTCTCAGCCCCCCACCCCTTGCCATTCTCTATATAAGCCTATGTATAGTGTCATTAGAGATATTAATGAAGAATTAAGCATTTTTGCCAAGAGCAAGCCCAAGGGCACCCCTTGTGTCTCTCCTCCCCTCTTGTAGATGGATTTCTGCCATTCTAGGGTGTGAAGCCCTCCTCTTGGTGTGACTCCAAGAACTCCACCTCTGCTGGATACGACTTCCGGCCACCGCCTTCCGTTCGTGCCGCCAAAGCGCCGCCACCGCCGCTTCACCAGAGTTCTGTCTCCATCAGGATAGAACCCCAATCCCAAAATTATAGTTATTTTTATTGTTGTCATGTCAAACCCTAATTTTGAGAGTTTGTTCTGCTCATCTCCCCTAACCTCTAGTTCAAATTTTGTGTCATTTGGAGACCATTTGGTATTTTTCCCACATTTATTGTTCTCCTCCGTATAATCTGCCATTCTGCAGATCTACGGGATAGAGTCACATTGTCGCATTTTCCCCACCCCCTTATAAATTTTTAGAAAATCCCAAAAAATTATTCAGTGTTCCATACATATATCCCCTTCCACCATAATTTTCGTGGAGTTTATAAAATTCATTTGACCCTCGGCCAAAGGTCAATTTAAGGCAGATCCCCTGCTGCCCTGTGTGTCTGTCAGTCCGAGTCAGAAACAAAAATAGTGTTACAGTCATATTCATTTTCAATCTTTTTTATGGATGGATCTGTCCAAAATTATATGTTGTAGATCTATGAGTGCTCTTTCCAAAGGTACCAGCCACGCCTCGATCGGCCTTCAGATCTGAGCGTCGTAATTCGTGTCGCCAAGGCCTGCAGATTTGTTCCTTGTGCAAGTCCGAAATTGCAGTCCAGAAGATATTCAGAAATAAATATCAAAAAATCAACTTCAGGAGCCGCCCCTTCACGGAGTCGTTCAGGGACGCCCTGCCATCATCCCAGCCAAGCGGCGCCTCCGGAATATCTCAGGAAGGTGACGTTCCTTTGGAAACCGTTGCTTGCTGTCCAGTGAGTCAGCAACCGAGTTGGCACAGCACCGAGTTGGAATAGTGCCGAGTCGGACCAGCAGGCCGAGTTCGTGCCGTACGCACCTCCATATTGCTGTCCGTCAACCCAGGGTCGGTCCTCCCAGGCCCCACTTGTAGCCCTTTACCTCCCTGGGTGGAGTGGGCAATAAAATTCACTATTGTAATTAACTTTTACCGTTATACCAGGAGTTACCGTACTTGGCCGGGAACGTCTTCCCCACGCCCGGAGCATGGAGGTACACTCGCTACCCTCCTCATAGGCATTATTTTACTCGTATATTTTTTTATATGCCACTGCATGAGTGGTAGATTATCTAGCTTGTTATCATTTTATCACCGCTACGAGAGCGAGAGTGAGTGACCATCCCGTGACTCAATCCGAGTTAACGCGGAAAGGCCGATACCCGAGACTCGCTGTCGGTTTCTCAACCACGCACGTCCACGTCTTCCCTCGCTTAGGGGTGATCGTGAGCTAGAGTCCCAGGTCGCGTGTCCGTCCCGCATCAATTTGGTATCAGAGTGCCAGTTGCGTCTAGTGTGTTTAAAAACAAAATATATAAAAAAGAGTCGTTTAAGTCGAGTCTAAGTCTAAGTCGGTCTAAGTGTCACATTTGCATACCATTAATCGGTATATCAAAAGGTGTTGTCCGAACGTTAGGCTATGCCTATCGGGAAGGCCGCACACTTGCGCGAGTGATCTTCGGATCAATTAGCTCTGGCACGTACCGAGTCTTGGTTGTGTCTAGGTGTAGTTGAGTCTCATTCCAACCTTGCATTGTCTAGTGTTTGTCTCCACGTGTCGGCATGTCCACCCATTAGCTTCCCCGTGTCCCATGGATCCCCAAGGGCCCACATCATATGAATGGTGGCGACACACTCGAGGATGGGGAATCCAACCCCACCACATCCGTACGCCCGAAGCCTCGGACTTCTATGGATCCAAGGTCCCGAGCGACTACCTCAAGTGGGAGGCCGCCATGGATACATACTTTTATTGTTATACCATGTCCGAAGTCGGGATATTCTCTTTTGCCAAGGAGAGGCTTCTACATGAGGCCGTCGAAAAGTGGGACCAGATTGAACGTTTGAGAGAGATTAGGAGGCAACGGTCCATCGAGTCATGGTGGGACTGAAGAGAGAGCTTAGGAAGGTCTACGTTCCCCAACCGGTCACCTCCAACCGACCCCACCCAATCACCTCCAACCAAGTGGGATATAGTCGGAGGCAAGAAGCCCCACCAGTAGCCGAGCCTAGGCCCACCCCCAGGCCAAGAGATGAGGAGTGAGTCCACCCTGAGGCCCCTACTCCAACCCACACCTTAGATGAAATCAAGAAAATGCTTTCGGATTGGTTGGATAGGATGGAAAGGACACATGCTCCTTCACCACCCACGAGAGCTCCAATGCCACCACCATCTACTTTCGATCTTTATTCGAAACCATCTCATTTGGAGCCACTTCATTCCAAGACACCCGTGTTTCTAACGGGTACGCTTTTCATAGCCGAGCCGCTTGCTAGTTGGCTCAAGGATGGCTTGGTCCCGCCTCCTTATCCATCAATGGACCCCACCCTACCATTAGTGCTGGTCAACTCATTCCATACCACATTCCGGTCTAGTCACCATGTTGACACCTTGGATGACCTTATTGTGGGATTAGATTCGCAATGGAAGTTGACGCACTCATTGGCCCGAGGCTTCGACCAACTCACTAGTCTTAGCTTCACCCATCCGGCCTTAGGGTCCATTACCTCCGTGTGCACCGTGAGTTGTGTCACCACGGAGATTCTCTTATTCCTCCCTATATCGGCCGAGCCCGACTTCATACCCTTTTGCCCGAGGGAGTAATCTTATTTCCTACATATGATCACCGTCCCACCTACCACAATGTATGAAGGTGACCATACACACCTTCAAGACTTCCATACATGGGGCCGTGACTTGTGGGAACCCACCACAAGGGGTCATACCTTCTTTGATCCCTTTGACCCATTCCCTAGTGGGCCCCTTGACCACCATATATACTTCAATTCTTCGAGGGAATCCACTACCACACCCCTACCCCATGGGCCGGGTCATCTACACCCACCAAGCCCACTCTCGATACACCCACACCTGGCTCTTCCACACCCGGCTCTCCTAGCCCTCTCAAGTCTCCCATATCCAAAGGGTCGTCCATGCATGACTGGGTCATACTTGGACGTCTAGGTGTTCCCCATGCCATCAACCGCCGGTTGCATAACATGCATGCATGGCACATATTCGGGTGTCCTGGTCCACCATCGCCTATGCGTAGGTCAGACTAACATTAGGTTTGTTTAAGGTCTTTGAGAGCTTTTACTTCATTTATTTGTCGTGTGTCTGTGCATACGTTGAGTCGAGTCGGTCTTTGTACGCTCGCGTTGTTAGTCCCTTTCGAGTGCGAGACTTTTCAGACTTTGGGTTCTGTTCTACTTCACATATCGGATCTAGTCACATAAGGGACCTAGCGGTGATTCCTAGTGAGTCTTCGAGCCGCCTTCCCTCCTTTGCGAGTGACCCCACCCTGGAGTGTCCACATTTAGCCTCAATCCTACAGCAGCGTGAGCATATCGAATCTATACGGGATGAGCAGGTGTCGATTACTTGGAGTGGAGCGTACTCCGCGCTTCCAGGTTCGGTGACGCATCTGTTGGAGCTACTCGAGCAGTTGCACCCCTTACTCGACGGGTTCGAGTTCTTCCCACTCGGGGAGAATTGATGGGGACATCAGAACAAGATCACTAACTTTTTATTTTGCATTTGAGTCTTTTTATTTGCATTTATATCCTTGGAAAAACATGTATGCAATTGTAAGGCTTTATAAGCCAATGTGTCATTCCCTAAGGATCTTTGGATTTTTGTGCAAAAGTCCAGTAGGACTAGAAAGGGGCCCCCATCTCCTTTCCTATTGGTCCACCTAAGCCTTAGGGCCCATGTGGGGCCAGTCAAAGGTCTAAGGTGGGCTTCTAGATGGCTTCACCATTCAAGGGGACAATTGGATTTAAAAAGTCCAATATTCCAACCCTTAAAGTCCAAGATGCTTCCCCCTTATAATATAGTTTATCCCATGTTGTATTTTTTATTTAATTTGGTCATTTGACCACATGGGGAAGAAAATCCCCTCTCTCCACGAAATTCTCAGCCCCCCACCCCTTGCCATTCTCTATATAAGCCTATGTATAGTGTCATTAGAGATATTAATGAAGAATTAAGCATTTTTACCAAGAGTAAGTCCAAGGGCACCCCTTGTCTCTCTCCTCCCCTCTTGCAGATGGATTTCTGCCATTCTAGGGTGTGAAGCCCTCCTCTTTGTGTGACTCCAAGAACTCCACCTCTGCTGGATGCGACTTCTGGCCACCGCCTTCCGTTCGTGCCGCCAACGCACCGCCACCGCCGCTTCGCCGGAGTTCTGTCTCCATCAGGATAGAACCCCAATCCCGAAATTCTAGTTATTTTTATTGTTGTCAGGTCAAACTCTACTTTTGAGAGTTTGTTCTTCTCATCTCCCCTAACCTCTAGTTCAAATTTTGTGTCATTTGAACACCATTTGGTATTTTTCCCACATTTATTGTTCTCCTCCTTATAATCTGCCATTCTGCAGATCTACGGGATAGAGTCACCTTGTCGTATTTTCCCCACCCCTTTACAAATTTTTAGAAACTCCCAAAAAATTACTCAGTATTCCACACATATATCCCCTTCCACCATAATTTTCGTGGAGTTTAGAAAATTGATTTGACCCTCGGTCAAAGGCCAGTTTCAGGCAGATCCCCTACTTCCCTGTGTGTCTGTTAGTCCGAGTCAGAAAAAAAAATAGTGTTACAGTCATATTCATTTTTAATCCTTTTAGTGGATGGAGCTGTCCAAAATTATATGTTGTAGATCTATGAGTGCTCTTTCCAAAGGTACCAGCCACGCCTCGATCGGCCTCCAGATCTGAGCGTCGTAATTCGTGTTGTCAAGGCCTACAGATGTGTTCCCTGTGCAAGTCTGAAATTACAGTCCAGAAGATATTAAGAAATAAATATCAAAAAATCAACTTCAGGAGCCGCCCCTTCACGGAGTCGTTCAGGGACGCCCTGCCATCTTCCCAGCCAAGCGGCGCCTCCGGAAGATCTAAGGAAGGTGACGTTCCTTTGGAAACCGTTGCTTGCTATCCAGTGAGTCAGCAACCGAGTTAGCGCAGCACCGAGTTGGAATAGTGCTGAGTCAGACCAGCAAGCCGAGTTCGTGCCGTACGCACCTCCATATTGCTGCCCGTCAACCCAGGGTCGGTCCTCCCGGGCCCCACTTGTAGCCCTTTACCTCCCTGGGTGGAGTGGGCAATAAAATTTACTGTTGTAATTAACTTTTACCGTTATACCTGGAGTTACCGTACTTGGCCGGGAACATCTTCCCCACGCCCAGAGCGTGGAGGTACACTCACTACCCTCCTCATAGGCATTATTTTACTAGTATATTTTTTTATATGCCGCTGCATGAGTGGTAGATTATCTAGCTTGTTATCATTTTATCACCGCTGCGAGAGCGAGAGTGAGTGACCGTCCCGTGACTCAATCTGAGTTAACGCGGAAAGGCCGATACCCGAGACTCACTACCGATTTCTCAACCGTGCACGGTCCACGTCTTCCCTCGCTTAGGGGCGATCGCGAGCTAGAGTCCCAGGTCGCGTGTCCGTCCCGCATCACAGTTAGCCGTGACATACGGTGACATCAACAATTAGTTTGGACTACCCCCGATCACTCGGTGGCGGGTTTTTTCTGCATTCCACACGGCCACCCGGGCCAACCGGGGGGCGCCCTGACTACAAGTCGTGCCATATGGCCCCCAGCAACAAGGCCGGGGCCCACCCCAAGACACCTTCTTCCAACCCTCTAAGGTCAAAGGGAGACCTAACTAAGTCAACGGCAGGCTTTGGAGGCCCGCAGCGCTTATATACGACTCACACGCATGTGTCGGGCATATCCCGGAACACCTTGTGGGCGCGTATGTCCCAGCCCTTCTACAACAAACCGTTGGTCAACCCACGGCTCCAGCAGACCAGTCGGGTCCAACAACGACCCTCTAGCAAGTCGAGACCGCTCTTGACCCTCAGACACGCAACGACGAGCCGCTTACTTTTAGCTCCCGGGCCAACCCGGGACAACTCTGCTAGCCCACCGTGCAACACGGCACGCACCATGAGGCTGGGCACACGTACCCAAGATGCCTTTTTCCAGATCCCACGAGCTCATATCCTCAGCCCAAGGCCCATTCCAAGGCCCCTCAGCCAGCTACCCAGGCCGTTCGACAACCTGGTGATGTGACACAAGTATAGGGTATGCAGCAAGCAAACGCAAACCTTGGACCTAATCCGCATTCACAATCACATAGCAAGTAAAATGATAAATTGAGACCGAAACGCCGTCGCACACTCGCAAGCCCCGGGTAACTATATGATGCTAGAAGGAGGTGATGGATCAAGACCCTAACTGGTAGAGTGCCAGCAGGGCTAGGGTTATCCTCCCGAGGGTACGTGGCCCACACTTTGGGGCTGGCCGGTGCCACTTGGGGCACAAGGTCCCACTCTCTCACGATGACCACGGTGACCACTCAATGATGATGGCTCCGGGAACGGGCACTCACTCTCTTGCGCAACGGAGCTATGTCTACGGATATTAAACAAACAGACACTAATATAAATGGAGCAAAGTTTTAGAGCTCACCTGGTTGGTTTGAAGAAACCAACCCCGTTTGGAGACGTGGGCGAGCGGGGAAGTGTGATCCCCGCACACTGCGCCGATGAAGCTTGGGCTGCTAGTTACATGAACTACACCCCACGCAGGAGGGTTGAACTAGGGGTGGGGTAATCACAATTACATCAAACACTACCTCCACGCAGGGAGGGGCGCTAAGCTGGCCAGGCGAGAGAGAGAATTCCGCTGAGGACGACGGAACGGGCGCCGACGTGGTTCTGCCCACTTGTTGTTGGAGGGGACAGGAGGTCGCTGTTGCAGTCGAAGCTTGCTCTCAGGAATTTTTTCGATGACGAGATCAGTGAGGATGGATTTGTAACAGGTACAGGGATGCCTCAGATTTATGTCAAATTCTTCTGCCGTTGCTGGTGGTCGTGGTGGAGACTCGAACTGGACGTCGGAATCTGGGGTTGGCAGCTTCAGAATGGATGCAGCCGGATGCAGAAGTTGTACCTGGGGCTTCCGGACTCAGAATCTCGATCCGTCGGAGTTGTTGGATCCGTGGACAAGTCCTCTGCACAGCAAAACTGACGGAGACTCCTTCTGAGGTCGGGGTGGACAGGAGGGATCCGTTGAGTGGGATCTGGTCACGGCAGACAGCAGGAGGCAGACCCAAACGACGGTGGGAGAAAATTTGGAACTCTAGGTCCCGGAGGCCGAACGGGGTTCCGTTTCTTGCTCCTGATCGGGGATAGGGAGAGGAAGATCTTTTGAGAAGAAACTTTAGTCTGGATCTGTCTCTGTCGACCGTGGTTGAGCTTCTAGTCGGACTCTGGTGCTCTGCAGCTAGTTCCAGACGCTGTCGGAGGAGATCGGCTCTCACGGGTGGCCACGAACTTGGAACGGAGTGCTTCCACTTCGCCTGGGAAGAGGACTGGGAGCCCTTTCCAGAATGGTACGCCTTGCCTTCAGAAGCCACTGTATGAGTTCGGGGGAGCCTCTGCAAGACGTGTCTTCTTCTGCTACCTGTAGTGGGGCAGGATGTAGGAGAGGGGGTGGGATGGAGGCATGGGAGGCTAGTGTTTGGTGGAGGTGGAGAGGGTGGGGGTGTTCGTAGGTGGCAGGGGGGTTGTGTGGGAGTGGAGGAAGGGGTGGAGCAGGGGTGTGAAAGGGCAGGAGGGTGGAGAGGAAGTGGGGGCCGAAGCTAGTGGAGGTGGAGGTGGGGTTCGGCCATGGCAAGGATGTAAGGAGAGGGGGTGGCTGTTTGCGCAATAGGTGGAGGGGGGCTGGAGTTTGAATGGTCTTGGGGTGTGAATGAAGGTGTGGGGGAGTGGGAAGGTTGCTTGGGGAAGAGGGAGGGGTGTATTGGAGGTGGGGAAGGTGTATGGGGAATAGGAAGAGTCACTTGGGAAGGGGAGGGAATTGATGGGGGTTAAGTGGCCTAGGGGAGGTGAAAGGTTGGAGGGGGAGGTGGCAGCTGAGGTGGAGGAGAGAGAGAGGAGGTGAAGGGGCAGGTTCGCCCTTGGGAGAGAGAGAGAAGGGGGAGGAGAGAGAGGGGGATCCGCCCCAAGGAGAGAGAGAGGGAGAGAGAGCTAGAGAGAGAGGGGGGATTGCAATTATGCTCAATTCTTCAAATCTTCATTACCTTCTAAAGTGGGAGTTGGGGTTCTATATATAAGGAACCCAACTTTGTACAAAAGCCCTTGAGAAAAAGGGAAATAACAGATAACCAAGGGTGCAAGAAGGGGGCGCCCATGGGCCTAGCTCCCTAATGGGCCAAAAGACCAGACAAGTCCAATATGATGACCCACTAATAAGAGCACCTAGGGCAAGACTCAAAAATAGAAATGAAATACATCAAAAGGACTCAACAAAGGAGAAAATACATCAAGATGTCTATAGTAGTGAGATCCAGTGCCGTCGAGGCCCCATCAAGTCATCCTATCCGTCTCCAGAGGGGAGAGATGTGTCGAGCCAGAGGGAGCTCTGAGTGATGTCCCCATCAACTCCCCTGGACTGGGAAGAACTCGACTCTGTCGAGTAAGGGTCTTCTCGGCTGCGGTAATACTCCAGGAGATTTGGGTCCAGCTGCTGAAGATCCTCCCTGCTCACCCATGAGTCATCTGTGGGAGGCCGGCCCTTCCACCTGACCAGGTATCGCTCGTATACTTTGCTCCGGGTGACAGTGACCTGTTCATCCAATATCCGCTCTATCTGCTCCCGTTGGCCTCTCTGGGCTGGTGGAACTTTCTTGTGGGTGGGGGCTCTCTCAAAAAGTGGGACAGGCTCAATTCCCTCACTAGGTGTCACCGTGGAACCCCTGTATGGCACCGGTCAGCCACATTGAATGTGGGACTTATTGCGTATTCCTCGGGGAGGTCTAACACGTAAGCGTTTGTGCCAATCCTCTTTAGAACCTGGAAGGGGCCTGATCCACGCGACCTCAATTTGGAGACATTGCCAGGGGAAAGCCTCTCAGTTCGTACCATCACATAATCACCTACGTGAAACTCCTGGTGGCGGCGGTGGGAGTCGGCCGACTTTTTATACACCTCATTGCTTTTGTTAATGTGTTTGCAGATTTCCTCATGCAATTCCTTCATGTGTTGGGCAAACGACTCAGCACTAATAGACACTCTAGCATGCGGTGGCAAAGGAATGAGATCTGTAGGGGTTCTAGGCTTGTACCCATGCACAGCTTCAAACGGGCTCATCCCTATCGACCTATTCACAGAATTGTTGTATGCAAACTCTGCCTGGGGTAATATGAGATCCCAATTCCCGGGGCGATCCTCAACAAGGCACCTTAGAAGGTTCCCCAAGCTCCGATTGACAACTTCAGTCTGTCCATCGGTTTGGGGGTGGTAGGCTGTGGAAAACTTAAGCAGGGTCCCCATAAGATGCCAGAGGGTCTTCCAAAAGTAGCTGGTGAATTTGACGTCCCTATCTGAGATAATGGTCTTGGGTAGACCATGGAGTCGGACCACCTCTTCAAAGAATAGATGGGCCACATGGGAGGCGTCTGAGGTTTTGGAACAGGGGATGAAATGAGCCATTTTAGAGAATCGGTCCACCACGACATAAATGGAGTCATGTTTCCTTTGGGTCCGGGGTAGACCTAGTACGAAGTCCATGCTAAGATCTTGCCAAGGTCGGTCTGGGACTGGTAAGGGAGTGTACAGGCTTGTGTTTTGTTTGATCTGCTTAGCGGTTGCACATGTGCGGCATTGCCTCACAATTTTGGCCACATCCCTTTTGAGGCTGGGCCAATGGAATTGTCCTTCTACCAAGGCAATGGTTTTGTGAATCCCAAAGTGTCCAGCCAAGCCTCCTGCATGTAATTCCCAGATCAGAAAATCCCGTAGAGAGGTCCTTGGTATGCAAAGCCTATGGCCTTTAAAAATGAACCCGTCCTCTAAAATGAATCCTTGGTGTTCCTTTGGTGAGAGGGTGGACAGAGTGGTATGGATTGGGCCAAAGTCCGGGCAAGCAGAGTACTCTTCTTTGAGTCTTTCAAACCCTATGACTTCCACCTGTATGGTAGCTAGCAAGGAAATTCTCCTACTGAGGGCATCGGCTGCTCGGTTTTCACTCCCAGCCTTGTGTTTGATTACAAATGTGTAAGCCTGGATGTGTTCGACCCATCGGGCATGCCGAGCATTCAGTTTCTGCTGGGAGTTGAGGTATTTCAGGGCCTCATGGTCGGAGAATATGACAAACTCATTAGGCAAGAGGTAGTGTCTCCAATGCCGGAGGGATTGTACCACAGCATAGAATTCCTTGTCGTAGGTGGAGTACCTCATCCTGGCATCACACAGTTTTTCGCTAAAGTAGGCCACTGGGTGTCCTTCCTGGCTAAGGATCCCACCAATTCCTACCCCTGAGGCATCGCAAGTCACTTCAAAGACTTTGGAGAAATCAGGGAGGCATAAGACAGGGGCTTGGGTCATTCTCTCTTTGAGCTCTTGGAAGGCTCTAGTGGCGGTCTTGGTCCACACAAAGGTCCCCTTTTTGAGGCAATCGGTGATAGGGGCTGTGATGGTGCTGAACCCCCTGACGAACCTCCGGTAAAAGGTGGCTAACCCATGAAAACTGCGGGCTTCATGGAGGGTGGGAGGTTCAGGCCAATTGATGATGGCTTGGACTTTGTCAGGGTCCATGGATACGCCCTCTGTGGAGACAACATACCCCAGGAAGGTGATGGATTGGGTCATAAAGTGACACTTCCCTAAATTGGCAAAGAGGCTTTCCTTCCTAAGGGTGGTGCAAACTTGCCTTAGATGACTGAGGTGGGCTTCCTTGGTTTGGCTGTAAATGAGGATGTCATCAAAATAAACTACCAGGAAGACTCCAATGTAGGGCCTCAGGACCTCGGTCATAAGGCGCATGAAGGTACTTGGGGCATTTGAAAGCCCAAAAGGCATCACCAGCCATTCATAAAGTCCATCCTTGGTTTTAAAGGCTGTTTTCCATTCATCCCTGAGCCTTATCCTAACCTGATGATAGCCACTTTTGAGGTCTATTTTGGAAAATATGGTGGCTCCGGCGAGCATGTCCAGCATGTCGTCAAGTCTAGGTATGGAAAACCTATATTTGACAGTAATCTTGTTGATGGCCCTGCTATCAATACACATTCGCCATGTCCCGTCTTTTTTTTGGTGTGAGGAGGGCCGGGACGGCACATGGGCTTTTGCTCAGCCTAAGAAACCCCTTTCTAATCAGTTCCTCCACTTGCCTCCTTAACTCAGCATGTTCGGTGGGATTGAGGCGATAGTGGGGCATGTTTGGGAGGGTGGCTCCTGGGACAAGATCTATAGCGTGCTGGACATCCCTCATGGGTGGTAGTTGGTCGGGGAGTTCCTTGGGAAAAATGTCCTTAAATTCTTCCAAGAGAGGGTGGATTTCCACGGGGTGAGGGTTGGAGGGAGTTGCCTCCCCAAGGCATATGACAATGGCACAAAGGGGTGCCCCCCGGGTTATCTCTTCTTCGAGCTCTTTCTTGGTGATAAGGTGGAGGCCTTTGACTGTCGGAGTTGCAGGTGTGTGACTTTGTGTTGAAGATTTGGTTGGAGCAATCGAGGCCTTGGGTTTTGGTGGTGTGGGAAGGATTCCCTTGGTGGGTGGTTCTTTTTGGGGAGGGGAGGGGTTGAGACGGATAGTCTTCCCCTCGTGGTCAAAGGTGCAAGTGTTTGTCTTTCCATGGATAGTGGCATTGACATCATATATCCAAGGTCTCCCCAATAGGATGCTTCCTACAGCCATAGGTATGATATCGCACCATATTTGCCCTTGGTAGGATGAAAAGGTGATGGGGATAAGGCAACATGTGTTAACGGGTAGGGAGTGGTTGTTTATCCAGGACACACGGTAAGGTTTGGGGTGGGATGTAGGGGTAAGTCCTAGGAGTTTGACGGTGTCCGGAGACACGGCGTTGACACAACTCCCATTGTCTAGGATGACCTTCCTTACATGGTCCCCGATTTTGATAAATGTGTGAAAAATGGAAGTCCTCCGCCAATCATCCTCTTGTGGTTGTGTGAGGGTGCACCTTATCACCCCTAGGTGGCTGGAGTGGGGGTCCTCCTCTACTCCTTCTTCATAGAATTGCTCATGGTATTCCTCTTCCCATTCTAAATTGGCCTGATAATCCTCAATAGTACCCTCATGTGTTTCCTGAGTAGTAGAAGGTCCACCCTCAATAACTAGGCTTGACAACCCCTTAGAGGGACAGTGGGAGGCTATGTGGCCATAGCCATGGCATTGGAAACACTTGATCGTGCTACTCATTGGGGTCTTCCCTTTGGAGTTGTCTTCCTTTCTAGGGGGAGGATTGGGTGTGGTGGGTGGCGGGGAGGGTCTTGTAGGAGTTCCCCCGCTGGGGGGTGGTGTTCTTAACAAAGGAGGGAGGTTGGGACGTGGTCCTGACCCTTTGGGAGGGGCAAACCTAGGATTTCTGGAGAATCTCTCTACATCCCGAGCTATTTGATAGGCAATTTCCAAGCTATGCACTTCCCTCATAAAGAGCTCCCGTTTGATGTGGGGAAGGAGACCATTCCTAAACCGGGATAAGGTAACGGCTGGATCCTCAACCACACCGCACCTTAGGAGATATGAATCAAATTTCTCAATATACTCTTCCACGGTCTTTCCCTCTTGGGTAAGGCTTTGCCATTCATCAAGAAGAAGTTGGCTATAGGAGATGGGAAGGTATTTGTTCCTAAGTTGATCTTTCATGTCAATCCAAGTGTTAATGGGTTCCTCACGCCTGATCCTCCTTTGGTTTTCAACCTTTAGCCAATAGGTTTTGGCGAGTTTAAGGAGGTGCATCTTGGCCAACCTAACCTTCCTCTCCTCGGTCATGGGGTACCACTCGAAGTATTGATCCATGCCATGCTCCCAATCTTTGTAGACACTAGGGTTGTGAGACCCATCAAAATTAGGGGCTTCCACTTTGATCATTCTTAATAGGAGTTCATCATGATCCTCACGTGGTCGCCTCTCATAGTGTCGAGGTTGAGGAGCTCTCTCTTGTTCACGATACCACCCATCATCTAGGTCTTCCCTCTCATGTTCATCCCGCGGAGGGGGAAATCTGTGGGCATAGTTCCTAGGTGGGATTCTCTCATGATGTCGGGGTCGTTGAGGCCTCTCCAGTTCGTGGTACCACTCATTCTCAAGGTCTTCCCTACCCGGTTCAACTTGTGGAGGGGAGGTTCTTTGGGCAGGGATCCTAGGTGGGGCCCTTAATTCCTCTAGCTTATCCATTCGGGTGGTAAGTCCATCAAGTTTCTCTAGGATAGCCCTAAGGATAGGGTCAACTTGCTCCATAGGGGCAGGTGGGACTTCACTAGGGATGCCTTGGTTGCCCTGAGAATGGGAACTCATGGGGGGATCGGAAGTTGGGGGGTTGGTTTGGTAAACGGTGCCTCTACGGGTGGACATGCACGAAGGAGAAGAGATTGACACACGGGTGGAAGTGCAAGAGCCCTTGGACCTAGGCTTGTAGAGACAAGTCCAAAATTTGCTCTGATACCAATTTGATGTGACACAAGTATAGGGTATGCAGCAAGCAAACGCAAACCTCGGACCTAATCCGCATTCACAATCACATAGCAAGTAAAATGATAAATTGAGACCGAAACGCCGTCGCACACTCGCAAGCCCCGGGTAACTATATGATGCTAGAAGGAGGTGATGGATCAAGACCCTAACTGGTAGAGTGCCAGCAGGGCTAGGGTTATCCTCCCGAGGGTACGTGGCCCACACTTTGGGGCTGGCCGGTGCCACTTGGGGCACAAGGTCCCACTCTCTCACGATGACCACGGTGACCACTCAATGATGATGGCTCCGGGAACGGGCACTCACTCTCTTGCGCAACGGAGCTATGTCTACGGATATTAAACAAACAGACACTAATATAAATGGAGCAAAGTTTTAGAGCTCACCTGGTTGGTTTGAAGAAACCAACCCCGTTTGGAGACGTGGGCGAGCGGGGAAGTGTGATCCCCGCACACTGCGCCGATGAAGCTTGGGCTGCTAGTTACATGAACTACACCCCACGCAGGAGGGTTGAACTAGGGGTGGGGTAATCACAATTACATCAAACACTACCTCCACGCAGGGAGGGGCGCTAAGCCGGCCAGGCGAGAGAGAGAATTCCGCCGAGGACGACGGAACGGGCGCCGACGTGGTTCTGCCCACTTGTTGTTGGAGGGGACAGGAGGTCGCTGTTGCAGTCGAAGCTTGCTCTCAGGAATTTTTCGATGACAAGATCAGTGAGGATGGCTTCGTAACAGGTACAGGGATGCCTCAGATTTATGTCAAATTCTTCTGCCGTTGCTGGTGGTCGTGGTGGAGACTCGAACAGGACGTCGGAATCTGGGGTTGGCAGCTTCAGAATGGATGCAGCCGGATGCAGAAGTTGTACCTGGGGCTTCCGGACTCAGAATCTCGATCCGTCGGAGTTGTTGGATCCGTGGACAAGTCCTCTAAACAGCAAAACTGACGGAGACTCCTTCTGAGGTCAGGGTGGACAGGAGGGATCCGTTGAGTGGGATCTGGTCACGGCAGACAGCAGGAGGCAGACCCGAACGACAGTGGGATAAAATTTGGAACTCTAGCTCCCGGAGGCCGAACGGGGTTCCGTTTCTTGCTCCTGATCGGGGATAGGGAGAGGAAGATCTTTGGAGAAGAAACTTCAGTCTGGATCTGTCGTTGTCGACAGTGGTTGAGCTTCTAGTCGGACTCTGGTGCTCTGCAGCTAGTTCCAGACGCTGTCGGAGGAGATCGGCTCTCACGGGTGGCCACGAACTTGGAACGGAGTGCTTCCACTTCGCCTGGGAAGAGGACTGGGAGCCCTTTCCAGAATGGTACGCCTTGCCTTCAGAAGCCACTGTATGAGTTCGGGGGAGCCTCTGCAAGACGTGTCTTCTTCTGCTACCTGTAGTGGGGCAGGATGTAGGAGAGGGGGTGGGATGGAGGCATGGGAGGCTAGTGTTTGGTGGAGGTGGAGAGGGTGGGGGTGTTCGTAGGTGGCAGGGGGGTTGTGTGGGAGTGGAGGAAGGGGTGGAGCAGGGGTGTGAAGGGGCAGGAGGGTGGAGAGGAAGTGGGGGCCGAAGCTAGTGGAGGTGGAGGTGGGGTTCGGCCATGGCAAGGATGTAAGGGGAGGGGGTGGCTGTTTGCGCAATAGGTGGAGGGGGGCTGGAGTTTGAATGGTCTTGGGGTGTGAATGAAGGTGTGGGGGAGTGGGAAGGTTGCTTGGGGAAGAGGGAGGGGTGTATTGGAGGTGGGGAAGGTGTATGGGGAATAGGAAGAGTCACTTGGGAAGGGGAGGGAATTGATGGGGGTTAAGTGGCCTAGGGGAGGTGAAAGGTTGGAGGGGGAGGTGGCAGCTGAGGTGGAGGAGAGAGAGAGGAGGTGAAGGGGCAGGTTCGCCCTTGGGAGAGAGAGAGAAGGGGGAGGAGAGAGAGGGGGATCCGCCCCAAGGAGAGAGAGAGGGAGAGAGAGCTAGAGAGAGAGAGGGGCATTGCAATTATGCTCAATTCTTCAAATCTTCATTACCTTCTCAAGTGGGAGTTGGGGTTCTATATATAGGGAACCCAACTTTGTACAAAAGCCCTTGAGAAAAAGGGAAATAACAGATAACCAAGGGTGCAAGAAGGGGGCGCCCATGGGCCTAGCTCCCTAATGGGCCAAAAGACCAGACAAGTCCAATATGATGACCCACTAATAAGAGCACCTAGGGCAAGACTCAAAAATAGAAGTGAAATACATCAAAAGGACTCAACAAAGGAGAAAATACATCAAGATGTCTATAGTAGTGAGATCCAGTGCCGTCGAGGCCCCATCAAGTCATCCTATCCGTCTCCAGAGGGGAGAGATGTGTCGAGCCAGAGGGAGCTCTGAGTGATGTCCCCATCACCTGGGGTGTGTCGGGCGTTTACCCGAACACCTTGCAAGTGGCGACTACGACTTCACAAGAACTGCCCCCATGGGCTAATCCAAGCATCGCAGAACCATTTGTCCCTCAAAGGACACCTCCAGACAACAAAAGAAGACCCACGAGGTCCATCCCTCGGGGCCACGGCTCACCCGGGGAGAGTTCGCCCCGTGCACGGCCGTGCCTCGGGGAGGGCGAACTCCCTTAGGGAGTGCGCCCTCCTACCATCCCAGTGGCCCCACGAACATCCCCAGTCCCGGCTGCTCTCAGTTCATATTCCCCGTTCGTGAGATTCGTGCAAGGTTCATTAGCATACCCGTACATGAAAAGGAGTAGCGAAGAATGAAGCCCGGAGTCTAGCGGAATCACGCAAGTCAACCTCCACAGTCTCCAGCCAACCAATTCGTGCCACATATCCTTTTGTCCTCTTCTTCTTAGCCAAATTAGGACAAAAAATAGGAAAAACTCAATTTTTATAAGTTGGGACCGCCCCCCTCTGTCTCCCTCTCCAGTCCGCCTAAACCCCCTAGGGGGGGTTTAGGCGGACCTGCCTTGGCGGTGACCAGCCTCACCCCCAAAGCTGGTCCGCCTAAACCCCCACTAAAACAAAAAAAAGTTTTTTTAAACAAAAAAACCCCAGCCCCATGCCCAGTCCGCCTGAACCCCATGGGTTTAGGCGGACCAGGCTGGTCTGCCCAAACCCATCCCAAACCAAAAAAATAGGTTTTTTTTAATAAAAAAAACCCCTACGTGGAGGGTTTAGGCAGACCAGACCAGACCAGCCCCTTGGGCTGGTCTGCCTAAACCCTCCCTCCCCCACTCTATAAACAAAAAAAAAGCTTTTCTAGGACCAAACCCAACCCTCAACCTGGTCCGCCTAAACAGTTCCCTGCCCCATCAACTTCCTATAAATTCCACCCCTTAGAAGCTCAAGGGGCATGCATGCATACAGCAACAGGAGAACCCACGACCTAACTACTGCACCCTCGGAGTTCCTCCGTAGGCATCCAGTAAAGGTCGAGGTCGCCAGGAGCTAAGTACACGCGTGCTTGGCTTATTGATCGGCTTGCACACGTCAAGGGTATATCACACGTACTCCCCTCACGCGGCGTATAGGCATCGCACACCTATCCACTCCCGTCGCACGTAAGGCATTATGACAACGGCAAATACACCAGCATCCCGAGTCCGCCCGTGTGTGACAACCCACAATAGTTATGAACACACCATGATGTCGCACCTACTTTTGACATCGAACCGCGTGCCTACCGCTAGCTCCGAGCTGGCCATTGACCGCTCTGACTGATGACTCGAGTTAGCCGGACCATTGGCCCAGGAGTAATATTCCCGGGGCCGGCCTCAACTTCCCAGCATGATGACATTCACCTTCCGAGGCCCGGACCCTGTTGTGCCCCTGTGCCTTAATGATGTTGTGTAGTTTTGATGACAGCAACCACTATGAATGATGTGAGAGTAGAATATTGAGTCTGTGCATACCTTGTTTACGCATTGAAAGTCGATGCGTGTTCATTATGCATACAAAGTCAGTGCATAGTTCATTGCTAAGTCTGTACAACTTTTGTTGATTTGAGCGTTTAAGTTTGTGCATCATTTCATCAGAGTCTGTTCATTATGCATTCAGCTCAAACTCTAGGGATAGCAAGACAGTGCAAAATTTCATTTTGTGTAGAAAAGAGTCAGTACACACTTGGCGTGTGCAAGGCTGAACTCGGTACAAAGGGCTCTTAATGCATTCATGAAGTCGGAGCAACCCTTGTAGCTGCACGTAACCTAGTCGATGCATCCTTAGTTGTTGCACGTAACTAAGTCAAAGCAAGTGTCAACCATGCGAGAGTTGAGTCGATGCAACTCCTACTGCTACATGCGATTAAGTCTGTGCATTTGTGCATCTTTCACAACAAAGTCTGTACACTCTTCAGTAGCAGGTCAATGCATCTTTTGCTCCATTCAAACAAAGTCTCTACATTCTTCAGTAGCAAGTCGATACATCTCTTGCTCCATGAAAACAAAGTCTGTACATTCTTCAGTAGCAAGTCGATGCATCTTTTGCTCCATGCACACAAAGTCTGTATATTCTTTGATGGCATGTCCGTGCATTCATCTTCATTGTGCATACTTTCCTATATGCACACTGCATTATGTGCATCAAGTATGTACAGGCTTAGATCAAAATTCGAACTAACTCAGTGCATCCTTTTCTCTTCTCTTTTAGATCAATTCAAGTTGGTAACTAGTCTGACCTGACATAATATCTGTTCGAGGAGCTTAAGAAGGGAACGTGATCCAAGAATGGTGGAAGTGCCAAGATCGTGACACGTGTATTACAGCAGGCTGAAATGCTGCCACGTGGTCAAGGCGCTAGGGCGGGAATTCGTGGATGACACACGCCCATCTATCTGCTGCTGCTATAAAAGGGGGACCTCTCCATCCCGAGAATAGCGATCGTGAAACGAGTGATCGAAGTAGATAAAAGAAGAAAGATCTACAGCCAGCACGATCCAGAGAGGAGAAGAGAGTAGCAGCAGAGAAGAGCAGAAGTGAAAGTGAGAGAGCTCGTGAGATCGAGAGAGATCGAGAGAGAGAGAGTGAAGAAAGAGCTTGAGGAGAAGAAGATAGAAGATTTTTCTGAAGATTAGTTCCACTGGACCTTGGATCAAATCCAGGCCAGTCAGCTCCTTGAGAGCCACATTTGTGCTATCATCGTATACAGCTTTCTGTTGCTGTGATTTCCCATTTCTTGTTTTTCTTTTACACTCTTTATTTCAAGTTGTTTGTCAGCAGAGCAAGTTGTGACGCTCAGCGGGCAGAGGTGTGGTATCCTTTGGACAGGTAAAGCTGTAAGCCCCAGCGGTTGCAGAGGAGGATTTCTCTGGTCGGCTAAGCTGTATTGCCCAGCGGAAGCAAGCTGTGACGCTCAGCAGTTGTAGGCAAGCTGTGAGGCCCAGCGGTTTAAGCTGTGTATCAGCGGAAGCCACACACGGATTTGAGTGTGGGGTGGACGTAGGTCTGCGGACCGAACCGCCTAAAAATTTTCTTGTTTACTGTGATTTGATTGTCTCATCAACTCTCGCTAGATGTATGTTTAGGCCGATTGATTTGCTCTTCCAATCTAGCGAGTGTTCCATTTGCATACCGCACGTTTGATTTGGGTCTCGTGTGAGTCTGGTGAAGTCTGGTATAATTATCAGTCTATTCTGCAGAGTTCTAAATTTTTGTTTGTCTGTCATCTTCTCATCCTTTGTAGAGAACACCCAGTTCGTGCTAATTACCTACCCATATTGCTTCCGCGTCTTTGCCTTTCCACAGATTTTAACTGGGCGTAATTAGTAATGTTTAATTGATTGAAAATTTTATAGAGGGGATTCATTCACCCCCCTTTGAATCCATCGCACCAGTCCTAACAGTTGGTATCAGAGCAGGTCTCTGACTTTCCAGATCCAACGATCTGCAGAGGATCTTGCTGTCTTCGATGCTATTTCACTTTTGGTGCATCTCTTATCGATTGCTTTGTGCGTTGAATCTATTTGCTATATGTCTTAAGGGCTCGTCCGTTTGCGTTTGATGGTTCTAATTTTAGTAATTGGTTAGGCGGCCTATGCGTTTATATAAATTCCATTGACCCTAATCTATGGAGTTTGATTTCAAAAGGCCCACACCAATTACCTCATGATGAGACCAAGTGGTCTAGAGAGGACAGAGTAAAGAACCGTGATAATGTCACAGTTCTTAATATTTTGAAAGCTGTAGTTAATACTGATAGATTTCCATTTGTTCTCAGGTGTACATCTGGAAAAGAAATATTGGATAAATTGATGGCCAGTTATGAAAAGAATGAGGAACAGTGTCTGATGGCATATCAAAGAGGTTACACTGATGATCACATGATTGGATCTTCGTCACAGGTAAACTCTGACTCAGAGGAAATTACCTTTGAAGATTTGACGAACCTTTATAATAATTTGTTAGATAAGTACAAAACCGCCAAATCTAAAATGAAGAAAATGAGAAAGGAAATGCGATCTGAAATAAAGTCATTAAGGTCTGAAAATGAACAATTGAAAGCTGAAATAAAGAAGATTGAAAATTCTTGTAGTAAATGCATTTCTGTAAAAACTTTGAATGATGATCTTCAATCTGAATTGAAATTGAAAGAAGAATTAATTGACTCTCTTAGAGACGAAAATGAAGAGTTATTAAATAGAAAAATATAGCTAGAACAGACTGAAGACGAGTAGAATAAAAAGCTGAAATCTGGTGACAAAAATGAGTTGATTGAGGAGAATAAAGATCTAAAAGAACAAAACAAGAAACTCATGGTCTTAAATGTTGTTATATCAGAGAGACTTCTGGCTGTCGAGAAAGAAAAATCTACTGATAAGGAAATTCAATTTGAGAATGAATTGAAACTGAAACAGGAACTAGAAATTGTTAAAAATTTGAATGATGCCATGCAGAGACAAATTATCTCATGTGAGGAAGACTTGACTAATTCAGAATTCAAAATTTCTTCTCTGCAATATGAGGTAACTGAATTGAACCATTCCATGTTAAA
The DNA here is from genome assembly GCA_022559845.1 of Amorphophallus konjac. Lineage (NCBI taxonomy): Eukaryota > Viridiplantae > Streptophyta > Magnoliopsida > Alismatales > Araceae > Amorphophallus > Amorphophallus konjac. The sequence continues at coordinate 307,492,264 of CM040123.1, read as the reverse complement.
ATTTTTCAAAGGTAAAGAGAAAATGAAAACTTCTTTGAATGTTGAAGTCACCAAATTGAGTGAAGAGAAAGGGTGCAATTCTCAAATTAAGCAGGCTGTAAGGAACAAACTATACGCAACATTTGTGAGTAGCTCAAATTTAGCTAGCACTTCTGCACCTTCTTCAAAACAGTGTGATGATAAGAAGATTCAAAAATAGAACAAAAATGTGAAAATGAAAACACTGAAGAAGAATAATAAATTTTATGCAAACAAGTCTAAGGCTAAAAAAATTCCCAATTGTTCAGAGAAAGAATATTGAATGCTTTTATTGTGAAAATTTTGGCCATGTAATCAACGATTGTCTTGTCATGAAGAATGATGATGATAGATTTTATGCTAGGACTTCTTATGCTAAGAAATCCTATTCTGTTCAAAACAGGAAATCTAAATGCTTTTACTGTCATAAAATGGGTCATCTCATGCATGAATGTAAGTTAATGAAAATAGATGACATGTCTGCTGTGGGAATGCATGATAAACATTTCCATGCTAAAAATCATGCAATTCCTAAAAGGAAACTTCAATGCTATCGTTGTGGCAAATTGGGCCACATTGTTGCACAATGCTGGCATGCACAGGGGAGTAACAATCGTCACAAATATGCTAAACCCCCTGTGTATCAAAATGATTTTGATAGAAATGATATTGTCCCTAGAGGCAAGCACAATGAGTGCTTCAAATGTGGGAAGCATGGCCATATTGTCACGGACTACTGGCGTGCTCTGGGGAAGAATTTTAATTCTAAAACTGTTAATCTTTCTTTGAGAGCACCATCCAAAGGTGCCACTGGTACTTCAGGACCCAAGACCACTTGGGTACCTGCTTGTACAAAATAGTTTGTTGTATTGCAGGTGTGCCCGGGAAATGAATAAAGGGGGTTAATAAACCAAGGCACTCAGGAATGAAAACCCCATGATTGCACTCTTCATGTCAGTTCTCGAAACTCTGCTTAAATTTTGTTTTCTAAATTGTCTGCTTTAAATGATTGCATATCATGTTAATTCTTTTGTGCATCGTCTAACTGAATCAAATTGAAAGTCTAAAATGCACATGGAAATAATTGTAGTTTGTCTCTGAATGCATTGCATATCTATGTCATGATGCATGATATGTCAAACTCCCTGCATGTTGTATTGCACTGATTTGCATGACCACTACGGTATATCAAATGGTAAGTTACTAAAGGGTAGATGTAATCTATCTGGAAGTTCTTACAATGTGTGAGGTGGTCCTTTGGACTAAGTCCTCAGCCATGGGTCATATTGCACATAGGAGAGTTCAAGACATTCATGAGCATAACTCATTAAACTCCTAGCAACATGCTCATTGCATAAATTGCATTCAGAACTTAGTTATTCAATGCATAAAGTCAGGGGGAGTTTTGTCTAGCCCTTGCATGTATTCATGCCACATGTGTCCATGTAATGCTTGTAAGAAAATCAATGCATTTGCATGTTGCAAATCTCAGATAATACATATTGTTGTCAGGGGGAGGGTAGCATCATCTGAACTAAGTTCAACACCTTCTCAGAATGGATAACCGTCTAGTGATTGGTTCATTATCGTGAGATGTAATTATTACAGCCCTTCTGTTATAAGAATCACATGTGCTTATTGATTGAACCGAAGGTTTAACTTTAATAGGATGTAAAGGTCAAAAGACTGTCCTCTGAAAATAAGGTGACATAGGATACTTATAGCTCTTAACCTCTATCTCATGATCATACTGGAACAGGTCTTTTCAGTACCTGAACATGACAGACTTAATGATGGTTAAGGATTGAAAACTAAAAATTATGTATTGTTCTTAAACAAGTCACTCCATAAATCATAAGGGCAGCAAAAATAAGATCATAAAAGAAAAAGAAATGAACAAAGTGGTAGAGCAATGACTAGGTTTCACTGAGAAACTGAGGTCTCCATCAAGAAAATGGAGAATTCCTTAAGTCATGAAGTGACTCAGGTTAACTCTGTTCATTTGGTCGAATCTACAATGGAGGTTTCACTAAGTAACTAGGGGTACTGGCCTCTAATCAAGGTGTACCCTTAACGTCAAAAGGTGCAAACTGTCTCTATAGCTTTTGATCAGAAATAGACATAGTAGTTTATGCTTAGTAACTGGGGGTATTAGTCTCTAATCAAGGTATACACCTAATGTCAACAGCATAAATGATACTTGTCTATTCATCGGTTTAATTTTTAGAAGCTAGTGAATGAAAATTGCTATAACCCTTAGAAATCAAATGTCAAATTGAGTGTCCATTGTTTAACCTCAATACAAATTCAGGTACCCTTCCTTGCCCTTCACTCTGTCTGAAGTAACTAGGGCATTGTCTCGACCTAGACTCTTATGGTTATGTGACTCAGGTTCATTGCTATAAATGGAGTATATAACCATATTTCAGAAAGTCAGTGCATTCTCTTTCCCTTCTATAACTGTTAAACCTGACTGAAATCATGCAAGCCCATTGCTCGATTCATATCATTTAAGGGTTGTGTCATAATTTGCTCACATTCTGAACTGCTACATAGAACGTTGTCCCTTTCTATCCTCCTTATTTGCTGATGGCAAAGGGGGAGAAGCATGTTTGTCTGCACTAAATTTCCTCAGGGGGAGAGTCTAGTTTCTCAATCAGTTTCATGCATGACCTAACCTCATGGCATTTCATTCATTCATTAAGTTGCCACCATCAAAAAGGGGGAGATTGTTTTGCCCATGTGCCTTAATGATGTTGTGTAGTTGTGATGACAGCAACCACTATGAATGATGTGAGAGTAGAACATTGAGTCTGTGCATACCTTGTTTACGCATTGAAAGTCGATGCAGGTTCATTATGCATACAAAGTCAGTGCATAGTTCATTGCTAAGTCTGTACAACTTTCGTTGATTTGAGCGTTTAAGTTTGTGCATCATTTCATCAGAGTCTGTTCATTATGCATTCAGCTCAAACTCTAGGGACAGCAAGACAGTGCAGAATTTCATTTTGTGTAGAAAAGAGTCAGTACACACTTGGTGTGTGCAAGGCTGAACTCGGTACAAAGGGCTCTTAATGCATTCATGAAGTCGGAGCAACCCCTGTAGCTGCACGTAACCTAGTCGATGCATCCTTAGTTTTTGCACGTAACTAAGTCGAAGCAAGTGTCAACCATGCGAGAGTTGAGTCGATGCAACTCCTGCTGCTACATGCGATTAAGTCCGTGCATTTGTGCATCTTTCACAACAAAGTCTGTACACTCTTCAGTAGCAGGTCGATGCATCTTTTGCTCCATGCAAACAAAGTCTGTGCAATCTTCAGTAGCAAGTCGATGCATCTTTTGCTCCATGCAAACAAAGTCTCTACATTCTTCAGTAGCAAGTCGATACATCTCTTGCTCCATGAAAACAAAGTCTGTACATTCTTCAGTAGCAAGTCGATGCATCTTTTGCTCCATGCACACAAAGTCTGTATATTCTCTGATGGCATGTCCGTGCATTCATCTTCATTGTGCATACTTTTCTATATGCACACTACATTATGTGCATCAAGTATGTACAGGCTTAGATCAAATTTCAAACTAACTCAGTGCATCCTTTCTCTCTTCTCTTTCAGATCAATTCAAGTTGGTAACTAGTCTGCTCGAGGAGCTTAAGAAGGGAACGTGATCCAAGAATGGAGGAAGTGCCAAGATCGTGACACTTGTATTGCAGTAGGCTGAAATGCTACCATTTGGTCAAGGCGCTAGGGCGGGAATTCGTGGAAGACACACGCCCATCTATCTGCTACTGCTATAAAAGGGGGACGTCTCCATCCAGAGAATAGCGATCGTGAAACGAGTGATCGAAGTAGATAAAAGAAGAAAGATCTACAGCCAGCACGATCCAGAGAGGAGAAGAGAGTAGCAGCAGAGAAGTGCAGAAGTGAAAGTGAGAGAGCTCGTGAGATCGAGAGAGAGAGAGAGAGAGAGAGAGAGAGAGAGAGTGAAGAAAGAGCTTGAGGAGAAGAAGATAGATGATTTTCCTGAAGATTACTTCCACTAGACCTTGGATCAAATCCAGGCCAGTCAGCTCCCTGAGAGCCACATTTGTGCTATCATCGTATACAATTTTCTGTTGCTGTGATTTCCCATTTCTTATTTTTCTTTTACACTATTTATTTCAAGCTTTTTTTCAGTGGAGCAAGCTGTGACGCTCAGCGGGCAGAGGTGTGGTATCCTCTGGACGAGTAAAGCTGTAAGCCCCAGCGGTTGCAGAGGAGGATTTCTCTGGTCGGCTAAGTTGTATTGCCCAGCGGAAGCAAGCTGTGACGCTCAGCAGTTGTAGGCAAGCTGTGAGGCCCAGCGGTTTCAGCTGTGTATCAGCGGAAGCCACACTCAGATTTGAGTGTGGGGTGGACGTAGGTCTGCGGACCGAACCACCTAAAAATTTCCTTGTTTACTGTGATTTGATTGTCTCATCTGCTCTCGCTAGATGTATGTTTAGGCCGATTGATTTGCTCTTCCAATCTAGCGAGTGTTCCATTTGCATACCGCACGATTGATTTAGGTCTCGTGTGAGTCTGGTGAAGTCTGGTATTATTATCTGTCTATTCTGCAGAGTTCTAAATTTTTGTTTGTCTGTCATCTTCTCGTCCTTTGTAGAGAACACCATGTTCGTGCTAATTACCTACCCATATTGCTTCCGCGTCTTTGCCTTTCCACAGATTTTAACTGGGCGTAATTAGTAATGTTTAATTGATTGAAAAGTTTATAGAGGGGATTCATTCACCCCCCCTTTGAATCCATCGCACCAGTCCTAACAGCTGGTATCAGAGCAGGTCTCTCACATTCCAGATCCAACGATCTGCAGAGGATCTTGCTGTCTTCGGTGCTATTTCGCTTTTGGTGCATCTCTTATCGATTACTTTGTGCGTTGAATCTATTTGCTATCTGTCTTAATGGCTCGTCCGTTTGCGTTTGATGGTTCTAATTTTAGTAATTGGTTTGGCGGCCTATGCGTTTATATAAATTTCATTGACCCTAATCTATGGAGTTTGATTTTAAAAGGCCCACACCAATTACCTCATGTTGAGACCAAGTGGTCTAGAGAGGACAGAGTAAAGAACCGTGATAATGTCATAGTTCTTAATATTTTGAAAGCTGTAGTTAATACTGATAGATTTCCTTTTGTTCTCAGGTGTACATCTGGAAAAGAAATATTGGATAAATTGATGGCCAGTTATGAAAAGAATGAGGAACAGTGTCTGATGGCATATCGAAGAGGTTACACTGATGTTCACATGATTGGATCTTCGTCACAGGTAAACTCTGACTCAGAGGAAATTACCTTTGAAGATTTGACAAACCTTTATAATAATTTGTTAGATAAGTACAAAACCGCCAAATCTGAAACGAAGAAAATGAGAAAGGAAATGCGATCTGAAATAAAGTCATTAAGGTCTGAAAATGAACAATTGAAAGCTGAAATAAATAAGATTGAAAATTCTTGTAGTAAATGCATTTCTGTAAAAACTTTGAATGATGATCTTCAATCTGAACTGAAATTGAAAGAAGAATTAATTGACTCTCTTAGAGACGAAAATGAAGAGTTATTAAACAGAAAAATACAGCTAGAACAGACTGAAGACGAGTAGAATAAAAAGCTGAAATCTGGTGACAAAAATGAGTTGATTGAGGAGAATAAAGATCTAAAAGAACAAAACAAGAAACTCATGGTCTTAAATGTTGTTATATCAGAGAGACTTCTGGCTGTCGAGAAAGAAAAATCTACTGATAAGGAAATTCAATTTGAGAATGAATTGAAACTGAAACAGGAACTAGAAATTGTTAAAAATTTGAATGATGCCATGCAGAGACAAATTATCACATGTGAGGAAGACTTGACTAATTCAGAATTCAAAATTTCTTCTCTGCAATATGAGGTAACTGAATTGAACCATTCCATGTTAAAATTTGTCAAAGGTAAAAAGAAAATGAAAGCTTCTTTGAATGTTGAAGTCACCAAATTGAGTGAAGAGAAAGGGTGCAATTCTCAAATTAAGCAGGCTGTAAGGAACAAACTATACGCAACATTTGTGAGTAGCTCAAATTTAGCTAGCACTTCTGCACCTTCTTCAAAACAGTGTGATGATCAGAAGATTCAAAAACAGAACAAAAATGTGAAAATGAAAACACTGAAGAAGAATAATAAATTTTATGCAAACAAGTCTAAGGCTAAAAAAATTCCCAATTGTTCAGAGAAAGAATATTGAATGCTTTCATTGTGAAAATTTTGGCCATGTAATCAACGATTGTCTTGTCATGAAGAATGATGATGATAGATTTTATGCTAGGACTTCTTATGCTAAGAAATCCTATTCTGTTCAAAACAGGAAATCTAAATGCTTTTACTGCCATAAAATGGGTCATCTCATGCATGAATGTAAGTTAATGAAAATAGATGACATGTCTGCTGTGGGAATGCATGATAAACATTTCCATGCTAAAAATCATGCAATTCCTAAAAGGAAACTTCAATGATTTCGTTGTGGCAAATTGGGCCACATTGTTGCACAATGCTGGCATGCACAGGGGAGTAACAATCGTCACAAATCTGCTAAAACCCCTGTGTATCAAAATGATTTTGATAGAAATGATATTGTCCCTAGAGGCAAGCACAATGAGTGCTTCAAATGTGGGAAGCATGGCCATATTGTCACGGACTGCTGGCGTGCTCTGGGGAAGAACTTTAATTCTAAAACTGTTAATCTTCATTTGAGAGCACCATCCAAAGGTGCCACTGGTACTTCAGGACCCAAGACCACTTGGGTACCTGCTTGTACAAAATAGTTTGTTGTATTGCAGGTGTGCCCTGGAAATGAATAAAGGGGGTTAATAAACCAATGCACTCAAGAATGAAAACCCCATGATTGCACTCTTCAGGTCAGTTCTCGAAACTCTGCTTAAATTTTGTTTTCTAAATTGTCTGCTTTAAATGATTGCATATCATTAATTCTTTTGTGCATCGTCTAACTGAATCAAATTGAAAGTCTGAAATGCACATGGAAATAATTGTAGTTTGTCTCTGAATGCATTGCATATCTATGTCATGATGCATGATATGTCAAACTCCCTGCATGTTGTATTGCACTGATTTGCATGACCACTACGGTATATCAAATGGAAAGTTACTAAAGGGTAGATGTAATCTATCTGGAAGTTCTTACAATGTGTGAGGTGGTCCTTTGGACTAAGTCCTCAGCCATGGGTCATATTGCACATAGGAGAGTTCAAGACATTCATGAGCATAACTCATTAAACTCCTAGCAACATGCTCATTGCATAAATTGCATTCAGAACTTAGTTATTCAATGCATAAAGTCAGGGGGAGTTTTGTCTAGCCCTTGCATGTATTCATGCCACATGTGTCCATGTAATGCTTGTAAGAAAATCAATGCATTTGCATGTTACAAATCTCAGATAATACATATTGTTGTCAGGGGGAGGGTAGCATCATCTGAACTAAGTTCAACCACTTCTCAGAATGGATAACCGTCTAGTGATTGGTTCATTATCGTGAGATGTAATTATTACAGCCCTTCTATTATAAGAATCACATGTGCTTATTGATTGAACCGAAGGTTTAACTTTAATAGGATGTAAAGGTCAAAAGACTATCCTCTGAAAATAAGGTGACATAGGATACTTATAGCTCTTAACCTCTATCTCATGATCATACTGGAACAGGTCTTTTCAGTACCTGAACATGACAGACTTAATGATGGTTAAGGATTGAAAACTAAAAATTATGTATTGTTCTTAAACAAGTCACTCCATAAATCATAAGGGCAGCAAAAATAAGATCATAAAAGAAAAAGAAATGAACAAAGTGGCAGAGCAATGACTAGGTTTCACTGAGAAACTGAGGTCTCCATCAAGAAAATGGAGAATTCCTTAAGTCATGAAGTGACTCAGGTTAACTCTGTTCATTTGGTCGAATCTACAATGGAGGTTTCACTAAGTAACTAGGGGTACTGGCCTCTAATCAAGGTGTACCCTTAACGTCAAAAGGTGCAAACTGTCTCTATAGCTTTTGATCAGAAATAGACATAGTAGTTTATGCTTAGTAACTGGGGGTATTAGCCTCTAATCAAGGTATACACCTAATGTCAACAGCATAAATGATACTTGTCTATTCATCGGTTTAATTTTTAGAAGCTAGTGAATGAAAATTGCTATAACCCTTAGAAATCAAATGTCAAATTGAGTGTCCATTGTTTAACCTCAATACAAATTCAGGTATCCTTCCTTGCCCTTCACTCTGTCTGAAGTAACTAGGGCATTGTCTCGACCTAGACTCTTATGGTTATGTGACTCAGGTTCATTGCTATAAATGGAGTATATAACCATATTTCAGAAAGTCAGTGCATTCTCTTTCCCTTCTATAACTGTTAAACCTGACTGAAATCATGCAAGCCCATTGCTCGATTCATATCATTTAAGGGTTGTGTCATAATTTGCTCACATTCTGAACTGCTACATAGAACGTTGTCCCATTCTATCCTCCTTATTTGCTGATGGCAAAGGGGGATAAGCATGTTTGTCTGCACTGAATTTCCTCAGGGGGAGAGTCTAGTTTCTCAATCAGTTGCATGCATGACCTAACCTCATGGCATTTCATTCATTCATTAAGTTGCCACCATCAAAATCGGGGAGATTGTTTTGCCCATGTGCCTTAATGATGTTGTGTAGTTTTGATGACAACAACCACTATGAATGATGTGAGAGTAGAATATTGAGTCTGTGCATACCTTGTTTACGCATTGAAAGTCGATGCGTGTTCATTATGCATACAAAGTCAGTGCATAGTTCATTGCTAAGTCTATACAACTTTTGTTGATTTGAGTGTTTAAGTTCGTGCATCATTTCATCATAGTCTATTCATTATGCATTCAGCTCAAACTCTAGGGACAGCAAGACAGTGCAGAATTTCATTTTGTGTAGAAAAGAGTCAGTACACACTTGGCGTGTGCAAGGCTGAACTCGGTACAAAGGGCTCTTAATGCATTCATGAAGTCAGAGCAACCCTTGTAGCTGCACGTAACCCAGTCGATGCATCCTTAGTTGTTGCATGTAACTAAGTCTGAGCAAGTGTCAACCATGCGAGAGTTGAGTCGATGCAACTCCTTCTGCTACATGCGATTAAGTCCGTGCATTTGTGCATCTTTCACAACAAAGTCTGTACACTCTTTAGTAGCAAGTCGATGCATCTTTTGCTCCATGCAAACAAAGTCTGTACATTCTTCAGTCGCAAGTCGATGCATCTTTTGCTCCATGCAAACAAAGTATGTACATTCTTCAGTAGCAAGTCGATACATCTCTTGCTCCATGAAAACAAAGTCTGTACATTCTTCAGTAGCAAGTCGATGCATCTTTTGCTCCATGCACACAAAGTCTGTATATTCTCTGATGGCATGTCCGTGCATTCATCTTCATTGTGCATACTTTCTATATGCACACTGCATTATGTGCATCAAGTATGTACATGCTTAGATCAAATTTCGAACTAACTCAATGCATCCTTTTCTCTTCTCTTTCAGATCAATTCAAGTTGGTAACTAGTCTGACCTGACAGAATATCTGCTCGAGGAGCTTAAGAAGGGAACGTGATCCAAGAATGGAGGAAGTGCCAAGATCGTGACACGTGTATTGCAGCAGGCTGAAATGCTACCACGTGGTCAAGGCGCTAGGGCGGGAATTCGTGGAAGACACACGCCCATCTATCTGCTGCTGCTATAAAAGGGGGACCTCTCCATCCAGAGAATAGCAATCGTGAAACGAGTGATCGAAGTAGATAAAAGAAGAAAGATCTACAGCCAGCACGATCTAGAGAGGAGAAGAGAGTAGCAGCAGAGAAGAGCAGAAGTGAAAGTGAGAGAGCTCGTGAGATCGAGAGAGAGAGAGAGAGAGAGAGAGAGAGAGAGAGAGAGAGAGTGAAGAAAGAGCTTGAGGAGAAGAAGATAGAAGATTTTCCTGAAGATTAGTTCCACTAGACCTTGGATCAAATCCAGGCCTGTCAGCTCCCTGGGAGCCACATTTGTGCTATCATCGTATACAGCTTTCTGTTGCTGTGATTTCCCATTTCTTGTTTTTCTTTTACACTCTTTATTTCAAGCTTTTTTTCAGCGGAGCAAGCTGTGACGCTTAGTGGGCAGAGGTGTGGTATCCTCTAGACCAGTAAAGCTATAAGCCCCAGCGGTTGCAGAGGAGGATTTCTCTGGTCGGCTAAGCTGTATTGCCCAGCGGAAGCAAGCTGTGACGCTCAACAGTTGTAGGCAAGCTGTGAGGCCCAGCGGTTTAAGCTGTGTATCAGCGGAGGCCACACTCGGAGTTGAGTGTGGGGTGGACATAGGTCTGCAGACCGAACCACCTAAAAATTTCCTTGTTTACTGTGATTTGATTGTCTCATCTGCTCTCGCTAGATGTATGTTTAGGCCGATTGATTTGCTCTTCCAATCTAGCAAGTGTTCCATTTGCATACCGCACGTTTGATTTAGGTCTCGTGTGAGTCTGGTTAAGTCTGGTATTATTATCAGTCTATTCTGCAGAGTTCTAAATTTTTGTTTGTCTGCCATCTTCTCGTCCTTTGTAGAGAACACCCTGTTCGTGCTAATTACCTACCCATATTGCTTCCGCGTCTTTGCCTTTCCATAGATTTTAACTGGGCATAATTAGTAATGTTTAATTGATTGAAAATTTTATAGAGGGGATTCATTCACCCCCCCTTTGAATCCATCGCACCAGTCCTAACAGTTGGTATCAGAGCAGGTCTCTGACTTTCCAGATCCAATGATCTGCAGAGGATCTTGCTGTCTTCGGTGCTATTTCACTTTTGGTGCATCTCTTATCGATTGCTTTGTGCGTTGAATCTATTTGCTATCTATCTTAATGGCTCGTCCGTTTGCGTTTGATGGTTCTAATTTTAGTAATTGGTTAGGCGGCCTATGCGTTTATATAAATTCCATTGACCCTAATCTATGGAGTTTGATTTCAAAAGGCCCACACCAATTACCTCATGATGAGACCAAGTGGTCTAGAGAGGACAGAGTAAAGAACCGTGATAATGTCACAGTTCTTAATATTTTGAAAGCTGTAGTTAATACTGATAGATTTCCTTTTGTTCTCAGGTGTACATCTGGAAAAGAAATATTGGATAAATTGATGGCCAGTTATGAAAAGAATGAGGAACATTGTCTGATGGCATATCGAAGAGGTTACACTGATGATCACATGATTGGATCTTCATCACAGGTAAACTCTGACTTAGAGGAAATTACCTTTGAAGATTTGACGAACCTTTATAATAATTTGTTAGATAAGTACAAAACCGCCAAATCTGAAACGAAGAAAATGAGAAAGGAAATGCGATCTGAAATAAAGTCATTAAGGTCTGAAAATGAACAATTGAAAGCTGAAATAAAGAAGATTGAAAATTCTTGTAGTAAATGCATTTCTGTAAAAACTTTGAATGATGATCTTCAATCTGAACTGAAATTGAAAGAAGAATTAATTGACTCTCTTAGAGACGAAAATGAAGAGTTATTAAACAGAAAAATACAGCTAGAACAGACTGAAGACGAGTAGAATAAAAAGCTAAAATCTGGTGACAAAAATGAGTTGATTAAGGAGAATAAAGATCTAAAAGAACAAAACAAGAAACTCATGGTCTTAAATGTTGTTATATCAGAGAGACTTCTGGCTGTCGAGAAAGAAAAATCTACTGATAAGGAAATTCACTTTGAGAATGAATTGAAACTGAAGCAGGAACTAGAAATTGTTAAAATTTTGAATGATGACATGCAGAGACAAATTATCTCATGTGAGTAAGACTTGACTAATTCAGAATTCAAAATTTCTTCTCTGCAATATGAGGTAACTGAATTGAACCATTCCATGTTAAAATTTGTCAAAGGTAAAGAGAAAATGAAAGCTTCTTTGAATGTTGAAGTCACCAAATTGAGTGAAGAGAAAGGGTGGAATTCACAAATTAAGTAGGCTGTAACGAACAAACTATACGCACCATTTATGAGTAGCTCAAATTTAGCTAGCACTTCTGCACCTTCTTCAAAACAGTGTGATGATCAGAAGATTCAAAAATAGAACAAAAATGTGAAAATGAAAACACTGAAGAAGAATAATAAATTTTATGCAAACAAGTCTAAGGCTAAAAAAATTCCCAATTGTTCAGAGAAAGAATATTGAATGCTTTTATTGTGAAAATTTTGGCCATGTAATCAACGATTGTCTTGTCATGAAGAATGATGATGATAGATTTTATGCTAGGACTTCTTATGCTAAGAAATCCTATTCTGTTCAAAACAGGAAATCTAAATGCTTTTACTGTCATAAAATGGGTCATCTCATGCATGAATGTAAGTTAATGAAAATAGATGACATGTCTGCTGTGGGAATGCATGATAAACATTTCCATGCTAAAAATCATGCAATTCCTAAAAGGAAACTTCAATGCTTTCATTGTGGCAAATTGGGGCACATTGTTGCACAATGCTGGCATGCACAGGGGAGTAACAATCGTCACAAATATGCTAAAACCCCTGTGTATCAAAATGATTTTGATAGAAATGATATTGTCCCTAGAGGCAAGCACAATGAGTGCTTCAAATGTGGGAAGCATGGCCACATTGTCACGGACTGCTGGCGTGCTCGGGGGAAGAACTTTAATTCTAAAACTGTTAATCTTCTTTTGAGAGCACCATCCAAAGGTGTCACTGGTACTTCAGGACCCAAGACCACTTGGGTACCTGCTTCTACAAAATAGTTTGTTGTATTATAGGTGTGCCTTGGAAATGAATAAAGGGGGTTAACAAACCAAGGCACTCAAGAATGAAAACCCCATGATTGCACTCTTCAGGTCAGTTCTTGAAACTCTGCTTAAATTCTGTTTTCTAAATTCTCTGCTTTAAATGATTGCATATCATGTTAATTCTTTTGTGCATCGTCTAACTGAATCAAATTGAAAGTCTGAAATGCACATGGAAATAATTGTAGTTTGTCTCTGAATGCATTGCATATCTATGTCATGATACATGATATGTCAAACTCCCTGCATGTTGTATTGCACTGATTTGCATGACCACTACGGTATATCAAATGGTAAGTTACTAAAGGGTAGATGTAATCTATCTGGAAGTTCTTACAATGTGTGAGGTGGTCCTTTGGACTAAGTCCTCAGCCATGGGTCATATTGCACATAGGAGAGTTCAAGACATTCATGAGCATAACTCATTAAACTCCTAGCAACATGCTCATTGCATAAATTGCATTCAGAACTTAGTTATTCAATGCATAAAGTCAGGGGGAGTTTTTTCTAGCCCTTGCATGTATTCATGCCACATGTGTCCATGTAATGCTTGTAAGAAAATCAATGCATTTGCATGTTGCATATCTCAGATAATACATATTATTGTCAGGGGGAGGGTAGCATCATCTGAACTAAGTTCAACCCCTTCTCAGAATGGATAACAGTCTAGTGATTGGTTCATTATCGTGAGATACAATTATTACAACCCTTCTGTTATAAGAATCACATGTGCTTATTGATTGAACCGAAGGTTTAACTTTAATAGGATGTAAAGGTCAAAAGACTGTCCTCTGAAAATAAGGTGACATAGGATACTTATAGCTCTTAACCTCTATCTCATGATCATACTAGAACAGGTCTTTTCAGTACCTGAACATGACAGACTTCATGATGGTTAAGGATTGAAAACTAAAATTTATGTATTGTTCTTAAACAAGTCACTCAATAAATCATAAGGGCAGCAAAAATAAGATCATAAAAGAAAAAGAAATGAACAAAGTGGCAGAGCAATGACTGGGTTTCACTGAGAAACTGAGGTCTCCATCAAGAAAATGGAGAATTCCTTAAGTCATGAAGTGACTCAGGTTAACTTTGTTCATTTGGTCAAATCTACAACGGAGGTTTCACTAAGTAACTAGGAGTACTGGCCTCTAATCAAGGTGTACCCTTAACGTCAAAAGGTGCAAACTGTCTCTGTAGCTTTTGATCAGAAATAGACATAGTAGTTTATGCTTAGTAACTAGGGGTATTAGCCTCTAATCAAGTATACACCTAATGTCAACAGCATAAATGATACTTGTCTATTCATCGGTTCAATTTTCAGAAGCTAGTGAATGAAAATTGCTGTAACCCTTAGAAATCAAATGTCAAATTGAGTGTTCATTGTTTAACCTCAATACAAATTCAGGTACCCTTCCTTGCCCTTCACTCTATCTGAAGTAACTAGGGCATTGTCTCGACCTAGACTCTTATGGTTATGTGACTCAAGTTCATTGCTATAAATGGAGTATATAACCATATTTCAGAAAGTTAGTGCATTCTCTTTCCCTTCTATAACTGTTAAACCTGACTGAAATCATGCAAGCCCATTGCTCGATTCATATCATTTAAGGGTTGCGTCATAATTTGCTCACATTCTGAACTGCTACATAGAACGTTGTTCCTTTCTATCCTCCTTATTTGCTGATGGCAAAGGGGGAGAAGCATGTTTGTCTGCACTGAATTTCCTCAGGGGGAGAGTCTAGTTTCTCAATCAGTTGCATGCATGACCTGACCTCATGGCATTTCATTCATTCATTAAGTTGCCACCATCAAAAAGGGGGAGATTTTTGTGCCCCTGTGCCTTAATGATGTTGTGTAGTTTTGATGACAACAACCACTATGAATGATGTGAGAGTAGAATATTGAGTCTGTGCATACCTTGTTTACGCATTGAAAGTCGATGCGTGTTCATTATGCATACAAAGTTAGTGCATAGTTCATTGCTAAGCCTGTACAACTTTTATTGATTTGAGTGTTTAAGTTCGTGCATCATTTCATCAGAGTCTATTCATTATGCATTCAGCTCAAAATCTAGGGACAGCAAGATAGTGCAGAATTTCATTTTGTGTAGAAAAGAGTCAGTACACACTTGGCATGTGCAATGCTGAACTCGGTACAAAGGGCTCTTAATGCATTCATGAAGTCGGGGCAACCCTTATAGCTGCACGTAACCTAGTTGATGCATCCTTAGTTGTTGCACGTAACTAAGTCAGAGCAAGTGTCAACCATGCGAGAGTTGAGTCGATGCAACTCCTGCTGCTACATGCGATTAAGTCCGTGCATTTGTGCATCTTTCACAACAAAGTCTGTACACTCTTCAGTAGCAAGTTGATGCATCTTTTGCTCCATGCAAACAAAGTCTGTACATTCTCAGTAGCAAGTCGATGCATCTTTTGCTCCATGCAAACAAAGTATGTACATTCTTCAGTAGCAAGTCGATACATCTCTTGCTCCATGAAAACAAAGTCTGTACATTCTTCAGTAGCAAGTCGATGCATCTTTTCCTCCATGCACACAAAGTCTGTATATTCTCTGATGGCATGTCCGTGCATTCATCTTCATTGTGCATACTTTCCTATATGCACACTGCATTATGTGCATCAAGTATGTACATGCTTAGATCAAATTTTGAACTAACTCAGTGCATCCTTTTCTCTTCTCTTTCAGATCAATTCAAGTTGGTAACTAGTCTGACCTGACAGAATATCTGCTCAAGGAGCTTAAGAAGGGCACGTGATCCAAGAATGGAGGAAGTGCCAGGATCGTGACACGTGTATTGCAGCAGGCTGAAATGCTGCCACGTGGTCAAGGTGCTAGGGCGGGAATTCGTGGAAGACACCCGCCCATCTATCTGCTACTGCTATAAAAGGGGGACCTCTCCATCCAGAGAATAGCGATCGTGAAACGAGTGATCGAAGTAGATAAAAGAAGAAAGATCTACAGCCAGCACGATCCAGAGAGGAGAAGAGAGTAGCAGCAGAGAAGAGCAGAAGTGAAAGTGAGAGAGCTCGTGAGATCGAGGGAGAGAGAGAGAGAGAGAGAGAGAGAGAGAGAGTGAAGAAAGAGCTCGAGGAGAAGAGGATAGAAGATTTTCCTGAAGATTAGTTCCACTGGACCTTGGATCAAATCCAGGCCAGTCAGCTCCCTAAGAGCCACATTTGTGCTATCATCGTATACAGCTTTCTGTTGCTGTGATTTCACATTTCTTATTTTTCTTTTACACTCTTTATTTCAAGCTGTTTGTCAGAGGAGCAAGCTGTGACGCTCAGCGGGCAGAGGTGTGGTATCCTCTGGACGGGTAAAGCTGTAAGCCCCAACGGTTGCAGAGGAGGATTCTCTGGTCGGCTAAGCTGTATTGCCCAGCAGAAGCAAGCTGTGACGCTCAGCGGTTGTTGGCGAGTTGTGAGGCCCAACGGTTTAAGATGTGTATCAGTGGAAGCCACACTCGGATTTGAGTGTGGGGTTGACGTAGGTCTGCGGACCGAACCACCTAAAAATTCCCTTGTTTACTATGATTTGATTGTCTTATCTGCTCTCGCTAGATGTATGTTTAGGCCGATTGATTTGCTCTTCCAATCTAGCAAGTGTTCCATTTGCATACCGCACGTTTGATTTAGGTCTCGTGTGAGTCTGGTGAAGTCTGGTATTATTATCAGTCTATTCTGCAGAGTCTTGAATGTTTGTTTGTCTGTCATCTTCTCGTCCTTCGTAGAGAACACCTAGTTTGTGCTAATTACCTACCCATATTGCTTCCGCGTCTTTGCCTTTCCACAGATTTTAACTGGGCGTAATTAGTAATGTTTAATTGATTGAAAATTTTATAGAGGGGATTCATTCACCCCCTTTGAATCCATCGCACCAGTCCAAACAGACCCGACCGCTCATTTTCGAGTAGCGTCCAACCACCGTCAGGCGCCTGCCCACGACCGCCCCTGCCACCTAGGCCACCGGGCTTTTCACAATCTCCTCATGGAGAGCCTCTGTAAAACACGCGGATATCCACTTTATTACGCATTGACCCGGGGACCCACCCACGCGTCGGAACTATCCCGCGGCTTGCACCCATTATACTTCGGCCCCCTCGGCCCATTTGTAAAGGCCGTGTGGCTCTCATACAGTACCAAACCAGTTGAATACAAGCACCCGTACATGGGCCACAACTTTTACCTACACCACTCAGCGCGTGTGTAAAATATCCCTAATCCCAGTAAACACCTCCCAGTCGAAAGCGCACCCACAGTTGCGGAATGCTCCCGGCCCTCTACCTATAGCTTCAGACACATACTGACTTTTCTTCAGCACAGAACGAAGGTGTTCAAATTCAATCCTACGTAAATAAACACCTATCGCTTGCGGTCTGTGGGGAAAGATGTCCAGTACACGATTCCCATAATTGCCTGCTCACTCGCACCCGTGGAACCCCTTTTATCCATGTGTCGCCTGACCTCTCGAGCCCACTTGTTGCATCCTGGCGACGCTTCCCCGGTCAACCCTTGGTTCCATAGGTGATTGTTGAGAAATCGACTAGCACGCCCGCACCCTATCTAGTTAACCTACACCCTGATATTTCCATGCCATTCGACCCCTTTTGACTTTCCGTAAGAGGAGAGTGCCTGATACTGCCGTGAGGGGCATACAACCGTAAAGGAGGATACCCGAGATACATCAAACTCCCGTATTTTTCTTCCTCACTGTATTCCTTCCTTCATCCCGGTCATCGGCATAAAAACCCCTGCAACAACAACCTAAGATTTATGTGAATATTAAACCCATGATACCAGGCAGAGAACTTGATCCAATGATCCTCTCACGCATAGTGATAGCTTCCCATTGGACTTGATCCAACTTTCTACAAATCATCATTCTATATACAAAAGGGTTATTGCTCGATGAATTTTTTTTTTCTGGAGAGGCAATGCAATGAAGTATGAGGCAAAAATCTTGGACCTCTCCTTAGCATGATATGCATGATAATGCAAGAGAAAAAAGAATGACATTCATCATTTACAACAAATGTAGACTCCAAGTATGCATACACATCATTCTATTATGACAAGCAAGCTTTCCAAGCTTTCAATTTAGTCAAAGAGTAAATTATGCAGCATATGTGTTTAAGCATTCTTAACAGTGAGCCAAAAATTCTTGGCAGTAAGGAAGAATTTTTTGGACCATGCAGAAATGAGCTGGTCAGGGGAACAAGCCAACATTTTGTTTTATTTTCAGATATCTAACCATTACATACATGTGCCTTGAGCTGTTATTCTCTGACATATACTTGTTCAGCTCCAAGACACCCCTGCAACCAAAACTCTAATTTGACATTTTTAGGTACCCAAGTTTTCTTGGGTCCTTGAGGGTTAGCAGTACTTCTGACATGTGAAATTCTTTTCATGGCAATCATCTCATCTTTTCTCATCAAGAGACAATCACTCATCTCATGTCCTACTTTATCACAATAATATCAACACACAAAAGATTTCACATTGTTCTTGTATACATGGGCAGTGAATTTTTGTGGGTGAGCATGACTGCTAGCATGTGAATATTTTCTTCCACTTCTTAGCCAGCAGTCCTTGACTGTGTGGCTGGGCTTCCCACATTCATGGCAGTAAGGCTTCCTTTTTGAAAATAATTTCGGCCTCTTTGGGACAATGGCTTTTCTATATGCCTTCAATTCATCATTTTTGAGAATAAGACAATCATGTATTGCATGACCAATTTTTCCACAATAAAAGCACTCGATTGTCCTTTTCTAGATAACATGATCTTTAACATAGCCCCTTTTAGCATGCACATTAAAATTTTCAAATGAACTTTTTCTGTTTGAAAACATCTTTGCATTTTTGAATCCATTTGTTTTCTTGTGTGCTTGCACGTCATCAGACTTCATGAAATGACATGCATGCTTCATGTGACCAACTCTACCACAATAATGATAGGAAATTTTTTGCTTGGGTGCATGTGTGTGTGTTTCAGAACTGTGTACAGCGTGCACAGTGGTAGCAGGAAAGTTTTTGGGCTTGTTCTGTAAATTATTACCATTTTTCAGTTTTTCAATTTGGTTCTACTTTTTCTGAGTAGCACATTGTTTCTGACCCTTCTGGGTAGTGAACTGAAGAATGGGTGCGTTTGAACTACTGGTTGACTCAGAACTACACACAAGGGATGTGTAGAGTTTATTTTCAAAACTCTTTTTATTCACGAGGTTGAAACCCAGTCCCTCTCTTTGGAAGTTCACCTTACTTCCAAGAAGTTTATCAAAGTTATCCTTTTCACTCACAAATTTAGTAGGAGAGTTATTCAAATAAGAGATTTCATATTCAAGGTTTGAAATGTGAAGCTCATAGCTGGCTATTTCCTATTCATAAGAAGTAGCCTTCTCATTCAACATTTTATTGCCAGTTTTAAAGCTATCTATCCCTTTTTCCAGACTCTGCAGTTTTTCAGATTTTTCTTCATCCAGAATAGATTTTCCTTTTTCAAGGGTAAGCAATCTATCAGACATGGCCATGTTCAATTCATTGAGCTTCTTGTTTTGTTCTTTCAAATTTTTAATTTCATCAACATATTTTTCAACATTGGGCATTGAACTTAATTTCTCTTCTAGCTCCTCCTCCACTTGTTCAAGTTCTAATTTCTTATCTAGCATATTTTTATTTTCTTCTCTCAATGAAGCAATTAAGTTCTTCTGCCATTCAAGATCAGAGTGAAGATTCTCATTCAATTCTGTCAACAAAGGACAGTCATTGCATGAAAGTTCATTAGAGCATGTGTTTTCAACTTCCTTTTGTTGTGCTCTGTGGTTTTGATGATGTCAAACACACTATGAATCATATTATGATCATGGGTTTTTGTAACACCCCTAAAATTTTCTAGAAATTGTTCAAGATTTTTTTGGATTTAATTAGAAATTTTCTCAAATTAAAATAAATTATTAAGCATTTAAATTGGCTAAATGGGATATTAAATGAATTATGGTTAATTAAATCTAATTATTAAGGCCCTATACTAATTAAATAAGATTAGGCCCATTTAAATAAGCCCACTTGGCCCAAATTGTGATTTTGGACCCTGACCCATGTTCTAGAAGTTTAAATTGTTGTATTTATAGAATTAGGAGATAAATAGGTTTACTTATCAGATAAATAATTGGATAAATAACAAAAGAGTTTTAACTAATCAAAATTCGGTGCTTTAGGGTAAAAGCGGTCTATCGAGCGACTGCCTAGGATCAGAAACGGTCCCAATAGAACCGTTTTTAAGAGTCTGATCGCGAGCAGTTTGATCGAGTGAAAAACTCCAATTTCTTCAGGCCAAATCTCTGGAGATCGATGCAGTCTATTACTTAGAAGGCTCTAGA
Organism: Amorphophallus konjac; assembly: GCA_022559845.1. NCBI lineage: Eukaryota > Viridiplantae > Streptophyta > Magnoliopsida > Alismatales > Araceae > Amorphophallus > Amorphophallus konjac. Next base: position 307,471,985 of record CM040123.1, on the reverse strand, counting down.
ACGGATTAGGATCGAATGAAAGGTATAATTAGAACTCTAGGTTCGTCCAAATCCTTGAAACCTAGCTAACCCTATAAATAGCCCTTAAGTACAACCTGCACGACCCTTACTTTTGGCTCGCATGGAACTAAGGTAAGGAGACATTATTTCAGGTAGGTTCTTTAGAATATTTTGTTCATAATAGTAGGGTCTAAGTGCCCTCAAAATTTCATCTTAGGAGATCAAGCCATCAGGAGGATAGAAGCTTGCAAAGTCGTTGGATCGTAGCAAGCAACCCAGGAACCTTTGCAACGGACCCAGATTGATCAGCAAATTAGAAGCCCTAAACAAGGTAATTAGATATGGGTTCTTTAGAATTATTTGTTTCTTTTAGTACCATCTTCTTACCCTTAAAATTTTGTGGTCATAGGTGAAGAGGATCAAAGGTTAGAAGGCCACGAAGTTGCTGGTTCGGTTCAGGACGAGCAGGAATTAGGCTTAAATTCTAGCCCAACATTCGAAGTTCAGAACTCTATCTAGAGGTAGGTTATCTCATGATTGGCTTAAACTTGAAGTTAGGAATAAAAGCCCTCTATTTCCAGTTGTTTTCATGCATTATACGTAGAGATTTGATGTTTTATTGTGACTGCGCAACTAGTGTATTTTTTATGCATGAACTTAGCCTTAATGCAATTAAGATTAAATTCTTGTCAAAATCACATTCTCCTATGCATATTCTTGGCCTAATTTCCTTCTAGCATGTTTTACTACATGTTTTACGGAGTTTCCATGCATAATATGTCCTAGGTTAGCATTTTATTTTATTATTCTATAGCTTCTGTCTCCAGACAGAAGGCGGCCCTCCAGGGACCACAAGGTATTCTGGCGGCCAAATGGAAGGCCATTTTAATCTATTATGTGGTTTATCTTAGACTGTTTTAACCCTAACCGACGGACTATCGCGTGATCGTCTTCTACCTTTGCGGCCATCCCTTGACCGCTATTGGGTTCTGGGAACCAATTCGAGCCTAGTTGAATTTTGCATGTTAGAAACCATATAATTATGTTATTTTTCACTGAAAATGAAGTTAAACACGTACCCTATTTCAGCGTAAGCATGTCTTAGAACCTTAATTTTTATTATTATGTAAGTTCATGCTAAATGTTATAATTTTGTAATTAAATGATTTTTCTATGATAGGGACATGGTTTATGAGGTGTTAATATCATGGTTCTTGTCCGTATGTTTCATCGCTTCACTCTCACCTCTTGAGTCATTTCATAGTACATGGCGTTTACTCCGGTATGCGACCATTAGTTACACTTTGCACTCATAGCACACTCTCTTGGACTTGTGAACCTCTTCGCTGGATATTCCTTCTGTCGGACTAGGTGATCTTGTTTCATGGCCTTCGTAAGACTTCGCGAGCCTGGGATTCCCACTAGGACGCTGAGCTAGTTGTACCCTTAAAATCAAACTATCTAGAAAGCACTTAATCGATGTTTTTTTGGTGTTCTGGACTCTAGCGGCCTGTGGATGACCGCCAGAGACACTTAGCGGCCCTATACCTGACCGCTAAAGATCCCAAGCGGCCCTGCCCTAACCACAAGGCTCTAGCAGGATTCACTGCGTCGACCTTTCTCTTCATGCGTCGACTCTATTGATAAAAATGGTCTAGACATGACCGCATTACTATCTTAAACGGTTCTATCTAGACTACTTGAGTCAGTAAATGGTCCAATAAACGACTACTTTATCCCTGACTCTGTCTAACCCCAGGTTTGACCTAGGGGTTGTCTAAATGTTATTCTTGGATGATCTTAGAATTATCTGGATTCCAAACTTATGTATAACAAGTTATTGTTAAATATATGGAACTTAATTAATATACCGTTATGCTGCCGGAATGCCACCGTAACATAATGTTCTTTTAATTCTTCTTTGAAATCTCATATCAGCTTCGGAACGTTCTTTACTTTGATGTTGTTATTATGAAACTATCATTGAACTTGTTACATTACCGGCCATACTTTATTCTTATACTCGTGGAAGTAGCAGATCGGGCACTGATTGTGTCCAAGGGCTCTATGCTAGCCCCCTCGGTTGATTGTCAGAAATATGCTATAAACCATGGGGTACGATGATACTGGCGTTGCATTGTGCTGGGAGTACTTTCTTTTATAAATGAGTGAAAACCATGAGATAATCTAGTGACATTACATTCTTGCGTGTTAAGTGACTTTCTAGAGCATAGCCTTCATGGTTATGAAAAGTGCATTCTTGTTACGTTCTTGTTCATGAAAGGCCAAACTTACATTCTTGCTATATACTTGCTCAATCATGTTCTTAATTCTCATCATATCAGTTTACTTGTGTTACTTTGGTTTTTCACTGCATATTTTGTCGTATTTTATGTATCTTTACTCTAGAGCAAAAATGTTAATTATTTAAATATTGCCTTCATGTTGATACGAAGTTACCTACTGGACATGTGTGCTCATTCCCTACCTTTTCCAATCTTTTTCAGAAATTCTAGTGGGTCGGATTCAGACTATTCAAGTGATGGATCCGGGAGTGATTAAAGATCGAGAGAAAACTTAGTAGAGTCTTAAGTCAAGTCGAGTCAATGTATTTTTCCTTTATTTGAGTCTAGTGAATTGAGTCAAATACATTTGTAATTTGATTATCATTATCAATAAAAGTTAGATTATTGTCCAAATATTGTGCATTCATTTCTTATGTGTGAATGTGTTAGCGCTCTAATTATATTGATCGCTTGAGGCGTACTAGCCGACTGTTCACGTTCCCGAGATTCCTTCCGCTATATTAAAAGCTCGGGGCGTGATAGTTTTGATATTATGATTTTGATATGTGCTTGCTAATGTTTGAACATCTGAGCCATATGTGCTTGAAGAATGGCTAAGGATTGCTTGAAGAACAGGCTAGTCCAAAGTCGACTTCTCCAATGGCTCAGGTCGACTTCTCAAATCAACTCCAACTAGACTTAAGTAGCAACAGCCAAGCATGGCAGTATAGCAGCATCACACCAAGTAGAAGCACCTGCAATAGCATGACAGTAAGCAACCAACAGTAGCTCTTCAACGAAGCAATCAGTGGCAACAACGAGCAACTATCTTCAGAATTGCAAAGCATTAACATAGCAGAAAACTACTACAGAAAGCCCAAGAAGATATCTTGAAGAAGAAGCCTCCAACCGTTGAAGAATCAAGCTAAAATATCACCTCAATGTTTCCTTGTACCTACTGAAGAATAGGGGTGACAAATACCTCTTACAGGTGATAAATGGGAGATAAGGCAGACAAATGGACTGCTAAGGGTGAAAAATAAGTTGTGGCGACGACTTAGTGTTATGAGGAGTAGCGGCTTCAGTGACGGCTATCACGCGAATAACAGTGACAAATGACTGGGTAATAGTCAAAAATAGCCGATAGTGGAGACAAATGGCCACTCAAGGGTGAAAATGACTCATAGCCATGACAGTCGAGGTGTGATCAAGTTAGTTCGAAGAATCTAACTGTCCTAGAGTTCTTCAACTTTACTGGCTTAAATATGCAGAAATCTTAATCCTCAGACGACCCTGATTAACCTGACTTAAGATCTTGAAACTGTGTTAGACTCTAGTCTGATGGCTTTCAACGGTGAATGAGTTGAACTGCAGCGGCCGTGGACTTAATTGTTGAAGGAGCACTCAATCTAGATGAGTTGGTCTGATTCTACTCATATCAGTAACAGAAATCTGATGCTGCTGTTTTAATGTCGTCGAAGCTCTGGCTTGCAGACCACTTACAGATTCATAACCCATCTCTGGCACCGTCAAAGAAGAAGAAGAAAGAGTAGTTGCAGAACTGGAAACAAAAGAGGAACAACAGAGGCTGCAAGGAAGATAGAATAATAAGAAGAGGCTGAGACTTCTACGAAGATGGAATTGTGGAGAAGAAAGAGCCAAAGAGAAGAAGCTGATAAGAAGATTGAATTTGTGAAGAATTGCCCAAACATCTGAAGGATGATAACGGTAACAAATGGGTCACGACGACAGCTCAACCCACATAAGGGTGACAAATAACTAGATAGGGGTGACAACTGAGTGATAAGGGTGAAAAATACCCAGTAAGGCCGATAAATGGCTAAGAAGGCTGAAGATAACCAAAATCCAACACGCTACGTCGACGTAGCATCCTGTGTGCATTAATGCAGTTAGGTTGAAATGCCAAAGGCAGAGAGAAGTGTTTTAGCGACGATATAAGGGTGAAAATGGCTTTATAAGATATACAAATAGCCCTTTAAGGGTGTAAAATGTATTGGTAAGGCTGTAAATTGATTGGCTGCTCAGACAAATGGTCGAACACGTGAGATACACAAGCGGGTCACTCGATTATTCTCTCAATCATTTGGCACGTGATCCGAGGTATGATGTCATGGGAATATTCTCTCTCCTACCACGTGGTCCAATGAGAAAAAGATGGAATCAGATCATCTTATCCAAAGGTTTTTCGGAGGCCCTGTTTGATATAAAATGGAACTTTCTTCCTCCTAAGTCTACGTGCTGCGAGAATGCTGTGAGAAGGGTGCTTGCAGAAGAAGAAAAAAAAAGGAGAGAGCTGCAAGGGCTGCCAAGTAGAGAAAAGAAAAATATAGAAGATAGTGCGTGAGAGAAAGAAGAGGAAGAAAGAAGAAGAGGAAAGCTGATGTGAGCACTGTAAGCATAAGGGGGCTATGAAGAGGGCTGAGAGAAGAGAGAGTAGAAGAAAAAGACAGAGCTACGAGGAAGAAAAAGAGTGAGAAGAAAGAAGAAGAAGAAGAGAGAGCTGCAAGTTCAGAGAGAGAGCTAGAAGCTCAGTCCCGGATTCGTTCAAAGTGCTTCTTGTGAAGCTACAGATCGTGTGTTCTTATTTTTGTTTATTGAGCTGTTTGTGTTGAGCACTTTTCCTTTTCCTTTGTTTTCTTTTTCTTTTGCGCTTCGTTTGTGTTTTGCCTTGTGGTGCTCTGTGCACGCAAGGTGTTTGCACACAGCTTAACCTATGTGTGGTTGCTCTGGGAAACTAGGGTATGGAGGTGTTCCTCCATTGTCCCCTCTGTGGTATCAGAGGAAGGGAGACTTGGGTCTCTGGGTTGTGAGTGACTGGAAGTTGCTCACAGGTTCCCTCTGAGGTATCAGAGGAAGGGAGGTTGGTCCTCCGTGTCACTACCTGTGGTAGTAGGTTCTGATCTTGTGGGCTGCAAGGTCAAGGTGTTAGGGATTTCTTTCCCTCGGTCCAAGCTATTAGTCAGTGTCTATAGTAGAGGTTTCTCCACGTTTGTGCTCTGCAAGGGAAGTCTCACTCAGGTTGAGTGAGGGGTGGATGTAGGTCTATGGGTAGCAGACCGAACCACCTAAAAAATCCAGTGTGCCGTGATTTGGATTTGTGTGATTGGTCCTTCTCATCTACCTCCCTTCACAGGTTTGTTTATGATCTATAGATATCGTGCATTTTCTTACATGCTAAGTAACTGTGTCGAGTTTTTATAGAACTAGTGCTTCTGATTTCCACTAAGTGTTAATTGGCTTAGATTTGAAATTGGGTTTAAATTTTATATAGGATCTATTCACCCCCCTCTAGATCTTGCTGCACACACTTCGTGTCCAATGCTCTAATCTATTGTCACTTGAGCACACAACAATTGGTATCAGAGCAGGTCTTTGATTGATTTCAGATTCTACCATCTGTAGAGAAAAGATCCATGTACTTCATTACTATTTGTTTTTATCATTCTGAATTTGTCTTGATAGATTCTTTGCCTGTTTTCGATAGATCTAACTTTGAGAAGTGGCTAGGAAAAATTTACACATTCATTAATGTTCTTAATCCAAAGCTTTGGCTTCTAATGTCTCATGGTCCATACAAATTGCCTAAGGACACATCCAAATGGACCAATGCTCATAGGATGAAAAATAGTGATAATCTAAGAGCTCTTAATATCTTGAATAATGTTGTTGATCACAATGCCTTTCCGTTTGTCTCTGATTGCACGAATGCCAACGAGATCTTGGACAAACTGACTGCCATATATAAGAAGCAAGAGCAACACAAATGCTTCATGGTTGGCAACATACAAATCAATGAAGATGAAAATGAGGATGAACAAGTAACTTCTATGTTGGAAAATTTTTCTATAGAAGATTGGGAGAATGCTTGTGGTGAATTGTTAGAGATGAATGAAAAGTTGAGAAAATAAAATAAATCCTTGAAAAATAAATTACATGATGTTGTCAATTTTGGCTATGAAAATAAAGATGCTGAAATTCTGGAGATTGAAAACAATTGTATTAGAAAACAATTGAAAAATCTTGACACTATTAGTTCAGAGCTGGATAAATTGAAGTCTGAAATGGCGTTCTTAGAAAATACATTGGAGAAGATGAAGAAAAATTAAAAAAACTTGAATAAGAGAACAATTTAATTTGTGAGAAATTTGAAGCTGTCAAGGTTGTAAATGTGGAACTTCAGAAAAACACCCAAAAACTTGAAACCGAAAAATATAAAACTCAAAAAGAAAGCTGCAAATGTGTGTTCTAGTAACTCTTCATGCAATAATTGTTCATTCCTGAAAGAGTTAAATGAAGGTCTTCACCTTGATCTAGAATTACAGAAAGACCTAATTGCTTCCCTAAGAGAAAAAACAAAAATCTGCTAGACAAGAACTTAGAATTTGAACAAAGAGAGGAAGAGCTGAATGAAAAATTAAGTTATGTGTCTAATGATCAAAAGCATATTAAAGAAATCAAAAAATTGAAAGAACAAAATGAAAATCTGAAAGAATTGAACATTGCCATTTTTGATAGACTGCTAATTTAGGAAAAAGGGAAATCTGTTGTCACAGATGAATCTGAAAAATTGTTGATTCTACAAAAATAGATTGAAGACTGCAAATCTCTTAATGAAACCCTAAAAATCAGAATGGTAGATTGTGAGGAAGAAATAGTTAATTCTGAACTGTTAATAACTTCCCTGGAAAATCAAGTGTCTGATTTGAATAACTCCTTGTCGAGGCTTGTGAATGGAAAGAACAACTTGGATAAACTTCTCGGTAGTAAAATTAACTTTCAGAGAGCTAGTAATATCCACTATAGCTTTCATTATTCTTAGAGCCTTGACATTGTCTCTATTTTTCAATTTATGATCCTCAATCCTTTTGGATTTCTCCTTAGGCAATTTATGTAGCCCATGAGAAATTAAAGTCCATAGGTTTGGATCAACAGTAATCACAAACTTGCATATCCTACCTATCCAAGTATGGAAGTTGGAACCATCAAACATCGGCAGACAATCCATAAGCAAGGTTCAGAGAGATAAAATAATGACAAGCGCACCGGGATCTTTTCTCTGCAGCTTGTTAAATCTGATAATGCCAGAGCCCGCTCTGATACCACTTGTTGGGTCCCTTTGGTGCAACTGGATCTAGAAGGGGGGGTTGAATAGATCCTGTCAAAGACTTTTGGCCGATTAAAAATTAAACCATTTCAAACTCGATCTTCAACTAGATATGTAAACCACATTCTGCTGAAGATGGATAGCAGAATAGTTCAAGGCAATAGAACGAAACATCATACACAAGGAGCCAACAGATGGCTGTAGGAGGAAGCTGAGGTAAACCCAGTAGAGTAGTGAGGTCGACGCAACCTCACTATGAGTTACACTGTTGGACGGATTCGCTGTTCATCAAAACCCCTAGTGTGTATGTGTGTTTCTCACAGTTAAGAAAACATTGGACCTTAGTAACTGTCTCTATGCATAATAGCTGCATGACTTAAAATCTGAATAGGAACCGAGCCAGCTGGAAAACATGGGTGTAGTGCACAAACTAATCAGAAACTGTGTAGACTTTGAATGTCTAAACACCTGTGAATGGGGATGGAAGACAAGGAGCAATCGCACATAAAATAATCCACTACACAAGGGATTTTTAAGGTGGTTCAGTCTGCAAACCCGCAGACCTACGTCCACCCCTCACCAAAGCCGGTGAGGCTTTTCCACATGCTACAAAAGTGCAACAACACACGGGGACGATGCCCCCCCCACACACACACACGAGGAGAAAGCTCCTCATGAAGACGAAGTCCTCAACACACACGGGAACGAAACCCCCCCCACACATACACACGAGGAGCAAGCTCTTCACGAGCATGAAGTCCGCAACACACACGGGGATGAACCCCACACAACAGACACACACACACATACACAAAGAAGAACAAACTGCAAATGCAACAAAAGGATGAGGACAGACTCCCTAACAACCACACGGCTGCGCAGCAGCCAAACGCACTTCCGGTCTCTAAATAGAGTGCCGAAAAAACTACTATAAACACCGCACCACACACTGAAGATACAAGGATTAAAACGTGAGAACACAAGGGCGAGATAAAGGAATTCAAACGAAGCTTCAGAATAAGATCTTGAAGTTGAACTGGCAGATCTGAACTCATATCTGAAGACTGTTCATAACTGGCTACAAGGAGGACTGCTCTCCCTTCTCTCTTCTTATTCTTCTTCTTAGCTTTGGACTTGCTCAGACCAAGGTTGGGCTGCTCACTCTTCTCTTTTCTTCCTCTCAGATTGTTCTGTTAAGGCATGAGATTTTCTCTCCTTCCTTCTTCTTTTTCTTCTAAGGCAGCAGTAGCTTCTTCATTAGAAGCTTCATGTCTATATAGAAGAGCTGGTAGAGGAATTTCCCTCCAAGTTCCTGTGGATGGGCATAAATCCCACACAAAAAAAATCACAAGAGAATAATGATGTAATAAAACATGGAGGAGATAATGATGATTAATGCATAAATAAGGGGAAGAAAAGCTTGCACGTGGTGCAAATATGGAGATGTGATCGCCAGAGGGGTTACCTCAATACAAAAAAGAGATCGCGAATACCTGGTGAAGATTGAAACACGGGATGATGTGAAGTTCCTTCCTCCTTCCCCAATCGGCCGGCCGATGAGAAGGGTTCTCTTTTTGATTACCTTGCAAAAAATAATGAAATAACAAAGCAAAAGATGGGATCAGCCAATGCAAGTAGTATCAATCCAAAATAAACATAAGATGATGAATAGAAAACCACATGCGCACCTTATTGTTTTGGTTTTAAAAAAAACCCCTAAAGAAGAATTAGGGAGAGAGGAAGATATGTGAATAAATCTAATGCAGACGTGAAAGGAAAAAGAAAAGAAAAAAAAAGAACTGAGGATGGAATTGATTAATGCAAAAGACGTAAGAAGAGCACAGTGGATGATCGGATGATGAAGACAAAACCAAACAAACGAAATAAAAAGAAAATCCTACTGTCTCTGTTGACAGTAAAGGGAAGATGGACGCGGTTGACCGGATGGGGAAGCAGAGGAAGCCGAAGTCTTCCTATCAAGCACATGATAGTAGGGAAGCAGAGGAAGCCGTCTGGAGCTTTTTCAACCTCTGAAAACGTCAAGAACATCAACCTCTTCTAACCTCTTCAAACTCTGGAAATCGTCAACCTCTGCTTCGATCGCCCATATCATGTTTTTATAGGATTTCAGTGAGAGATAAGCTTGAATTTGGTAAGATAAGGATAGGCAAGGTTCAAAGAAGGCAGGACTCTACCTCCAATTCGAGCAAGGAGACCATTAGAGGCAGGACTCCATACAGGAAAGAGGAGTTCAAGCAGGACACGAAGGGTAAAACACGACCTTGCGAAGGGCGTCAAATCAAGAATTGACGACACAACATACGGCGTTTCATAAAACACGACTCAACACAGGGCGTTTCTTCCTGGATTTAATTTTGGCAATAAAGCCTTCCTTGTTTGAAAATCATTATAACACGCCTAAGATAGAGGCGTTAAATTAACACACGCCCTGATGAAGGACGTTAACCAATAATTAGATTGACTTTGCATTTATTTTAAAACCGGATAATACCAGGAATTGACGCCCTAACATTGGGTCGTCCTTTCTTGAGAAAACGCCCTTGATATGGTCGCTATTTAAATAACGCCCCTCTTCAGGTCGCGAATCACATAATGCAATAAATTAAAACCACACACAAGAAAAATAGAAAAACTTCATATTATGAATATATTGAAGTTCACTTGGGGCGTCATCATAGTGACATGAGATTTGATCAACATAGCGTCATTTTTGGCTATTCACATGACCACCACACACTCCAGAATGCGCCTCTTCCACAACTTTCCAAGATTCATCATCATCGAGGTATCTTAACAGAACACCGGTGAGCCCTCTTCTGTAGAGCACACCTCCAACCAAAACATAACGTTGAGCCACTCTTCTAGTTGCTTTCTTCTCTTCTGCAGTGGCTTCTTCGGGATAGGACTGATCATTGCAATACCTGGCAATCTCATAATACAAAGGCTTCTCTTCGTCAGCCAAATCTTCTTACCAATCCAAAAGCATGACTTCCTTACCTTTAAGAGCTTCCTTCAGCTTAACCTTCTCAAGCACTTGATCCCTAATATCAAGGAATGCGCGATCCTTAATAGCCGGGGTGTCCCGCTGATGAATCAGGGGAACATGAAAATCACGCTCAGGAGGGGAAACTAAAGCGGAAGCCAAAGAGGCGAGAGCGTCAGCCAATATGTTCTGGCTGCGAGGGACATGAACGAAGATCAATTTAGTGAAGAGTTTGGCATAAGCTGAAGCGAGTTCCTGGTAGGGCTTGAGCTTAGGATTGATGGTGCGGCACTTGACCAACACCTGGCGCAAAATGAGCTGACTATCACCGACAATCCTCAAATGGGTGACACCATATCGATGAGCGGTTTGAAGACCGGCCAAAAGAGCTTCATACTCAGCTATATTGTTGGTGACGGGGAAAGTGAGCCGAGCAGCAAAAGGAATGGTGACCCCTTCTGGTGTTAAAAGAACCATGCCGATCCCTCTTCCTTGAGAATTTAGAGCTCCATCAAAATGTAATGTCCACATAGGATCGTGGGGTTGATTGATGGACATTAATTCTTCATCTGGGAACTCCGAATTGACCGGATCAAAACGGGGGAGAGGGTGATGAGCAAGGTGTTCGGCAATGGCATAACCTTTGACGGCTTTTTGCTGAATGTAAGTGATGTCAAATTGAGAAAGGAAGCTTTGCCAGCGTGCTAATCGATCAGTGAGGATAGATTTTTCAAGGAGGAATTTAATTGGATTCATGCGAGCAATGAGGTGAACCTCGTGAGCTAGGAAATAGTTCTTTAACTTCTGAACTACCCAAACCAAAGCTGCACAAGTCTTCTCCATGGCTGAGTACCTCTGCTCACAGGGGTTAAGAAGCTTAGACAAGTAGTATGCTGCTCTCTCCTTACTTTCTTCATCCACTTGAGCTAGGACAGCACCTACAGAGTCATCCAGGACAGAAACATAGAGAATGAGTGGCTTGCCTGGAATTGGCGGCCTCAGGACAGGAAGATTGGCCAAATAATCCTTCAATCCGTCAAAGGCTGCCTGACACTTGTCATCCCAATTAAACTTGACTCCCGGCTTAGTAAGCTCGTAGAACGGCCTACACCTCTGTGAATGCTGAGAGACGAAGCGGCGAATGAATTGCAACCTCCCGATTAATCCTCGAACTTCCTTCAAATTCTTGGGAGGGGGCATATCTCTAATGGCCTTTGCCTTGTTGGGATCAACTTCAATTCCCCTCTTACTGACAATGAAACCAAGCAATTTCCCTGAAGAAACGCCAAATACGCATTTCTCGGGGTTCATTTTCAAATGATATTCTCGTGACCTTTGTAAAACCTTAGCCAGAACCCCAGGATGCTCAATCCTTGTCCTTGATTTCACTACTAGGTCATCCACATACACCTCAATATAAATATGAATCATGTCATGAAAAATCGCCATCATAGCCCTCTGGTAGGTGGCTCCAGCATTCTTAAGTCCAAAGGGCATGACCACATAGCAATATGTACCCCATGGTGTAGTGAATGATGTTTTCTCTTGATCCTCTTCAGACAGACGAATCTGATTGTAACCTGAAAAGCCATCCATAAATGAAAGAGTCTCAAATCCTGCCGTATTATCAATTAGAACATCAATATGAGGAAGGGGGAAGTCATCTTTAGGACACGCTCGGTTGAGGTCCCGGAAGTCTATGCAAATCCGAACCTTCCCATCTTTCTTCATAACCGGGACAATGTTAGCCACCCAATTGGGGTAAAGGACAACTCTAACAAATCTAGCTTTGTGGAGTTTATCGACCTCTTCTTTCATTTTTAAAGCCATATTAGGGTGGAAACGCCTCAACCGTTGTTTGATCGGGACAGACCCTGGCTTAAGTGTAAGGCGGTGTTCAACGAGCGCAGGGTCTAATCCTGGCATATCCTCATAACTCCAAGCAAACGTGTCTTTGTATTCTTGAAGAACTAAAATGAGCGCCTCCTCCTCGGAGGGCGGCAAATTCTGGCTAATGAGGACAATCCTAGGGTCTTCCTCGGTACCCAGATTAATTTCTTTGGTGGGTTCTTCTACGGAGGCTGATGGTTCGTCGAATCTTCTCATACCACTAGCAAAAGCATCAGCCTCGTCCTCATATTCTTCGTAACTTTCATCCCCCTCTTCAATAGGGTCTTCATCATTCATAATTTCGTAAACGCCCAAACCCTCATAAGAAGCAACAGCATCTTCAAATTCTAACTTTGGTAGAATAATTGGACTTCCCACAAACTCAGGGACTGCTAAACAAGCTTGGCATCTGATAGCCAATTCCAATAAAAATCTGCGAGGGATCTCCTTACCCTTGGATTTCTTATGTGAATCTACCTCATGAATTTTATTAGAAGAAGAAGAAGAGGAGGAGGAGCAACTAGCCTGATTAGAAAGAAAAGAAGGAGGTGAAAAAGCGGATACAAAAGGTGATACAGAGGAAGACCCCTCGCCAGAGGGGGAAAAGAGATCTATCAAGGAATCTTGAAAGAGCGGCCCCTGGGTCGGGACGCACTCGGGAGAGAAATAGGAAGTCTCCTCAACGGAGATGGAGGATTGGAAAGTTGGAAATTCGACGTTTTTTTTTCGTTCTTATCTTTTTCTTCATTTTTATTTTCTTTTTCAAGGAGAAAGCAGTGTGATGGGAGAATAGCAAGAGGGGTGGAAATCGCAAGGTTAGAGAAAGATTTAATTAATGATGGCTCATGGGGGGGCGAGATGGAGATTTTATAAATTTGCTCGAGGAGCGAAGGAGGAATCGGGAGAGAAACTTGGATTGAACTTGGAGCAAAGCTGATTATAATCGGAGGTGGTCTTAGCACACGACCAAACGAATGAGAATGTAGAGAAGCAAGCACAGATGGATGTAGCGAAGTGAGAGAAAAGAGGCCGGCCCACAGCCTGTCCATAGTAAAACCTTCTTCAAAGGGGACATCTGGCTCCCCAGTATCCGTATAGTCACTCAGCAGCTGCCTCTTGTCTGTGATCGCTACTGGCGTTTCAATCAATTCCTGTATGAGCGGTGGCCATTCCGGGTCTGTCGGCATGAAGAGGTGGCTCAAAGAAATAGTAATGTCATTCATGTCGAACCACCTGTACCAGTCACATTCTGGATCACCCATTTTCCTTCTCTTGTCCGGCCTTAAAGACTCCAGGGCTTTGTAGGTAACCAGTGGGGCAATGTGACGAGGAAACTGTCTATCATGAACATCTTGATAGTCAAGCAATGAAGTAACTATGGTAGTCTGCTCATTATTCTGAATGCTACCAGTAACAAAATGTGTTCTCAGTGTCCAGGAGAGTGGCTGGCGATCAGTCTTCAAAGTAGAAGTCATAAATGCCCATGGCTCTTCTTTATTTTTGTTTGGCCCTTTATAGCCTAAACCGCCTCGTACCAGCAATTTTTGCGGCTTAATGGGCCTAATCCTGCCCTGACAGTTGGCACCCAGGCCTTTGCCATCTTGATACCCCATTTTTAACAGAATGTTCCAACCGGGGGTATTAATCATGCTCTTTTTCTTCTTTCCCTTAGAAGGCAGGGGTGTCATAGCAACCGTGGTAACAGTTTCAGATGGCATTGGCCGTGGACGGGGGACGTCCAGCACAGATAATAGTGGCTTATTGGCAGGCCAAATAGAAGGAACTGACGAAGCCGCATGAATATCTTCCTCTGGCAGAATCGGCATGCTGGTCACCTTGATAATACGGCCCTTGTGTGGGAATTTGAGACACTGATGATTTGTAGAAGGCACCGCGTCAAGCTGCTGGATGTATGGGCGGCCGAGAATGCCATTAAATGTTGGATCCATGTCCAAGATGTGAAAATCTGCTGTGATGGTGGCAGGACCCAAGCTAACTTTCAATGTGATCATGCCTAGAGGAGGCTTCTTTGTGTTGTCATATGCAGTGACCGTTATGGTGGACGGACGAATCTGGCTTTCTGGTATGCCACATAACTTCAAGGTGCTCGGTGGTAAAACATTGATGGATGCCCCAGTATCCACCAGACATTGCTTAACAGCCACCTTATTGATGTCGACTGTGATGCATAAGGCATACTTCCTTGCCGAGATTGGTGCCAGCTCATGTTCATGAAAAGTAATTGCTGGCTGACTGCTAGCAGGTGTTAACACCGTGAGTATCTACTCAACTGGGATGTCTTCATTAACCATTACCTTCTGCAGATATTCCTTTAGAGCCAGTTGATGAGTGGTGGACCGTTTGATCAATTCCAGGATTGAAATTCTTGCCGGAGTCCGGTCCAAATGTTTTAACAAATCATATTCAGTGCCCGGTATAGACCCTTGTTCTTGTTCTTGCTCTTGCGGCCCCTGTACGGGCTCTAGCTCTCTTTGTGGAAAAATACGGTGGAAAATCCGTCCGCTGCGGAGCGGCGCCACGCCTTGTAGAGCCTCTATCGGGGCAAGTGTGGGGGGAGAATTAGAAGAAGAGGAGGAGGAGGCAATGTTCGATAATGGGGGTGCCCCTGTAGGAGGCGTAGGAGTAATGTTTAGCAAAGATGCCCCCATGGGAGGCGTAGGAGAGTGGTTTGACGAAGATGCCCCGTCAGAGGGCGTGGAATTAGAAAGGGATATCCGAATGCGAGGAGCATTGGCGGGTGGTCTAACAAGAAGAGATCTGGGTATGAGAGGTGGAGGAACTGATGGCGGAGGAACCCTTGCCGGTGTAGGAGTGGCAGGGGGTGTAGCGGGTGCTAGCGGTGAGCGAAGTAGGAGTGGCCTGGACGGCGGAGGTATAGAGTTGGTGGTGGAAGGTGGGGTTTGTCGTGCGGTACGTTGTGGAGGTGGCAAATGGGTAAGGAGAGAGTGGGCTGGCAAGGCCGTAGAACTGGTGAAGGTAGATGGGTTAACAGGGTGTAGAAGGGGACGTCCCGATAGGGGAGTAGAAGAAGAAGGAAGGGTGCGCAAAAGTCGCGGAGGTTGATTTTGGTTCGGATTGTGATAAAATGCCCCGACAGAGGCGTTTTCTTCGTGCCATCCCTGTCCTTTCTGCACTTCGTAGAGGGACGTGACAGGGTTCACATGCTGATTACGGGCGTGTTCTGGCAATGGATTACGGACAATCCCCATATCCTGCTGGGGTGCTTGAACTTGTTGTGGAGCGCATTGCTGGAGTTGTTGATTTTGCTGTTGCCGAGAAGCCCTTCTTTCTTTCATAGCGGCTATGAATTGCCTCATCTCATCCCAATTGATGTCACCCTGGTCATTTAGATCGTAGATGTAATCTCTAAAGTGGAAGCAACGATCGAGGTTGTGACCAGGGCCGCGATGAAAAGCACAATAACGGGATGTGTCAACATTAGCGGGCCACACGGTTCTTTCCCTTGGCAAGGCGAGCAAGTTGGCGGCCATCAGAGCATTAAAAATATCGGGGAGACTTTCGGGAAGTGGGGGATAGTGATATCTTTTGGGGCCAAGTGGTGGACTTCGTTGTTGTTGTTGGCCGTAGTTGGCAGGTGGGGGCACTTGATGATATTGTGGTGGAGCTGGAGGGTCTACGCGGGGGGCTTGGTTTTGCGGTGGAGCGAAAGAGCGTTGTGGTGCGAATTGGGGTTGTGGAGTGGGGTTAAAATGAGCGTTCTGTCGTGGAGGTGGTGGTGGACGTGGGTTAGCTTGATGGTGGGGGTTGCCAACTGCGCCGACTTGCTCATTTGTGACGGTGCCCTCAGTTGTGGTCCCGCTGTTAACATTGGTGGTTTTCTTAAACAGTCGAGGCTTCGGCTCAAACATGCCCATAATGGGCGAATCCTTCATCTGTGTCTGGATGTAACGAGCCCTCTCATAGAGCTCTTCCATAGTAGTCAGTCGGTTCATGGCCAAAATATGGCGGAATTGAGGAGTTGCATTAGAAATAACCATCTTTACTTGCTCCTGTTCTGACAAAGTGTCTTTCAGCTTCTCGGCCATCGACCGCCATCTGTCAGCAAATATGAAGAAGTCCTCCTCAGACTTCATTTTCTCTGCGACTAAATCTATAACGGACAGAGAGGGTCCAACACGGTCTCTATACTTTTGCAGGAATTTCCTTTGGACAACATCGAAGTCAACAGCATCAGCTGGCTCCAAGGAATAAAACCATTCGAGGGCTGGCCCCTCCAGAGATCTTCTGAATAAATAGGCCAAAGAAGCCTTGTTGCCTTGCCAGAAGGAGGTTTCGTACATAAAATCCTTCAAATGAATGATCGGATTGCCAGTTCCATTGTGCCGCCGAAAGTTCGGCATCTCAGACGGAGGAAGATGGAAAATTGGCAGAGTGGGGAGCGAGATTTCTGGTGCATTCTTGGCCGTAGTGACTTTCCTAAGCTGTTCTTCCATGTGGGCCATCTTCTGAAGTAGCAAAGCATTAGAGTCGGACTCAACTGGGGCCTGAACAAAAGAATGTGGTATAGGCGACCGTAGAATCTGAGGAGGTTGGGCGAATTGGTGCCTAACCGTAGAATAACTCACCTGCTGGGCCGGTATGGCCGTGACAGGCGTTGGTGGACGAGAGGGGGGTTTATGCAAGACCGCCTGGTCGTTAACGGGGTGATGGCCACTCTCGGCCGGAGGGGGGTTGGAAGATGAAGAGGGAACCGACTTCCCTTTCAAAGCGGCCTGGACAGCCTGCCGCTGGGAATCATCCAACTGAGATAGTGCATTAATTAAGTCCGTGACATTAAAAGAGGGGGAAGGGTTCCCCGAAGTGTTGGAGGGCAAAGTCTGGGAAGAGGGCACAACCTCTTGAGGAGTGGTATCAATCACATGGATTTGAGGATGATGGGACTGAGGGTGAGAGTAATTTCCCTCATAATAGATGGAATCCTGGAGGGGGGTCTCATATTGACCAAAGATGTTCTCGTTCTCATCGTCATAAGAATACCCATAGCCTGCCATGTTGATGATCTTACCTGAACGGAGTTTCATGTTTTTAAGAGGAGAAACAATTTTATAAAGGCACTATCAAACAAACAACCACTCGATCCAAAGAAGCCAAATCACCCAAGCGAGTGTATGCAACCAAGTTAGGATGAACGCAAGGTTTTAGTGTTCCGCTTGAGATTAGAGTATATTGATTTGTTGAATAGTTCACTTATGTTTGCAATGTGAAACCTAGTTGATCCAAGCGTAACCTCCGGGTCAACTAGATTCTTTCTCTCTCCTCACCAACGATAGGTTCTCTAAACTCCGGGTACTTCGAGGGTACAACCAGCCCGGCGTCCGTGAGGGAATCCACGGGTGCAGGGACTTATGGAGGTCTTGGAAAAGGGATTTCCGGTCCAAGGAGACGGAGTGCTCAATGGAGGGTTGTCCCGATTCCAAGAGAGGTGTGTGGAATCCTAGTGTAGAGAGAGGAGGTCTCTCAACCAAATGCCACAATATGCAAAGTAATATGATCAAATCAGAGCAATATAGGCAAGCAATATGACAATCAAACAAAACTATCACAGACAGCAGCAGTAAGCAAGGTTCTGTAAAACGCAGGAAAGAGACGACCTAGGTCAGGTCGCTATCAACCAAAGCAACGACAGGGTCACTATCGTGAATCACTGCGAGAGGCTATGAGCCAGCAGCGAGAAGCAGAAACACGCCTCTGGTAGGGGCGCAAAATCTGAAAAAGACGCCTCGAATATAGGGCGTGAATTCACAGGCAGGATGATTAAAGCAGTAAGATGATGTAAAGACGTCTCGACGGCAGACGTAACATAAAAATAACACGCCCTGAATAAAGGCGTTAGAAAACGATAACACGCCCTGGGGGTGGGCGTTAGTTCTCAGACCGTATAATGAGCTGCAACAAAGTAGCAAATATGCTGAAAGACGCCCTGGAAAGGGGCATTAATAAACTAAAACACGCCCCTGTAAAGGGCGTTTAAACCAAACAGCGCCCTCGTGGAAGGCGTTAATTCAGAGAAATATGCAAACGCAAGCTGGCTGATCCCGGAGTGTGCAGTGTGCGCAGTGGAGGGTGCCCGAGGGACACAAGGGAGAGGGTACCGAGGGTACCAAGGGGGAGAGGGCACGCGTGGGTGCCAAAGGGGAAGGGGCACACGAGGGTGCCAAAAGGGGAAAGGGCACGCGAGGGTGCCAATGGAGATGGTAATCAAAAAGAAAACAGTGGAGGTCCCACCGTGATCGCCAATTTGTGGATGGGCATAAATCCCACACAAAAAAAATCACAAGAGAATAATGATGTAATAAAACATGGAGGAGATAATGATGATTAATGCATAAATAAGGGGAAGAAAAGCTTGCACGTGGTGCAAATATGGAGATGTGATCGCCAAAGGGGTTACCTCAATAAAAAAAAGAGATCACGAATACCTGGTGAAGATTGAAACACGGGATGATGTGAAGTTCCTTCCTCCTTCCCCAATCGGTCGGCCGATGAGAAGGGTTCTCTTTTTGATTACCTTGCAAAAAAAAATGAAATAACAAAGCAAAAGATGGGATCAGCCAATGCAAGTAGTATCAATCCAAAATAAACATAAGATGATGAATAGAAAACCACATGCGCACCTTATTGTTTTGGTTTTAAAAAAAACCCCTAAAGAAGAATTAGGGAGAGAGGAAGATATGTGAATAAATCTAATGCAGACGTGGAAAGAAAAAGAAAAGAAAAAAAAAAGAACTGAGGATGGAATTGATTAATGCAAAAGACGTAAGAAGAGCACAGTGGATGATCGGATGATGAAGACAAAACCAAACAAACGAAATAAAAAGAAAATCCTGCTGTCCCTGTTGACAGTAATGGGAAGATGGACGCGGTTGACCGGATGGGGAAGCAGAGGAAGCCGAAGTCTTCCTATCAAGCACACGATAGTAGGGAAGCAGAGGAAGCCATCTGGAGCTTTTTCAACCTCTGAAAACGTCAAGAACATCAACCTCTTTTAACCTCTTCAAACTCTGGAAATCGTCAACCTCTGCTTCGATCGCCCAGATCATGTTTTATAGGATTTCAGTGAGAGATAAGCTTGAATTTGGTAAGATAAGGATTGGCAAGGTTCAAAGAAGGCAGGACTCTACCTCCAATTCGAGCAAGGAGACCATTAGAGGCAGGACTCCATACAGGAAAGAGGAGTTCAAGCAGGACACGAAGGGTAAAACATGACCTTGCGAAGGGCGTCAAATCAAGAATTGACGACACAACATACGACGTTTCATAAAACACGACTCAACACAAGGCGTTTCTTCCTGGATTTAATTTTGGCAATAAAACCTTCCTTGTTTGAAAATCATTATAACACGCCTAAGATAGAGGCGTTAAATTAACACACGCCCTGATGAAGGACGTTAACCAATAATTAGATTGATTTTGCATTTACTTTAAAACCGGATAATACCAGGAATTGACGCCCTGACATTGGGTCGTCCTTTCTTGAGAAAACGCCCTTGATATGGTCGCTATTTAAATAACGCCCCTCTTCAGGTCGCGAATCACATAATGCAATAAATTAAAACCACACACAAGAAAAATAGAAAAACTTCATATTATGAATATATGGAAGTTCACTTGGGGCGTCATCATAGTGACATGAGATTTGATCAACATAGCGTCATTTTTGGCATGTCTACAGCTGCCCCGCCTTGGCGTCTGCTTTGGAAGGGAGTGAGACGAAAATGGAGTGAAAGTGCAACAAATGGAATGAAGTGGAGCGAACTGATAAGTAGATGCCAAGGTGTGATGTGACACGCCTCAGACACTAAGCACTAGAAATCTTTCCAAGATTCTGAATGAAACAACTCTGAATAAATCCAAGGACGCATCGATTTGTCGGATAAAGGAGATTAAAACTAGTAAAGTAAAAATGTGCCCGCGGGCACGATAGGGAAAGACCATTGGAGAGCGGTTACCAGCTAATGTGGACGTGCTACAACCAAGGTAATTTTTGCAGAAAAAATAAAGAGAATTAGGATGGAGTTCCAACAAAAGGACATTTTCAAGGAACCAGCCTGAGCGGCTTCAGATAGAACAAAGTACTTGATTTGGAGTGGAATATCTCATGTCAACTCATCAAAGAGCGAGTGACCTTCATTATTACCATAATATGAAAATTTTCAGCATGAAACTCAAAGTCCTACATGATGCATGCTAGGCTAAAGGAAAAGATAAAACAAACTAAAAATAGAAAATAATCAAGGATAATATTGCTAAGCCATCTAGATTTGGTCAAGAATCCAAGTTTCTGAGCCAACACTAAGCCGAAGCTCGTTTGTCCGCGCATTAACCTAGAAAGTGGAACCATCGTCCCAAACCTTGAACGACTCAACGGCCTATCCGTGTGATCAAGACTCTCCTGGAATCATCATCGTTTTTTTATGAAGGGGAACTCAAATTTCAGGTTCATCAGAACCACAAGGTCCTTGATATGCTATAATAGCATAGATATCCTATAGTAACAATGCTTACAACGAACAAATACAAGATGACAAATGCGATGCTATTTCCATGAGCAACCCAAGCATCCTGGAACCTGCAAACTTCTGCACTTTTAAAATTCATTAGTTTTCGAAATTCAGATTAATCAAACATAATTTTTCATTTAAATCATGATATGATCATAAGTGCTCAATTAAAAATAATTCAATGAAATAATAGCACTTAAGTTCATTAACACACATGAATATCTAGATTCTTAATACACATGAAATAAGCTAAATAAAAACACGCCTGCAAAGAACGACGTCAAATCATGAAAAAGCACCTTAACATGTAGTCGTTAAAACATGAAACATGCCATTAATCAAGGCGTTAAATCCATCGAGAGGCCAAAGAGTAAATGACCTACTAAAGGGCGTTACACAAAACACGACCTCAGCAAGGTCGTCAATTCATAAATTGACGCCATAACAGAAGTCGTTAATCAATCCAACGCTTCCGCTTCCAACTCGAAAGCAAAACCAAATCCAAATAACCCTCAACCTGCTAACTCCGAACAACCTAATCGTTATAAAAAGGCACGCACTCCCTTAGATTTACTCAAAGCAAACTCTTCTAAAAACCTCTGCAGTCGGCTGTGTTCTATTTTCTCTGTTTGTTCTTCTTCCGCAGGCACTCGTCCGAGCTTCTTCTACAAACTGAAGATGGACAGAGCAATGAAAAGGGCCAGGACTTCAACTCCTAGAATTACTGACATCACTGGGCACATTCGCAGCCGTATCGCTCAACATCAGGTTAGTGAATTCCTTTGCTTACATCTTCTTTCTCTCCTTCTGTCAAACTGCTTCTTTCATATGCTCACGACCGGCACTATTGGCACTGTGCATGTTTCCTTTCCACAGGACTACCCAAATGTCCCTGGTGCTAGGAGATTCACAAAAGTGAAGTGGTTGCCCCTTATTCTCTCCAAATTCTCCTCTGATATGAGAGTATACCTAGCAAGATGGCATCTCTTGGGCCTAGTCACCCATGCAAAACACTATGACCAAATTCATCTAGATTGGGCTGCTATAGGAGCATTGATTGAGATATGGCATCCTTCCACTCATACCTTTCTCTTCTCGACATTTGAAGCCACCATCCTATTGGAAGAACTAGAGTTGATCTTAGGCTTGAAAAGGATGAAACAAGGAGATGAACAAAAGATGGCCAACATGCCAAGGCCAATCTCCTCTCATGAATTGCTAACCTCAATGATACCTAGCCCAAATATAGTGAACCAAATCAAGATCACTAAAGGGATCAACCTCTTGAAGCTCGCCTCATGGGTGTACAAGAGAGCGGATCAAGCAAAGGAAGAGGAGGAGGTAGAAAAGATAGCAAAAGCCTTCGTGGTGTGCTTAGCAGGAGCACTCTTGTTTCCATCCACGGAGGACTTTTTAGAGGAGGCCCAATTGAGCGCGGTGGTAAGCTTATGGGAAGAGGAAAGAGTTGGACCGGCTATTCTAGCCTATCTCTATAGCGGGCTCACTTCGGCGGCCATGGGAAGGCCCATATACGGGTGCATGCTAGCATTCTCTAGTTGGGTTGATCTCCATTTCAAATTCGATCTATGTGGTGAGGCCCAACAACCCTCAAGAATCTTTTCAAAAAGCCCACTCTCTTACATGACCGGTTCGTTAGGAATAAGCAATAAAGTGATGAACCGGATCCCTCAAATGAAGAAGAGAGTGGAATGGAGAGAGCACCTAAAGGTAATGCCAAAGAACCTCTTTACATGTGCCCCGGGTGTACTCAAGATGCAGGAACTTCGTGCACGGTTCTCTACCGGGACGGACCTTCGTCTCATTGGCGCTTCGGACTTGGTCTTGTACAACTCTCACAGATGCCTTCCTCAAATTGGACTTCCAAGACAACATCTAGAAGACGTCTCTCATCTTCCTCCAATCAAATCAAGAGACCTAGGTAGCAATGAAGATGGAGAAGAGGCTATCACAATCCAAGCCTTATGGAAGATCAACAAACTTCACCAACCTGTAGAGAACTTAGATGAAGACAAAGAACAGTGGAAGAATTATGTAATAGCTTTGAGAAAGCTAAGGCCCAAGGTGGCTCATTAAGCATTGTAATCCTTTTCAATGATAATGATAATAATTGTTTTCTGATTGAGCCAATGCCAATGTGATTGTGATCAAATAACTTCCAAAACCCGTGATTCTGTTCCAAATAACGCCCCAAGGAAAGGCGTGAATTCGTAAAAGGGCGCCTTCAACGTAGGTCGCTTTCAACATTCCTGTGCACATATCTGACGCTTTCACGAATAGGCGTTACTTTAAATAACGACTTAAAACAAGGCGTTAATCGATTCAAATTCCCAAAATATATTCGTTGAAATTCCAAAAGTAACGCCTTGAGGAAGGTCACGTTTCAATCAGGTAACGCCTTTAGCTCAGGCGTGAGTAAAAACCATAATAATTACTTCGATCACATCAATCAACGGCTATTGAATGCGTCTGACGACGGTTATCATTCCCCATGCAAATGAAATTGACGCCTCGAGAAACGTCATCTATATTATAAACACGCCCGTGTCATAGTCGTGACTTACACAAAAAACGCCTCTTCTCAGGGCGTCTCTTCTTTTCGAATGCTAACAAGGGCTTTCCCCCTTTCTTCTTCTTCCTTCGTTCCATTCTCTCTTCTCTGCAACCCTAACCGAAGCTCCCCCTCCCCTCTTCTCTCTCATTCTCTCTCTCTCTATCCTTAACCCTAACCATGGCCGGCGGGCGCAGCTTGAAGAGACAAAGGGTAACGGCCCCGGAGACGGTCGATCTGGAGGTCGCCCACGCCGAGGAGGAACTCGCTGTAGGGGAGCTTGCTCTCGTGGCGGTTGAAGAGGAACCGGCGGCGATGGCCGATGACGAGGCCGAGGAAGGCCGAGAGACCCACGACGAAGGGGACGGAGAAGATCAAGAAGGTGAAGAAAGGGGAGAGGAAGAAGAAGAAGAAGGAGAAGGAGGAGAGGAAGGTGAGGAACCACCGGCCGCGGCGGCGCCCTCTCCCCGCGCCGGCCAACTCCGGCGGCCACGGCAACCACGGCCTCGACCACAAAATCAGAAGCACAAGAAGGTAAGCCTCAAACCCTTTTCCCATTTTAATTATTTTAATTTCATTTTTTTGTCTGATTTTCCATCGCCCTCGGGTATAAACCCTGCAACCCAGAAAGAAGACGCCCTCAGGGGCGTCGTGATTTCAAAATACACGCCCGACCCAAGGGCGTTAAATTATATTATTTTCATGAAAAACAAATAAACCTAAGAGAACACGCCCTAAAGCATGTCGCCCAATTAAATTTACATATTTGCTGTTAATTTTCGCATGCTATTATTTTTATTCTATTTTCTGAAAAATTGGAAACCACGCCTCATACCAGGGCGTCAATTAAAAAATAGACGACCAAACCAGCGGTCGCCCATTCATTAATTATTTGATTAATTAACAAACCCAAGTTGAAAAACGCCCCACCACAGGGCGTGACTTGATAAAATCTTTAGGATTAATAGAAATTAACCACAAAACACACGCCCGTCACAGAGGCGTTTCATAGATGAAAAATGACCTAGGATAGGTCGTTAGCTAGAAACCCAAACAGAACCACGCCCCTCTTAAGGGCGCTACTTCAACAAAAAAAAATGACCTGAGGAAGGTCGTTAATTCCAACAATATCAACATTCGACCTGAGGTAATCAGAATGAAACGAGCATGAATATTCCCAACAATTAAATCAAAAATTCTTATTTTATGCATGCAGGGGCTGATGAGGACGCGCATCTCATGGGTCATGGTCCGGGCAGCATACTACGGCCTCCCCGAGTTCCAGAGAGAGAGGGTAGACGCGATGGGGTTCGGGGCCTTCCTTAGCATAGAGCCAGTCAGACCCGACCTACCACTTATCCAGGTTCTACGGGAGAGATGGGATAGGACTAGTCGGGCATTCTTGATGCCATGGGGGCACATGGTTCCCACCCTAGAGGATGTGGCTAGGATCACCGGGTTGAGGGTAGACGGTGAGGCTGTGAGCGGGATTACCTACTCAGACTACACCGAGCATGCCCAGAGATTGCTAGGGCTAGAGATGGTCTACGAGACCCCTAGCGAGTGCAGGACGATCTTCCGTACTGACCTCACCACAGTGATGGGTTTAGGGAATGCTAGGCACAGGTCAGGGGAGACCCTAGAGCAGTTTTCACAGAGGCTGATAGATGGGGCTAGGGCGGTGTACTGCCAGGACCCAGCCGATAGGGGGAGAGCTGACCTAGACTTGAGGAGGTTCTTGCTACTGCTACTGGGGAGGCTGTTGCTCGGGACAAAGGGCGACGTCATCAACTGCCGATTTCTAGGGATACTCGAGGACCTGGAGGCAGTTGGCAGCTACGCCTGGGGAGCGGCTCTGCTGGCGCACATGATGGCCGACCTGTCCACGGGGACAGGGCGAGAGACGACCGTGAGTGGCTTCTCACCTTTTCTTCAGGTATGCATTTTTTTCATCATTTTTTTTCTTTATTTTATGTATATTTTTATGTGCATGCGAATGCCTAATTAATGCAATGCATGGATGCAGGTTTGGAGTCACCTCTACATTCCGATGGGGCGCGTTGACCCACGGCCTGGGAATGAGGGAGCTTTCGCTCTAGCACGGCGTTGGGTGCCGGTCGTCTTCGGCGCCCCGCTCGGCTACGAGTTGTGGGTTCTACGGAGAGAGCTCCGTGACTTCCCTCCCTCGCTGGTGTGTATGAATGCTATGCATCTTTCTTTTGCTTTTTATTTGATTTTATGATGATGACGATGAAATGATGATATGTATGTTTATGAATGCAGGTACAGTGGAGACCCTATGAGGGGATGACAGACGAGGGCCAGCCTTGGGTCGTAGCGGGCCGACCTCGCTTTGGGCGTGAGCTTTGGGTTCACTGTTTGAGCGAGATTGAGCCGTTACGGCTTAGGTTGGTGATGAGGACGCTAGGCCTCCACCAGGAGTGGATCGAGGTAGGTGAACCGCGGGGCATCGGGAAGAAGACTCACGGTCGTACAAAGGTGACCGACTGGAGGGTACAATTCGAGGAGCAGCACGCCGACTGGCAGCGTGGCGGGACCAGAGTCACCTCCCGCGCGACTGACAGCTCCGAGTACCTCCGGCGCTACTGGGAGGTATACGCCGGCCGACCCCAGATGAGGGTCTTAGGGGTATGTATGAATGCAATTGTTTCTAAATTAAATGCAAATGCTTATATTTCTATCATGCGACTAACATGTAATGGATGCAGGATGCGCGGGACATAGCGGCGATGGATGCCCAGGCCCACCTACACAGCCTGGAGGACCAGCTGGCCGCCACACGGGCCGACCTAGAGACCCTGGTGAGTGTTTAAATTATTTCTATATGCAAATGTGTTTTTGTTGAATTATTGATGATTAGCCACTGACGATCTTAATGGATGCAGCGTGCCCAGCAGGGAGCAATGAGGAGAGACCCAGGGGAGGCCTCCAGCTCGAGGGGGCCCAGTACAGAGGTGACTGCACTGGCAGAGCAGCTAGCTAGAGCAACCGCACGAGCGGAGGCAGCAGAGCGCGACCTCGCTTCACGGGTAGATTCCAAAACACAACTCTATTTAAACATTGATTATATAATTGTGTACTGATAAAAATTCACTTTACAGACTGAGGAGCTACGAGCTGCTCTTAACTGTGTCTGCGAGGGACAGCAGGCGATGACTGCCCAGGTGAGTGATTTACCTTTCGTTATGCATTTCCTGAATTATTGAACTGTGGAACTGATGATTTGTCTACCTGTTGCAGACCAGGCAGTTACAGGCGGCGCGTACCCAGGTTGCCTTGGCTGGGACAGAGCTGTCGATCCGCGAGCAGCGGATTACAGAGCTGGAGCAGACCGTGAGGCGACGAGAGGAGCTGCCTCAGGACGTGGCAGAGCTGCGGATTGCCCTTGAGCTAGAGCGACGAGAGCGTGCCCGGGAGCGCGAGGAGCGGGCTCGTGAGCGTGCGGAGTTGGCAGACTTGAGGACCCAGCTGATCCTCTCCCAGGAGCGACTGCGAGTGTCCGAGGAGCATCTCCAGCGGGGACGTGAGCGAGCACGGGCTGCGGGGTACTCCTCCACTAGCTCCACCTTTGTGGCGGGCTCTTCCCTCGAGAGAGGAGCGAGGCAGGGGGACACGTTCGGGTTCCGGCTTCTTCACGGGGGCCCATGCCTCCTCCACCAGCACCAGCTCGGGACGGCGAGGAGGAGGTTGAGAGTAGGAGAGAGGAGGGTGGAGGCGAGAGCTGAGAGATTTACTTGTACTTCTCTACCCTCACACCTGTACTTACACATTCGTGATGTATATATATATATGAGATCGAGATTTTTGTCAATTACCTGAGTACTTTGTGTGGTTGTGGGCCTGTGTTTGTGTATTTTCTTCTTTCCACGTTCTTCGTGTTCGCTTTACTTTGCCTTGTACCTGCAGCTGCGGTTTTAACTTAAATAAAACAGGTTAATTCATTTGTTCGACTTGGCCCCTTGCCCAATGAGCAAGGGGTGACAATATTCTGACCTTAGTGACGGGTCAAGGGGCCAAGCCTTTAATCAAGATAAGCAAAAGGAAATAGCTGATAGCGGGATATGCATCATGCAAAGCACACATATGCAAACTATAAATAAAAGATGCCCGTGCAAAAGAATGCATGCATACATCGTGAAGAAATGCACTTTTTTTCTTTTCACTTATATATATATTTTTTAGGATTTTTCTTAAAAAACGTGCCTTAGAGTAAGGCGTTAATAGAAAAAGATGCCTAGGGGCACGGCGTTAATTCTAAAAGGAAATCTAATTTTTGAAAAGACACGACCGTCTCAGAGACGCTAGTCTGAAGAAGACGACCTAATCTAGGACGTTAATTTGAGAAAAGGCGCCTTAGCAGAAGGCGTTAATTAAATCATTCTGCAAAAGGGTATCAAGGCTATCAAGACCACGGGTCCTACATGGTCACCATTTAAAATTCATCAACCTTTCTTGAGTGATTAAAAGGGAGTTGACGTGCTCATAGTTGACTTGTATTCGAGATTTCGCTCAGTGCAATTTCTTAAGTCTGTCTTGACCATCCTGCCAGTTCGCGACTTTTACCACATAGAAAGGATGGAAGAAAATATAAGGGAAGCCCATAAGGGATTCTGAGGTACTCAAAGCAAAGTTACCTCCCCTACCCTATGCCTGTTGGGGTTCGGTCTTTGGCGTGGGGAAAATTTATTGCCCTTATGCCCTTGTTATATTGCATGCATACGCCCAAGGTTTTCCTTGCGGGGACTTTGCCCTCTTGACATGCTTTTCTTTTCATAACTTGACTTTCACTTTGGAATTGATTTGCATTGATGAAAATAAACCTAATTGTACTTGGGCTTTTGTGGCATTTGCTCCCTTTTGGGCCGTGACTTCCACCTACTAAGGCGGCGGATAGGCTTGGCGCATCTACCTCAAGGTCTCCCTTCCTCCCTTATGGGCCGAAGAAGAAAAGAACAGGTATTGTCTTTCACTTTTAGTCAGGTTTTTGACTTTCCATTGGATTTTGCACTGTTTGAGTTCAAGAATAAAGCGTGTAGTGTGTGCGAAAGTCAACCCCCTTTTAAGTTAGCAAGACTGATGAATGAATTCTGCATTTTGACCTTTCAGACATTGATCCTTCGTGTGCCATGGCACCAATTTTGATCTCTTTTTGATTTTTTTGAAGAATTTCTATTTTTGTTTGCTTTTTGGAGTTTCTATTTTTTTTGGATTTTTGAATCAAGGGTAGTATTTCTTAAGATACAAACCATTCCAAGGATGAGTTAACTCTTCGCCTTCAGCATTAACCAGTTTATAAGCATTGTCAGGATAAACATCTTTTATAATGAACGGTCCTTCCCAATTGGGTTGGAGTTTTGAGCGGGGGCCACCCAGCTTTACAAAAATTCTTTTGATTACCATCTCACCGATTTTAAATTTTCTCTCAATTACTTTCTTTTGATAAAAACGTGAGAGCCTATTTTGATAAACGCGCGCATGCTCAGCGGCGACCAGACGCTTCTCATCTAGGAGTTCCAGTTGGGCCAGGAGTGAATCACGACGCTCATCAATAGAAAATTCCTTATCCAATTGTACTCGTAGAGAGGGAACGAGAATCTCATAAGGGACTACTGCCTCCATTCCATAAGTGAGGGCGAAAGGGGTTTGCCCAGTGGGGGTGCGAATGGAAGTGCGATAGGCCCAAAGAGCTTCAACCAGCTTGTCTGGCCAATCCGAAAATTTATTAGCCTCACACGTCTTTTTAGCAATTTTGATCAACATTTTATTAGTTGCCTCTGCTTGGCCATTGCCCTGCGGATAATAGGGAGAAGAATGATGCAGTGCAATGTTATACCTGTTGCAGAGATCTTTGAGCTCTTGAGAGATAAATTGAGGTCCATTGTCGGTGACGATGGTACTCGGGATGCCGAACCTCGTGATGATGTTCCTCATGATAAATTTGCAGATGGTTGACGCTTTAATTTTCACGTAAGCTTCTGCTTCCGCCAACTTGGTGAAGTATTCCGTTGCCGTGAGGATGAACAACTTTTGTTTGGTCAGGAGATTCGAGTCACCAAGAGGTCCAATGAGATCAAAAGCCCACATGGAAAAAGGCCATGGGGAGGACGTAGGATGGAGTGAAGAAGCAGGAGAATGAATCTTGTCGGCGTGCAGTTGGCACTTAACACACCTTCGAACATAGATAGAACAATCCTCTTCCAGAGTTGGCCAATAGAAACCTAGCCTAAGAATCTTCTTAGCTAACATCTGGCTATTCACATGACCACCATACACTCCAGAATGCGCCTCTTCCACAACTTTCCAAGATTCATCATCATCGAGGCATCTTAACAGAACACCGGTGAGCCCTCTTCTGTAGAGCACACCTCCAACCAAAACATAACGTTGAGCCACTCTTCTAATTGCTTTCTTCTCTTCTGCAGTGGCTTCTTCGGGATAGGACTGATCATTGCAATACCTGGCAATCTCATAATACCAAGGCTTCTCTTCGTCAGCCAAATCTTCTTGCCAATCCAAAAGCATGACTTCCTTACCTTTAAGAGCTTCCTTCAGCTTAACCTTCTCAAGCACTTGATCCCTAATATCAAGGAATGCGCGATCCTTAATAGCCGGGGTGTCCCGCTGATGAATCAGGGGAACATGAAAATCACGCTCAGGAGGGAAAACTAAAGCGGAAGCCAAAGAGGCGAGAGCGTCAGCCAAGATGTTCTGGCTGCGAGGGACATGAACGAAGATCAATTTAGTGAAGAGTTTGGCATAAGCTGAAGCGAGTTCCTGGTAGGGCTTGAGCTTAGGATTGATGGTGCGGCACTTGACCAACACCTGGCGCAAAATGAGCTGACTATCACGACAATCCTCAAATGGGTGACACCATATCGATGAGCGGTTTGAAGACCGGCCAAAAGAGCTTCATACTCAGCTATATTGTTGGTGACGGGGAAAGTGAGCCGAGCAGCAAAAGGAATGGTGACCCCTTCTGGTGTTAAAAGAACCATGCCGATCCCTCTTCCTTGAGAATTTAGAGCTCCATCAAAATGTAATGTCCACATAGGATCGTGGGGTTGATTGATGGACATTAATTCTTCATCTGGGAACTCCGAATTGACCGGATCAAAACGGGGGAGAGGGTGATGAGCAAGGTGTTCGGCAATGGCATAACCTTTGACGGCTTTTTGCTGAATGTAAGTGATGTCAAATTGAGAAAGGAAGCTTTGCCAGCGTGCTAATCGATCAGTGAGGACAGATTTTTCAAGGAGGAATTTAATTGGATTCATGCGAGCAATGAGGTGAACCTCGTGAGCTAGGAAATAGTGCTTTAACTTCTGAACTACCCAAACCAAAGCTGCACAAGTCTTCTCCATGGCTGAGTACCTCTGCTCACAGGGGTTAAGAAGCTTAGACAAGTAGTATGCTGCTCTCTCCTTACTTTCTTCATCCACTTGAGCTAGGACAGCACCTACAGAGTCATCCAGGATAGAAACATAGAGAATGAGTGGCTTGCCTGGAATTGGCGGCCTCAGGACAGGAGGATTGGCCAAATAATCCTTCAATCCGTCAAAGGCTGCCTGACACTTGTCATCCCAATTAAACTTGACTCCCGGCTTAGTAAGCTCGTAGAACGGCCTACACCTCTGTGAATGCTGAGAGACGAAGCGGCGAATGAATTGCAACCTCCCGATTAATCCTCGAACTTCCTTCAAATTCTTGGGAGGGGGCATATCTCTAATGGCCTTTGCCTTGTTGGGATCAACTTCAATTCCCCTCTTACTGACAATGAAACCAAGCAATTTCCCTGAAGAAACGCCAAATACGCATTTCTTGGGGTTCATTTTCAAATGATATTCTCGTGACCTTTGTAAAACCTTAGCCAGAACCCCAGGATGCTCAATCCTTGTCCTTGATTTCACTACTAGGTCATCCACATACACCTCAATATAAATATGAATCATGTCATGAAAAATCGCCATCATAGCCCTCTGGTAGGTGGCTCCAGCATTCTTAAGTCCAAAGGGCATGACCACATAGCAATATGTACCCCATGGTGTAGTGAATGATGTTTTCTCTTGATCCTCTTCAGACAGACGAATCTGATTGGAACCTGAAAAGCCATCCATAAATGAAAGAGTCTCAAATCCTGCCATATTATCAATTAGAACATCAATATGAGGGAGGGGGAAGTCATCTTTAGGACACGCTCGGTTGAGGTCCCGGAAGTCTATGCAAATCCAATCCTTCCCATCTTTCTTCATAACCGGGACAATGTTAGCCACCCAATTGGGGTAAAGGACAACTCTAACAAATCTAGCTTTGTGGAGTTTATCGACCTCTTCTTTCATTTTTAAAGCCATATTAGGGTGGAAACGCCTCAACCGTTGTTTGACCGGGACAGACCCTGGCTTAAGTGTAAGGCGGTGTTCAACGAGCGCAGGGTCTAATCCTGGCATATCCTCATAACTCCAAGCAAACGTGTCTTTGTATTCTTGAAGAACTAAAATGAGCGCCTCCTCCTCGGAGGGCGGCAAATTCTGGCTAATGAGGACAATCCTAGGGTCTTCCTCGGTACCCAGATTAATTTCTTTGGTGGGTTCTTCTACGGAGGCTGATGGTTCGTCGAATCTTCTCATACCACTAGCAAAAGCATCAGCCTCGTCCTCATATTCTTCGTAACTTTCATCCCCCTCTTCAATAGGGTCTTCATCATTCATAATTTCGTAAATGCCCAAACCCTCATAAGAAGCAACAGCATCTTCAAATTCTAACTTTGGCAGAATACTTGGACTTCCCACAAACTCAGGGACTGCTAAACAAGCTTGGCATCTGATAGCCAATTCCAATAAAAATCTGCGAGGGATCTCCTTACCCTTGGATTTCTTATGTGAATCTACCTCATGAATTTTATTAGAAGAAGAAGAGGAGGAGGAGGAGCAACTAGCCTGATTAGAAAGAAAAGAAGGAGGTGAAAAAGCGGATACAAAAGGTGATACAGAGGAAGACCCCTCGCCAGAGGGGGAAAAGAGATCTATCAAGGAATCTTGAAAGAGCGGCCCCTGGGTCGGGACGCACTCGGGAGAGAAATAGGAAGTCTCCTCAACGGAGATGGAGGATTGGAAAGTTGGAAATTCGACGTTTTTTTTTCGTTCTTATCTTTTTCTTTATTTTTATTTTCTTTTTCAAGGAGAAAGCAGTGTGATGGGAGAATAGCAAGAGGGGTGGAAATCGCAAGGTTAGAGAAAGATTTAATTAATGATGGCTCATGGGGGGGCGAGATGGAGATTTTAGAAAATTGCTCGAGGAGCGAAGGAGGAATCGGGAGAGAAACTTGGATTGAACTTGGAGCAAAGCTGATTGTAATCGAAGGTGGTCTTGGCACACGACCAAACCAATGAGAATGTAGAGAAGCAAGCACAGATGGATGTAGCGAAGTGAGAGAAAAGAGGCCGGCCCACAGCCTGTCCACAGTAAAACCTTCTTCAAAGGGGACATCTGGCTCCCCAGTATCCGTATAGTCACTCAGCAGCTGCCTCTTGTCTGTGATTGCTACTGGCGTTTCAATCAATTCCTGTATGAGCGATGGCCATTCCGGGTCTGTCGGCATGAAGAGGTGGCTCAAAGAAATAGTAATGTCATTCATGTCGAACCACCTGTACCAGTCACATTCTGGATCACCCATTTTCCTTCTCTTGTCCGGCCTTAAAGACTCCAGGGCTTTGTAGGTAACCAGTGGGGCAATGTGACGAGCAAACTGTCTGGCATGAACATCTTGATAGTCAAGCAATGAAGTAACTATGGTAGTCTGCTCATTATTCTGAATGCTACCAGTAACAAAATGTGTTCTCAGTGTCCAGGAGAGTGGCTGGCGATCAGTCTTCAAAGTAGAAGTCATAAATGCCCATGGCTCTTCTTTATTTTTATTTGGCCCTTTATAGCCTAAACCGCCTCGTACCAGTAATTTTTGCTGCTTAATGGGCCTAATCCTGCCCTGACAGTTGGCACCCAGGCCTTTGCCATCTTGATACCCCATTTTTAACAGAATGTTCCAACCGGGGGTATTAATCATGCTCTTTTTCTTCTTTCCCTTAGAAGGCAGGGGTGTCATAGCAACCGTGGTAACAGTTTCAGATGGCATTGGCCGTGGACAGGGGACGTCCAGCACAGATAACAGTGGCTTATTGGCAGGCCAAATAGAAGGAACTGATGAAGCCGCATGAATATCTTCCTCTGGCAGAATCGGCATGCTGGTCACCTTGATAATACGGCCCTTGTGTGGGAATTTGAGACACTGATGATTTGTAGAAGGCACCGCGTCAAGCTACTGGATGTACGGGCGGCCGAGAATGCCATTAAATATTGGATCCATGTCCAAGATGTGAAAATCTACTGTGATGGTGGCAGGACCCAAGCTAACTTTCAATGTGATCATGCCTAGAGGAGGCTTCTTTGTGTTGTCATATGCAGTGACCGTTATGGTGGACGGACGAATCTGGCTTTCTGGTATGCCACATAACTTCAAGGTGCTCGGTGGCAAAACATTGATGGATGCCCCAGTATCCACCAGACATTGCTTAACAGCCACCTTATTGATGTCGACTGTGATGCATAAGGCATACTTCCTTGCCGAGATTGGTGCCAGCTCATGTTCATGAAAAGTAATTGCTGGCTGACTGCTAGCAGGTGTTAACACCGTGAGTATCTGCTCAACTGGGATGTCTTCATTAACCATTACCTTCTGCAGATATTCCTTTAGAGCCAGTTGATGAGTGGTGGACCGTTTGATTAATTCCAGGATTGAAATTCTTGCCGGAGTCCGGTCCAAATGTTTTAACAAATCATATTCAATGCCCGGTATAGACCCTTGTTCTTGTTCTTGCTCTTGCGGGCCCTGCACGGGCTCTAGCTCTCTTTGTGGAAAAATACGGTGGAGAATCCGTCCGCTGCGGAGCGGCGCCACGCCTTGTAGAGCCTCTGTCGGGGCAAGTGTGGGGGGAGAATTAGAAGAAGAGGAAGAGGAGGCAATGTTCGATAATGGGGGTGCCCCTGTAGGAGGCATGGGAGTAATGTTTAGCAAAGATGCCCCCATGGGAGGCGTAGGAGAGTGGTTTGACGAAGATGCCCCGTCAGAGGGCGTGGAATTAGAAAGGGATACCCGAATGCGAGGAGCATTGGCGGGTGGTCTAACAAGACGAGATCTGGGTATGAGAGGTGGAGGAACTGATGGCGGAGGAACCCTTGCCGGTGTAGGAGTGGCAGGGGGTGTAGCGGGTGCTAGCGGTGAGCGAAGTAGGAGTGGCCTGGACGGCGGAGGTATAGAGTTGGTGGTGGAAGGTGGGGTTTGTCGTGCGGTAGGTTGTGGAGATGGCAAATGGGTAAGGAGAGAGTGGACCGGCAAGGCCGTAGAACTGGTGAAGGTAGATGGGTTAACGGGGCGTAGAAGGGGACGTCCCGATATGTCACGCCCCGAGCGCGGAAGATACCCGGAGGTGCGCGACGTGTCTATATCAATCATGTCAATCAGAGTGGTCGTGTATTCGACACAAAGACAGAGATGCGCAAAATAGCAAGATAACCCAATCCTTTATTCCTTTATAATAGACTATTACAAATCCAATACTCTGTTTAATAAAAAGAAAAGTACATAGTTGACTCAAGAAAAATAGGAAAAAGACTAGATGACACTTGGACAAGCTCTAGCTCTTTCACTCTTGACCATTCCCATCCGATTGACTTCCATCGTCGTCGGACTTACCTGAAAAGTAAAAGGGACAAACGGGATGAGCGAACGCTCAGTAGGAAATTATATTTCAAGTACTAGCAAGGGGTTTAAGTAATTACATTTTCATGAATGCAATAAAGCTGTGCATGCTCGCATAAAACGACAAGATAGAGAGAATGTAATGTGAAGGAAATAAGATGGACTAATCATGAACTTTCAACAAGATAACAAGTTTATTCAAGATATTCCAGCAAGTACGTTTAACAAGTCATGTCAAGAACTTTGGCTATCATGTATCAAGCAAGTAAATTACCCTTTTTCGGGCCACGCATTTCATGTCAAGTCAAGTACGATTCAAGTACAAGATGTGTGTGGAATGTCCAATCAAGCAAGTCAAGTACTCGGTATAATGCCAGCTACCTTATCATTTTAACTCCCATGGGCACAAGTACTTTCGGGTGCTCCTCCCAGGACCAGATCGGGCCCTATATGCGCAGGCATTTATCATGTGTTTTGACATCCACTCTTGTTTATAGCCAACAAAGAATTTCAATAATCAAACTTGTAGACACGTACGACAACTTTGATAGAATAGAGTCCAAAATATGACAAAGGACATAGATTGGCGATAATAACGGTATAATCCCGATATCGATAAAACTAGGTAGAATATGGTTCCCTTAACTTGGGTACCATGACAAATCAATATGGACATTCTTTATATAGAATTGAGTCCACATGAACATTATATCAAGCAAGATACCCTCATTCTTATCATAGAATTGAGGTTTACAAGAATGGCATGATATGGCATGATATCATCATCCCATTAAGAATTTCTTATGATATACTCTTTGTATGATCATAAGGGCCGGTATACCATGTTTCTTTAGATTGACATGGCAAGGATCGTGTAATGGGTTTTTAGGGTACAACCAGCTCAGTCGGCCTTGAGGGAATCCAAGGCTACGAGGAGTCTTACGGAGGTCTCTATGACTAACTCGCTAGTCCAAAGGAACGGAATGTCCAATGGAGAGCTTGTATGTCAATGAGAGTTGAGTGTGATCGATGAAACAACGTGAAAAGTGGGACTATACTCACGGAGTGGAGAATAGTGCCGATATATAGATTATATAATATGAAACCATCGGTTAACAGAATCAGGATGAAAATCATTTTTTTTCAGTAAAATAACGACTTACGCTAAGTCGTCTCTCAATTAAATAACGCCTAACAGAAGGGCGTTTACACATGTTTCCATTTTGCAGAATTTTCAATATTTCAGTAATTTATCTAAAACGCGCCCTGGACGGGGTCGTTTCTTAAAGAGTTGACGACTACAGTACCAGGCGCCTCATTATTTATATATTTGACAGAATATCAATAATTTCTCACGATTTGTCTAAAACACGCCCTGGCAAGGGGCGTTACTGTTTAATTCTATATTACAGAATATATGTATTTCAGGATTTTGACCGATAAACGCCCTAGGAAGTTGCGTGTCTTTTCAATTTACGCCCTATGGTAGGGCGTTAACATGTGGAAAACAACTTTGTCAAGGTCGTTACTTAAAGTTTCTGCAGGAAATTTGAAGGACAGTAATAATTTCAGGATAACAGAGGAACGAAGATAATATCAGGACAGTAACGTTAGCAAGTTGAAGACAGAGGATCATGCATTATTTATAATCATGATTTCATAGATAATCAGTTCTTAAGGTGGGTGATTAACGGTTTAAAGAAATTAACGCCTGAGTACAGGGCGTCAGATATTAAAGTAACGACCTGGGAAGGGTCGTTTCATGTGAATTAGCGCCCTTGACAGGGGCGTCTCTTTCAAAATATTTCAGAAAAACGCATGGAAACTATAATAACCGTATGCATGACATGCTTATATATATATTGCATTAATTTCATTTGGGCTACAGTATCTTGAGAAAATCCTACCTTTAATGGAACGTGAAGGATGAGATAGAAGATGAGCTCTGTTGCAACGAAAAATCTGCAACAGCAGCAGCAGCCGGAAGAAGAACAAATGTTCTTCAAAGATCTTCACGCTACAGAACCTGTAGAGGAAGAGAAAAAGAAGGAAGATGAAGATGTTAATAATCTTCATAATCGACGTTTAAGGAAAAAGATAGAAGAATATTACCTATTCTTCGACGGCAGTAGCAGAGTTTCCTGAACAAGAAGAAAACTAATTATTCTTCATATAATCTGAAGCAAGAAAAACAAAAGGGAATAAGAAGAACAGTTTGTTCTTCGCGTACCGTGCAGCAGTAGTTCGTCCAAATAGATTTAGGGTTGGCCGAACAGGTTTATTTATAAGACTTTGGAAGTCCTATTAGAGTTAGTGATTGTGTGAGGGTAGTATATCCCTAATAGAGTCCTTACTCTATTAGACACTTACTAGATTAGGTTAATCTTTCCCTGGATAAGCTCTGGGTTCGAACGGTTCACGAACGGAATTAACGCCTTTGGTCAGGGCGTCGATTCTTTAATTAACGATCTTGTTCAGGTCGTTTCTTAAGAAGCGCCTTATATAAGGGCGTTCCTTATTTTTAAAACACGCCCAAGACAGGGGCGTTTCTTGGCCTTGCCCTTTTTTGGCGTTGGGTTTTGACGCCGTCAGGTGAGGGCGTCCTTTCTTTAGTCACGCCGTATATAGAGGCGTTTCTTTTTAAATTAACGCCTTACTAAGAGGCGTTATTTGTAAAATATTTTATTTCATCCAATTAACCCTATTCTTATTATCTGTATTACTTCTGTAATATATATGTTTTAATTCATTTCAAATATTCATTTATCAGGGTTGCTACACCCTCCCCCACTTAAAAAGAATTTGGTCCCCAAATTTCATTGCATATTATGTATATACGCGGAGAGTGTAGAGTATATACCTCTTAGAATAACTCGGGAAATCGTTTCTTCATAGATTCCTCGGTCTCCCATGTCGCTTCGTGTTCCGTATTCTTATTCCATTGCACTTTAAGCATGGGAATAACCTTATTCCTTAGAGCTCGTATTTCACGATCTAAGATTTTCATAGGCTTCTGTTCATATGTGAGATCTTTCTGGATCACCAGATCTCCATGTTCAATAATATGCGATGGATCGTGTACATACTTCTTCAACATGGATATGTGAAATACATTATGTACCTCGGACAATTGAGGAGGCAACGCGATGCGATAAGCAACCTCGCCAACTCTTTCGAGTACCTCAAATGGTCCGATGAATCTTGGCGTAAGCTTGCCCTTAACACCAAATCTTCGTATGCCACGTCCAGGTGATATCCTGAGAAATACATGATCTCCGATTTGGAATTCAAGATCTCTCCTTCTTGTATCTGCATAAGTCTTTTGTCTGGTCTGAGCAACTTGTAATCTTTCTCGGATTACTTGTATCTTCTCAGTTGTATCCCTTACCATGTCTGGACCTAACAGTTGTTTCTCTCCAACTTCGTTCCAGCATAAGGGTGATCTGCAGCTCCTTCCCTATAAGGCTTTGAAAGGTGCCATTTGGATACTAGCTTGGTAGCTATTATTATATGCAAATTCCACTAGTGGCAAATGTTCATGCCAGCTTCCACCAAAGTCAATGATGCAAGCTCTTAGCATATCCTCAACAACTTGATTAGTTCTCTCGGTCTGACCATCCGTTTGCGGGTGAAAAGCTGTACTAAAATTAAGCCTTGTCCCAACGAATGTTGTAATCCCTTCCAAAAATGAGAAGTGAAACGGGGATCTCTATCAGACACGATTGAGACAGGAATTCCATGTAACCTGACTATTTCCTTGATGTATAGTGCAGCTAAGACATCAATTGACCATCGGCTTTTTATTGGCAAGAAATGTGCCGATTTAGTTAATCGGTCAATGATAACCCAGATTCCATCATGTCCTCCTTTAGATTTAGACAAACCCATGATGAAGTCCATACCAATATCCTCCCATTTCCACTTAGGAATATCTAGAGGATGTAGTTTCCCAGCAGGCTTTTGGTGTTCTGCCTTGACCTGTTGGCATGTGAGACAGCGTGATACATAGTCCGCTATTTCTCTTTTCATGTTGGGCCACCAAAAGTTCCTCTTTACATCTTGGTACATTTTGGTTGATCCTGGATGAATAGTGTACCTTGATCGGTGAGCTTCATCTAAGATCTTCTTCTTTAATTCTGGACAGTCGGGTATACAAGTTCTACCTTTGAATAGTAATCTTCCATCAGAAGTTAGTTGAAAATCAGATTGTCCTTCAAATCTGCCTTTGATTTCCACTAATATAGGATCATCATCCTGAAGTGCTTGTATCTCAGATAATAAATCCGACTGTATGCTTACATGAGATAATGTGATAAATTTGGCTTCCTTGTCCAAGCTTATATTGAGCTCGGAGAATTGTTCTAGCAACCTCCATTCTTGTATCATACAATTGGCTATCATTGCTCTCGGCTTTCGACTAAGGGCATCAGCAACATAATTACCCTTTTCGGGATGGTATTGTATATTGAAGTCGAAGTCCTTGAGATATTCTAGCCAGCGTCTTTGTCTCATGTTTAGCTCCTTTTGTGAGAATAGATATTTGAGACTCTTGTGATCGGAGTATACAGTAAACTGCACTCCATATAAGTAGTGTCTCCATATCTTTAGGGCAAATACCACCGCGGCCAGTTCTAAGTCATGGACGGGGTAATTCTCCTCATGCTTCTTCAGTTGACGTGAAGAGTATGCTATGACCTTTCCTTGTTGCATTAGGACACATCCGAGGCCAACGCCAGAAGCATCTGTGTAAACCTCGAATTTCTCTCCTTCTATTGGTAGAGCTAACACCGGAGCTGTAGTGAGATGATCCTTGAGAGTTTGGAAACTTCTTTCACATTCCTCACTCCATTCATATCGGATCTCCTTGCGAGTTAATCTTGTAAGTGGTACGGCGATCTTAGAGAAATCTTTGATGAATCGCCGATAATAGCCTGCAAGACCTAAGAAACTTCTGATCTCACTTGCATTAGTTGGTTTTTCCCAGTTTCTTACAGCTTCTACCTTTGATGGATCAACAGATAGACCATCCTTGGATATCACATGTCCGAGGAAAGTCACTTCTTCAAGCCAGAATTCACATTTGCTGAGCTTTGCATATAATTGATTTTCCCTCAATACTTGCAATGCGATCCATAAATGCTCTTCATGTTCTTCCTTAGTCTTGGAATATATCAATATATCATCTATGAAGACTACTATGAATTGATCCAAGTAAGGCCTGAATATGCTATTCATTAACTGCATGAAGGCAGCAGGGGCATTGGTTAGTCCAAAAGGCATAACAACAAATTCATAGTGGCCATACCTGCTTCTGAACGCAGTCTTATGAATGTCATCATCCTTGATTCTTAACTGATGATATCCCGACCTGAGATCAATCTTGGAAAAATATTTGGATCCGGAAATTTGATCAAATAACTCATCGATTCTCGGCAGTGGATACTTGTTTTTGATGGTAAGACGATTCAACTATCGATAGTCGATGCACAATCTCATGGATCCATCCTTCTTCTTTACAAATAAGACTGGTGCTCCCCACGGGGAAGTACTTGGTCTAATAAACCCTTTTCGAATCAGTTCCATCAACTGCTCCTTCAATTCTTTGAGTTCGCAGGGGACATTCTATAGGGTGCCTTTGAAACTGGACCAGCACTAGGGACTAAGTCAATGGTGAAGGCCACTTCTCTTTGAGGGGGTAATCCCGGCAAATCTTCCGAAAATACGTCTGGAAATTCTTGCACTACCTGAATGTCTTCTATCTTAGTGTCCTTTGTTTCCTTAACTGTGACAAATGCAAGGAAGGATACACATCCTTTCCTGACGAGCTTGCTTGC
This sequence comes from Amorphophallus konjac, assembly GCA_022559845.1. NCBI lineage: Eukaryota > Viridiplantae > Streptophyta > Magnoliopsida > Alismatales > Araceae > Amorphophallus > Amorphophallus konjac. The sequence continues at coordinate 307,430,965 of CM040123.1, read as the reverse complement.
TCGAAGAGCCGAAATAAGAGGGGATTTTCTCCGACTCTTGGGGCGAGTAAAGACTAATTCTGGAAAATCTTTGAAAGCAATTTGGCTATTGCGGCAATCAACCGTTGCATGGTATTTGGATAACCAGTCCGCTCCCAGTATAACATCATACTCCTTTAGATCGAGGCATATGAGATCTATAGGTAAATTCCTACCTTGAACCATTACCTCACAGTTTTGATAGTGATGAGTAATATCATTTTCACTTCCCAGAGGAGTAGTTAGAACTATTTTTATCCATTCTGGTTCTAACGGTAACGGGTCGGCAAACTTCTTAGAAATAAAGGAATGCGATGCACCCGTATCAAATAGGACATAAGCACTTTTGGAACAAATTTTCAATGTACCTTCCACTAATCCGCCTTCTTCTTCAGGTTCGGTCTCCTGGATTGCATGAAGACGAGCATTCTTCGTCACCGGGCGTTTACCGTCACCGGCTTGGTCATTCATTAATGGACAATCGGGAATCCGATGTTCGCGACTCCCACAACGGAGACAAGCTCCTAATTTCCTCCAGCATTCTTCGGTCTTGTGACCAGCCTTGTCACAATGCTTGCATATTGTATTAGAAGGTGTAGTGGTGATTGAGAAGGGCTTGGATTTCTTGAACTTGGAATCTTGAGAGGATGAACCTCCAGTATTGGGCCTCTTCTTAAAGTTGGGTTTGAAAGAACCCGAACTTGTGACTTGCTCCTTCTTATCTTTCCCACGGATCCTATCAGATAGTTCCGTGGCATCTTCAAGTAATTGAGCTCGGCGCACTATTTCGGAATAAACTTGGATGTCCATAGGCGCCAGTTGAGTAATGTAGTGGGGCCTAAGCCCATTAAGAAATCTACGGGCTTTCATCTTCTCCGTGCTAATAAGATGCTTAGCATATCTAGACAACCGGGAGAACTGAGCTTCATAATCTGCTAATGATAAAGATCGTTGCTTCAATGCAGCGAATTCTGCAGCCTTCTTTTCTTGGACTCGGTCCGAGAAATATTTAGCATTGAAGTATTCCACAAATTCTTCCCACGTTACTTGAGTAGGATCGATGGTTGCTTCAATAGACTCCCACCAGCATCTAGCATCTTTCTCTAACTGGAATGTAGCTAATAGAACTTTGTCCTGATCCGTGCATTGCATGACACGGAATATGCGTTCGGTTTCCCGAACCCAATGCTCGGCATCGTCCGGATCGGTCGATCCCATGAACTTCGGGGGATTCATGTTCTTAAATGCTTGGTGTAAGCTTCCAGCTCGTGGAGCACCACCTTGTGCTACCTGTTGTAGCACTTGAGTCATCCCTTGGAGGGTACGCTGCATGTTGCGCCATTGAGCACGTTCGGCAGCCATTATCCTACAATTACAATAGCTACGTTAGTATTATATCACTGTGATCTTATTAAAAGACTTATTGACTCTCAACCCTTGGTTCTACCCAATCTCACTGGTTGAAAGGTTCAAACTTATCCTTGGACTTGGGTTTTTCCTAGGAATTGAATACCTTAGGCTCTGATACCACAAAGACTGTCACGCCCCGAGCGCGGAAGATACCCGGAGGTGCGCGACGTGTCTATATCAATCATGTCAATCAGAGTGGTCGTGTATTCGACACAAAGACAGAGATGCGCAAAATAGCAAGATAACCCAATCCTTTATTCTTTATAATAGACTATTACAAATCAATACTCTGTTTAATAAAAAGAAAAGTACATAGTTGACTCAAGAAACTATAGAAAAGACTAGATGACACTTGAGCAGCTCTATCACTTTCACTCTTGACCATTCCCATCCGATTGACTTCCATCGTCGTCGGACTTACCTGAAAAGTAAAAGGGACAAACGGGATGAGCGAACGCTCAGTAGGAAATTATATCTCAAGTACTAGCAAGGGGTTTAAGTAATTACATTTTCATGAATGCAATAAGCTGTGCATGCTCGCATAAAACGACAAGATAGAGAGAATGTAATATGAAGGAAATAAGATGGACTAATCATGAACTTTCAACAAGATAACAAGTTTATTCAAGATATTCCAGCAAGTACGTTTAACAAGTCATGTCAAGAACTTTGGCTATCATGTATCAAGCAAGTAAATTACCCTTTTTCGGGCCACGCATTTCATGTCAAGTCAAGTACGATTCAAGTACAAGATGTGTGTGGAATGTCCAATCAAGCAAGTCAAGTACTCGGTATAATGCCAGATACCTTATCATTTTAACTCCCATGGGCACAAGTACTTTCGGGTGCTCCTCCCAGGACCAGATCGGGCCCTATATGCGCAGGCATTTATCATGTGTTTTGACATCCACTCTTGTTTATAGCCAACATAGAATTTCAATAATCAAGCTTGTAGACACGTACGACAACTTTGATAGAATAGAGTCCAAAATATGACAAAGGACATAGATTGGCGATAATAACGGTATAATCACGATATCGATAAAACTAGGTAGAATATGGTTCCCTTAACTTGGGTACCATGACAAATCAATATGGACATTCTTTATATAGAATTGAGTCCACATGAACATTATATCAAGCAAGATACCCTCATTCTTATCATAGAATTGAGGTTTACAAGAATGACATGATATGCATGATATCATCATCCCATTAAGAATTTCTTATGATATACTCTTTGTATGATCATAAGGGCCGGTATACCATGTTTCTTTAGATTGACATGGCAAGGATCGTGTAATGGGTTTTTAGGGTACAACCAGCTCAGTCGGCCTTGAGGGAATCCAAGGCTACGAGGAGTCTTACGGAGGTCTCTATGACTAACTCGCTAGTCCAAAGGAACGGAATGTCCAATGGAGAGCTTGTATGTCAATGAGAGTTGAGTGTGATCGATGAAACAACGTGAAAAGTGGGACTATACTCACGGAGTGGAGAATAGTGCCGATATATAGATTATATAATATGAAACCATCGGTTAACAGAATCAGGATGAAAATCATTTTTATTTCAGTAAAATAACGACTTACGCTAAGTCGTCTCTCAATTAAATAACGCCTAACAGAAGGGCGTTTACACATGTTTCCATTTTGCAGAATTTTCAATATTTCAGTAATTTATCTAAAACGCGCCCTGGACGGGGTCGTTTCTTAAAGAGTTGACGACTACAGTACCAGGCATCTCATTATTTATATATTTGACAGAATATCAATAATTTCTCACGATTTGTCTAAAACACGCCCTGGCAAGGGGCGTTACTGTTTAATTCTATATTACAGAATATATGTATTTAAGGATTTTGACCGATAAACGCCCTAGGAAGGGGCGTGTCTTTTCAATTTACGCCCTATGGTAGGGCGTTAACATGTGGAAAATGACTTTGTCAAGGTCGTTACTTAAAGTTTCTGCAGGAAATTTGAAGGACAGTAATAATTTCAGGATAACAGAGGAACGAAGATAATATCAGGACAGTAACGTTAGCAGGTTGAAGACAGAGGATCATGCATTGTTTATAATCATGATTTCATAGATAATCAGTTCTTAAGGTGGGTGATTAACGGTTTAAAGAAATTAACACCTGAGTACAGGGTGTCAGATATTAAAGTAACGACCTGGGAAGGGTCGTTTCATGTGAATTAGCGCCCTTGATAGGGGCGTCTCTTTCAAAATATTTCAGAAAAATGCATGGAAACTATAATAACCGTATGCATGACATGCTTATATATATATTGCATTAATTTCATTTGGGCTACAGTATCTTGAGAAAATCCTACCTTTAATGGAACGTGAAGGATGAGATAGAAGATGAGCTCTGTTGCAACGAAAAATCCGCAACAGCAGTAGCAGCCGGAAGAAGAACAAATGTTCTTCAAAGATCTTCACGCTACAGAACCTGTAGAGGAAGAGAAAAAGAAGGAAGATGAAGATGTTAATAATCTTCATAATCGACGTTTAAGGAAAAAGATAGAAGAATATTACCTATTCTTCGACGGCAGTAGCAGAGTTTCCTGAACAAGAAGAAAACTAATTATTCTTCATATAATCTGAAGCAAGAAAAACAAAAGGGAATAAGAGGAACAGTTTGTTCTTCGCGTACCGTGCAGCAGTAGTTCGTCCAAATAGATTTAGGGTTGGCCGAACAGGTTTATTTATAAGACTTTGGAAGTCCTATTAGAGTTAGTGATTGTGTGAGGGTAGTATATCCCTAATAGAGTCCTTACTCTATTAGACACTTACTAGATTAGGTTAATCTTTCCCTGGATAAGCTCTGGGTTCGAACGGTTCACGAACGGAATTAACGCCTTTGGTCAGGGCGTCGATTCTTTAATTAACGACCTTGTTCAGGTCGTTTCTTAAGAAGCGCCTTATATAAGGGCGTTCCTTATTTTTAAAACACGCCCAAGACAGGGGCATTTCTTGGCCTTGCCCTTTTTTGGCGTTGGGTTTTGACGCCGTCAGGTGAGGGCGTCCTTTCTTTAGTCACGCCGTATATAGAGGCGTTTCTTTTTAAATTAACGCCTTACTAAGAGGCGTTATTTGTAAAATGTTTTATTTCGTCCAATTAACCCTATTCTTATTATCTGTATTACTTCTGTAATATATATGTTTTAATTCATTTCAAATATTCATTTATCAGGGTTGCTACACGATAGGGGAGTAGAAGAAGAAGGAAGGGTGCGCAAAAGGCGCGGAGGTTGATTTTGGTTCGGATTGTGATAAAATGCCCCGACAGAGGCGTTTTCTTCGTGCCATCCCTGTCCTCTCTGCACTTCGTAGAGGGACGTGACAGGGTTCACATGCTGATTAGGGGCGTGTTCTGGCAATGGATTACGGACAATCCCCATATCCTGCTGGGGTGCTTGAACTTGTTGTGGAGCGGATTGCTGGAGTTGTTGATTTTACTGTTGCCGAGAAGCCCTTCTTTCTTTCATAGCGGCTATGAATTGCCTCATCTCATCCCAATTGATGTCACCCTGGTCATTTAGATCGTAGATGTAATCTCTAAAGTGGAAGCAACGATCGAGGTTGTGACCAGGGCCGCGATGAAAAGCACAATAACGGGATGTGTCAACATTAGCGGGCCACACGGTTCTTTCCCTTGGCAAGGCGAGCAAGTTGGCGGCCATCAGAGCATTAAAAATATCGGGGAGACTTTTGGGAAGTGGGGGATAGTGATCTCTTTTGGGGCCAAGTGGTGGTCTCTGTTGTTGTTGTTGGCCGTAGTTGGCAGGTGGGGGCACTTGATGATATTGTGGTGGAGCTGGAGGGTCTACGCGGGGGGCTTGGTTTTGCGGCGGAGCGAAAGTGCGTTGTGGTGCGAATTGGGGTTGTGGAGTGGGATTAAAATGAGCGTTCTGTCGTGGAGGCGGTGGTGGATGTGGGTTAGCTTGATGGTGGGGGTTGCCAATTGCGCCGACTTGCTCATTTGTGACGGTGCCCTCAGTTGTGGGCCCGCTGTTAACATTGGTGGTTTTCTTAAACAGTCGAGGCTTCGGCTCAAACATGCCCATAATGGGCGAATCCTTCATCTGTGTCTGGATGTAACGAGCCCTCTCATAGAGCTCTTCCATAGTAGTCAGTCGGTTCATGGCCAAAATATGGCGGAATTGAGGTGTTGCATTAGAAATAACCATCTTTACTTGCTCCTGTTCTGACAAAGTGTCTTTCAGCTTCTCGGCCATCGACCGCCATCTGTCAGCAAATATGAAGAAGTCCTCCTCAGACTTCATTTTCTCTGCGACTAAATCTGTAACGGACAGAGAGGGTCCAACACGATCTCTATACTTTTGCAGGAATTTCCTTTGGATAACATCGAAGTCAACGGCATCAGCTGGCTCCAAGGAATAAAACCATTCGAGGGCTGGCCCCTCCAGAGATCTTCTGAATAAATAGGCCAAAGAAGCCTTGTTGCCTTGTCAGAAGGAGGTTTCGTACATAAAATCCTTCAAATGAATGATCGGATTGCCAGTTCCATTGTACCGCCGAAAGTTCGGCATCTCAGACGGAGGAAGATGGAAAATTGGCAGAGTGGGGAGCGAGATTTCTGGTGCATTCTTGGCCGTAGTGACTTTCCTAAGCTGTTCTTCCATGTGGGCCATCTTCTGAAGTAGCAAAGCATTAGAGTCGGACTCAACTGGGGCCTGAACAAAAGAATGTGGTATAGGCGACCGTAGAATCTGAGGAGGTTGGGGGAATTGGTGCCTAACTGTAGAATAACTCGCCTGCTGGGCCGGTATGGCCGTGACAGGCGTTGGTGGACGAGAGGGGGGTTTATGCAAGACCGCCTGGTCGTTAACGGGGTGATGGCCACTCTCGGCCGGAGGGGGGTTGGAAGATGAAGAGGGAACCGACTTCCCTTTCAAAGCGGCCTGGACAGCCTGCCGCTGGGAATCATCCAACTGAGATAGTGCATTAATTAAGTCCGTGACATTAAAAGAGGGGGAAGGGTTCCCCGAAGTGTTGGAGGGCAAAGTCTGGGAAGAGGGCACAACCTCTTGAGGAGTGGTATCAATCACATGGATTTGAGGATGATGGGACTGAGGGTGAGAGTAATTTCCCTCATAATAGATGGAATCCTGGAGGGGGGTCTCATATTGACCAAAGACGTTCTCGTTCTCATCGTCATAAGAATACCCATAGCCTGCCATGTTGATGATCTTACCTGAACGGAGTTTCATGTTTTTAAGAGGAGAAACAATTTTATAAAGGCACTATCAAACAAACAACCACTCTGTAGCAACCCTAATAAATGAATAATTGAAATGAATTAAAACATATATATTACAGAAGTTATATATATAAAAGGAATAGGGTTAATTTGACGAAATAAAACAAATTAAAAATAACGCCTCTTATTAGGGCGTTAATTCAAAAAGAAACGCCTCTATCAAAGGCGTGACTAAAGAAAGGACGCCCACACGTGCGGTCGTCAACTCACGCGACCAAATAGGCAAGTAAAAGAAACGCCTCTATCTTGGGCGTGTTTTAAAACACGAAACGCCCTTTTTCAAGGCGCTTTTTAAGAAACGCCCTTATGCAAGGCGTTAATTCAAGAATACACGCCCTGACCAAAGGCGTTAATTCAGTTCGTGACCCGATCGAACCCAGAACTTATCCGAGCAAAGATTAACCTAATCTAGTAAGTGTCTATTAGAGTAAGGACTCTATTAAGGATATATTACCCTCAATCAAACACTACTCTTGTTAGGACTTCAAAATCCTATAAATAACATGTTCGATCGAACCCTAAAACCCATTTGATCGAACGTCTGCTGCTAGGTACGTGAAGAACATATGTTCTTCTATTTTCTTCTTCTGTTCCTTTTTTATGAACGTAGCATGAGAAGAATTAATATTCTTCGTTTCCTCTCCAGGTTGACGGAAGAACGATTGTTCTTCTTCTATTAAGTTGCAGTTGAAGCTTCAAAGCCCTTTCATCTCCTTCATCCAGATCATAAGGTAGGATTTTCTCAAGCTACTGTAGCCCAAATGAAATTAATGCAATATATATATATATATAAGCATGTCATGCATATGATTATTATGGTTTTCATGCGTTTTCTGAAATATTTTGAAAGAAACGCCCTTGATTAGGGCGCTAATTTAAAAGAAACGACCACGCCAGTGGTCGTCAATTTAATATTTGACGCCCTCTACGCAGGCGTTAATTTCATAAGAATCGCATGTGATTAATAATTGATCTGTTTAAAAATTACAATACATATGAAATATTGATTTTTAATATCTTGCATGACTCTGTGAATTCCTGTTAAATTTTACTGCCATGACATGTCTCCTGTCTCTCGAAATATTATTTATTAAAATATCGTAAATCCCTTGAAATTCACGACTTGGACAAAGTCGTTTTCCATATTCTAACGCCCCAGTACAAGGCGTGAACATTAAAAGTAACGCCCCTTTCTAGGGCGTGTATCTGTTAAAAAACTAAAATTCACATATTCTGTAAAGTGGAATTGGAAAGTAACGCCCCTTCCAAGGGCGCGTTTTTGAAAGTAACGCCCCTTCCAAGGGCGCGTTTTTGATAAATTTCTGAGAATAATTATATCCTGTCAAATATGTAAATGATGAGACGCCTGCCCCTGCAGTCGTCAACTTTTAAGAAACGCCCCAGGAAAGGCGTGTTTTTGATAAATTAATGAAATAATGGAAATTCTGCAAATTGGCAATATATGTAAACGCCCTTCAGTTAGGCGTTAATTACTTGAGACACGACTTGACCTAAGTCGTTATTTTACTGTAAACTGATTTTTCTCTGATTTGCTAACCGATGGTTTATATATTATACATATATATATATATCGGCACTATTCTCCACTCCGTGAGTATAGTCCCACGTTTCATGTTGATTTATCGATCACACTCAACTCTCATTGACATACAAGCTCTCCATTGGACATTCCGTTCCTTTGGACTAGCAAGTTAGTCATAGAGACCTCCGTAAGACTCCTCGTAGCCTTGGATTCCCTCAAGGCCGACTGAGCTGGTTGTACCCTAAAAACCCATTACACAGTTCTTTGCCATGTCAATCTAAAGAAAACATGGTATACCGGCCCTTATGATTATACAAAGAGTATATCATAAGAAATTCTTGATGGGATGATGATATCATGCCATATCGTGTCATTCTTGTAAACCCCAATTCTATGATAAGAATGAGGGTATCTTGCTTGATCTAATGTTCATGTGGACCTCAATTCTATATAAAGAATGTCCATATTGATTTGTCATGGTACCTAAGTTAAGGGAACCATATTCTACCTAGTTTTATCGAACTCGTGATTATACCGTTATTATCGCCATTCTATGTCCTTTGTCATATTTTGGACTCTATTCTATCAAAGTTGTCATACGTATCTACAAGCTTGATTATTGAAATTCTATATTGGCTATATAAACAAGAGTGGATGTCAAAACACATGATAAATGCCTGCGCATATAGGGCCCGATCTGGTCCTGGGAGGAGCACCCGAAAGTACTTGTGCCCATGGGAGTTAAAATGATAAGGTATCTGGCATTATACCGAGTACTTGACTTGCTTGATTGGACATTCCACACACATCTTGTACTTGAATCGTACTTGACTTTACATGAAATGCGTGGCCCGAAAGAGGGTAATTTACTTGCTTGAAACATGATAGCCAAAGTTCTTGACATGACTTGTTAAACGTGCTTGCTTGAATATCTTGAATAACTTGTATCTTGTTCATGAAAGTTCATCTTATTTCTTTGATATTACATTCTCTCTATCTTGTCGTTTCATGCGAGCATGCATAGCTTTATTGCATCCATGAAAATGTAATTACTTAAACCACTTGCTAGTACTTGAGATATAATTTCCTACTGAGCGTTCGCTCATCCGTTTGTCCCTTTTTACTTTTCAGGTAAGTCCGACGACGATGGAAGTCAATCGGATGGGAATGGTCAAGAGTGAAAGTGATAGAGCTTCTACAAGTGTCGTCTAGTCTTTTCCATAGTTTCTTGAGTCAACTATGTATTCTTTTCCTTTTTATTTAACAGAGTATTGGATTTGTAATAGTCTATCCATTATGAAATAAAGGATTGGGTTATCTTGCTATTTTGCGCATCTCTGTCTTTGTGTCGAATACACGACCACTCTGATTGACATGATTGATATAGACACGTCGCGCATCTCCGGGTATCTTCCGCGCTCGGGGCGTGACAGTCTTTGTGGTATCAGAGCCTAAGGTATTCAATTCCTAGGAAACCCAAGTCCAAGGATAGGTTTCAAAACCTTTAACCAAGTGAGAGTGGGTAGAACCAAGGGTTAAATGATCAATGAGTCCTTTATAAGATCATAGTGATATAATACTAACATAGCTATTGTAATTGTAGGATAATGGCTGCCGAACGTGCTCAATGGCGCAACATGCAGCGTACCCTTCAAGGGATGACCCAAGTGCTACAACAGGTAGCACAAGGTGGTGCTCCACGAGCTGGAAGCTTACACCAAGCATTCAAGAATATGAATCCCCCGAAGTTCATGGGATCGACCGATCCAGACGATGCCGAGCATTGGGTTCGGGAGATTGAACGTATATTCCGTGTCATGCAATGCACGGATCAGGACAAAGTCTTATTAGCTACTTTCCAGTTAGAAAAGGATGCTAGATGCTGGTGGGAGTCGATTGAAGCTACTATTGACCCAACTCAAGTTACATGGGGTGAATTCGTTGAATATTTCAACGCCAAATATTTCTCTGATAGGGTCCAGGAAAGGAAGGCCGCCGAATTTGCCGCATTAAAGCAAAGATCTTTATCGGTGGCTGATTATGAAGCACAGTTCTCTAGACTGTCTAGATATGCTAAGCATTTAATTGGCACGGAAAAGATGAAAGCCCGTAGATTTCTTAATGGGCTTAGGCCCCACTACATTACTCAACTGGCGCCTATGGATATTCAAGTTTATACTGAAATAGTGCGCCGAGCTCAGTTGCTTGAAGATGCCACGGAACTATCTGATAGGATCCGTGGGAAAGACAAAAAGGAGCAAGTCACAAGTTCGGGTTCTTTTAAACCCAACTTTAAGAAGAGGCCCAATAATGGAGGTTCTTCCTCTCAAGATCAGAAGTACAAGAAATCCAAGCCTTTCTCTATCACCACTACCCCTTCAAACGTAGTATGCAAGCATTGTGACAAGGCTGGTCACAAAACAGAAGAATGCTGGAGGAAATTAGGAGCATGTCTCCGTTGTGGGAGTCGTGAACATCGGATTCCCGATTGTCCATTAATGAATGACCAAGACGGTGAGGGTAAACGCCCAGTGACAAGGAACGCGCGTCTTCATGCAATCCAAGAGACCGAACCAGAAGAAGAAGGCGGATTGGTGGAAGGTACATTAAAAATTTGTTCCAAATATGCACATGTCTTATTTGATACGGGTGCATCGCATTCCATTATTTCCAAGAAGTTTGCTGACCCATTACCTCTAGAACCAGAATGGATGAAAATAGTGTTGTCTACTCCTCTCGGAAACGAGACGGATATCACGCATCATTACCAAAACTGTGAGGTGTTGGTTCGAGGAAAGAATTTTCCTATTGATCTTATCTGCTTAGATCTAAAAGAATATGATGTTATACTAGGAGCAGATTGGTTATCTAAGTACCAGGCAACGGTTGATTGCCGTAATAGCAAGATTGTTTTCAAAGAATTTCCAGAACTGACTTATACTAGTCCTAAGAGTCGAAGCAAATCCCCTCTTATTTCGGCTCTTCGAGCAAGCAAGCTCGTCAGGAAAGGATGTGTATCCTTCCTTGCTTTTGTCACTAATAAAGAAGCTAAGGAAACCAAGATAGAAGACGTTCAAGTAGTACGAGAATTCCCAGACGTATTTCCGGAAGAATTGCCGGGATTACCCCCGCAAAGAGATGTGGCCTTTACCATCGACTTAGTCCCTGGTGCTGGTCCGGTTTCAAAGGCACCATATAGAATGTCCCCTGCTGAACTCAAGGAGTTGAAGGAGCAGTTGATGGAACTAATCCGAAAAGGGTTTATTAGACCAAGTACTTCCCCGTGGGGAGCACCAGTCTTATTTGTAAAGAAGAAGGATGGATCCATGAGATTGTGTATTGACTATCGACAGTTGAATCATCTTACTATCAAGAACAAGTATCCACTGCCGAGAATCGATGAATTGTTTGATCAGATTTCAGGATCCAAATATTTCTCCAAGATTGATCTCCGGTCGGGATATCATCAATTAAGGATCAAGGATGATGACATTCACAAGACCGCATTCAGAAGCAGGTATGGCCATTACGAATTTGTTGTTATGCCTTTTGGACTAACAAATGCCCCTGCTGCCTTTATGCAGTTAATGAATAGCATATTCAGGCCTTACTTGGATCAATTCATAGTAGTCTTCATCGATGATATATTGATATATTCTAAGACTAAGGAAGAACATGAAGAGCATTTGAGGATTGCATTGCAAGTCTTGAGGACAAATCAATTATATGCTAAACTCAGCAAATGCGAGTTCTGGCTTGAAGAAGTGGCTTTTCTCGGACATGTCATATCCAAGGACGGTTTATCTGTGGATCCGTCAAAAGTTGAAGCTGTGAGAAACTGGGAGAGACCCACTAATGCAAGCGAGATCAGAAGTTTCTTAGGTCTTGCAGGCTATTATCGGCGATTTATCAAAGATTTCTCTAAGATCGCCGTACCACTTACAAGATTAACTCGTAAGGAGATCCGATATGAATGGAGTGAGGAATGTGAAAGCAGTTTCCAAACTCTCAAGGATCATCTCACCACAGCTCCGGTCTTAGCCCTACCAATTGAAGGAGAGAAATTCGAGGTCTACACTGATGCTTCTGGCATTGGCCTCGGATGTGTTCTAATGCAACATGGGAAGGTCATAGCATACTCTTCTCGTCAACTGAAGAAGCATGAGGAGAATTACCCCGTCCATGACTTGGAATTGGCCGCGGTAGTATTTGCCCTAAAGATATGGAGACACTATCTCTATGGGGTACAGTTTACTGTATACTCCGATCACAAAAGTCTCAAATATCTATTTTCACAAAAGGAGCTGAACATGAGACAAAGACGCTGGCTAGAATATCTCAAGGACTTCGACTTCAGTATACAATACCATCCCGGAAAGGGTAATTATGTGGCTGATGCCCTTAGTCGAAAGCCGAGAGCAAGGATAGCCAATTGTATGATACAAGAATGGAGGTTACTTGAACAATTCTCCGAGCTCAATATAAGCTTGGACACGGAATCCAAATTTGTCACACTATCTCATGTAAGCATACAGTCAGATTTGTTATCTGAGATACAAACACTTCAGGATAATGATCCTATGTTAGTAGAAATCAAAGGCAGATTAGAAGGACAATCTGATTTTCAACTAACTTCTGATGGAAGGTTATCGTTCAAAGATAGAACTTGTATACCCGATTGTCCGGAATTAAAGAAGAAGATCTTAGATGAAGCTCACCGATCAAGATACACTATTCATCCTGGATCAACTAAAATGTACCAAGATGTAAAGAGGAACTTTTGGTGGCCTAATATGAAAAGAGAAATAGCGGACTATGTATCACGCTGTCTCACATGCCAACAGGTCAAGGCGGAACACCAAAAGCCTGCGGGAAAACTACATCCTCTAGATATTCCTAAGTGGAAATGGGAGGATATTGGTATGGACTTCATCATGGGTTTGTCTAAATCTAAAGGAGGACATGATGGAATCTGGGTTATCATTGATCGATTGACTAAATCGGCACATTTCTTGCCAATCAAAAGCCGATGGTCGATTGATGTGCTAGCTGCACTATACATTAAAGAAATAGTCAGGATACATGGAATTCCTGTCTCAATCGTGTCTGATAGGGATCCCCGTTTTACTTCTCATTTTTGGAAGGGATTACAACATTCGTTGGGGACAAGGCTCAACTTTAGTACTGCTTTCCACCCACAAACGGATGGTCAGACCGAGCGAACTAATCAAGTTGTTGAAGATATGCTGAGAGCATGCATTATTGACTTTGGAGGAAGCTGGCATGACCACTTACCTTTAGTTGAATTTGCATATAATAATAGCTACCAAGCTAGTATCCAAATGGCACCTTTCGAAGCCTTATACGGAAGGAGTTGCCGATCTCCCATATGTTGGAACGAAGTTGGAGAAAAACAACTATTAGGTCCAGACATGGTAAGGGATACAACCGAGAAGATACAAGTAATCAGAGAAAGATTACAAGTTGCTCAGACAAGGCAAAAGGCTTATGCTGATACCAGGAGAAGAGATCTTGAATTCCAGGTTGGAGATCATGTATTTCTTAAAATATCCCCTGGACGTGGCATACGAAGATTTGGTGTTAAGGGCAAGCTTACGCCAAGATTCATCGGACCATTTGAGGTACTCGAAAGAGTTGGCGAGGTTGCTTATCGCATCGCGTTGCCTCCTCAGTTGTCCGAGGTACACAATGTATTTCACATATCTATGTTGAAGAAGTATGTGCACGATCCGTCACATATTATTGAGCATGGAGATCTGGTGATCCAGAAAGATCTCACATATGAACAAAGGCCTTTAAAGATATTAGATCGAGAAATACGAGCTCTAAGGAATAAGGTTATTCCCATGATCAAGGTGCAATGGAATAAGAATCCTGAACGCGAAGCGACATGGGAGACCGAGGAATCTATGAAGAAACGATTTCCCGAGTTATTCTAAGAGGTATATGTCCTACACTCTCCGCGTGTATAATTATATATATATTGAATTTGGGGACCAAATTCTTTTTAAGTGGGGGAGGGTGTAGCAACCCTAATAAATGAATAATTGAAATGAATTAAAACATATATATTACAGAAGTAATATATATAAAAGGAATAGGGTTAATTGGACGAAATAAAACAAATTAAAAATAACGCCTCTTATTAGGGCGTTAATTCAAAAAGAAACGCCTCTATCAAAGGCGTGACTAAAGAAAGGACGCCCACACGTGCGGTCGTCAACTCACGCGACCAAATAGGCAAGTAAAAGAAACGCCTCTATCTTGGGCGTGTTTTAAAACACGAAACGCCCTTTTTCAAGGCGCTTTTTAAGAAACGCCCTTATGCAAGGCGTTAATTCAAGAATACACGCCCTGACCAAAGGCGTTAATTCAGTTCGTGACCCGATCGAACCCAGAACTTATCCGAGCAAAGATTAACCTAATCTAGTAAGTGTCTATTAGAGTAAGGACTCTATTAAGGATATATTACCCTCAATCAAACACTACTCTTGTTAGGACTTCAAAATCCTATAAATAACATGTTCGATCGAACCCTAAAACCCATTTGATCGAACGTCTGCTGCTAGGTACGTGAAGAACATATGTTCTTCTATTTTCTTCTTCTGTTCCTTTTTTATGAACGTAGCATGAGAAGAATTAATATTCTTCGTTTCCTCTCCAGGTTGACGGAAGAACGATTGTTCTTCTTCTATTAAGTTGCAGTTGAAGCTTCAAAGCCCTTTCATCTCCTTCATCCAGATCATAAGGTAGGTTTTCTCAAGCTACTGTAGCCCAAATGAAATTAATGCAAGATATATATATATATAAGCATGTCATGCATATGATTATTATAGTTTTCGTGCGTTTTCTGAAATATTTTGAAAGAAACGCCCTTGATTAGGGCGCTAATTTAAAAGAAACGACCATACTAGTGGTCGTCAATTTAATATTTGACGCCCTCTACGCAGGCGTTAATTTCATAAGAATCGCATGTGATTAATAATTGATCTGTTTAAAAATTACAATACATATGAAATATTGATTTTTAATATCTTGCATGACTCTGTGAATTCCTGTTAAATTTTACTGCCATGACATGTCTCCTGTCTCTCGAAATATTATTTATTAAAATATCGTAAATCCCTTGAAATTCACGACTTGGACAAAGTCGTTTTCCATATTCTAACGCCCCAGTACAAGGCGTGAACATTAAAAGTAACGCCCCTTTCTAGGGCGTGTATCTGTTAAAAAACTAAAATTCACATATTCTGTAAAGTGGAATTGGAAAGTAACGCCCCTTCCAAGGGCGCGTTTTTGAAAGTAACGCCCCTTCCAAGGGCGCGTTTTTGATAAATTTCTGAGAATAATTATATCCTGTCAAATATGTAAATGATGAGACGCCTGCCCCTGCAGTCGTCAACTTTTAAGAAACGCCCCCAGGAAAGGCGTGTTTTGATAAATTAATGAAATAATGGAAATTCTGCAAATTGGCAATATATGTAAACGCCCTTCAGTTAGGCGTTAATTACTTGAGACACGACTTGACCTAAGTCGTTATTTTACTGTAAACTGATTTTTCCTCTGATTTGCTAACCGATGGTTTATATATTATACATATATATATATATCGGCACTATTCTCCACTCCGTGAGTATAGTCCCACGTTTCATGTTGATTTATCGATCACACTCAACTCTCATTGACATACAAGCTCTCCATTGGACATTCCGTTCCTTTGGACTAGCAAGTTAGTCATAGAGACCTCCGTAAGACTCCTCGTAGCCTTGGATTCCCTCAAGGCCGACTGAGCTGGTTGTACCCTAAAAACCCATTACACAGTTTTTGCCATGTCAATCTAAAGAAAACATGGTATACCGGCCCTTATGATTATACAAAGAGTATATCATAAGAAATTCTTGATGGGATGATGATATCATGCCATATCGTGTCATTCTTGTAAACCCCAATTCTATGATAAGAATGAGGGTATCTTGCTTGATCTAATGTTCATGTGGACCTCAATTCTATATAAAGAATGTCCATATTGATTTGTCATGGTACCTAAGTTAAGGGAACCATATTCTACCTAGTTTTATCGAACTCGTGATTATACCGTTATTATCGCCATTCTATGTCCTTTGTCATATTTTGGACTCTATTCTATCAAAGTTGTCATACGTATCTACAAGCTTGATTATTGAAATTCTATATTGGCTATATAAACAAGAGTGGATGTCAAAACACATGATAAATGCCTGCGCATATAGGGCCCGATCTGGTCCTGGGAGGAGCACCCGAAAGTACTTGTGCCCATGGGAGTTAAAATGATAAGGTATCTGGCATTATACCGAGTACTTGACTTGCTTGATTGGACATTCCACACACATCTTGTACTTGAATCGTACTTGACTTTACATGAAATGCGTGGCCCGAAAGAGGGTAATTTACTTGCTTGAAACATGATAGCCAAAGTTCTTGACATGACTTGTTAAACGTGCTTGCTTGAATATCTTGAATAACTTGTATCTTGTTCATGAAAGTTCATCTTATTTCTTTGATATTACATTCTCTCTATCTTGTCGTTTCATGCGAGCATGCATAGCTTTATTGCATCCATGAAAATGTAATTACTTAAACCACTTGCTAGTACTTGAGATATAATTTCCTACTGAGCGTTCGCTCATCCCGTTTGTCCCTTTTTACTTTTCAGGTAAGTCCGACGACGATGGAAGTCAATCGGATGGGAATGGTCAAGAGTGAAAGTGATAGAGCTTCTACAAGTGTCGTCTAGTCTTTTCCATAGTTTCTTGAGTCAACTATGTATTCTTTTCCTTTTTATTTAACAGAGTATTGGATTTGTAATAGTCTATCCATTATGAAATAAAGGATTGGGTTATCTTGCTATTTTGCGCATCTCTGTCTTTGTGTCGAATACACGACCACTCTGATTGACATGATTGATATAGACACGTCGCGCATCTCCGGGTATCTTCCGCGCTCGGGGCGTGACACACTCGATCCAAACAAGCCAAATCACCCAAGCGAGTGTATGCAACCAAGTTGGGATGAACGCAAGGTTTTAGTGTTCCGCTTGAGATTAGAGTATATTGATTTGTTGAATAGTTCACTTATGTTTGCAATGTGAAACCTAGTTGATCCAAGCGTAACCTCTGGGTCAACTAGATTCTTTCTCTCTCCTCACCAACGATAGGTTCTCTAAACTCCGGGTACTTCGAGGGTACAACCAGCCCGGCGTCCGTGAGGGAATCCACGGGTGCGGGGACTTATGGAGGTCTTGGAAAAGGGATTTTCGGTCCAAGGAGACGGAGTGCTCAATGGAGGGTTGTCCCGATTCCAAGAGAGGTGTGTGGAATCCTAGTGTAGAGAGAGGAGGTCTCTCAACCAAATGCCACAATATGTAAAGTAATATGATCAAATCAGAGCAATATAGGCAAGCAATATGACGATCAAACAAAACTATCACAGACAGCAGCAGGAAGCAAGGTTCTGTAAAACGCAGGAAAGAGACGACCTAGGTCAGGTCGCTATCAACCAAAGCAACGACAGGGTCACTGTCGTGAATCACTGCGAGAGGCTATGAGCCAGCAGCGAGAAGCAAAAACACGCCTCTGGTAGGGGCGTGAAATCTGAAAAAGACGCCTCGAATATAGGGCGTGAATTCACAGGCAGGATGATTAAAGCAGTAAGATGATGTAAAGACGTCTCGACGGCAGACGTAACATAAAAATAACACGCCCTGAATAAAGGCGTTAGAAAACGATAACACGCCCTGGGGGTGGGCATTAATTCTCAGACCGTATAATGAGCAGCAACAAAGCAGCAAATATGCTGAAAGACGCCCTGAAAAGGGGCGTTAATAAACTAAAACACGCCCCTGTAAAGGGCGTTTAAACCAAACAGCGCCCTCGTGGAAGGCGTTAATTCAGAGAAATATGCAAACGCAAGCTGACTGATCCCGGAGTGTGCAGTGTGCACAGTGGAGGGTGCCCGAGGGACACAAGGGAGAGGGTACCGAGGGTACCAAGGGGGAGAGGGCACGCGTGGGTGCCAAAGGGGAAGGGGCACACGAGGGTGCCAAAAGGGGAAAGGGCACGCGAGGGTGCCAATGAAGATGGTAATCAAAAAGAAAACAGTGGAGGTCCCACCGTGATCGCCAATTTGTGGATGGGCATAAATCCCACACAAAAAAAAGTACAAGAGAATAATGATGTAATAAAACATGGAGGAGATAATGATGATTAATGCATAAATAAGGGGAAGAAAAGCTTGCACGTGGTGCAAATATGGAGATGTGATCGCCAGAGGGGTTGCCTCAATAAAAAAAAGAGATCGCGAATACCTGGTGAAGATTGAAACACGGGATGATGTGAAGTTCCTTCCTCCTTCCCCAATCGGCCGGCCGATGAGAAGGGTTCTCTTTTTGATTACCTTGCAAAAAACAATGAAATAACAAAGCAAAAGATGGGATCAGCCAATGCAAGTAGTATCAATCCAAAATAAACATAAGATGATGAATAGAAAACCACATGCGCACCTTATTGTTTTGGTTTTAAAAAAAACCCCTAAAGAAGAATTAGGGAGAGAGGAAGATATGTGAATAAATCTAATGCAGACGTGAAAAGAAAAAAAAAGAACTGAGGATGGAATTGATTAATGCAAAAGACGTAAGAAGAGCATAGTGGATGATCGGATGATGAAGACAAAACCAAACAAACGAAATAAAAAGAAAATCATGTTGTCCCTGTTGACAGTAAAGGGAAGATGGACGTGGTTGACCGGATGGGGAAGCAGAGGAAGCCGAAGTCTTCCTATCAAGCACACGATAGTAGGGAAGCAGAGGAAGCCGTCTGGAGCTTTTTCAACCTCTGAAAACGTCAAGAACATCAACCTCTTCTAACCTCTTCAAACTCTGGAAATCGTCAACCTCTGCTTTGATCGCCCAGATCATGTTTTTATAGGATTTCAGTGAGAGATAAGCTTGAATTTGGTAAGATAAGGATAGGCAAGGTTCAAAGAAGGCAGGACTCTACCTCCAATTCGAGCAAGGAGACCATTAGAGGCAGGACTCCATACAGGAAAGAGGAGTTCAAGCAGGACACGAAGGGTAAAACACGACCTTGCGAAGGGCGTCAAATCAAGAATTGACGACACAACATACGGCGTTTCATAAAACACGACTCAACACAGGGCGTTTCTTCCTGGATTTAATTTTGGCAATAAAACCTTCCTTGTTTGAAAATCATTATAACACGCCTAAGATAGAGGCGTTAAATTAACACACGCCCTGATGAAGGACGTTAACCAATAATTAGATTGATTTTGCATTTACTTTAAAACCGGATAATACCAGGAATTGATGCCCTGACATTGGGTCGTCCTTTCTTGAGAAAACGCCCTTGATATGGTCGCTATTTAAATAACGCCCCTCTTCAGGTCGCGAATCACATAATACAATAAATTAAAACCACACACAAGAAAAATAGAAAAACTTCATATTATGAATATATTGAAGTTCACTTGGGGCGTCATCATAGTGACATGAGATTTGATCAACATAGCGTCATTTTTGGCGTGTCTACAGTTCCTACATTTCAATTGGCTGGAATTCAAAATATTCTTTGACCACTGACCTTCTCTCTTGATTGGTTCACCATTATCTGATAGCAAGATCACAAAATATGTCCAGACCTGAATCTGATTGGCCCAGAAAGAAAATGGAGATTTCTTTTCCTTCAGCCTTTCTTGGATCTGTAACCCGATTGCTCCAGCAAAGGCATAGCTGTTTTCCCTCCAGGAAATCTGTAACATGATTGGCTGGTGTAAACAATGGTTCTTTGACCAAAGAACCTTGGAGTATCTGCATCCTTATTGGATGGCAGCAGGAAGGACATCCTTCTGTCCTTGAAGATCTTCTAGACAACACCTCTGATTGGTTGGATGCAAAAAATAGGTTGCCTTGAAAGGTGACCTTTTCCATATTTATAAACTGACATATCAACTGACCAGAAAGGTTGTTATGGAAAGCCAATTATGACAAGGATAGTTGACTGTCCTAAGAACTTTTTCACACCTTAAAAATCATGGTTTTGGAGATTTACAATTGCTATTTTTGGTTCCTGGATGGTTTTCGAAAAGTACATATCAGATAGAGTAAATCAGAGGGACCTTGAGTGTGTCGACGTAGCTTCACCAATGCATCGACACATTGATAGGAACGGTGCAAGGATTCATAGGGGGGGGTGAATGAAACCCACCCTTAAAAACCTTTTCGCTCAATAAAAACTAGAACACTAACTAGAACAAGATAGACAAACAGGATAACTAATCAGAATCTCTTTTGAACCGAAGAACAATAGTCTATCTCGCGCCTAAACAATCAACTAGCGGAAACAGCACAGATATAAACGAGAATGCTAAGGCAACCTATGAATGAGGTAGAAGATAAGGAGCAAAGCACACCCACACTGCACAGAGGATTTTTAGGTGGTTCGGTCACCAAGACCTACGTCCACCCCTCACTCCCAACCGGAGTGAGGCTTCCACTAGCACAAGCTAGAACGCAAACTCAGTCTGCAAACAAGTTGCTGCCACACAGCTTGACCAGGGGAACAACCTCCCCTCTTCCTCCAAACCGGAGGGACATCCCAAGTGACTCCCAGCCACTTGGAAACCAGAGACCGAAGTCTCTCTTCCTCCAGACTAGGAGGGAACCCACCAGTGACTCCCCCTCACCAACAAACCAGAGGTTGCAGACCTCTCTTCCTCCAGACCAGGAGGGACACCTGGACTTGCAACCCACAAGCCCAGAACCGGAGATCAGATCTCCCTTCTCCTGAGTCCACAGTAGGAACCCGACCTCACTATTGAGAATCGGAAGAACAAGGATAACCAAATGAAAAAGGAAAAACAAAAAACATGAAATGAAAATAACTTCAGCAAACAGAAGGCTAAAAAATGAAATGCACAATGTGGCTCTCAACGGAGCTGACTGGTCTGGATCTGATCCACGGTCCAGTAGGAACTTCTTCTGCTACTTCTCTTCTTCTTCTTCTCAACTCACGATCTCTCTTTCTCTTCTCTGCTCTCCTTTTCTCTCTCACTGTCTTTCTCTTTTCTTTCAGTCCTCACGAGCTCTCTATTTCTCTTTATTTCTTCTCTGGATCTTCACTCTCTTTGGATCGAAGGAGCCTTGCTGTGGCTGTATAGACTTTCTCCCTTCTGTCTTCGATCATCTTCTTCTGTGGAAGAAGTCTTGTATATATAGCAGCAGCAGCAGGCACACTGTGCGCGTGTGGCTTCCACATTTCCTGCCCTAGAAGTTCGGACCACGTGGAAGCATCCTGGTATCTCGTCCATCCTTGGATCACAAGCCAGGCACCTCGGATCACGTGCCCTTCATTAGTACGCTCAGCAACTGGAGTTGAGGTGGCGTCAACACACTTGCTCCAAAGGGTTGACGCAGCCTTCAAAGATATTCGACCAGCAAAACTCAAGTCTGCTGCGTTGACTCCATCAGCCTGCTGCGTTGACGCATCGGTGACCCAGTGATCAAGTCTTCAGCAGATGGACGTGCTGCGTCGACGCTCTCAGCATGCTGCATTGACGCATTGGTGTTCCAGCATCTGAACTTAGATGGCTTCAGCCCTCTCACGTTTCGTGTGGAGTGCGTTGACGCATTGTGCAACTGCGTCCACCCTCTGGTCACCTTGTCGATCCATCAACCTGCTGCGTCGACGCCACTTGATGAATGCGTTGACGCACCAGAGTAATCCAGTAAGCTTCTTTCTTGATTGTTTGAACTACTGCGTCCACGCCACTTGATCAAGGCGTTGACACATTGGTGTGTTCCAGCAGCTGAAATTGGATGTCTTCAGCCCTCTTGCGTTAAGGGGTTCATTAGCCTCTTTAGTCCCTGTCAGACAGATGAAACGAAGTCATTAGTTCTAAGTATATGAATTGCATTGTATAGACTTTGCTGTGAAGGCGAAAGCAATGTAAAGTATACACAACGCAATGTATAGACTTAATGAATATAAAGACATCATATGACTCAGATGAATGCTTGTATGCAATGTAGAGACTTCGCTGAATGAGAATGCAGTGTACAGACTTTGAAGCACAAAGGCAATGTACAGACTTTGCCTTAAAACGAATGTATAGACTTAGAATCATGGAGGCCAATGTATAGACATCAACTCTGCACATCGAATTGTATAGACTTCAAGTGTGATGACCATTGAATAGACTTTGGATTTCACTGTGGATGTACAGACTTGATGGAGCGAAGCGATGTGTAGACATGAAGCTCCACGATGGATGTATAGACTTCAAATATCAAGACGCTAAGGAAGACGGACAATGTACAGACTTGCTGTAACAGTCTGATGTACAGACTTCATGAAGCTCTAGACATTGAATGCTGTACAGACTTAGCCCAATGCCTGAGACGCTAACAAAGACGGACGATGTTCAGACTTCATTGTATAGACTTGGAGAACCTGAATTAATGTGCATACTTGGAACGCCTGAAGACCAATGTATGGACTTGTATAAATCTGATGAATGAACTGAGGGGTCGACCCATCAGCACAAGGGGTCGACGCACCACAGACCAGACCAAGGAATAAATGACGTTAAAGAGGCACCAGGCGTCAAGGCATTGCCCAAGCAGCGTGGACGCAGCAGTATAAATATTTCTTACTGCTACCTCTGAAGTGCCTTGGCAGCGTCAACGCTGCAGTTCGATGGGTCGACGCTGCAGTATCAAACTTCAGTTTAAGGAGCAACAATAACATGACTAAACATAATCAAATATGCAATGCCATATCAGAACTTATGAAGACTCACACAGCAAGATGACTCACAGTGATTAACTCACATCAAAAACCAATCATCAAAACCATCATCAAAACCACAGGGGCACAACTATCTCCCCCTTTTTGATGATGGCAATACTACACTGTGAGTAATGCTGATGACACAAACTATTCTCCCCCTTTAACTTCATCAAAAAGAAAATAGTTTGAGAAATTATAGCATGTATAAAAATTCAGTCAATTTCTCCCCCTTGCAAGAATATGATTCTCCCCCTTTAAGAGTTTCAGGAAAAGCATGAGTTAGAGATGATCAAAAGGAACCTGCATGCACTGATTGAATGATATTCTCCCTTTTTGGCAAACAATCTCCCCCTTTGGTATAATCAAAATAAACCATGGGAAGGGGTATGAATGTAGATGCAGATACCAGAAATATGAATGCAAGAGCACAATTCTTCTCCTTCTATGCAGCATGATGCATATGACAAGGAGGCTCCCCCTCAATAAATGGAACCTTATGAAATGAATGAGAAGGAGACCACAGGGGCAAACAAGGAGAAGTTCAGGTCAATGAGCAGAGGACATCAATCTCATGAGCAGAAGAGTTTCAATTAATAGATTTTTCAAGGATGCGCCAAACACAAGAAATTCAGCCAGATTTTCAAGGAGATATCAATCTCATAAATCTAAAACATAAGTTTTCAAAGTCTTCCATTATAAGGGCTTATGAATGAGCTTTTTGAACAGCATGGTTTAAACATGATGTATGCAGAGTTTATCAATAAAATTCTGTATTGATATCTAAAACCATGTTTTAATAAAAATGAACCAAGCCCTCATATTTATCTTGATTGTCCTCCCTTTGTCTTACACAATCAAATTTATTGACTTCTTTCAGAATTACATGCACTAGTATTGAGATTAAGCAATTATGAAGTCATATTATTTTGTCTAGGGTTGTAGCAATTTGATTTTAGCATCAATATTCAGATATTGAGATATGTTCAACAATTTTTCATGCTACAAATTTTACGAGCAGTCTAGTTCAGTGCACACCTTGTAACTAGAGGATATACCTTGATTAGAGGCCAATATCCCTAAGCACTTAGTGTGACTAACTGTCATGCTATATATGAATAGAGATAGCATTTACACAGCATGACACACTCCAAATCATTTCTTGATGAGTGAGTTGTATTTCTCAGTGTGCATGCCATTGCTCTGCCTGAATTTCAATGAATTCTTAATCAGAGTTAACTAAGGCACCTCATGACACAGTCCTTTGGACATGTGTTTCTCAGTGACCAATGTCATTGCTCTGACAGATATTACCCTTTAGACATTTCAGAAAAATTCATTTGCTTTAAATCAATAATAGTTTCATGTACTTAATCAGTTGAAGTCATGTATTCAAAAGTGCAGATTTCAGAAGTTTTCAAGACACAGCATGAAACAGATGGTTAATGTTTATTAAACATGCTTCAGATATTTTTAAGAGATTTTAAAGTCAAACTCATTGAATACATTAAACTTAAACCACATGAGTTATTTCAGTCATTCATAAAAATGTATAATAGAAGATTTCTAGTTCAAGAGTTTTCAGATTTATGATCGAGATAGTCCCATTGAAATCTTCATGAAGGACTGATGGAATTCTGAACCCAAATGATACCAATTGTTAAGAGAGATTGTGAAGCTCAAAGTTTTCAGAATATGATTAAGGTTTGTCAACAAAATCAATAAGAAATGATATGCAATGAGTTCTGACACATGTATGCATTTGACAACCTATATGCAATGCATTGACTCCCCCTCACAATATGCATTCAAACTCTCTTTTTGACATTTTCAATCTAAGGAAATGCAATGCACTATATGTATGCAGGGACATGCAAAGACTCAACATTGAATGCTATGCAAGGATATGCAACTAACTCCTCCTGAAAACATGCAATGTTTGCACTGAAAACTGAACATATGATTCCAAATGATATTGTGACTTGTGCACAATCAGACTGTCCTATTAGCAAAGTGACCCATGGTACTAGGCAGAGCACTTGGTCTAAAAGACCACCTCACACATAGTAAGAACCTCCAGACAGACTTCCCTGCCTTTTGGTACCTTACCATTTATATACCATTAAGGTCATGCATGATAATTCAACATGCAGTCCTATATGCAATTCAGAATTTCAGTGAGCTATTGCAACACACAAATTTCAAGCCACATTTATAAGCAGTTCAGATTTTTCCAGAAAATTTGAAATGCAATTTATTTTCAGAGTTTATGCATAACATAATTATCAAGCAATTGCAATTAGCCTATGTATGCATCAGATACAGACAACCCCTTTAAACTCAAATTTGCACAGAACACTCAGCAAGTGCATGATCAGAAAATAATGCAACTGGCAGATGATGAATGAATATGCAAGAACAGATTTAGCATGCATGCACTAGATGAATTTCAAAACATGAAATGTAGAGAGTTTACCTGAACAGTGTGAGAATGGGGTTATTCATTCTTGAGTGCCTTGGATCATTACCGCTTTTATTCCAGTCCCAAGGCACACCTGCATAGCAATGTTATTTTGCACAAATAGGTACCCAAGAAGTCTTGGGTCCTAACATGACAGTATCACTTCTAGCAGGTTTTCTCAGCACATTTTTAACTTGATGATTATTAAATTTCATCAGAGGATGACCATCCATCAAATGTCCAGATTTGCCATAATGATGGCAAGAAGTAGTAGTTTTCAAATCTGATTTATGCACATTCTTGTTAGCATGAATTCTATGTGCATATTCATGAAATTTTTTGTTAACAGAATAAAAATTATGTTTACCAAAACCAGTTTGGTTTCGATATCCTGCCAGCCAACATGTTGCAGCCTTGTGACCTGGCTTTCCACAGTTATAGCATGAAAGTTTTGGAAATTGTTTTACAGGGAATTTGACAATTTCAGAATTGAATTTCTTTCCGTTATTATGCCAGCAATCTTTTGCCCTATGGCCTGGCTTCCCACAACAAAAGCAATTCAGATTCTTTCTCCTAGGAACATGATTTCTAGCATGATATTTCTGTGCAGTAGTAGCAGCAAGGTCATCTAACTCCATTGATTTGCATTCATGCATGAGATGACCCATTTCATGACAGTAAAAGCATTTGGATATCCTGTTTTGAGCAGAATATGATTTCTTAGCATAAGAGGTCCTAGCATGAAATCTATCATTATCATTCTTCATGACAAGGCAATCATCAAGTACATGGCCAGAATTTCCACAATAGAAGCATTCAACATTCCTTCCGTGAATAATTGGAAATTTTCTAGCCTTAGGCTTGTTTGCATGAAATTTACTATTCTTCTTCAGTGTTCTCATTTTCACATTTTCCTTCTATTTTTGAATCTTTTGATCATCAGACTGTTTTGACGACGGTGCAGAAGTACTAGCTAAGTTTGAGCTACGCACAAATGTTGCGTATAGTTTGTTCCTTACAGCTTGCTTAACTTGAGAATTGCACCTTTTCTCTTCATTCAATTTGGTGACTTCCACATTCAAAGAATCTTTCATTTTTTCTTTACCTTTGGCAAATTTTGACAGAGAGTTGTTTAGATTTTCAATTTCAATTTGCAAGGTCATAATGTGGTCTTCACACAAAATAACCTGATTTTGTAGCCCATCATTCAGACTTTTCAGGATCTCATTCTCCTGAGTTAACTTCAATTCAATGTTCACTTCTTTTTCTTTCAAAGCTGATTTTTCTCTTTCTACCGTTAGCCATCTTTCAGAGAAAATAGTGTTAAGGACCATTAGCTTTTTATTTTGTTCCTTCAGATGGATGTTTTCTTCAATCAGCTTATCTCTTAATTTATCAATTTCCTTCTTCTGAGTCAGCAAAGAATCATTTTCTTCTTTCAAGGAAGTGATTAAGTTTTTCTGTACATTATCATCAGAATGTAATTCTTCAATCAATTCCTTCAATTTAGATTTTAGATTTTCATTTTCAGCCTTTAGACTTGTGATTTCAGCATTTTTCTCTTTTCTTAATTTTCTCTTTTCTGATTTGACTCTTTCATATTTATCTAGAAGATACTCATGCATGGCAACTAACTCATCATGGCTAATATCCTCGGTCTCAGAGATTACCTGGGATGAGGACTCATCTGATTGATCACTCCTTCTTGCCATGAGACATTCTTCTTCTTGTTCCACATGTGTTGCAGTCACTCTATCAAAAATTTCCTTTGCAGTGCTACAATCTGAGATAAAAGAAAAATCGTCAGAATCAATTGCAGCCTTCATTAGATTTAGAGCTCTCACATTATCATCATTTTTCATCTTGTGATCATAAGTCCACTTAGACTTATCCTTAGGAATTTTATATGGACCGTGAGATATAACCTTCCACAGTTGGGGATTAATAGAGTTAACATGCTTGCACATACGATATAGCCAGAAATTAATATGTGAACCACTGAATAGCAGAGGATGAGCCATTAACACAGATCAAAACTAATTCAAAGCAGTGAATTCAAACCAATAAACCAAGTCTTACAAAGATGCACCGAAGACAGCAAGATCGGATCTGCAGGTCGCTGGACCTTCTATGCAGACACCGCTCTGATACCAATTGATAGGATCGGTGCAAGGATTCAGAGGGGGAGGTGAATGAAACCCACCCTTAAAAACCTTTTCGCTCAATAAAAACTAGAACACTAACTAGAACAAGATAGACAGACAGGATAACTAATCAGAATCTCTTTTGAACCGCAGAACAAACGTCTATCTCGCGCCTAAACAATCAACTAGCGGAAACAGCACAGATATAAACGAGAATGCTAAGGCAACCTGTGAATGAGGTAGAAGATAAGGAGCAAAGCACACCCACACTGCACAGAGGATTTTTAGGTGGTTCGGTCACCAAGACCTACGTCCACCCCTCATTCCCAACCGGAGTGAGGCTTCCACTAGCACAAGCTAGAACGCAGACTCAGTCTGCAAACAAGTTGCTGCCACACAGCTTGACCAGGGGAACAACCTCCCCTCTTCCTCCAAACCGGAGGGACATCCCAAGTGACTCCCAGCCACTTGGAAACTAGAGACCGAAGTCTCTCTTCCTCCAGACCAGGAGGGAACCCACCAGTGACTCCCCGTCACCAGCAAACCAGAGGTTGCAGACCTCTCTTCCTCCAGACCAGGAGGGACACCTGGACTTGCAACCCACAAGCCTAGAACCAGAGATCAGATCTCCCTTCTCCTGAGTTCACAGGAGGAACCCGACCTCACTACTGAGAATCGGAAGAACAAGGATAACCAAATGAAAAAGGAAAAATAAAAAACATGAAATGAAAATAACTTTAGCAAACAGAAAGGTGAAAAATGAAATGCACAATGTGGCTCTCAACGGAGCTGACTGGCCTGGATCTGATCCACGGTCCAGTAGGAACTTCTTCTGCTACTTCTCTTCTTCTTCTTCTCAACTCACGATCTCTCTTTCTCTTCTTTGCTCTCCTTTTCTCTCTCACTGTCTTTCTCTTTTCTTTCAGTCCTCACGAGCTCTCTATTTCTCTTTTTTTCTTCTCTGGATCTTCACTCTCTTTGGATCGAAGGAGCCTTGCTGTGGCTGTATAGACTTTCTCCCTTCTGTCTTCGATCATCTTCTTCTGTGGAAGAAGTCTTGTATATATAGCAGCAGCAACAGGCACACTGGGCGCGTGTGGCTTCCACATTTCCTGCCCTAGAAGTTCGGACCACGTGGCAGTATCCTGGTATCTCGTCCATCCTTGGATCATGAGCCAGGCACCTCGGATCACGTGCCCTTCATTAGTACGCTCAGCAACTGGAGTTGAGGTGGCGTCAACACACTTGCTCCAAAGGGTTGACGCAGCCTTCAAAGATATTCGACCAGTAAAACTCAAGTCTGCTGTGTTGACTCCATCAGCCTGCTGCGTTGACGCATCGGTGATCAAGTGATCAAGTCTTCAGTAGATGGGCATGCTGCGTCGACGCTCTCAGCATGCTGCGTTGACGCATTGGTGTTCTAGCATCTGAACTTAGATGGCTTCAGCCCTCTCACGTTTCGTGTGGAGTGCGTTGACGCATTGTGCAACTGCGTCCACCCTCTGGTCACCTTGTCGATCCATCAACCTGCTGCGTCGACGCCACTTGATGAATGCGTTGACGCACCAGAGTAATCCAGTAAGCTTCTTTCTTGATTGTTTGAACTACTGCGTCCACGCCACTTGATCAAGGCGTTGACGCATTGGTGTATTCCAGCAACTGAAATTGGATGTCTTCAGCCCTCTTGCGTTAAGGGGTTCATTAGCCTCTTCAGTCCCTATCAGACAAATGAAACGAAGTCATTAGTTCTAAGTATATGCATTGCATTGTATAGACTTTGCTGTGAAGGCGAAAGCAATGTAAAGTATACACAACGCAATGTATAGACTTAATGAATATAAAGACATCATAAGACTCAGATGAATGCTTGTATGCAATGTAGAGACTTCGCTGAATGAGAATGCAGTGTACAGACTTTGAAGCACAAAGGCAATGTATAGACTTTGCCTTAAAATGAATGTATAGACTTAGAATCATGGAGGCCAATGTATAGACATCAACTCTGCACATCGAATGTATAGACTTCAAGTGTAAAGACCATTGAATAGACTTTGGATTTCACTGTGGATGTACAGACTTGATGGAGCGAAGCGATGTGTATACATGAAGCTCCACGATGGATGTATCGACTTCAAATATCAAGACGCTAAGGAAGACGGACAATGTACAGACTTGCTGTAACAGTCTGATGTACAGACTTCATGAAGCTCTAGACATTGAATGCTGTACAGACTTAGCCCAATGCCTGAGACGCTAACAAAGACGGACGATGTTCAGACTTCATTGTATAGACTTGGAGAACCTGAATTAATGTGCATACTTGGAACGCCTGAAGACCAATGTATGGACTTGTATAAATCTGATGAATGAACTGAGGGGTCGACGCACCACAAACCAGACCAAGGAATAAATGACGTTAAAGAGGCACCAAGCGTCAACGCATTGCCCAAGCAGCGTGGACGCAGCAGTACAAATATTTCTTACTACTACCTCTGAAGTGCCTTGGCAGCGTCGACGCTACAGTTCGATGGGTCGACGCTGCAGTATCAAACTTCAGTCTAAGGAGCAACAGTAACATGACTGAACATAATCAAATATGCAATGCCATATCATAACTTATGAAGACTCACACAGCAAGATGACTCACAGTGATTAACTCACATCAAAACCATCATCAAAACCACAGGGGCACAACACGCATATGTTGAGAATGGCCTTGAAGACAACTTCTAGGAGGGACCCTTACGTCGACGCCATAACTAGGGTGCGTCGACACATGTGCTTGGAGATGCGTTTACAACGCTCTCTGGGAGACCCTTGTGTCAACACCCTAAAGAAGTAGGGTCGATGCATCCTACGATGTTAGCCTATCAGCCTATGCTGTTAGTCTATCAGCCTGCTACTGAAGCTCATGAGCTTGACACGTCATAATACCTGCGTTGACGGAGTTATGAAGACTTGCTTCTACAACGGCTTCCGTGACTACTTAAGGTCGACGCCCTGAGAGCCTGAGGTCGACGCATCCTTGTTAGATTCACCAGTCAAACTGTTGTCGGAGCTGGTGAGGTCGACGTAACTACTCGGTGAGGTTGATGCAGCTTTGCCCGGCAGACCACTTATTAATGAAGGGTCGATACCAAGGGTCAACACCTTCAACACCTATGAGATTAAGAGGTCGATGCACTAGAACCATGAGGTCAACGCAGCTTTGAGTAACTTGAATTTTTCAACTTCTTCTACCAACCCTTTCTTGGTTTCTGTGCATCCAAATAATCTTTGCACCTGGGAGATTGAATTGCAGTACTTGATCTGCCAGTGGCACTTCCTCAAACTGCCTTGATTGCTATCTCTTGATCTTGGCTGCCATTGATTCATTTAACCCATTTGCTTGATCTATTGACTGTCTTTGATCTGAGCTGAACACATGTTGACATCATCAAACATATTAGACTCAACAATGAGTCATAATCAGACATCATCAAAACCTAGGATACAACACTAGCTATTTTTGTTTAGGTGTTTAGCTACACCATAGGCACTCTTTCAACTAGAGTCTCAACTGATATCCTGGTATCAGCCAAACTCATAAGAAATTGACCTCCTGCTAGTCCCTCTTGCCCTCGAGCAAGAGACTCTCCCCTTAAGGAGAAGGGTACCAATTTTCATGTTGAATTCCACAGTGATTGCCTCTTAAACGGGCAAATTATGTACAATTATTGCAGGAAGTTCAAGAAGGTAAAATAAGAATGAAAAACAAACAATCTTGAACTGAAAGTTCAAAGAGCCTACTAAAGCGAAAGAATAGAGTAGCACATAAGGCTTAATGAAGAAGCTGAGATAGATACAGTAGACATATTGTAGGAGCTTCTTCTTCTTCGCAAGCGCTTTCAGTGAAAGTGGAGTTGAGGATGAATTGAGCTTATGTTTCTCTCAACTCTGTCATGCAGGCTTTTTGCTAGAGATTTGGATTGCTCAGATTATGCTTGCATGAAGTTCTTGTGTGCAGCCAATCTCAATTGTTATTTATAGCTTCCTTGAAAGATTCCGTTAGGTTCATTTTCATAGCCGTTAGACTCAATTTTGTGAACGTTAGACTCTTTCAGATGCTCTTCAAACTTAAGCATGTATTCGTTAGACAGAGCTTTCTTAATCTTCCTTGCATTCTTTGCCGTCGTGTGATAGAGATCTTCCTTTATTCAAGAAATAGAGATCTTCCTTTCTTCAAGAAAGGTTAAGCTCTTTCTTCGAGTAGGCACAACAATAGATCTTCCTTTGACTTTGTGTCTCTCTCATACTATGAAGCGATATCATCCTTTCGGTGCATGTCTTGCAACAGAGTACCATTCTAAGGTATTTCTTCTATTTGTGTAGTTGTCACTCTGTAGGGAAGCATTTGTTTATTCTATGTAGTCAAACAATAAGTTATTAAAATACTTCCTTCTTTCCATCAGTCCTTATATGTGTCCTCTACTACTGTTTGGCCTGCTTCTTCCTGAAAATAGACAAAAAGAATTGACCTTTCCAAGTCCTTATATAAGTATATATATCATGAAAAGGGAAATAGATCTTTCATGTTCTTTCTCAAGAATAAATGTCTACACAATTTACATTTAAAGTATTTGAAATTTGAACTTTCTTGGGATAGATGCCAGAATATTTGTGACAATCGATTAGAGCTAAATTTTATTTTGAATGATTGACTAAGTTGTCTTAGCTATAGTGATATCATAGGTGATAACCTTTTGTCATAGCTGATAGTTTAAATTATATGCAGATAGTTGATAATGAGGTGAGATAGCTTCTACTTCAATTTGACTTTATTCAGATAGGTGATCATTTAGTTATTTTATTTTTGGGATAACTGATATCCTAGCGATTATGTTGATATATAGTGTAACACTTAAGATCCGGATATCAGGAATTACCTGATACCACTCGAATCCTGGTCCACCACCCACAAGTTGGAAGGCTCGGAAGGGTTATTTGGGTATTATGGAGGTACATTGAAATTTAAAATAATGCAATAAATAACTATAGATTTTACTATTTAGATAACAGGAAATAAATTTACATTTTCAATTAATAGATTAACTATAGAGTCCAGTCTATAAAGTATAGTCTATAGGGAAGAAATGTACTCAATCACCAGGTACGCCCCCAACTCTGGCAAGCTAGTGAAGTTCACAAATGCTCGTCGTTAAAATACTGTGCACACAATTTCAAAAATAATACCGCACTCACTCACAAAAATAACTATTAGATTAAGCGTACAGTGATAAGCATGGGTCGATCCCACGAGACGGAAGATCTTTTTATTAGGTTGAAAACTCTTGTATTTTGAGATCAAAATCGTGGAGTGAGCTTTGAACAAAAGAAAAACTAAGATTGCTTGAAATAAAATCTAACTAAGAATGTTGGAGGGTCAAAGAAGAGAAAATTTGAAGTGAGAGAGAGAAAGAGAAAGACAATTGCAAGAAATTAAACCTAACTAAAGAAATTTGGAGGATTGGAGAAGAGAACATTAGAAGAGATGAAGAGAGAGAGAGAGAGAGAGTTGCAAAAATTAAACTTCTATTGCTAGCAATGAAAATACAAAGTCTATGAAAATAAAAATTACAACTCCAATTGAACTAAAGAAAGAGAAAGAAATAGAGCTGGGATGTGGAAGAATAGTGCCATCCAATCATTGCCGAGCCTTGAAGAGGATCACTCCGTCTTGAAGGAGAACGTCGTGGGAAGAGGAAGATGTAGAAGCCGTCGTCGTCCATGCCATGAGCCTTGGAACGTCGCCCGCCTTGATGTGCATGCCACCGTGAAGAAGGGAGATTGTGGAGGAGAAACCTTGGAGAGAAAATTAGAAAGAGAAATACTAAAAATAAAGTAAGAATAAAATTACAATAACTTTGAAAGCAAGAAGAATTAAAGGATGACAAAGAAGAAGAAGTTGAAGAGGATGAAGAGAGGAAGAACTTTGGTGAAGAGATCAGAGGGAGAAAAAGGTTGGATGAGGGAGAAATAATGCGAAGAACAGGGGGATGAGGGTACGAGATGAACAGTAAAACGTGAAAGATTGACCTTTGAAAACTAGAAGATAACATGAAAACTAAGCAGATTTAGAGGAAGAAAAAAAAGAAGAAATTGTAGAACTTTTAAGAATGGAGAACTTTCATGAAGAGAGGAAGATGAAAAGAGGAGCAGAAAGGAATGAAAAAAGGGCGGTCTAGGGTTAAGGAAAAATTCTAAACTGCAAAAAAGAAGAAGAAGTCGGCTATTTATAGGAGAAGTGGATCACACGGAGGGTGGAGATTCAATGAGATGGAGATGGAGGGCTGAGATTAGATGTGATTAGGGTGAGATGGGGAGAGGAGAGAGGTGCGCCCCCTTCTCTAGGGTTGAGGGGCGCATAAGGAAGCAAGGGAGAGGGGGCGCCCTTGGGTTTCCAAAAGAGGGGGAGATCTCCTCCCTAGTTTCTCTCCAAACAATACTCCACAATATAATTCCAAAAATTCTTTCTTAATATTTTTCTCCCACAAATAAGGCATGACGGCTAGCTTTGACTTGGTCAATCAAGAGGAGAGAAAGGGGGGCGCCCTAGGGTATCTCTTGCCCTGGTCTTGTGACTCTTTTGCCCCTGGCCCTTCTAGTAAATACCTTCCATGTCCTGCACACACAAAATTTGAATTAAGCCCATAGAAAATTATTGTCTTGTGCATAAAAATCATGAGTGCTCACAATTATGCAATGGGAAATTAATTCCCATGCCTCTCAACCCCTTATTATTCATTAATTATCCACAAATTAAGTTAATTTGCATAAAAGATCTGATTCATGTGAGGTTGAGTTTAACTATAAAATATGCATAATTGTCTAATTGTGTGCATTAAGTACAATAGCTTTTCCTCTGTCTTATTTCTTTGTCCCTTTTGGGATCTTTTTTTTTCTTTCTTTTTCATACACACATGACGCTGCATAACCCTTCACCATTTTACGCGAATCTCAACTCTTGCTTTAGGAGAAGCAGACCCGGTTACTAAGATCAGGGGTATTTTTCATGATATTTTTATTTTTTTAACAATGTGTTTTTGCACTTATTTGATGGATAACTTGGCGGAAAACTTTTTCATAAGATATCTCTTCCTCAAGGAGTGCAGAGTATCAGACAACATATCCAAAATAGTAGAGGGCTTGCCCTGCTTGTTTCATCAGCTTGCAAAATATTTTTTCTTTTCCTAGAGTGCTATGGAACTTTAAAGAGATTCTTACATCAGTTTTCCATGACTAGATTGAATAAATTTTCCATCATTCTTCTCCCCAATCTTTTCTATTCCAGAATCACTTTCAATAAAAGCATGAATCAAGAAAACTCAGTAAGGGATTTCATGTTTCCACTTTCATGCACAATGTAGGGCAATATGATCAATGCAAGACCTCATGCAAGAATTCTTGTCAGGTTGTATTATATGCATCATGAAATTTTTTTCTCTCCCCCCCCAACTTGAATGGCATTGTCCTCAATGGCATATGCAATAGTAAGCAATAGCACAATGTAATAGAGAATACAGTTAGGATGGAAGGATATAACCTGATGTATAGGGCGTGGCCGGCCTTGTTACATTATTGACTTCATCTTCTCGGCTCTTCTTCCTGTCTATTGAAAAATAAACTAAAACAAAACATCAAATAACAAAAATATCAGGTTGCCTCCCAGAAGCGCTAAGTTTTTCATCTTCAGCCAGACGCATGAAAGCTCAAAGATTTATTCTGGATCACGTAAACAATGGATTCTTTTGGCATTATCTGAACATTCTCAAAGTAGGGCGTTAGTCTTTGACCGTTGATAGTGAATGTTTGACCATTTTGGGGATTTAAGATTTTAACAGCTCCATGGTCAAATGCCTTAACAACAACGAACGATCTATCCCATCTGGATTTCAATTGTCCTAGGAACAAGCGTAGCCTTGAGTTGAAAATCCAAACCTTTTGATTAGCATGAAAAGTTTTCCTGTGAATGTGCTTATCATGAAATGCTTTGGTTTTGACTTTATAAATTTTCAAGTTCTCATAGACCTCATTACGCAGTTCATTTAGTTGTAGAGCTCCTTGGGACCCAACTTGAGTGTGATCAAAGTTAACCTGATTAATGGCCCAATATGCTCTATGTTCAAGTTCAATAGGGAGGATACAAGATTTTCCAAAGATGAGATGATAAGGTGACATACCAATGGGAGTCTTAAATGCAGTCCTATAGGCCCACAATGGATCATCTAGTCTATGAGACAAGTCTTTTCTATCAAGCCAAACTGTTTTATGCAAAATGTTCTTTATCTCCCTATTGGAAACCTCAACCTGGCCACTAGTTTGGAGATGATAGGGGGTGGCGAGCTTATGAGTGATGCCATATTTACTGAGTAAAGCTCAAAATTGAGAGTGTGTGAAATGAGAACCCCCATCACTTATGATAGCCCTTGGACAGCCAAATCTAGAGAAAATATCTTTCTTCACAAACTTCATCACCACTTTATGATCATTGGTCCTTGTGGCTATTGCTTCAATCCATTTTGAGACATAGTCGACCACCACCAAGATATATTCATTGCCAAAATATGGTGAAAACAGCCCCATGAAATCAACACCCCAAACATCAAAAATTTCTACGACAAGAATGGGATTCAGCGGCATCATATCTTTCTTTGAATTTTTGCCCACGGCTTGGCACCTCAAACAAGTTTTGGTGAATTTATAAGCATCCTTGAATAACGTGGGCCAATATAATCCACCTTTTAAAACTTTCACCGCAGTCTTTTTACCTGAGAAATGTCCCCCACATGCAAGAGTGTGACAGAAATTCAATATAGATTGTTGCTCCTCTTCGGGGACACACCATGTGGAACAGGTCTGGGTCCTCCCAAAAATAATACTTGACCTTTGAAAAGAAATGATCATTTTCCTGTCTAGTCCACCCACCCGGAATCTGTCCTACGGCCAAGTAGTTAACAATGTGCGCATTCGAGGGGGTTGAGGTGTAGGAAATGGCAAGAAGTTGTTCATTAGGAAAATAATCAAACATGGGAGCACTTTCAGGGATCACAATTGTTGAGTTAGATGGATGCAGTCTATCTCCACGAAATGTGGATCTAGAGGGGGGGTGAATAGATCTAATACCTATTTAAAAACCAATGTAAGGTTCAAATGCGGAATATAGGCAAATCTGCTAAATCACTAACCCTGATACTAGATTTCAACATAAGCGAATCAAGCTCTTAAAGTAAACAAGACAACCAGTCGCACACAATTCATAGACAATCACACAAACACAAGACACCCACGATTTTTAGGTGGTTCGGTCAAGGACCTACGTCCACCCCACACTCAACCGAGTATGGCTTACTGCTGCGCAGTACAGCTTGCGTCTGCTGGGAACTACAGCTTGGCCAACAACCGATGATACACAGCTTCGCTGGGCACTACAGCTTGCTGACCAGAGGAACAGATCCTCTGCAACTGCTGGGGAAATACAGCTTAACCCGTCCAGTGGAGACTTCCACTGCAAATCCGCTGACTCACAGCTTGAAGAAACAGGAATTCGGAAATGAAAGACAGAAGCAAAACGAAAATGAAAACCCAAATGGGAATGTAGCTCGAATGAGCAATGCTCAGCTCTGGTTTCTGAACCAAGAGACTGAGATACAACCTCTCAAAGAAAAACTCTCACAATCTCACTCTCTCGATCAAGCTCTCTCAACTCATCTCTCTTGATCTTCTCTTCTCTCTTTTTCTTCTTCTCTGTTTCTCTTCTCACAGTGGATCGATAGCGCTCTGCTGCTTTCAGACTGGCTGTATAGACTTTGCTCTCTTCAGTTTTTCGATCAGCCTCCATCTGAACACCAAGGCTTCAATATATACTGGCAGCATGTGGATAAGGGCGCGTGGTTTCCATGTTTTCCCACCCAAGGAATTCGCCAGATCCGAGGCAACTTTATCCACGTGTCATCATCTGATCACCTCATCCTCTTGGGATCACAAGCCATGTCAGCAATCCCTGTAGAGAATCCCTGTCAGACAGAGTATCGGATCATCAACTGTAAGTATATATATATTGCAGTGTATAGACTTCGGTTTATAGCCGACGTACAGACATCAATGTATGGACTTTACAAGACAAACACAATGTGTATACTTGCTCAGTGTATGGACTTGTTTAAACAAAAAGGCATTGTATATACTTGAGGCATGAAGGCCAATGTACAGACTTGGCCACAAGCTGAACAATCGGATGTATAGACTTTGAGCTAAGCAAGCTACAGTGCCGATGTGTAGACTTGGCCAATGTTTAGACTTGAATGCTCGACCAGTGTACAGACTTGCAAATCATTCAGCAATGTGCAGCCTTCGACAAAACACAACTTGCAGCAGTGTATAGACTTGGTTCCGTGAAAGCTACAGTGCAGTAGGATGTACAGACTTCCTATATGAAGGCAATGGCTATACAGACATCACCTCGAGCTATCTACAATGCATCAATGTGTGGACTTGAGTGAAAGTGCATGCATTGTATGGACTTGTACAGTGAAACGATGTATAGACTTCACCAAGACACTGCATGAGCAATATGATGTGATGTACAGACTTGGGCTGTACAGAGTTCATGAACAATGCATGCTATGCATGAATAAGAAGACGATGTACAGACTTTCAACAATACTCTGTACAGACTTACATGATGCACTGGCAATGTACAGACATGATTAAGCGTGAACAAGCCGATGTACAAACTAAGCATGTATAGACTTAGTGCATGAAGCCCTGACAATGTATAGACTTGCTAATGCAATAGAGGGCGATGTACAGACTTTGTCCATGAACTGTGCACATGCATGAACGATGTATAGACTATGCTGAGTGTGTAGACTTGTGAAGTGCATAGAACACACAAAGGCTGTCTAGACTTGCAGCGTTGACGTTGCAGACTTGAGAATGCAATGTACACTCTTACAGCGTTGACGCTGCATGAGACGAGTGTATAGACTTGTGATCTCAACGATGCGTAGACTTGAATATCATTCAACAGCCAATGTGAAGACTTCCTGATGTATAGACTTTCAAAATGAAAGGCTGTATATGCTTGAACAAAGAAGCAGCGAATGTATGGACTTCCAATGGAAACGACGGTAAAGCGATCAGTGTATAGACTTCAAGGGAGACGACGGTAGAATTACCGATGTATAGACTTGAAGGAAAAGATAGGTGAAACTTCCAATGTACAGACTTCGAAGATGAACAGTTAGATGTACATACTTGGAAGATCACTGATGACTGTACATACTTTGCTTCAATGTATAGCTTTTCCACCGACCAATGTGTAGACTTTGCAAGCCTAAGATGCTGAATGAGACGGTGGCTAAGACGGTGCAGCTATAGTGGTGTACAGACTTCATGAGACGCTCACTGTATGTACTTACCACCGACAAATGTATAGACTTTGTGAAGCACAGTCCATTGTACAGACTTTCAAGCCTGAAGGCCAAAGTGTGGACTTGCACAGTAGCTCAATGTATAGACTTGATATGTGTGCTTCGGCTGTACAGACTTCACTCTAGCAGGTAATGCAGCAATGTATATACTTTGAACTTGAACGTGCAGTGTATAGACTATGCAATGCACTGTGGATGTATGGACTTTGCAACGACGGGCAATGTATAGACTATGCACTGTCCAATGAATGGACTTTAACTAAGGTGGACAATGTACACACATGTAAAGATGATGCAATGCGTTGACGCTGTAATGTATGCCAATGTAATGCGTTGACGCTACAATGTATGCCAATGTAATGCGTTGACGCTGCAATGTATGCCAATGTATAGATGCGTTGACGCTGTAATGTATGCCAATGTATAGATGCGTTGACGCTGCAATGTATGCCAATATATAGAGTTTCATGCTGCAAAGCACTGTGAAGACTTGTGAGTGTGTGAAGAACACAGTATAGACTCTGACTGCATTAGGTACATAGACAACCTGATAAAAGTAATTTCATCAAAATAGGAACTGTTGCCAATCAATCAAAACAAACAATCAATCAAGATAAGGTGTTGCCAAAGAAATGAAGCAAATGTCAACATCATCAACATAGAGGAGTCACAACAATCTCCCCCTTTTTGATGATGGCAACCCCTTATTAAATAGAATAGCAACATCCTATCAAACAGATGTATTTTTATGTATTTTGATGAAAAACATGATTTGTTATTCAGATTGACATGCAGATGCTATGAATGCATGCTACACAATGCAAGCAACTCCCTGCTAACAAAATCTCCCCCTTTTGCCATAGCATAATGCGTACACTCCCCCTAGACAATATTCTCCCCCTTTACCATCAACAAAGAGGAGGGAAAGGGAATGCAAGGGAAAGATCAAGAAGTTAGTTGACTGGCATTCTGAACAAGTAGTTCATGAATAAGCATTCTAAAGCACAGAGTCTTCAGGTATATGAATTTAGAGACTACTTTCAGATAAAGTACTGGTTTAAAGACTATAAAATGTTGAGTTCATGCACTACAATCAACAGATAAGTTCGCTGTGTATGATAAAACAATAAACCAGAATTACATTTGCATGTGAGAGTCAGTTTCAGAATATCTTACTTTCATAGTCAAAAAAATGATTGAGAGACACCAAGTCATGTATTGAAACTAAACAAATTGACAGTCATGAAATTTCTTTCAATGGAGTAGCATTTTCAATACAAGTTCATTAAGGGCATTCATGTGCCATTGTCTTTTTGCATAAGGGTATACGTTTATCAGACGCCAATACCCCTAGATACTCAACATGATGGACCATTCTGCCATGATCAAACTCAATAAAAGTGATTTACACATTTTTGTGTGAGGGTACATGTTTATCAAACGCCAGTTACCCCCAGGTACTCAATGAAACCACCCTACTGTTTTGATCATTTTATACAGAGATAGCTGATACACTTCATGACATAAGTGCTGTCCACTTCTTTGATGGATCACTCAGTTTCTCAGTGATTTACCAGTCATTGCTCTGCCAATTTTATTCTACAATCATTTTCAATGTTTTTCAATATCTTTCTTAATTGTCCTTTACTCCTTTATATGTTTCAGAATGACTTGTTTAAGAACAATACACATACTTAGCTTCTCTAACATGATTTCAGATATGATTAGCTTTGTCTGACATGAAATAAGATAAGGGTTGAGAGTTTTATCAATTTTCAGCTTACTCCTATACTGATTGCAATTTTTAAACTCCAAAAAGTTATAAAATTTAAACCATTAGGTCAGTCCTTAAGCAATTCAAATTCTTACAACTGAAGAAGTCCATTTTCTATTGTTTAGAAATCAGAACTGACTAACAGATTGCCATAATGTCAGAATCGACATTCAGAATTAAAGGATGAATGAATTCAAGAAAGTTGAAGACACTCTGAATTTCTAGCAGAAACTCCCCCTGTCTATATGCATGTAATTTTGCA
Source organism: Amorphophallus konjac (assembly GCA_022559845.1). Classification (NCBI taxonomy): domain Eukaryota; kingdom Viridiplantae; phylum Streptophyta; class Magnoliopsida; order Alismatales; family Araceae; genus Amorphophallus; species Amorphophallus konjac. The sequence goes on along the minus strand of CM040123.1, from coordinate 307,389,737 downwards.
AATGAATGGCAAGAATTGAATGAGAGAGAGCTTAGACATAATCATGACTAAATGATATGCAATGATGATCATGAGTGTGATGCCACATTCAACATCCACAGGTTTATTCAAGCTATCATATGCAAGTCCAAATCAGAAATTTCATTCAAGGCAGCTGAACATATCATTCATCATGCTGAAATTTACATAAGCCAAGTTCTCTTCTGAGAAATTTGAATCTTTCATTCCCAAGAGGCTTAGTAAAAATATCAGCAATTTGGTTTTCAGTTTCTATGAAATTCATTTCAATCTCCTTTATATTTACAGCATCTCTAAGAAAATGATGTTTTATCTCTATGTGCTTAGTCCTAGAATGATGAACATGATTTTTAGCAAGGCATATATCACTAGTATTATCACATAAAAGTGGAATACATCCCAAATTTATCTGATAATCAGTCAGTTGGTGCTTAATCCAAATTACTTGGGCAGCACAATTACATGCTGCAACATACTCAGCTTCAACTATAGATAATGCTACAGTGTGTTGCTTCTTAGATGCCCAAGACACTAGACAGCCACCAAGGAATTGACAATAGCCACTAGTGCTTTTTCTATCTACTCGACACCCAGCATAGTCTGCATCAGTGTATGCTAGAAGCTCTAACTCACACTTAGCAGGATACCAAAGACCTAGCTCTTGGGTGCCTAGTAAATACCTAAAAATTCTTTTCACAGCTTTAAAATGGGTTTCTTTAGGACTAGCCTGAAATCTAGAGCATAAACACACTGCAAATTGAATATCAGGCCTAGATGCTGTAAGATAAAGAAGGGATCCGATCATACCTCTATATAGCTTTTGGTCCACTGGTTTACCTTTAGGATCTTCATCTAAATTTGTTGAGGTACCCATTGGAGTAGCTATTTCCTTGAGGTTGTCTATTTTGTACTTCTTTAATAGATTCTTTATGTACTTGGACTGAGAGATAAAGTTACCATCCTTTGATTGTGTAACCTGCAGTCCAAGAAATAATTTGAGCTCACCCATTGAGCTCATTTCAAATTCATCAGTCATTATTTGAGAGAATTCCTCACACAATTTGGGGTTAGTTGACCGAAACACAATGTCATCCACATAAACCTGGATGATAAGAATATCTGGATGGCTTACCTTGGTAAACAATGTTTGATCCACTATACCTCTTGTGAAGTTCTTGTCGGTGAGAAATTTGCTCAACCTGTCATACCAAGCTCTAAAAGCTTGCTTTAAACCATAGAGAGCTTTATTGAGCTTGTAAACATGATTAGGGAAATCTAAACATTCAAACCCAGGAGGCTGTCTCACATATACATCCTCATTAATGTCCCCATTTAGAAAAGCAGATTTCACATCCATCTGCTGAAGGTTTATTCCTAGGGAACATGCATAAGGTAATAAGATTCTGATTGCTTCTAACCTAGCTACAGGGGCAAAAGACTCTTCAAAGTCTATTCCAAATTCCTGATTGTACCCCTGAGCTACAAGTCTGGCTTTATTTTTAATAACATTCCCTGATTCATCAGTTTTATTTCTAAACACCCATTTAGTCCCTATGACTGTTTCATGATCAAGAGGTGGAACCAAATGCCACACCTTATTCCTGTCAAATTGATTGAGCTCCTCATGCATAGCATTTATCCAATGCACATCTTGGAGAGCACAGTCAATGGACTTGGGTTCTGTGTTTGATACAAAAGCATAAGCATTCAGTTCATGTTGAATTCTTAAGTGGCCTCTAGTCCTAGGGGGATCATGCAGATTTCCAATCACATTATCTACTGGGTGATCTTTAAGATATCTAATGTTAACAATTTCATCACCATGAGTTTCATTTACCTCCCCCTGAGCTGTAGGCTCTTCTTCATTAGGCTCTTCATTTCCTTCATCATTTTCGGATTGGTTTGCAGGATTTCCTTCCTTCAGAATATCACAATTTTCTTCATTCCTGCATTGACCAACATTAGAATCTACCAAGGATTCATCAAAAACTATGTGTGGAGATTCTTCAACAGTTTTAGAATTCAGATTGTACACTCTATATGCTCGGGTATTTTCAGAATAACCAAGAAAGATTCCTGGTTCACCTTTAGGTTCAAATTTGTCAAGGTCTCTTTTATCATTTATATGAATGAAACATTTACAACCAAAAACCTTGAAATGAGCAATAGAAGGTTTCTTACCCTTTAAGATCTCATATGGTGTTTGCTGGGTAGAAGGTCTTACCATGGCTCTGTTAATTACATAACAGGTAGTGTTCACTGCTTCAGCCCAAAATTTCCTTGGTAGACCACCTTCAACAAGAAGTGTACGACCCATCTCCACTAGGGTTCTGTTCCTTCTCTCCACAACTCCATTCTGCTCAGGTGTCCTTGGTGAGGAGTACCAATGGTTGATTCCATTTGACCTGCAGAATTCATCAAACTTTGAGTTTTCAAACTCACCTCCATGATCAGTCAAAATGTTTTCAATTTTCTGATTTATTTTAACATAGAACTCCTGAAATTCTGAGAAGGCATCACTCTTATTAGATAAGAAATAAACCCAAGTATACCTAGAAAAGTCATCTACCATGACAAACCCATACCTCCTCCCTGATAAGCTGACAGATCTGGTTGGCCCAAAAAGGTCCATGTGTATCAGCTCATAGGGTTTGGAAGACAGATTTTCAGTTCTAGACTTAAATGACTTTCTAGTTATCTTTGATTAAGTGCATGCATCACAGATTTTATTTTCTTTCTCGAAGGAAACTTCAGGAAGTCCTCTAACCATGCCATGCTTATTTAGTTTGTGCAAAACAGTGTAACTAGCATGACCTAACCTACGATGCCATAAAAATGCTAAGTCTTCTCTACTGGCAGTAAGGCAAAGGTTAGTATGTTGAATGTCATCTAAATCTATCATGTATGTATTATTTATTCTTTTTCCAGAAAATTTGACACTTTCAGAATCAGGTTCAAACCTTGCAGCATTGAGAATCAAATAAAACATTGTATCCTTTATCACACAACTGGCTGATGCTAAGTAGATTATAAGCTAACCCTTCAACCAGCATAATGTCATCAATGCAGCAGGTAGAGCACTTACCTATTTTACCTGATCCAATAATCCTACCCTTTGTGTTGCTTCCAAAGGTGACAAGGCCTCCTAGTTTCTCAGTCAGCATGTAGAACTTGGCCTTATCTCCTATCATATGCCTGGAGCAGCCGCTATCCAAGTACCACAAGTTGTTCTTGGCTGCCAGGCATACCTACATACACAATTAGGTAAAGAGGTTTGGAACCCAAGACTGATTGGGCTCCATAACAGATGAAATAGAAGCAAAGCAAGAAAGCAGGCTTTTCGGAATCCACATTTGTTTAAATGAATTTTGTTCAGTGGATCCTACAGATTTTCTTCTGTTGTTGTTCCTCTTCTTATTGGCAGCAGCATGATTATTGACAGTGTTGTTACTTCTATGCCAGTGCCTTGGCCAGGGTGTGTTCACAAAGTTTTGGCCATAGTAGTTCCTGTGTTGGCTAAAGAATTGTTGGTTCCTAGGTGTCTAGTTGCCATACCCATTAACCCAATTGCTAGTGTAAGGTCTTTGATATTGTGCAGCCTGATATGCAAGACCTGTATGCCTCCCCGGAGTTCTAGTCCAATCTGACCTGTTGAAGTAGGTTGACTGTGCATTGTGATAGGTCTGAACTCTGGGTTGGTAAAAATGTTTGGGTTGACTCCTAGCAGCATTCTGTCTCCCCTGCACCTTGGACCCTGATGTCCTATTCATAGGTTTGTTTTAGGTATTCTTCAGAGGTGGTGATGATGGTGGAGACTTAGTGACTTTAACCTGGGGTTTATGAGACTGTGTAGGTTGACCCCTAACCTGAGTCTGAGCCCTACGATTTTGCTTGGATGTGCTAGCTCTACTAGGCTCACTGACTTTTTGTTTACCCTTCTCCTCAGCACTGATCTTTTTCAGATTAGCAGTTTTATTCACAGAAATGTTTGAATTCATGCTAATTAGAGGTCCTTTTTCTTTTTGTGCAACAAATGAAATAGTTTTCATTCCAAAGGTTTTAGTTGCACTTGAATTAAATCCTAGGCCCTCTTTTCTGAAATTAACTTTTGACCCTAACAAAGCATTTAGATTATCTGTTCCTTGGGTCATTTTATCAATGGTTTTCAGCTTATCCTCATTGTCTTTCTGAATTTCATCAATAGACTTTTTCAGTTCATTATTTACATTGAGGACAGCTTCATATTTTTTAGAAACAATTTTTATTTCACTCTCACATTTCTGAATTTTCAGCTTCCATTCATCAATTTCTTTTTCAAGCCTCACATTCTCTTCCCTAGTAGCTTTTAACTCATTTTTTGATTTTGTCTAATTCAGAACATGCGAGTTTCAATTCTTTATTCTCAGAATCTAAGCATGCAATCTTATCAATCAGTGTTGTATCATTTTGCATGGAGTTAATTTTTCTTCTAAGATGTCTATTCTCTTTTCTGATATCATCTGCCTTATCAGCTATGTCATGATAAGCATCTATCCAATCATTGATAGTAAAATCATCGAATCTAGTGATTACCTCATCTGATTCCTCTTCTCTATCTTCTGAGCTTGTTGCTATTGCCATGAGACAAATGGGCTTCTCAGATTCGACTTCACTGACTAAACTGCTACTGAAGGAGCCTTCATCTTCATCACTCCAGGTGCTAATCATAGCTCTCCTTTTCTTGTTTTTCTTCTTTGACTTGTCCTTGTATTTCTGATTGTCTGGACAGTCAGCTTTCAGATGGCCCGGTTTCCTGCATTGGTAATAAACGTTAGGTTCAGTTTTCTTAGCAGGTTTAGATTTATACCTTTTATCCTTTCGGTCGCCACTGTATTTCTTTTGGCCGAATCGTCCTGCTCCCTTTCTGAGAAATTGCCTGAACTCTCTAGTCATCATGGCCATCTCAGAACGAGTCATATCTTCTTCATTCGGGCTCTCCTCTGATGATGAAGAACTGCTGGAGCTGGATTTGTTGGAATTGCTTGAACCAGCCTTCAGTGCTATTGGCTTCTTCTTCCTCTCAGCTTCTTCCGTTCTTGGCATATTAATCTCATATGCCATTAGCGAGCCAATCAGCTCATCAGCTCTTGTATTACGCAAATCCCTTGACTCCTCCATCACTGTAGCTTTTGTGTGCCAAGCATGAGTCAAGGACCGCAGAATCTTCCTCACCACATCATATTCTGTCTGAGGTTTCCCTAGACCTCTAAGACCATTGGTAATGACAGTCAACCGAGCATACATTTCGCTGATGGTCTCGTTCTGCTTCATCTTGAAGGCTTCGTATTCGGATACAAGAAGATTGGCCTTCTGCTCTCTTACTTGAGATGTACCCTCATGAATGACTTCCAATGCATCCCACATCTCCTTGGCTGATTTGCAGGCTGACACGCGGGAGAATTCGGTAGGGTGTAGAGAGCACTGGATGGTGTTTACGGCACTCCAATTCAGCATGGACCTTCTGATCTCCTCCTTGGTCTAGACATCTTCATTCGGGGACAGCTCATACGGTCCCTTGCTGACAACTTTCCAGATCTCGTAATCCCTAGCCCTCAGAAACACTTGCATACGATTCTCACAATATGCGTAGTTAGATCCATCGAAGAATGGGGGCTTCGTTGTTGAGTGACCTTCAGCTATCATCCCTCGAGCATCCATCTCTGCCTATCCTCTTCGGGCGATGAGTCCCTGTAGAAGAGTGTGGCTCTAATACCAATTGTTGAGTTAGATGGACGCAGTCTATCTCAACGAAATGTGGATCTAGAGGGGGGGTGAATAGATCTAATACCTATTTAAAAACCAATGTAAGGTTCAAATGCGGAATATAGGCAAATCTGCTAAATCACTAACCCTGATACTAGATTTCAACATAAGCGAATCAAGCTCTTAAAGTAAACAAGACAACCAGTCGCACACAATTCATAGACAATCACACAAACACAAGACACCCACGATTTTTAGGTGGTTCGGTCAAGGACCTACGTCCACCCCACACTCAACCGAGTATGGCTTACTGCTACGCAGTACAGCTTGCGTCTGCTGGGCACTACAGCTTGGCCAACAACCGCTGATACACAGCTTCGCTGGGCACTGCAGTTTGCCGACCAGAGGAATAGATCCTCTGCAACTGTTGGGGAAATACATCTTAACCCGTCCAGTGGAGACTTCCACTACAAATCCGCTGACTCACAGCTTGAAGAAATAGGAATTCAGAAATGAAAGACAGAAGCAAAATGAAAATGAAAACCCAAATGGGAATGTAGCTCGAATGAGCAATGCTCAGCTCTGGTTTCTAAACCAAGAGACTGAGATACAACCTCTCAAAGAAAAACTCTCACAATCTCACTCTCTCGATCAAGCTCTCTCAACTCATCTCTCTTGATCTTCTCTTCTCTCTTTTTCTTCTTCTCTGTTTCTCTTCTCACAGTGGATCGATAGCGCTCTGCTGCTTTCAGACTGGCTGTATAGACTTTGCTCTCTTCAGTTTTTCGATCAGCCTCCATCTGAACACCAAGGCTTCAATATATACTGGCAGCAGGTGGATAAGGGCGCGTGGTTTCCATGTTTTCCCACCCAAGGAATTCGCCAGATCCGAGGCAACTTTATCCACGTGTCATCATCTGATCACCTCATCCTCTTGGGATCACAAGCCATGTCAGCAATCCCTGTAGAGAATCCCTGTCAGACAGAGTATCGGATCATCAACTGTAAGTATATATATATTGCAGTGTATAGACTTCGGTTTATAGCCGACGTACAGACATCAATGTATGGACTTTACAAGACAAACACAATGTGTATACTTGCTCAGTGTATGGACTTGTTTGAACAAAAAGGCATTGTATATACTTGAGGCATGAAGGCCAATGTACAGACTTGGCCACAAGCTGAACAATCGGATGTATAGACTTTGAGCTAAGCAAGCTACAGTGCCGATGTGTAGACTTGGCCAATGTTTAGACTTGAATGCTCGACCAGTGTACAGACTTGCAAATCATTCAGCAATGTGCAGACTTCGACAAAACACAACTTGCAGCAGTGTATAGACTTGGTTCCGTGAAAGCTACAGTGCAGTAGGATGTACAGACTTCCTATATGAAGGCAATGGCTATACAGACATCACCTCGAGCTATCTACAGTGCATCAATGTGTGGACTTGAGTGAAAGTGCATGCATTGTATGGACTTGTACAGTGAAACGATGTATAGACTTCACCAAGACACTGCATGAGCAATATGATGTGATGTACAGACTTGGGCTGTACAGAGTTCATGAACAATGTATGTTATGCATGAATAAGAAGACGATGTACAGACTTTCAACAATACTCTGTACAGACTTACATGATGCACTGGCAATGTACAGACATGATTAAGCGTGAACAAGCCGATGTACAAACTAAGCATGTATAGACTTAGTGCATGAAGCCCTAACAATTTATAGACTTGCTAATGCAATCTAGGGCGATGTACAGACTTTGTCCATGAACTGTGCACATGCATGAACGATGTATAGACTATGCTGAGTGTGTAGACTTGTGAAGTGCATAGAACACACAGAGGCTGTCTAGACTTACAGCGTTGACGTTGCAGACTTGAGAATGCAATGTACACTCTTACAGCGTTGACGCTGCATGAGACGAGTGTATAGGCTTGTGATCTCAACGATGCGTAGACTTGAATATCATTCAACAGCCAATGTGAAGACTTCCCGATGTATAGACTTTCAAAATGAAAGGCTGTATAGGCTTGAACAAAGAAGCAGCGAATGTATGGACTTCCAATGGAAACGACAGTAAAGCGATCAGTGTATAGACTTCAAGGGAGACGATGGTAGAATTACCGATGTATAGACTTGAAGGAAAATGTAGGTGAAACTTCCAATGTACAGATTTCGAAGATGAACAGTTGGATGTACATACTTGGAAGATCACTGATGACTATATCTACTTTGCTTCAATGTATAGCCTTTCCACCGACCAATGTGTAGACTTTGCAAGCCTAAGATGCTGAATGAGACGGTGGCTGAGACGGTGCAGCTACAGTGGTGTACAGACTTCATGAGACGCTCACTGTATGTACTTACCACCGACAAATGTATAGACTTTACGAAGCACAGTCCATTGTACAGACTTTCAAGCCTGAAGGCCAAAGTGTGGACTTGCACAGTAGCTCAATGTATAGACTTGATATGTGTGCTTCGGCTGTACAGACTTCACTCTAGCAGGTAATGCAGCAATGTATATACTTTGAACTTGAACGTGCAGTGTATAGACTATGCAATGCACTGTGGATGTATGGACTTTGCAACGACGGGCAATGTATAGACTATGCACAGTCCAATGAATGGACTTTAACTAAGGTGGACAATGTACACACATGTAAAGATGATGCAATGCGTTGACGCTGCAATGTATGCCAATGTAATGCGTTGACGCTGCAATGTATGCCAATGTAATGCGTTGACGCTGCAATGTATGCCAATGTATAGATGCGTTGATGCTGCAATGTATGCCAATGTATAGAGTTTCATGTTGTAAAGCACTGTGAAGACTTGTGAGTGTGTGCAGAACACAGTATAGACTCTGACTGCATTAGGTACACAGACAACCTGATAAAAGCAATTTCATCAAAATAGGAACTGTTGCCAATCAATCAAAACAAACAATCAATCAAGATAAGCTGTTGCCAAAGAAATGAAGCAAATGTCAACATCATCAACACAGAGGAGTCACAATAATAATTTTCGACAGATGGTCAGCCACAACATTTTCTAACCCCTTATGGTCTGTGATTTCAAGATCAAATTCTTGTAGCAAGAGAATCCAACGAATTAGACGCGGTTTAGCATCCTTCTTGGAGAGCAAATACTTCAGGGCTACGTGATCAGAATACACAATAACCTTAGCCCCCAAAAGATATGAACGGAATTTTTCTAAGGCGAAAACAACAACAAGCAGTTCTTTTTCTATGGTAGTGTAGTGCATCTGAGTATCGGCGAGTGTGCGACTCGCATAATAGATCACCACAGGTTTCTTCTCGATTCTCTACCCCAAGACAACTCCTATAGCTTAATCTGAGGTATCACACATTATTTCAAAGGGCAGCGATCAATCTGGAGATTGAAGAATCAGAGCTTGGGTCAGGGCTACCTTCAGGGAATGGAAAGCCTCAAGGCAAGAATCATTCAGTTGGAATGGGGTGTCTTTGTCCAGAAGCTGAGTTAGCGGACGAGCAATGGCAGAGAAGTTCTTAATGAATCATCTATAAAAATCGGCATGGCCGAGGAAAGAACGAATCTGCTTGACAGAAGTAGGGGGAGGAAGATTGGAGATCAGATCAACCTTAGCTTTATCTACCTCTATTCCCCTTTCTGAGACAATGTGGCCCAGCACAATTCCTTCTCTGACCATAAAGTGGCTCTTATACCAACTGAGCACTAGATTGGCCTCAATGCGCCTTTCTAGAACCTTCTTCAAATTTTTCAGGCAGTTATCAAACGAATCACCAAAAATAGAAAAATCATCCATAAAAATCTCTAAAAATTCACCTACCATTTTAGAAAAGATTGCCATCATAGATCGCTGAAAGGTGGCAGGGACATTACAAAGCCCAAACAGCATTCTTCTAAATGCGAACGTGCCATAAGGACACGTGAATGTAGTCTTTTCTTGATCATCCGGGTAAATAGTGACCTGGTTATACCCGGAGTATCCATCCAAAAAGCAAAAATATTTCTGCCCAGCCAGTCTCTCCAAAATCTGATCCACAAATGGGAGAGGGAAATGATCTTTCTTTCTCATTGAATTCAATTTCCTGTAATCAATACAGACTCTCCACCTCGTCTGTAGTCTTGTGGGCACCTCTTCTCCTTTCTCATTTTGAATCACGGTCAGTCCTGATTTCTTTGGAACAACTTGTGTGTGGCTGACCCATTTGCTATCGAAAATGGGATATATAATCCCGCCATCCAACCACTTCACAACTTCTTTCTTTACCACCTCTTTCATATTTGGATTTAATCTGCCCTGCATCTCCCTGCTCGGCTTTGCATTATCCTCTAAATAAATATAGTGCATGCAGACATGTGGACTAATTTCATTTAGGTCCGCCACTGACCAGCCTATTGCCCCCCTATGCTCCCTAAGAACAATTAAGAGTTGAGATTCTTAAGCAGAAGTGAGGTTGGAGGTGATGATGATAGGCAGAGTTTGGGCAGGGCCTATATATGCATATTTCAAAGAGTCTGGGAGAGGCTTGAGCTCGAGAGCAAGTATATGTTCTAGAGATGGCAGGGTTGGCTCGGATTGGAGTGCAGGAAGTGGCTCTACCCTAGACCAGGGTGCAGAAGAGAAAGGAGAATCATGAATCATGTTACCCTCCTCTAGGGTGTCCTCAATGTCCTTCGGACATTCATCAATTTCATCCTCAAAGATATCAATCACATTGCATTCTTCTTCTTAGTACGAATATTGGGACGCCTTAAAAATATTTAAAGATACTTTCTCACCTCCAAACGAGAAATCCATCATTCCTGTGGCACAATTGATGTTGGCCTTGGCTGTAGCCAAAAATGGACGTCCCAAAATGATTGGTGTATGCTTGAGTTCCTGGGACGCGGCCATGTCCAGAATCAGAAAATCCACAGGAAAATAACATTCATGAACTTTAACGATAACGTCCTCCAGCAGACCCCTTGGAGTTTTCACTGATCGATCCACCAATTGAATGATTATAGATGTAGGCTACAATCTCCTAGATCAAACTACTCATAAATGAAGGTGGGTAACAGATTCACACTGGCTCCTAAATCCAGTAATGCTCTATCAAAAGTGACACCACCTATATCACAGGAAATCAATGGGGCTCTAGGATCCTTCAATTTCTTTTGCAAATGATTCATAATGACAACACTCACATCCTCAGACAAGCGGATCTTCTGATTTAATGCCTTTGGTTCCCTCTTCAGTGTACATAGCTCCTTTAGAAATTTCGCATAGGCTGGTACGTGCTTGATTGCATCCAAAAGTGGAATGTTGATGTTCACTTATTTAAACAATTCCAATAATTCTTCTTGCTGAACCGGCTACTTTTTGTTGGCTTTTAACTTTAGTGCATTAGGGAAGGGGACCTTCGGCATGTACTCTTGGGGTCCTTCTTCAACTATATTCTTTCCTTTATCAAGCTTATTTCTTTGCCCCTCACCTTCCTGCTTATTCTTTTCTTTCACAATTATTGGCTCCTCTTCCTCGTCACTCTCCTCATGGGCCTCTTGACCCGAACTACTGCCAACTCCCTAGCCCTATAAGGATCATCTAAAACTTTCCATCTCCTTAGAGAAGAGATTGCCTTAGCATTTTCAAATTGGGGTCCTGTAGGAGGGGGAATCTAAGGAATCTGAGGAGGGTTTGGCTGAGGGAGAAGAGGGGCTCTTTGAGGGAAGCTTGGAGGTTGATTTTTAGGATTAGTCACTGGTTGGCTAGAAAGTTGACCTACCTCTCTCCTCATACTATTCGTAACTACTTGCCCTATTTGACCTTCCAACTTAGCAATGAATTGATTCTGAGAAAGAATAAGTTGTTGGAGTTGGTCGAATCTTTCATCGAAGGTGGGCTGAGGAGGCTAAGGAGGAGTGGGTTGGAAAGGAACTAGAGCTTGATTGAAATGGGTATGCTGAAGATATTGGCCCTGAAATGACTGAGGTTGCTGATACGGGGCCTGAGACTGATGAAGGGGAGGTTGAGATTGTTGATGTTGTTGAAAGGATGTATATGAAAAGTTTTTTTGAGACTGAGCTGAAACATGAAAGGGTTGCCTTTGAATTGGTTGATGTGAGGGGTTGGATTGCTGGGGTGGTCCTTGCTGATTCTTCCGAGAAAAACTCGTGTGATTTCTCCAGCCTGGATTATAAGTGTTGGAGTATGGATCATAGGTGGGCTTAGAGACACCTTAAGCAGTAAAAATTTTTTCTTAGATAAATGGATGGAGTTGGGCCGCTGTGGGGCAATCAGAGACAATGTGATTTTGGCTTGAGTAGAGGACACGAACTTTTTGAGGATCTGAAAATGGATGAGAATGAGAAGTAGATGGGAAAGAGGGCTCCTACCTATTGATTGCCAACAATTGATCAAGCTTCTGAGCCACCTGGTCTACTTTCTCCATCTTTTGGGGTAATAAGTTCATTTTGTTCAACTTCTGAGTGAGGGCATTAATGTCCATCCTATTTTCAAATTCTCCTTGATTCTTCACCTCATACAGCCCTGCCTTTTTAAGTAGTCCTACCATTCTTTCATAAGATGATAGTGAGGCATGACTAATGAAATTCTCACTCAACATTTCAAAAAGATCGTATGCCTCATCTGCACTCTTGCTCATAAAGGCTCCCCCGCAAGAAGCATCCACCATTTGACAGTAGTTATCAGTTAATCTGTCATAAAATGTCTGAACTATTTGCCATTTTGACAATCTATGGTGAGGGCATTTTCTTAATAAATCATTCAATCTATCCCATGCCTCATGGATCTGTTCCCCAGGATTTTGTGTGAATCTAGTAATGACCCTCCTCATTGTATTGGTTCGCCCAATGGGATAACATTTCTTCATAAATTCTTTTTGCATTTCAGCCCAACTCTCTATGGGTCTACCCAATGCACTTAACTAATATTTGGCTTTATCCTTAGGGGAGAAAGGGAAGAGGGTCAATCTAAGAGCATCGTCAGAAAAATTCTGAATTTTAACTGTGGATCAAATATGGAGGAACTCGTCAGGATGCTTATATGGATCTTCATTTGTATTACCATAGAAAGATGGTAACATCTGAAAGGTGCTAGATTTAATCTCATAGTGAATTGCCTGGTTTTGTGGAGGCTGAACATAGAAGGATGGTTGATATTGATTCGAAGTGAAATAATCATTCATCTGCTTTGGAGCTTCATTTTGATTGTGGTCAGTCATGAGATTAGGTTGATGGTTTGATCTAAAGTGCACAAACCTCTCAATTTCACTAATGGGCCCTAGCAATGTTGGATGTAGGGATCTCCTACTATTCATGCAATGCAAAAGGGGCCCAAAGAATGGCTATTGTTTTTTTTTGTTTTTGTTTTTATTTAAAGCAATGCAATCAACAACTATATGAATGATGCATGCAACATGATGGTTTTTTTTATTTTTTTGGGGTTTTTAACAAAAGAGGAATCGGCACTCACTACCAAGTTGGTCCACCAGCCAAGTAAGAGGTGGGGTTGTGGGAGGTTCCCCCTACTTTCGTAGGGACCTAATTGGATAATCACAAACCCGCTTAGGTGTTAGTCACTTAACCTCTAGCCTAGACACTGATATCTCCAAAGTAGTAAAAAATCCCAAAATTCTTTTTTTTTTGTAAAACTTCTAAGGGCAAACTAACTTCGGGGTGCTTCTTAGTACAACCTGCTTGACGTCTGTGAGGGAATCCACGGGTGCGGGGACTTATGGAGGTCTTGAAAAAGAAATTTTCGATCCAATGAGATGGAGTGCTCAATTGGAGGGTCCTTCCAATTCCAAGAGGGGTGTGCCTAGTTGTCCTTAAGAAGGAAAAAGATAAGAAAATAATGGTTTTTTTAAGAGAATGCCAGCAAATGGAACACTAACTAAGTGGATGCATGCAACAATATGATATACCTAGATTGATGACAAACTGAATGATTTTTTTTGGATTTTTGACTTTCTAATTTTTTTAAATTTTGTAGGAATTTTTTATTTTTTTTTGCAAATGAAGATAACTATAAATGCTTACTAACAAAAGAAACTAGCAACTAAAAACACTAAATAGCATGCAAACCGACTAGAACAATAAGGCCTAAAACTAATGTTTTGAGATTTTTGATTTTCTGATTTTTTGGATTTTTTCAAGAGTTTTTCATAGTTTTTTGGTAATTTGCATAATAGAGCTTTACTTACAGATCTAGACCTTTAGCGACCCTTCTTTTTTTTTATTTTTTATTTTATGCACCACTGTGCCTACGTTTCTACCTTCAATGAAAGATTTCCTGACAGTTTTTTTTTCTATTTTCAGCTTCCTTTGGTGACAGATTGTGGCCTTTTCAGCGACGCTTCCTACAACATTTGATTTTCTTTGGTTTTTAGGTCTGAATTCCTGCTATATTTTTGCAAAATAAGAGAAAAAGGAGTAAATATTCACATATACACAAAACATAAGAAAATTCCAACCAAAAAAAGAATCTATCCTCCTCGGCAACGGCGCCAAAAATTGATGTTCATAAATGCTCGTCATTAAATTATCGTGCACACAATTTCAAAAATAATATTGATGCGGGACGGGACGCGACTCAATCGATTTGACGTAAACCTAGGACTCTAGCTCACGACTCGTCCCTAGCGAGGGAAGCTTGCGGATGTGCGCGGTTGAGAAACCGACAATGAGCTAGGGTGGTCAACTCTCTCTCGAACCCTATTCGGGTCACGGGACGGGTTTCGTTCTCTCTCGCAGTGGTGATTAAAAATACTTTAACGATCTAGGACCTATCACATGCAAGCAGCGGCATATAAAAATATATACAAGTAAAGCAAATGCCAAAGAGGGGAGCGGAAATGATACCTCCACGCTACCGGGCGTGGGGAAGGGGACCCCTGCCAAGACTCGTACTCCCGGTACAAACAATTACAATAATTACATAAATGAATTCTATTGCTCACTCCACGCAGGGAGGTAAAGGACTACACGTGGGACCCAGGAGTAGCGAACTCGGGTTGACGAGCAGCAAGTCGGAAGGGCTTTCGGGCCGGAGGCGGGCTGCTGATCCGACTCGGTACTTTTCAAACTCGCCGGACATCAAGTGAACTCGACGGTTGGGACGGCGGCTTCCAGACATCTCCTTGCTGCGGCGGCTGGCTGGGACGCTGCTGGGGGGTTGCCGGTCGATCCCGGGAGTGACGGTAGCTGGTTCGGAGCCGGGGATTTATGGCAGAATTAATTCACAACTCTGTTCTATAGTCCTACCTCGGGACAGATCTGTGCGACCCAGCGAAAAGAATTGTCGCGCCCAGATCCGGAAGCGGATTGCGGCGAGGTCGGCACCGTTGGACAGAGGACTCAAAGGGCTATAACATAAATTAATTTTACATCCATCCAGTAAACGGATTGGAAATGAAAACCACTGTAGCACAATTGTTTTTAGTGGGTCGGATTACACACAGTCAGGACAGACAAGGAGCTACCTGAAAATGACCTTTGACCGATAGAGATGGGTTAGATCTAGATCTTGGGGATTTTTCGGTGGATAGAGGGGGATGTGTGGGATGCGCTCAATTTTTTTATGGATTTTTCTGAAGTGATTTAAGGGGTGGGAAAAATGGAAGAACAGGACACTGCCTCGCAGATCTGCAAACTGGCAGATTGCACAGGTGGAAATAAATGAGTGGAAAAAATAGCAAACGTAAACTGAATGCCCTGAAACTTTTTGTGGAGAGTGGGAACAACGTGGGGAACTCACCCTCCAATTTTGAGCTCGATCAGATCTTCTGATTGGGAGATAAAAATCGGGCTTCAAGCTTCTATCTAGAGGTGGACAGAACTCTGACGATGTGGCGGTGGTGGTGCGAAAGCGGCTCGATGGCGGCGGCGGCGGCGGCAGCGGTGCTGAGCTTCTCACTCAGAGAGGGGATGATAAGGAGGCCTTACACCTCAAGAAATTTGCAGCAATCCAGCTGCAAGGGGTTGGGAGAGAGAGGGAGAGGGGCTGCGCCCTTGGGCTGCTCAAGGCAAATTCTTGGTTTTCCTCACATTAATTGTCAAAATAATGAAGATACATGAGTTTTATAGACCTAACTAAATGACCATCACTACCCTCAGATCTAGGGTTAAGGAGGGGCAATTAGGGGATGATAATATTTAATTTCTTTTCCCTTCACCCATGTGGTCAAAACAACATTAAAATAAAGGATAAATGGCAAGTGGGCATCTTGGACTTTTCTTGGTCCAACTTTGAAAGGTCTTGGTCTAAGCCCACCTTGGACTTTGAATTAGCCCCACATGGGCCCTACAGCCTAGTTGGACTAATGGGAAAGAAGGTGGGGGTCCCGCCGGGCCACATGGCCTTTTGCAAAGAAACCCACTAAAACCTAAGGACTCACACTTTGGCTTATAGTTGCCATACAATTGTAAACCCATTTAACACAAGGGTATAAATATAAATAAAAAAAGTTAGTGATCTTGCTTTGATGCCCTCATCAATTCTCCCCGGGTGGGAGAAACTCGACCCCGTCAAGTAAGGGGTGCAGCTGTTCACGTGGCTCCTGCGGATCTATCACCGTACCAGGTAGCACGGGTACGCTCCACTCCTAGTAATTGTCACATGCTCATCCCGTATATGTTCTATATGTTCACGATGCTGTGGGAATGAGGCTAGCGGTGGACACTCCGGGGTGGGGTCACTCTCAAATGAAGGAGACAGCTCAATGACTCACTAGGAATCACCGCTGGGTCCCATATTCCTCAGGCAAGTTTACAACGTACGCATTCGACCCGACTTGCCTCGCACTCGAAAGAGACTAACACTTGCGAGCTTGCATTAGACCGACTCGACTATGGCACTCCTATATGCTCGACAGACAAACTGTATAAATAAGTAAAACAGACTCATAGACTATGGTATGAGGACAGACGGAGAGACACCAACTAATGACTTCCTATGACTGACGACACACACAAGGGACTTGCCAAGGAAGACTTGGTAACAAGGTTGGACACTGTCTGCATACACTAAGTGTAAAGATAAGCAGACCCACAACTTCAGGCCGTGAGTCTCAACCCTCGTCAACCGTCTCCGATTTGAGAAGACTCGTCCTCGGGTACGGAAGTGTAAGAGGATCAGGAGGCGGGTGATGGGAAGGTAATCTGGACGTTTGGTGTGGAGCATGGAAAATGGGAAGTCTGGACGTTGTCTCTCGAACGCGTGGAAGAAATCAGACCATACGGTGTCAACATAGGGTGTCGACAATGGTACGATAGTCTCTAGCGGTTGCGCCACTGTAGGAGAGACGGGTAAAAGTGGGATGGCTGACTGCATGGGGTCGACGGATGGCACATCCACCGTGGACAAGGTAGGTGGGACCGACAACTCAAGGATGACCGGTGGAGTTGGGGTGACTAATAGACCCTGGCCCTCTATTGGATCGCTCTCTAAACCCAAAATATCAGCGAGGTACTCCTCGGCCAACTCTTGGTCAGCCTCATAACTTACTAGAATAAGCCCGGGTGGGGCATCCTCAGAATGTGTATTCTCTAAGATAGGGGAATGTGAAGGACACTGGTCGGGGAAGTGGCTACCCCCACTAAAGGTGGCCACATGAGCGGGCTCCGGATGTGGTGGCGGGCGTGAGTCCGGAGGTGGAATGGGCCACTGGGGGTGGGTGACTGGTGACATGGAGGTGGTCGGCTGAATGTCATCGTGGAAGATGAACTCACCGGGTAGGTGAGGTGGGTGTAATGTGCAGGTCCTCTTATCCTGGTCAAAGGTCGCTCTGCTCTCTTCCAACCAAGTCTTCCCTAAAATGATGCATGGACCGGCAAGTGTGTCGACCTTGCACCATGCTCCATCGTCATAAAGAACCGGGTCAAACCTCCATTGAAACTCTACGAACACGAAGCCACTGTTGAGAACAATCTCCCCGGTCTTAGAGAGAGACTCAACTATGTCCTGTGAGACACAGTTAGATGACACCCTATTGATGAAGTCGATCTCCGTATGCAACCCATTAGGTAGAATGGCAGTGGACACTATAGGTCGCTGGAACGACTCGGTTATCGACTTTGGGGTTGGGTCAACCGGTGCTTGAATGATAGGGGCAAGCCCCGGGGGTCAGGCCTTGAGTGCCTCAAATTGGGCCACCAGGGATGACCACTTGGATGCATGGTCTCGGGGAATGGCCATGGGCTGGTGGGTAGTTGGACATGCAGATAACTGAGTGACACTCAAATGGACTACACACGACCCTATACAATACAACAATGCAAAGTTGGAATGCAGACTCGACTACAAACCTAGACTCAACCAGTATCTGGTACGTGGCGGAGGTTTGATCCAAAGATCACACTCACGCAAGTGTGCTACCTTCCCAATAGACATAAGCTATCGTTCCGGGGACACCTTTTAATATACCGGAATAGAATGCAATGCAAACGTTGGACCGACTACCCTAGGCTCTAACCTGCTCTGATACCAATTTGATGCGGGACAGGACGTGACTCGACCGATTTGATGCAAACTTGGGACTAGCTCGTGACTCGTCCCTAGCGAGGGAAGCATGCGGATGTGCGTGGTTGAGAAACCGACAATGAGTTAGGGTGGTCAACTCTCTCTCGAACCCGGTTCGAGTCACGGGACAGGTTTCGCTCTCTCTCGTAGCGGCGATTAAAAATACTTAAATGAGCTAGGACTTATCACATCCAAGCAACGGCATATAAAAATATATACAAGTAAAGCAAATGCCAAAGAGGGGAGCGGAAATGATACCTCCACGCTACCGGGTGTGGGGAAGGCGACCCCGACCAAGACTCGTACTCCCGGTACAAACAATTACAATAATTACAGAAATAAATTCTACTACCCACTCCACGCAGGGAGGTAAAGGGCTACACGTGGGACCCGGGAGTAGCGAACTCGGGTTGACGGGTAGCAAGCCAGAAGGGCTTTCGGGCCGGAGGCGGGCTGCTGATCCGACTCGGTACTGTTCAAACTCGCTGGACAACAAGTGAACTCGGCTGCTGGGACAGCGTCTTCCGGACGTCTCCTTGCTGCGGCGGCTGGCTGGGACGCTGCTGGGGGGTTGTCGGTCGATCCTCGGGAGTGGCGGTCGTTGGTTCGGAGCCAGGGATTTATGGGAGAATTAACTCCCAACTCTGTTTTGCAGTCCTACCTCGGGACAGATCTACGTGACCCGGTGAAAATAATTGTTGTGCCCCGATCCGGAGGCGGATTGAGGCAAGGTTGGCTCAGTTGGACAAAGGACTCAAAGGGCTAAAACATAAATTAATTTCACATCCATCCAGTAAACGGATTGGAAATGAAAACCACTGTGGCACAGTTGTTTTTGCGGGGTCAGATTACATATAGTCAGGACAGACAAGGAGCTGCCTGAAAATGGCTTTTGACCGACAGGGAAGGGGTGGATCGGGATCTTGAGGATTGTATGGTGGATAGGGGGATGTGTGGGACGTGCTCAATTATTTTTGGGATTTTTTTGAAGTGGTTTATGGGGTGGGAAAAATGGAAGAACAGGACACTGTCTTGCAGATCTGCAAATTGGTAGATTGTGTGGGTGGAACTAAATGAGTGGGAAAAATAGCAAACATAGGCTGAATGGCTTGAAACTTTTTGTGGATAGTGGGAACAACGTGGGGAACTCACCCTCCAATTTTGAGCTCGATCAGATCACTTGATTGGGAGATAAAAATCGGGCTTCAAGCTTTTGTCCAGAGGTGGATAGAACTCCGACGATGTGGCGGTAGTGGTGCGACAACGGCTCGATGGCGGCGGCGGCAGCGATGCTGAGCTTCTCACTCAGAGAGGGGATGATAAGGAGGCCTCACATCTCAAGAAATTCGCAGCAATCCAACTGCAAGGGGTTGGGAGAGAGAGGGAGAGGGGCTGTGCCCTTGGGCTGCTCAAGGCAAATTCTTGATTTTCTTCACATTAATTGTCAAAATAATGAAGATACATGAGTTTTATAGACCTAACTAAATTACCATCACTACCCTCAGATCTATGGTTAGGGAGGGGCAATTAAGGGATGATAATATTTAATTCTTTTTTCCTTCTCCCATGTGGTCAAAACAACATTAAAAAAAGGATAAATGGCAAGTGTGCATCTTGGACTTTTCTTGGTCCAACTTTAAAAGATCTTGGTCTAAGCCCACCTTGGACTTTGAACCAGCCCCACATGGGCCCTAGAGCCTAGGTGGACTAATGGGAAAGAAGGTCGGGGTCCTGCCGGGCCATATGGCCTTTTGCAAAGAAATCCACTAAAACCTAAGGACTCACACTTTGACTTATAGTTGCCATACAATTGCAAAGCCATTTAACACAAGGGTATAAATACAAATAAAAAAAAGTTCATAGTCTTGCTTTGATGTCCCCATCAAATACCGCACTCACTCACAAAGAAAACTCTTAGATTAAGCATACAGTGATAAGCACGGGTCGATCCCATGAGGAGGAAGATCTTTTTATTAGGTTGAAAACTCTTGTATTTTAAGATCAATATCAAGGAGTGAGCTTCGAACAAAAGAAAAATTAAGATTGCTTGAAATAAAATCTAACTAAGAATGCCAGTGGGTCAAAGAAAGAAAATTGGAAGTGAGAGAGAGAAAGAGAAAGACAATTGCATGAAATTAAATCTAACTAAAGAAATTTGGAGGATTGGAGAAGAGAACATTGGAAGAGACGAAGAGAAAGAGAGAGAGAGAGAGTTGCAAAAATTAAACTTATATTGCTAGCAATGAAAATACAAAGTCTATGAAAATAAAAATTACAACTCCAATTGAACTAAAGAAAGAGAAAGAAATAGAATCGGGATGTGGAAGAATAGCGCCATCCAATCGTTGCCGAGCATTGGAGAGGATCACTCCGCCTTGAAGGAGAACGCCGTGGGAAAAGGAAGATGTAGAAGTCGTCGTCGTCCACACCACGAGCCTTGGACCATCACCCGCCTTGATGTGCACGCCACCGTGAAGAAGGGAGATTGTGGAGGAGAAACCTTGGAGAGAAAATTAGAGAGAGAAATACTAAAAATAGACTAAGAATAAAATTAAAATAACTTTGAAAGTAAAAAGAATTAGAGGATGACGAAGAAGAAGAAGTTGAAGAGGATGAAGAGAGGCAGAACTGTGGTGAAGAGATCAGAGGGAGAAAAAGATTGAAAGAGGGAGAAAATATGCAAAGAATAGGGGGACGTGAGTACAGGATGAACAGTAAAACGTGAAAGATTGACCTTTGAAAACTAGAAGATAACATGAAAACTAAGCAGAATTAGAGGAAGAAAAAGAAGAAGAAATTATATAACTTTTAAGAACGGAGAACTTTCATGAAGAGAGGAAGACAAAAAGAGGAGCAGAAAGGAATGAAAAAGGGCGGCCTAGGGTTAAGGAAAAATTCTAAACTGCAGAAAAGAAGAAGAAGTCGGCTATTTATAGGAGAATTGGATCACACGGAGGGTGGAGATTCAATGAGATGGAGATGGAGGGCTAAGATTAGATGTGATTAGGGTTAGATGGGGACAGGAGAGAGGTGCGTGCCCTTCTCTAGGGTTGAGGGGCGCATAAGGAAGCAAGAGAGAGGGGGCGCCCTTGGGTTTCTAAAAGAGGGGGAGATCTCCTCCCTAATTTCTCTCCAAAAAATTATGCACAAGATAATTCTAAAAATCCTTTCTTAATATTTTTCTCCCACAAATAGGGCATGGCGGCTAGCTTTGACTTGGTCAATCAAGAGGAGAGAAAGGGGGGTGCCCTAGGGCATCTCTTGCCCTGGTCCTGTGACTCTTTTGCCCCTGGCCCTTCTAATAAATGCCTTTCATGTCCTGCACACAAAAAATTTTAATTAAGCCCATAGAAAATTATTGCCTTGTGCATAAAAATCATGAGTGCTCACAATTATGCAATGGGAAATTAATTCTCATGCCCTTCGACCCCTTATTATTCATTAATTATCCACAAATTAAGTTAATTTGCATAAAAGGTCTGATTCATGTGAGATTGAGTTTATCTAAAAAATATGTATAATTGTCTAATTGTGTGCACTTAAAATGGTGTGTGTGATTGAATTATGAGCACTCATTAGCTAGCAGCTTCAAACCTCCGTGCTGCACCTCCGAACCTCGAGGAGGAACTGCAACACCTAAAAAGATAGGAATGAGCCTCATCTCATTGACTTAGTAGGGGTCCCACGAATCCCCACCACGAAACGACGGCGGTAAACAGCAGCAATAACAGCAATAATGACAACTACAACAACAACAGGAGTAGCAACAACAACAATAATGACGAAAGTAACAACTGTAGCAAGAACAGTAACAACAATAGTCCATGGAACCACGGCTCTCTGAACTACTCCTAATGGCAATAGAATTTAAACCCCGATATCATAGTCGGGACCGCCAAACCACTGGTAAAACCAAAACTATGCTATTGAAGGAAAAACCACCACATCTCTGTCGTGATGGCCTGTCCTCACAGATGGAGGCCCAACTAAGACCACGCAGTCTAAGAGTACAGTCATGACCTCACTGTTGTGAACCCTACACTATCTACTGGTGAAATCTCGATAACTCTATCGGGAACCCTAGACCTCAACGTCGAGAAAAGTACGCAGAAGCCACCCAAAGAACCACGTCCTCGCTGACAAGAAACCAAAATCTTGAGTCAAGAGAGTCACATGTCGCATGATGGGAGTACCTGCCCACTAAAAGTAGGGTCAGATGCATCCACTGACGACTTAGTCCGCACCTCGGGTGTCTCCCTACTCGCCCTAGGTAGAAACTGAGACACCATACAAGTAACACAAGGATAAGCGTCTAATCAGGGTCATGCTCATCGCCACGCATCCGTAGTCCGTGACCACGTGTGCACACACTGACTGACTATGCTACATCAGGCCCTCTAGCTGATTTTCCTCCCGGCTTGGACTCGAGCCGCTACAGTGGGAGGCCCTACCGCAACTAACCTAACTGTCTCTCCTAGGAAAGCTGCTCTACCACTCCCGAGTAGGTCAATACCTAAATGCCATAACAAGGCTACGACCAGTGGGGGTAACTAGACGTAGGAACTCTAAATAGATAAGAAACCATTGAAGTACTAATGGGCTATGCACACACCCACCATAAGTATCACGGAACACAGAGTGGCACAGTGCCACCAGTCTCAAGACGACTAGCTAGACTCGCTAATCCAATGGCCATAGAGTCACGTGACTCATCCCGAGGCCATTGTACAATATGGATCCATGTCGTCAACTTACTCTAGTCCGAAAGCCAAAAATCACGGTCAAAAGAACTCCCGAGGTAGCTCACAACCACTTGTTGACATGTAAAATTTGAACATTACAATACACCATAATATGTTATAAATTGTGGGAAGCCAAAGTATTCTTAAAGTGCACTGCCACGGGTTCGACTTTAACGACCCGACAGTGAAGAAATAAAAGAAGAGGGCGCAGATGGCCAAATCTCAAGGGATACCCCTCATGTGACATTAACTTGCATTCCAATGGACGAATTGAAACTAGAGGGAGCCAAGCCGTTCCTGAACAATACACTACTGTGAACTCCATTGTGAGGACTCAGAGGTGAAAAGCACAAGGACGGGCTCAAGACACCTAAACTTCGGATGAGAGTGACCGAACTACTATAATGTTGAAGTGGTGTCGAAGCACCATGAACTCGCATCCCGAGGGGTGAGTTAAATTCAGAATCAAAGGAGGCCAAGGCACTCCTAAAGATATAGTACTGTAGTCCGGATTGTGAAAGCCCAGGCATCAGAAAGGAAAAGAAGAAAGTAAAAGAAGAACAAAAGAAGAAAAACAACAAAAGAAAAAGAAAAAAAATAGGCTGTATCAGTAGCAAAGAAACAAACAAATGAAGAAAATGAAGAAGATTGGAGGGGGCTCAATTGGCAGCCCTCATCTGGCAACCCCATAGGGGCTCATCCGATAGCACTCAAATGGCTGAACCAGCAGCCCTTTTGGGCCTTAAGCGGTAGCCACTAAATGTCGTTGAATCAGCAGCACCCCACGCCCCATACTGTTGGCCTAGGTGCAACGGCAATCAAGAGGGGGGTGAATTGATTGGCTTACTAAAATGCCTAATTAAAACAAATGCTCAGACCAAATTATAGATTAGAAGTAAATCCACCAATTAGACTAAACTTGATAGAAAGAGAATAGAGATTGATGTATGGAGTTGAAACTTGACAATCAATTAAGCGTGAATGCTTCTCAAGGTGAGATTTTTTTTTTAATCAAAACCTTTGGGCCGATCTAGGAGAGTGCACCCAATCCTAGAGGGAGTGGATGTTCCCACTCCACCAGATCAAAACAAAGGTGGAATATATTAATTAAAAATGGATATTACACAACTCTTCGGGGCATACCCCTGAGATAAAGAAAAAGGCAAGAGGGCTAGACCCCTTCTAATGCTATAGCAAGACAAGTTGTCTAAATCCGCATTAGCTTTACACAGATTGGGAAGGCTAGAAGTCGAAAGAAAGAGCTCATTCACCCTCGAGGCACAGGCATGGGAGGCAAGGGAATCCGCTACTCGGTTAGCTTCCCGGTAAACATGAGTAACGGTGAATCTGCTTGACGCACAGTGGCCCTGGATAACCCTCCACCAACGAGTGGATTCCCAAGAAGGAACCACATTATCACAAATGGACCGAACAAGAGTAGCAGAGTCACTCTAGATGGTCGAGAGGTGAATACCCATCGCAGAAGCCATCCGCAGGCCATCACAAAGCGCACGAACTTCAGCAAGCAAGCTGGTACCAGCACCATAGTAATGAGCGAATGCCAAGAAAATCTCACCAATCGGGGAGCGGATACACCCACCTCCACCACTGATACCTGGGTTCCCTTTACAAGCGCAATCAACGTTCAGGTAAAAGTCAGAGATGGGCGGCATCCATCTGACAAGTTTAAGAGCTTTATGTTTGAACCTAGGATGGTAGTTGAAGGAAGCCAGGATAGATTGATCCGCAGTAGATGGAACCTGATGGAAGGTGGTATTCTCCAAAGCCCAATCAACCTTAGCTTTGATGGAAGTAATAATACATCTGGTGGAGGTTCGCACCTCCTGGAATCGCACTAGACACCTAACTTTCTAGATTTCCCATAGCATGAGAATCAATGTATAGATGGATATGAAACCAATCGCGGAAGCAGTGTTGCTAGACTCTAAGGAGGACCATAGGGGCGTAGTGACCTGCTCGCTGAGCAGGCAGCTGGGAGCAGCGAGGGGGGCAAACCAGCGCCAGAGATCAATCGCGATGTCACTATGAATGAAAAGGTGGTTCATATCCTCAGTCCTTGGAGCACGACAGTAGGAGCATCTGGAGGTCATATACACTCCACAGTCACCTATACGGATGTCCACAGGGATAGCTCTATGAATCAGTTTCCAGCAGAAGAGAGAGGCTCTGCGGTAAAAGAGAGAGTGCCAAAGCTTCCGGAGAGGAGGTCTGTAAACACCAGTATGCCTGACGGCATTGTAGGCTGACTTAGTAGAAAATGAGCCATCTGAGTTGCCACTCCAGACGCGAGTATCCGGGAAACCTTCTTGGAGTGTGATGTCATCCAATAGCTAAGGTGAAGGCAGCACTCTGCGGATTGGGTGGTCTTTATCATTGATGACCTGAAACACCGTAGCAGGAGGCCCATCATAATGGGTAGTAAGCGTTTCCCTGATGGGAACACTACCGATCCAAATATCATTTAGAAAATCAACCGCATGACCATCATCGACGATCCATCTGGCATTGTTAAGAATAATAGCCGATGCCACATTGAAAGTGGCAGAAGACAATCCACGAGGGAAAGGAGGTAGATTGGCTAAAGACTTCCCAACTTTGTATCTACAGCGGGCATAAGTAGCCCAAAATGAACTTCCAGTGAGAATGTTCCAAAGCTGCTTGGTGGCGAGAGAAACTTGGACATATTGAAAACTCTTGATGCCAAGGCCACCTTCATGGATAGGAAGCTTCACAGTGTCCCAGGATATCTAGTGGCGTCTACGTGTATCTCCAGTACCATTCCAGAAGAAGTTTGCTGAGGCCTTATAAATATACTTTGCTATGGTGCGGGGAACAGAAGTTGAGGCGGCCAAATAGATTGGTATAGAGCTCAGAATAGAGTTAATCAAAGTCACCCTCCCTGCTTGTGACAGAAACTTTGATTTCCAAGAAAGCAGACGGTGGTTGATCTTTTGGATGAGAGGCATGTAATCTAATAGAAGGACCCACCCAGGCCTTAAGGGAACTCCCAGATAGGTGATAGCATTAGTTTGATGCATGTACCCGGTTAGCTTCGAGATGGAGGTAATCAAATGGGGGGGGAGCCTTACTAGAGATGAGGAAGGAGCTCTTCCCCGCATTAATCTTCTATCCAGAGGAGGCTTCATAGCGATGGAGAAATTGCAGGAATCTTCTGATATTAGCAGCGTGGCCGTTGAGGAAAACCAAAGTATCATCAGCGAATAGGAGGTGTGAGACAACCGGGCACACCCACGGGCCATTGTAAGGCATGAGAGCACCAGTCGTATAGAGGTTCAATAATCCTCTACTGAGGGCTTCCTGCACAATAACAAATAGCGTTGGGGCTAGGGGGTCACCTTGTCTCAGACCACGAGTTGATTTGAAGTAGCCTGCAGGGGCCCCATTAAATAGGACAGAGGACCAACTTTTAGAAATCAGAATACTTATAAGAGATCTGAACCTGGGAGAGAAGCCAAATCTAGCCAGCACAGCAAGGAGAAAATCCTACTCCACTCTATCATAAGCCTTCATCATATCAAGCTTGAAAATGAGATTATGGCCTCTCGTCTTCCTGTTGAGGTCCTTCACCAATTCCCTGGCCAAGGCGACATTGTCAAGGATGAATCTCCCTTTAACAAATGCACCTTGCTCATCGAAAATGATAGCTGGTAGGATTTCTATAATATGATCTACCAAGGTGAGATTAATATTGTAATGAATATAGCAAGTTGAATATCGAGAATTTGAAATTTCTCTCACACTCACTGATCACAAACGTATTGGTATATCATTTAGATTGACAAGAAGCAAACCACGAGAGATAAGGAATTTTTTAGGTGGTTCGAGACCACGACGGGCTCCCTACGTCCACCCCTCACCAAATCGGTGAGGCTTCCACTATCTTGCAAAGTCCCTTATAAGATAGTACACACACGGAGACAATGCTCCAACACACATGCTGCTAAGACGTAGCACACACAGACGTGGAGCTGATGCTCAAACACACACACACACACACACACACACACACACACACACACACGATCCATACTAGACCAGACCACGGGGACGAACCCCAAAACAAAAACGCAGGGAACACCTGCACACACGGGGTGCAACCCCAACCAAAGACGCAGGCTAACTCCTGCACACACTGGGAATAACTTCCCAACACTATTAGAACACACGGAGATCTCAACTCCATACACCCACAAAGTATATTCTTTCAAAAGAGATTATGAAGTGCACAGATAGGTACAATGAACTCAAAATATACTCTAAAGACTAAGATAAGGATATTATATTAAGTGTAAGGCTCCCCCTTCTTTGGATGATATGCTTCTCCTCAGTGTCATAGACGGTTGATCATGATTTCATCATCATCTTCTTCGTCTCTTCAATTTGCTCCTCTTTTTCTTCTTCCATGAGCTCTAGAAATACCTTGAAGAAGATGAAAACCCCCTCATCTTCTTCTCCTTCTCTTCTTCTTCCCTTTCTTCTCCTGCAAGGTAGAAAACGTTAGCTCTACTTGGTTCTCCTCACCAAAATTTGCAACTATATATACTAGGTTATGTTGAGACACCAAAAGACTAGAAAATCCACTCTAAAACCCTTTAAAAACCCTCTCATATGTATACAAATAACCTAGGGGGAAAAGGGTAACAAATGGGGTGCTAATGGAGTGAGAAAAGTGGGTTTCGAATGGCCCATCACGGACTTTTCAGAAAGAGTCGACTCTGTGAGTCGACTCACCTGGCCTGTCCATATGAAAGAGAACGAATACTAAAGTGAGTCGACTATCTGAGTCGACTCACCTGGCCTGCTAGGATTTTCAAGCCAAAAAGGCCAAGTCTATATGCTTTAAGACCCTTCTAAATCTCTATTTTTCACAACAAAAACTTAGAATGAAGATACCATGCATTCATGCAATGAAAGAGCATCAACCAACCAATTTCCACCAAGCTTAATATGAACTCTTAAACATATTATAAGTCTCAATAGCCCATGAAGAAAATACATGAAACACATGTAGGTCGACACACTTGAAGTGTAGGTCGACCTATATGACTAAACAGAACCTTAGCAGGTGTCATCCAACCATTTCTCACCTGCAAAAACACAATGGAATCAAGTTAGTATAGATTTGAAAATCAAATGTTTCTAGCCTTCATAACTAGATGCTCCCTTAAAGAAAATGCACCATTTCACATCCATTGAGCCTTGCATAGCGCTGAGGTATATTACCAGAATCAAGATACACTCTTAAACACATTCACCCCATGTTCATGCCATGCACTCAAGAAAGAACATGAGATCTACATGGATATCAACATCAAGTATTATGAATGACTAAAAAGAACTTCTTCACTGAACATACTTCATTGAACTCACCAAAATATGCATTGAACTCCTACTTACAGCCACCCATTAGTTTATGTGCATGACTAGCAATATTAATAAACAATCTTAACTATGAAAGCACATTCAAAGTTTGACATCACTGATTTTAACATCAACCCATTCTTCCACAAACATGAATGGCTATCAACCAAATGAAAGTTAAATCAAGCACATTGAATTGATCACACAAGCATTCAAATGAGCATTAAACCATCACAAGGTAACCAAAACCATCACCCATCACATATGCTTCCACACACATAATATTTTGTTATCATTGCACCACACACAACATTATGCTTCCTCACGCACACAATATTTGTTATCATCAAAATCATTACATAAATCAATGAGGGAACACAACGAACCCAACAATCTCTCCTTTTTTGATGATGACAGGATATTGTGGCAATCAATCACAATCTTTCTCCCCCTTTGACATTATCAAAAAGTGGGATAAGCACTGAAAAGCAAACATAGCAGACATGGGAGGCAGACACAGGAGCTTGCAAGCAATCTTGTATTGCATGAGAAATAGATGTAGAAACAATGAACACCCAATGAAGAAATGGAAGTGCAACTCATTGAGGTTACAGTTTCATCAGTTAACATAGTCTAAAATGAATGTAATCAAAACACTCTAATAAGACAGATGCACATGAGTGCGGATGAATGACGTTCAAACATCAGCCTGAAAATTGAAGCAACAGCAAATAGAATGTAGCAGTAGAGAAGGGTTTAGGAGCCATATGTTCTCGATCAGATTATACAAGGCCATTATTTTAATGACACAATGAAGCCGTGTGTATTTGAATTTTCTTTGGTTCTCAGGTTTTTAGTTTTCTTTTGAAGTGCATGAAACTAGATGCAACTAGATGAAATACACATGGTGCATGTGTATTTGTGAATATGGTGCAGTGTGAACCACACAGGCATGCAGATGATTGGCAACATGGACATGCAAAAGCGAAGAGAATGATCCAGATATGACAATTCTGCACTAAAATGCCCAAACCATATGTGTACATGTAGATGCAACAAAAAAATCTCCCCCTTATTTATTAAAGGAGGGAAAAGGTGTAATAAAGGTGCATGTGAGTCAGTGCAACCAGGATGCTCATGTGTAATACCTAAGAGGTTGTGCAGTTATATAGAAGAAAATATGCAACAGCCCATGCATCATTCAAATTTTCTTAATACATATTAAATCAAATTACTAATTGTGTAAGTGAGTAACATGAAAATGAATTTTAACCCTATGGATAAATAGATTTTCAGTCCAACACAAAAGAGAGAATACACATACTGCACTTCATTTTTAGAGAACAACGTATTGGAGGTTACGCTCTGCCCCATTATATTTTCACACCACAATTTATCATCTCCAATATTTTCACCATTTCACAGAGACAATCTGAATTTTTCTCAGAGTGATCAGGTTCAAATAATCCCTTTTTACGTGAGGAGACACATGGAGCACATGCCAGACTCCCCGGTTACTCAGAATATAGACCATTTCACCTTATTTTGAACATAGGTACTTCAATACAACACTTTGCAGAAATGAACCGCATCACGTCTCAGGTGACATGCATCAAATTTACTAAGTGAGACTGAGCATTGCTCTACCTTCAATTTTATCATTTGATTTCAGTTGAGGTAGGCAGCTTTTTTCTCAACTATCTCTTCAAAATCCATGTAGAAGCTTAGTTTCTCTAGAGAGTTAAAGATAAAATCTCATATCCTTATGTTTAACACCCATTTTCATATTTTTGTGCATGACAGTGTGCGAATTTGATTTTGCATGTATACCAAAAACTTAACTTCAAACATGACAATACAGCTCCCCCTATATAGGTGCACTTATTAAAAATTTACTCCCCCTAAGTGTTTGACATGAAACACACTAGTTGAGACTCAGATGCAACATTATTTACCAAGAAGTATATGGTCATGGGAGTTCCAAGGATGGGGGTTGTATAACATATACTAACATGCAAGCACACACTGGAAAAGCATACAATATGCAGTGCAAAATGCAACATGTGTACAAAAAATGCAAGAATTTAGTTTTCACTTGAATGTTCTAAATGCAACTAATGCATGAACTCTAATGTTGTCCTAAATTCATGACTGAAATGCATTTTTACAAATATGTGATTATAGTTTTATTTGGAAATGAAGATTTAGGAATTCACATAGAACATCAAATTTAGCATCTCTTTATCAGACATTTTGTATATGTGCAAATCAAACTTTTATAAAGACTCCAAATAAGACTATAAGCAAACTTCCCTGAAAATATGCAAGTCTCAGATTGACCTAAAATAGAGATGATTAAGACACTGAGCAAGGATTGGGAAGTTTTGAAATCGGGATCAGGCTGATAATCCTGGTAGGCAAGATGGTGAGGGTCGATCCCTTTTGAAAACAAGTTTGTTTTGCCATGAAAGTTGAGTAACATATGGATAAAAGCCACAGAATAGTTGTTTAATTTCAGACTGTTGAGTTGAAAGAAATTTTACACACAGAATATGCAGCCACAAAACAACATCATCAACGAAGAGAAAATAAGACTACATTAATTTTAAATTGTTTAGCTAGGAACTCCCCCTTAACAAATACATGAATTTTAGAAAGTGCAGTGAAGTTTTTAAAAGAAAGGTGTGCAGCCTATGACCTGTATGAGAATGCACTATAAGATTAGAAAAGTTTAATGTAGTCCCATATGACACCGGGGATAGCTTACTAATGAGCATACAAGGATTTAACAAAGCAATCATGCAAGGTGATTTCTGGTACAAGGCGGAGAACTTGATCCGAAGATCATCTTCTGCATAGTGAAGGCTTCCAGTTGGACTTAATCCACTTTCCACACAACACCATTTTATATATTAGAAAATCAAAACAAACAAGCACTCATGAATCAAAATATGCAACATGCAGATGCTAGTGTATGCAAAAGTGTGAATGATATGCAAAAGCATCAATGAAATATCATGAAGTTTCTAATTGATCAACCTGCAAAGCCCAAGTTCACTTGATGTGACAGTAATGCATTAAGTTAAAAATGAGCTTCAGTTTGAACATAACATGGCCTATATGTATAAATCTGCATAATGCATCCTAATGCATATGATCATATGTCCAACTTCTTTATTTCAGCCTCCCCCTTAAAACTCAAACAAAATTTGTTAACTGAGCAAGACAAGTATTTGAATTTCTATTAAGAAGAGGAGAATTTTTGGCACATTAAGCAGCTTATGACCTTTGGAAATCAACCACACAGAGTCATTAAGTTGAAACTAAGCCATGATCTTTCAAAAATATTGTTGCAAAAGAGAGTGAACAATTCTGCAGTTCAGAAATTTTTACCTTCTTGAAACAAGAAAATTTTTAGATTCAATTCAAAGACATTGTAAATCAAAGGAAAATTGATTCAGAATCAATGTTTCCTCATAAGCCAAACATATTGAATTTTTGATTTTTGGTACTTGGCGGAGATATTGATTCGAAGATCTAACTCACGCATAGTGATAGCTTCCTGACAGACTTAATCTGTCATTTCACATATCATCGTTTAATATACCAACATTCATTCAATGAAACTTTGTATGGCTTGTGCAGAAATTGCAATTAAAGCATAACTGACATCAAAATTATCATATTTGACAATAAAGAAATGCAAGGTAGGGGTTTTACCAAGTGAGTGTGCCTTGTTCCTTTTTATTAGAACCTCTTTTATTCTTTATTTCCTCAAGACACACCTACGTAGAAATCAACATATTTGACAGATTTAGGTACCCAAGCCTTCTTGGGTCCCTTGAGGTTAATTCCATTTCTCATTGTGACTTTACTCATATTAAGCGCATGCAAATCATCCTTTTTCAAGATTCTACAATCGTCAATCGCATGGCCAAAATTTCCACAGTAAAAGCAACTAGGATGAATAGTTTTAACAAGAGATCTTTTTTATATGCATGCAAATTTTAAACCACATTCCTTTTATTAACAAAGACTTTAGGTCCCACACAATTGAACTTAGGTTTCATTCTTGAAGCATGTGCATCATCACTCAACTTTGACCAACATTCTTTCATCATGTGATCACGTTTTCCACAATAGAAGCAACAAGTGTGGGTGATCTTTTCAAATAAATTTCTTCTATTAGATGCAACTCTTTTTCCATGCATGACGTGCTCAACATTAAATTTGTTTTGATATGAAGATTTCACATTCACAGCATGTAAGTCATCATGTTTCTTTAAAAAATATTTTTTCATGATGTGACCATGCAGACCACAGTAGAAACAAGAAACATTTCTTTGTCCTTTAAAAATATTTTTATCTTTACATCCATATTGGTCATCTTTCTTCATGATATTACAATCATCCATGACATGGCCATACATACCACAATAAAAGCATTCAACATTAGTTTTCATTTTCTACCCACCTTGAACTTTTTGAAACCTGTTTGGCATTGTGGGCTTTGTGTTGACATTCTTCTTTTTCTCAAACCTATTTTCAGATCTTTTCATTTGTGCAATGAGGGGAGGTGCTTATCAGGTGCTGGGTATATCGGATGCATGAATAAATGAGGTTTTCAATTTACATTCAAATGACTTTTTGTTGACAGGGATATATCCAAGACCCTCTTTTTGAAAGTTCACTTTGACACCTAGTATTTTATCTAGATTTTCTTCTCCTTTGACAAATCTAGACAAATCATCTTTTAATCTTTGCACTTCTTCTTCTAGAGCAGAAATGTGTAGTTCAGCACTTGTGATTTCTTCTTTGCATACACAAACTTTGTCATTTAACAAGCAATTCACTGATTTGAAGTTTTCATTTTCTTCCTTGACTTCCTTGCTTTCAACATTTATAGAGTGCAATTTTTCTGTTAGCTTTTCAATGACTTTTTCTCTTTCATCAAGCTTTGATGTCTTTTCAAACAACTGTTCATTCTCATACTTCAATAGTGTATTTTCCTTTTCAATTTTATCAAAGCTTTTCAACTACTTTCAAGTAGAGAAATTTGAGTCAACATGACATTGTTTTTCTTCTTAAGTTCTTCATTTTCAACCATGATGCTCTTGCTCTCAATTTCAGTATCAAGTAATTTTTCAAACATCATTTCATCATTTGTTAGAGAATCTAGTTTATTTCTCAAGCATTTTTCAGTTTTCTCAGGTAAGGAAATCTTAGACAACAAGGATTTGTTTTGTTCTCGCAATTCATGTCATTCTTTTTTTAATGCAAGAGAGTTATCAGATTTTTCAATCAAAGCATATCCTTCACGCATGTCAGAAATATCTTCTTCAAACAATTTTGTTTTAGATTCCAGAAATTCATTTTGGCTTTCTAAACATTCAATTTGTGACTTCAGATCTTCAATTTTTGATTCTAGCAATCTACATTTTTCACAAGAGGAATTAGCATGCACATTTTTACATGGAGCAGAAGTATGCACAATATCTTCAATTTTCTTTTTCAGTTTCTTGTTTTCATATTTAAATTTCTTACATTTATCATATAAATCTGTGTATGCTTATTGCCATTCCTCAAATGAAAGATTTTCGGAGTAAGAATTTACCTCATCATTGCTTTCTCCTTGAGCCATCATGCATGCATCGATTGCATTTCTTCATACTTGCATGCCAACTCGTTCCAAATCTCTCTTGCTGACCTACACATTGAAATTCGTGGAAATACATCAGATTCTATGCTATTCTTTAGAGAATTTAATGCAGTAACATTTATAGCATTTTTCTTGATGTGTTTTTCATTCCATTTGATTTCTTTTGGAGGGAGTTTATATGGACCTTCATAGATAACTTTGCATATTTTAGTTTCATAAACTCCAAGATAAGCACACATTTTATTTCTCTTAGAGATGTAATTATGACCATTAAAGCGAGGAGGAAGGGAAGATAGACAAGTGTCTGCCATGAAACTCAAGATACCGTCAACAGGGATCACTCTATAGGTCGTGAGACCTCAAGACAAATAGAGTCGAGGCTCTGATACCCATTGTTGGCCCAGGTGCAACGGCAATCTAGAGGGGGGGTGAATTGATTGGCCTACTAAAATGCCTAATTAAAACAAATGCTCAGACTGAATTGTAGATTAGAAGTAAATCCACCAATTAGACTTAACTTGATAGAATGAGAATAGAGATTGATGTATGGAGTTGAAACTTGACAATCAATTAAGTGTGAATGCTTCTCAAGGTGAGATTAATATTGTAATGAGTATAACAAGTTCAATATCGAGCATTTGAAATTTCTCTCACACTCACCGATCACACACATATTGGTATACCATTCAGATTGACAAGAAGCAAATCACAAGAGACAAGGAATTTTTTAGGCAGTTCGGGACCACGATGGGCTCCCTACGTCCACCCCTCATCAAACCAGTGAGGCTTCCGCTATCTTGCAAAGATCCTTACAAGACAGTACACACACGGAGACGGCGCTCTAACACACACGCTGCTAAGACACAGCACACACACACACACGGAGTCGATGCTCCAACACACACACACACAGTCCAAACTAGACCAGACCACGGGGACGAACCCGAAAATAGAAACGTAGGGAACACCTGCTCACACGTGGTACAACCCCAACCAAAGATGCAGGCTAACTCCTGCACACACTGGGAATAACTTCCCAACACTATCAGAACACGCAGAGATCTGAACTCCACACACCCACAGAGTATGTTCTTTCAAAAGAGATTATGAAGTGCACAGATAGGTACAATGAATTCAAAATATACTCTAAAGACTGAGGCAAGGATATTCTATTAAGTGTAAGGCTCCCCCTTCTTTGGAATCCGGTTCTCCTCGATGCCATAGATGGTTGATCAAGATTTCAACATCACCTTCTTCATCTCTTCAATCTGCTCCTCTTTTTCTTCTTCCACGAGCTCCAGAAATGCCTTGAAGAAGATGAAAACCCCCTCCTCTTCTTCTCCTTTCTTCTTCTTCCCTTTCTTCTCCTGCAAGGTAGAAAACGTTAGCTCTACTTAGTTCTCCTCACCAAAATTCACAACTATATATACTAGGTTATGTTGAGACACCAAAAGACCAGAAAACCCACTCTAAAACCCTTTAAAAACCCTCTCATATGTATACAAATAACCTAGGGGAAAAAGGGTAACAAATGAGGTGATAGTGGAGTGAGAAAAGTGGGTTTCGAATGGCCTGTCGCGGACTTTCTGTAAGATTCAACTCTATGAGTCGACTCACCTGGCTTGTCCACATGAAACAGAACGAATACTAAAGTGAGTCGACTCTCTGAGTCGACTTAGTTGGCCTGACCAATCTGAAACAGAGTGAATACAAAAGTGAGTCAACTCTTTGAGTCGACTCACCTGGCTTGCCAAGATTTTCAAGGCAAAAAGGCCGAGTCTATAGGCTTTAAGACCCTTCTAAATCTCCATTTTTCACAACAAAAAGTTAGAATGAAGATACCATGCATTCATGCAATGAAAGAGCATCAACCAACCAATTTCCACCAAGCTTAATATGAACTCTTAAACATATTATAAGCCTCAATAGCCCCATGAAGAAAATACATGAAACACATGTAGGTCGACACACTTGAAGTGTAGGTCGACCTATATGACTAAACAGAACCTTAGCAAGTGTCATCCAACCATTTCTCACCTGGAAAAATACAATGGAATCAAGTTAATATGGATTTGAAAATCAAATGTTTCTAGCCTTCATAACTAAATGCTCCCTTAAAGAAAATGCACCATTTCACATCCATTGAGCCTTACATAGCACTGAGATATATTACCAAGATCAAGATAGACTCTTAAACACATTCACCCCATGTTCATGCCATGCACTCAAGAAAGAACATAAGATCTACATGGATATCAACATCAAGGATTATGAATGACTAAAAAGAACCTCTTCACTAAACATACTTCATTGAACTCACCAAAATATGTATTGAACTCCTACTTACAGCCACCCATTAGTTTATGTGCAAGACTAGCAATATGAATAAACAATCTTAACTATGAAAGCTCATTCAAAACTTGACATCATTGATTTTAACATCAACCCGTTCTTCCACAAACATGAATGGTTATCATCCAAATGGAAGTTAAATCAAGCACACCGAATTGTTGACACAAGCATTCAAATGAGCATTAAACCATCATAAGGTAACCAAAACCATCACCCATCACATATGCTTCAACACACACAATATTTTGTTATCATTGCACCACACACAATATTATGCTTCCATACACACACAATATTTGTTATCATCAAAACCATTACATAAATCAATGAGGGGACAGAACGAACCCAACGCATACGACAGCCCCTATGGGCCGCTCAACCAGTAGCCCCTATACCCTCAACCGACAACTCGGCAACGCTTGAACTAGTTACCCTCAACCCCCATACAGCAGCACGGTTAGGAATGAAACGGCATCGCTTGTTTCCCCTCATCCGGTAGCGCACTTAGCGTCCATCTGGAAGCCAGCTCTCAGCCTATCTGGTAGCACACTTAACCTTGAATCGACAGCATCGTGAGGCTTCATCCAGCAACACGTACAATGCCCAAACAGTAGAACAACGACATATCATCAGGCAACACCCGGAGCCCCATCCAACAGAGATTGAGGCCCCGTCCGGTAGTGCAATGGAACCCCTTCTTATACACCTCCCTCTA
This sequence comes from Amorphophallus konjac, assembly GCA_022559845.1. Classification (NCBI taxonomy): domain Eukaryota; kingdom Viridiplantae; phylum Streptophyta; class Magnoliopsida; order Alismatales; family Araceae; genus Amorphophallus; species Amorphophallus konjac. The sequence continues at coordinate 307,352,559 of CM040123.1, read as the reverse complement.
CCCCTATATAAAGGGGGGCTGTAGTGGAGAAGGAAAAAAAAGGAGAATGACCCTCCAAGAGACTTGAAGAGAAGAGAGAGATGTTGAGTAGTGATCGGCGGATCTAGAGGAGAGGGGTGAATAGATCAGCCCCTTCTTTTCCCTTCTTTGCGAAAATAATAGATAAATAAAAACTGAGAGCAGTAAGGCAAGAAGTAGTTGCTAGCTAATGAGCTAAATGCAAGAGTGATGATCAATAGCGTTCCTACCAAGTATCTAGCGTCAAGCCACACTCAGACAATAAACCACAGAACACATATTTTTAAGGTGGTTCGGTCTCTATCCAGAGACCTACGTCCACCCCTCACTTCAACCAAGTGAGGCTTCACTAGTGCAAAGGCACTACCGCTGATACATAGCTTCTAACAGAGAGAAGACTCTCTCTAACCGCTGCTAAACAGCTTGAGGGTATGCAACCCAACACCCACGGACCAGTGAACACACTGTCTGTCTTCCTACTCACGGGTGGGGAGCAAATATAAGAGTATGTGTTTTGACGAAAAAACAAAAGCAAAGGCGGATGACCCAGACAAGGTATAGCAATGACACTGAGAGAAGAGAACTCCTGTCTAGAGAAGAGTGGACGAAGTCTGGCTCCTCTTCGTCTTGTTCCTAGGTCTTCATCACGACCGCAAGAGGAACGATGGATAGGCTCCTTAGCTTTCACGGCCACCTGATGAAGCTATGGATGGATGCTATCTCCTTGCTGTGAGAGCTCCTGAAGTGGAAGAAGACGGTCTGCTACATTGCCCTTACGCCTGCAACACCAGGAAGGAGAGATCTCTTCGAGCTTACTTCTCGCTGCTCTTCACCTTCTCTTCTTCTTCTCCTATCTCTTTTTTTTGTGTTCCGCTCTCTTGCGTGAACTGGAGCTCCTGCTCTCTCCTTTATCGGTGACTCACAACATCTTCTTCGTTGTCCCTCTACAGACCTATACCTGGGACATTGCATCCCCATTATTTGATATGCTTCCTTTGCTCCGTTGACTTTGTTCTGCCAGCTTGGTAGTACTTGGGTAGATAGGGAACCAAGTCTACTACGGTACCAGCATCTCAGAGGATGTCTCTGCTACTTAATAATCTCTTCTGACAAAGGTGACCTTCCTGACGATTTTTCTAGTGCGAACAGATCCTCCAAGACGGGTTGCGGATCTTGGAAAGTGGACGCAACTGGATCCAGATCCGTTCTGGATGAACATGAAGGTGTCGACACTTTCAGACAAGGTGTCGACATGTCTCGTTACAATTTTAAAGAGACACGACTTCCAAGGAAGAACAAGTCGACACTTCGATGGACAAGTGTCGAGACGTGCGCCATACTCACGTGTGGATCGTGCCACCGTGCCGAGACTTCAAAAGGAGGTGTCGAGACATATGTGCCAAACAAAGATGTAGCCCATTGTGCTAAACCCAAGGTGTCGACACTTTTTCCATAGGGTGTCGACACATGGTGCCAAACAGAAACCAACTAGAAACGGTTCAATCACAATTTCTTCTACATGTGTCGACACGTTGTAGGAGGTGTTAACACTTTGCTCATGCCAGAGCTCAAACTGAAATGGTTCAAGGATGTTTTCTTCATGAAGTGTCGATACTTTCAGATGATAGGTCGACACTTGAGTGTCCTTCACCTGAGCTTGTCCAAAACATAATTTAAACAAAAACATTAATCACACCACATGGATTCAACAATAAACTATGGTTTGTTATCATCAAAACCAGTAGACACAATATTCTCCCCCTTTTTGAAGATGATAGCCATGGTTCATTATTTACAAGCATTCATAAGCATTTAAGGCATTTCCAAAACAAACTTATCATTCACAAAAATAGAGTTTCATACAAGGTCATGAATTAACCAAAATGTTTTCCACTGATGAACCAAAATGGTTTTTCAGACACAAGTTTCATATACATTCATCAAAGAATTAGGCATAGGAAAGCTAGATGCCTGAATCTATATGCCTAATGCTATGTGAGAGTCCAAGCTTGTAGTAGACATTGAATTGTCTCCCCCTTTGGCATCAGCAAGGAGGGGGTGAAGGAGGAGGCTACTGTGGTGGAGGCATTGTGCTGGAACTGGTGCTTCCTGGGAATTGAAGTTTCTGGGCCTCATTGAATTGTTATTGCAGTTCCAGGAGAGTTGCTGCTAGAGAATCTACCTTCTGAGTCAGTTGCTCATCCCTTTGTTTCACAAACTTGAGGAGTGACTTGATATTATCATTGATTGCATTCAGCCAGTTGTGTAGCATGTCACATATGTACTCTATCTGTGCTTTCTGTTGAGTCCCTTTTGGTGATACATAAAAGGAGGTAGCTTCAGTGGGAGGAGGACACCATGCATCACCTATGTCTTCCAAAGCTGATTGGAGTTGAGCTTTATGTAGGTGAATCAATTCCAGAATCTCAGTGCCAACCATATCCAGTTTGTCGCAAACAACATTCATTTTTGCTTCAGCTTTAGTTGAGCTGTTCATCATGATTGTTGTGTCTGTGGGGACTTGCTCTGCAAGCTTTGAGGAGGCATCAAGAAGCGTGTTGGAGTCAGAATAAATCTTGCCTTTCATTCTGTTCGAGGCATCAAGTAGCCGTGAAGCAGTGGTATTAACTGCTCTTTCCATATTAGCTGTGGCATTGAAAGTTCTAGTGGTCTCAACGGCCACTTGGTCTAGGATGGATAATGTCCCTGCAGCCACTTGTTCTGCAATGTGAGTTGAGGTGTCCATCAGCCTTGCATACTTAATGTTTAAATTGCTTTGATCTTCATGGATGTCATAAGCATGCCTAACCATTTCACTGATTTTTTTCATGTGTTTCAGTATGAATTTGTAGCACCCTAATTTATTAAGGAATAAAAATTTTGAGAAAATTAATAAGAAATTCCTTAAGAAATATGATAAGTAAAAAGTCGACCATTTTTTAAAAATATGGAAAAATTAGACTCTTGTAGAGGATAAACCGTTTAGTAAAATTGTCTTCTACGTCCAACCCAAATAAAATTCTTAAACAAGCCGAATTAGCCGGTTAAGGCCCAAATCCACACTTACCCTAATCGGACCTTAAAACGGGAAATTAGAGCCCAATACCCAATCAATTAAGCTGAAACCAGATTCAAATGAATGGCGAGGATCAACTCATCATTTCCCATTTGGTTAATCTTCGAAACCCTAACCCTAGGAGGAGTGTTTGGCTGCGGAGTGGCGGATTAACCTTATCCTACGTGATTCGAGCTCGTCTGCGATGCGTGGACTCTATCTCCGCGATTAGAACTCCCCAGACTCTATAGAACCTATAAAAACGAGCCTAAGCCACCCTAGAATCATTTGGAAGTTGTGGCGGCCGGAGAGGAGCACGATCGAGGGGGAATCGCGGCGATTACCGACGGGGTGTACCTAGCGCGATCGGCTTCCCTCTTCTTCCTTCATCCTTCGATTAAGGTAGGTGATAACCAGCCAAACCCTAAGTGTAATATATGGATGGAAGCATAATCGTGTCCTCTTTCTTTTGGTATAAAAGCCCTAATTTTCTTGTAGCATCCTGTGATAATTTTAAGTTCTAGTGAAAGCATGTCATATCTATGGTTAGCTATGTTCCACCTCAATTTAAGTAGGGATTTCAAGCACTAAACATTCAATTGATCATGCTATCTTGTATAACTTTCCATGCTCATTCTATTGATAGTAAAAGCCCTAAATTTCATGTTCTATGTTTTCCGTATTTAATCGATTAAGCAAACCCTAGCCAACTCGCCGAAGGCGGGCATGGCGATGTTAGCAGAGAATTATTTTGGCATGCGCGGCCTTACGATAGACTGCCCATCAAGGATAGGCGGCCTTTTCTTTATCGTTCGGTTGTTCCTATCTGTTATATGTTCGATGGGACGAGCGGCTGACCCCTAACCACCCTTCCTTCTGGCGGCCAGTCCCAGACCGCTCATCTTCCCCAGCAGCACTCTACGGACCGCTCATCCCTAGCAGGCTTGCAGACGTGAGGGGGCATGAACGGCTTGTCGTGCGATCGCCGAGGCAGATGAAAGGTTCTATTGGGACTGTCCATCTTTGCAGAAGTGCTCATTGTCATGTTAGCATGAATTGTTTTAGTAGATTAATGGTTCATGGCAAACTAGCGACACATATAATGAACTGGAGACTATAGAAGTAAACATTTAAAATTTCTACTTGATTATTCTCATTTTTGATCTTGATTCATCTTCCAATGAAGTTAATATTCATTATGATTCATTAATAATTGAAATTGTTACTAGGATTGTTTGACAGTCGTTCTACTCCGGTAGGATTGACTGACCCTTATACTGGTTTTCGATGATTTGATAGCCTCATTTCCTTGTAATGGTTGGGACTCTCCGCCGAATACTCCTTCCGACGGACTAGGACCTTTGTTACTGGACCTCTGTAAGCCCCCGCGAGCCTGGGATTCCCACTAGGACGCCGGGCAGGTTTTACCACCAAGACCTGAACCTGTTCACGTGATCAAACCGCTTGGATTGCAGTGTTGTGAGTCACGGCTCGAGTTGGGCTAACTGAGTCTCGAATGGCCGAAATCGGACCATTCATCTTAGTGGGCGGCCCATTAGAGACCGTGCATCCCTGGCCAAGTGCCACTTACATTGGTCGATTAAACTTGTTCTATCTTCGACCAAATCATGTTTGGATCGACCCAATAAGCTCTAGGCTGACCAGTGGATAATGGGCTGGACCTTGGTTCAGTTCTGCCCCACTTATGGCAGCCCGGAGCCCATTTTTTGGTGGAGTTCTAGTCTTCTAGTTAGGTCTAGATTGAACAGACTGATTAGGCCCATCCATGTTGACGAGCGGATCCTATTGGACTGTTCATCCTCCGAGCGGCCCTATCAGGCCCGTTTGTCTTGTTCTTGGGCTCAAGTTCTTCTGGAAATGTGTGATCCATTCTTGACTGTCCATACTAGTTGAGAGGCCCATTTCTGACCGTTCTTATAAGAGCGGCCTAGAATGGTCCGTTTATCCTTGACTTCGTTGAGGCTGATCCTCAGCCCAGTTCTTTCTAGTACGGCCCATATGAGACCGTGCACATCTTGAGCGGCCCAGTTTGGACCATGTATCTTCCAGCAAATGATTTCCGTGGTTATTCATGTTTGAATACAAGGACCTGTTGGTTCTTGATAATTTGAACTTCCTGGTCAAAGTACCTCTTCGACTTATCCTTGGGTTTTCCGAGGTAAGTTATACCTTGACATTATTGGCCATTTAACTTGATTAATGTCTAGACATAACTTGAGATCTTGGATCCATTAAATCAATGCCAATGCATCATAAGGGCCCGGTCTGGTCCTGGGAGGAGCACCCGGAAAGTACTTGTGCCCCGGGGAGTTTGAATGACATGGTGAGGTATTGCACCGAGTGCATGACTAGCGTGATGTCTACGACATAATCTCTTACTTGAATCTTATGGACTTGGTTAGTTCTTGCTTGTTGGCCAATTTCCAGTTACATCATAGTATCGCCTTCTTTTTATTATATTACTTTGTCATATCGTCATTTCATTTCGTTCTTTATTTTCACACTTAAAATGTAATTAATTGGTTAATTATTTAAACTTGCCTGTTATTACCTACTGAGCTTTCGCTCACCCAGTTGTTTCCCCCTTTTTTAGGTAGCTCAGGTGAGGATTCTCAAACTGATGGGGATGGGCAAGAGTGATGGCCATGGAGTGAACCAGTTAGAAGCCGTGTGGAGCCAGTCATGGTCGTTTGTGTCTAGTTATGTTTTAGAGTGTGTGTTTTGATAGAGTTGTAATTACGAAGTCAGCAAATGTAATGATGTTATGTCGGAAGTTTGTTTAAGAGAGTTTATGTGATTGGAACATGGATCTTTTAAATGCTATTTAGTTGTGGAGTTATTTCTGTTCATGGTGTTGTGTTGATCTTTAGATTTAGCATAGCATGTCTGTAAATCAACATATTTTAATTAATTGTTTCTACTGTCAGTCCTGATTTTTCGCGTCGAGACGTGACAGTTAGGTGGTATCAGAGCCTAGGTTTCTAATATTCTTAGGTTTTCTAAGTTCTAGGATCCTAAGTGATGTCGTAGAACCTATAACCTTGTTATAAGTCTAAGAACCCAACCTAGTGAGATTTGGGTAGAGACTTGGGTTGAGTTAATAGTCTAATTCTAAAACTATTCCTTCTAAATGATCCTAAAATAATTTATTCTACGTGTAGGATGTTCTAATGGTGGCAGAGCGTGCCATGCAGCGAACGGTTCAATGACTTACTCGGGCCTTACAGCAAGTAGCCCAAGGAGGAGCGGCGAACCACGGAGCTAGCAATCTTCATCGAAACTTTCGTGGGATGAATCCCCCGTGTTTTGGAGGTCGACCAATCCTGATGAAGTCGAGCACTGGCTAAAAGAGATGGAGAGGATCTTTGAAGTAATGCAGTGTAGTGACCAGGAGCGTGTCCTTCTAATGACCTTCCAACTAGAACGTGATGCATGAACATGGTGGGATGTAGTGAAGGCTACCCTTGGAGATAGACAAGTTTCCTGGAAGGAGTTCGAGGAACTCTTTAACAGAAAATACTTTTCTGATAGAGTGCAAGAAAAGAAAGCGGCTGAGTTTGCTACTTTGAAGCAGCAGAATCTTTCTGTAGTTGAGTATGAAGCTCAATTCTCTCGGTTATCTCTTTATGCCACTCACTTGATATCTACAGAGAAGATGAAGGCTAAGCGTTTTCTCAACGGGCTGAAGTTGCAGTACATCAACCAGTTAGCGCCATTGGAAATTAGACTTATGCGGAGATGGTAAGGAAGGCTCAAGTCTTGGAAGACACCTTAGAAAGGATGGAATCCGTGGGAAGAATGTTAAGAAGGAACAACCTATTGGTTCCGGGAGTATCATACTTGGCAATGGCAAGAAGAGGCTCAATGGCAGGTCTGGCTCGTGGTAGGGAAAGGTACCGAAGAATGATGACAAGAAGTCTAGCCCGATTGTGCCATTTAACGGCTTGTGCAAGTATTGTGACCGTCCAGGTCACAAGATGGAAGAGTGCTGACGCAAGCTGGGCGCCTGTCTACGCTGTGGAAGCAGGGACCATCGCATTCCTGAGTGTCCCCGTTTGTCAGATCAGGCTACTCCAACCAAGCCTCAAGGAAACAGGAAGCAGTAGGGCAAGCTCCAAGCCCTACAAGAAGATGATGCCGGAACCACTGAGGAGGGTGGACTTGTCACAGTTACTCTAATTATACATGATAAGCCAGCATTCGTTCTCTTTGATACCAGTGCCACTCATTCTTTTGTTTCTCAGAAATTTGCTAAGTCCTTATCTATGAAGCCGGACTTGATGAATTCTTCGTTAGAGGTTTCAACTCTTATTGGTTCCAGTTTAGCAATTAAGTATTTCTATCATTCTAGTAAGATTATGATTAATGAATAGAACTTGCCAGCTGATTTAATTTGTATGGATATGAAAGATTATGATGTAATTCTAGGAGCATATTGGTTGGCTAAGTACGAGGCCAATGTTCATTGCAGTTCCAGTTCTGTGTCTTTTTCTAGACACCCTGAGCTTTCTTTTATAGGGGTTAGGCACCATAAGTCTGTGCCACTTATCTCGACCGTTCGAGCTGATAAGTTGATGATGAAAGGATGTCAGGCTTTTCTAGCCTTTGTTTATGTGACCCCTAAGAAGGAGATCGAGGTTAAGGATATTCCTATTGTCCGAGACTTTCCAGATGTCTTTCATGAGGAATTGCCAGGACTTTCGCTAGAGAGAGAGGTTATCTTTTCTATTGATTTAGTTCCTAGCGCGACCCCTGTTTCTAAAGCTCATTATCATATGTCCCTTGCGGAGCTGAGGGAATTGAAGCAACATTTAATGGAATTACATGAGAAGGGGTTCATTCGTCCAAGTACATCCCCATGGGGAGCCCCAGTATTGTTCGTCCGGAAGAAGGATGGTTTGATGATGTTGTGCATAGATTATCGGTAATTGAACCAGCTAACTATCAAGAACAAATACCCATTGCCGAGGATTGACGAACTATTTGACCAGATAGTAGGAGCTCAGTATTTTTCTAAGATTGATCTTCGATCAGGATACCATCAGTTGCGGATTAAGGAAGAGGATATCTATAAAACGGCCTTCCACAGCAGGTATAGGCATTTTAAATTTGTAGTAATGCCTTTTGGACTAACGAATGCACCAACAGCTTTCATGCAATTGATGAACAATGTGTTCCGACCCTATCTTGACCAGTGGGTCGTTGTGTTTATTGATGACATCTTGATTTATTCTAAGAGTAAGGAGGAGCATGTTGAATATTTGAGGATGGCGTTACAAATATTGAGAGACCATCAGCTATACGCCAAGTTTAGTAAGTGTGAATTCTGGCTACAAGAGGTGTCCTTTCTAGGGCATATTATTACAAGAGAAGGTATTTCTGTTGACCCCTCGAAGGTAGAGGCACTGAAGAATTGGGATAGGCCGACTAATGTAACTTAAGTTAGAAGATTCCTAAGCCTAGCAGGTTATTACCGAAGGTTTATTAAGGATTTCTCCAAGTTTGCGGTGCCTTTAACTAGATTAACTCGCAAGGAGAACAAATTTGATTGGTCAGAAGATTACGATAGAAGCTTTCAGACCTTGAAGGAGTGTTTAACTACTGCCCCTATTTTGGCTTTACTATCTGGAGAAGGAGGTTTTGTGGTATATACTGATGCTTCAGGCATTGGTCTATGTTGTGTGCTCATGCAGCACGGGAAAGTGATAGCCTATTCTTCTAAGCAGTTGAGGAAGCATGAAGAGAACTATCACGTTCATGATTTGGAACTAGAAACTGTAGTGTTCGCCTTGAAGATATGGAGGCACTACTTGTATGGAGAGACATTTATAGTGTTCTCAGACCATAAGAGTCTGATGTCTTTATTTTCTCAGAAGGAACTCAATATGAGGCAGAGAAGATGGCTTGAGTATATGAAAGACTTTGACTTCTCCATTGAGTATCATCCTGGAAAAGGGAATGTAGTGGTGGATGCTTTGAGCCGCAAGCCAATAGCTAAGTTGTCGCATCTCATGTTGCAAGAATGGAGACTGTTGGAGTAGTTCGCTTGTTTGGATCTCAATGTTGACAAGGACCGGGTTACGATTGCTCAGATTCAACTTAAACTAGAATTCTTGATAGAAATCAAGTCTTTGCAAGACAATGACCCAGAGTTAGTAGAGATCAAGGAGAGTTTGAGTAACAGACCTGATTTCATGGTAGCTAACGATGGCAGATTGTTGCTTCAGGGAAGGACCTGTGTGCCTGATGTAGCTGAGTTAAAGAATAAGATTCTCGAAGAAGCTCATAGATCCAGATACACTATTCATCCGGGAGGTACTAAGATGTATAAGGACTTGAAAAGATCCTTTTGGTGGCAGAAGATGAAAAAGGAGATTGCAGAATTTATGAGTAGATGTTTAGTATGTCAGCAAGTCAAGGCTGAGCATTTCAGACCTGCAGGGAAATTAAAACCACTTGATATATCTCAATGGAAGTGGGAGAGTATTGGTATCTAATTTATTATGGGTCTACCTAGGACTCGTAGTGGATTTGATGCAATATGGGTTATCATTGACAGATTGACAAAGTCTGCTAATTTCTTATCCATTAAGTCTAAATGGACAGTGGACGTCTTGGTGGCTCTGTATATAAAAGAAGTTGTAAGACTCCATGGTATTCCAGTCAGCATTGTGTCTGATAGAGACCCCAGATTCACTTCACATTTTTGGAAAGGATTGCAAGAATCGTTGGGAACCCGTCTGAATTTCAGTACAGCTTTTCATCCATAGACAGACGGACAAACTGAAAGAACCAACCAGATAGTAGAAGATATGCTTAAAGCCTGCATGATTGATTTTGGAGGTGGTTAGAGTGATCACTTGGCTTTGATTGAATTCGCCTACAATAATAGTTATCAGTCCAGCATTCAGATAGCTCCGTTTGAAGCCTTGTATGGAAGAAGCTGTCGATCCCCATTATGTTGGGATGAGGTAGGAGAGAAGCAATGGCTGGGACCAGATCTCATTTTTGAATCGTCCAAGAATATCCATATTATCAGAGATCGGTTGCAAGTAGCACAATCAAGACAGAAGAGCTATGCTGACAACAGAAGAAGAGCCTTGGAATTTTAGGTCGGTGAGCATGTGTTTCTGAAGGTTTCTCCCACGAGAGGGATTCAAAGGTTTGGCATTCAAGGAAAGCTGAGTCCAAGATATGTTGGTCCATTCGAAATTCTAGACAGAGTAGGAGAGGTTGCTTACCGTTTAGCACTACCGCCTCAGTTATCGGGAGTACACAACGTCTTTCATGTGTCTATGCTGCGAAAATATGTGTATGACCGCACTCATGTCATTCAGCATGCGGATTTGAAGCTGAAGGAAGATTTGACTTATGAAGAAAGACCAATCAAGATTCTGGATCGTAAGCAGCAGTAACTCAGGAATCGTTCCATACATATGGTTAAAGTGCAGTAGAGTCGGCGTGGAACTGAAGAGGCTACTTAGGAATCAGAAGATACTATGTGAAAGCAGTATCTCGACTTATTCTAGGTGAGTTATCTCGCTCCCCATTTCCGTAAGTGTAGTGAATTTGGAGGACCAAATTCTTTAAGTGGGGGAGGGTGTAGCACCCCAATTTATTAAGGAATAAAAATTTCGAGAAAATTAATAAGAAATTCCTTAAGAAATAGGATAAGTAAAAAGTAGACCATTTTATAAAAACCTGGAAAAATTAGAATCTTGTAGAGGATAAAATGTTTAGTAAAATTGTCATCTACGTCCAACCCAAATAAAATTCTTAAACAAGCCGAATTAGCCGGTTAAGGCCCAAATCCACACTTAACCTACTCGGACCTTAAAACGGGAAATTAGAGCCCAATACCAAATCAATTAAGCTGAAACCAGATTCAAATGAATGGCTAGGATCAACTCATCATTTCCCCTCTAGTTAATCTTTGAAACCCTAACCCTAGGAGGAGTATTTGGCGGCGGAGTGGCGGATTAACCTTATCCTGCACGATTCGCGCTCGTCCGCGGTGCGTGGACTCTATCTCCGCGATTAGAACTCCCCAGACTCTATAGAACCTATAAAAACGAGCCTAAGCCACCCTAGAATCGTTTGGAATCTGTGGCGGCCGGAGAGGAGCTCGATCGAGGGGGAATCACGGTGATTACCGGCGGGGTGTACCTAGCGCGATCGGCTTCCCTCTTCTTCCTTCATCCTTCGATTAAGGTAGGTGATAACCAGCCAAACCCTAAGTGTAATATATGGATGAAAGCATAATCGTGTCCTCTTTCTTTTGGTATAAGAAGCCCTAATTTTCTTGTAGCATCCTGCGATAATTTTAAGTTCTAGTGGAAGCATGTCATATCTAGGGTTAGCTATGTTCCACCTCGATGTAAGTAGGGATTTTAGGCACTAAACGTTCAATTGATCATGCTATCTTGTATAACTTTCCATGCTCATTCTATTGATAGTAAAAGCCCTAAATTTCATGTTCTATGTTTTCCGTATTTAACCGATTAAGCTAACCCTAGCCAACTCGCCGAAGGCGGGCATGGCGATGTTAGCAGAGAATTATTTTGGCATGCGCGGCCTTACGATAGACTGCCCATCAAGGATAGGCGGCCTTTTTTTTGACCATTTGTTTGTTCCTATCTCTTATATGTTTTGTGGGACGAGCGGCTGACCCCTAACTGCCCTTCCTTCTGGCGGCCAGTCCCAGACCGCTCATCTTCCCCAGTGGCACTCTACAGACCGCTCATCCCTAGCAGGCTTGCGGACCTGAGGGGACATGAACGGCCTGTCGTGCGACCGCCGAGGCAGATAAAAGGTTCTATTGGGACCGTCCATCTTTGCAGAAGTGCTCATTGCCTTGTTAGCATGAATTATTTTAGTATATTAATGGTTAATGGCAAACTATCGACACACATAATGAACTGGAGACTATAGAAGTAAACATTTAAAATTCCTACTGGATTATTCTCATTTTTGATCTTGATTCATCTTCCAATGAACTTAATATTCATTATGATTCATTAATAATTGAAATTGTTACTAGGATTGTTTGACAGTCCTTCTACTCCGGTAGGATTGACTGACCGTTATATTGGTTTCCGATGATTTGATAGCCTCATTTCCTTGTAATGGTTGGGACTCTCTGCCGGATACTCCTTCCGTCGGACTAGGACCTTCATTACGGGACCTCTGTATGCCACCGCGAGCCTGGGATTCCCACTAGGACGCCGGGCAGGATGTACCACCAAGACCTGAACCTGTTCACGTGATCAAACCGCTTGGATTGCAGTGTTGTGAGTCACGGCTCGAGTTGGGTCAACTGAGTCTCGAACGGCCGAAATCGGACCGTTCATCTTAGTGGGCGGCCCATTAGAGACCGTGCATCCCGGGCTAAGTTCCACTTACATTGGTCGATTAACCTTGTTCTATCTTCGACCAAATCATGTTTGGATCGACCCAATAAGCCCTAGCTTGACCAGTGGATAGTGGGCAGGACCCTAGTTCAGTTCTGCCCCACTTATGGTAGCCCGGAGCCCATTTTTTGGTGGAGTTCTAGTCTTCTAGTTAGGTCCAGTTTGAGCGGACTAATTAGGCCCGTCCATGTTGACGAGCGGATCCTATTGGACCGTTCATCCTCCGAGCGGCCCTATCAGGCCCGTTTGTCTTGTTCTTGGGCTCAAGTTCTTCTGGCAATGTGTGGCCCATTCTTGACCTTCCATACTAGTTGAGAGGCCCATTTCTGATCGTTCTTATAAGAGCGGCCTGGAATGGTCCGTTTATCCTTGACTTCGTTGAGGCTAATCCTCGGCCCAGTTCTTTCTAGTACGGCCCATATGAGACCGTGCACATCTTGAGCGGCCCAGTTTGGACCGTGTATCTTCCAGAAAATGATTTCTGTGGTTATTCGTGTTTGAATACAAGGACCTGTCAGTTCTTGATAATTTGAACTTTCTGGTCAAAGTACCTCTTCGACTTATCCTTGGGTTTTCCGAGGTAAGTTATACCTTGACATTATTGGCCATTTAACTTGATTAATATCTAGACATAACTTGGGACCTTGGATCCATTAAATCAATACCAACGCATCATAAGGGCCCGGTCTACTCCTGGGAGGAGTGCCCGAAAAGTACTTATGCCCCGGGGAGTTTGAATGACATGGTGAGGCATTGCACCGAGTGCATGACTAGTGTGATGTCTACGACATAATCTCTGACTTGAATCTTCTTGACTTGGTTAGTTCTTGATTGTTGGCCAATTTCCAGTTACATCATAGTATCACCTTCTTTTTATTATATTACTTTGTCATATCGTCATTTCATTTCATTCTTTATTTTTGCACTTAAAATACAATTAATTGGTTAATTATTTAAAATTGCCTGTTATTACCTACTGAGCATTCGCTCACCCAGTTGTTTCCCCATTTTTCAGGTAGCTCAAGTGAGGATTCGTAAACTGATGGGGATGGGCAAGAGTGATGGCCATGGAGTGAACCAGTTAGAAGCCGTGTGGAGCCAGTCATGGTCGTTTGTGTCTAGCTATGTTTTAGAGTGTGTGTTTTGATAGAGTTGTAATTACAAAGTCAGCAAATGTAATGATGTTATGTCGGAAGTTTGTTTAAGAGAGTTTATGTGATTGGAACATGGATCTTTTAAATGCTATTTAGTTGTGGAGTTATTTCGGTTCATGGTGTTGTGTTGATTTTTAGATTTAGCATAGCATGTCTGTAAATCAACATATTTTCATTAATTGTTTCTACTGCCAGTCCTGATTTTCCGCGTCGAGGCGTGACAAAATTTCTCAGAGTCTTTTCATGACTCTCCCTGCTCTTTCACACACATTTATCAGGGAGTGCATAAATGCAGACAGTTTACCATCAGACTTGTGTTTGTCTATGACAAATTTCTCCCATCGGCTGGTCTGGACTTGCTCATAGTGAATCTATCTGGCTTCCATCCTTTCCACTTGCAGACTGAGCTGTAAAAAGGATGAGTTCATGCTACCAAATTGTGCAGTCAGAAATTTGATTAAAGTTGGGTGAGTGCCCATTGGACCTTCTGTGGCAGCAGATTGAGGCCCTCTTGATGATGAGGCTTCAGTGTGGAAGTGGGGAGGAGCCTCTTCTTCAGTATGAGCTGTAGGGTCAGATGGAGGAGTCCGAGGGGGAAGAGTCCCAAATGGTATGATTGGACCAACATATGTGTCCTCTAGTACATCCTGCTGCTGCTGCTGTTGTTCCTGGGCAAAGTGAGCATCCACATGGAACTGTTCCTCATAGTGGTCTACATGTTCCTCTACAGTTTGCTGAGCAGATTGTGCATGTGCTGGAGAGTCTTGTTGAGCTGGCTGTGCTGCAGTTGCTGGAGGATCAAACTGGTGACCAGGTAAGTCCCTTACTATCTTGTCTCCTTTCTTCTTGAAATGCATGTAATTCTCAATGAATCTCATGCAGTAAACATTACTCCTAGGGATTTCTTTCATCCTCTCATTGTCCAGAGGAATGCCGACTCTCTCAAATATGGTAGTCAGATGTGCAGCATAGGGTAGACTTTGCTTGTGCCCTATACAACTTCCCATAAGCTGCAAAATAATCTCTGGTAGACAGAGTTGGACATTGGTGAATATGTAGAAGAAAATGAATCTTTGGGTTTTAGTAAGACGACTCCTGCCACCCCCTTGTGGGGTAATCATTGTGGTGCACATGTAGTGCAATAGACGCTGCAAGGGGGGAAACGGTTGGTGTCAAAGTGTTTCACTAGGAGTTGAGTTTCATCCTGATAGTTTCTGGGTTTTTCCGTTAGAATGGTGTATGCAGCAGACAAGTCAACCTCAAATTCAGATTGTAATACTCCTGCCCGAGGAATACGCAAGGCTTTATGAAGAAGCTTGGTAGACAATTTTATCTATACGCCCTTAACTTCAGTCCTAAGGGCTTTCTGAACTGATGTACCAGAAATGGGTAGTACACCCTATGTGCTGACAAAAAATTCCGCCATCCTTGGAATTCGATGAGGGGAAGTAGTTCAGGAAAATTGTCGAGCAGCTGGTGGTCACTGAAATCCACATACCTAAGAAACAGTATTCTGGTGGGGTCACTCTCTTCGTCCCTGACTGTTTGAGTGGCACTAGGCTGAGGGGGAACATGCTACGCCTTTACTTTCTCTTTTTTAGCTCTTGACATGTGTTTCCTCTTGGCCAGAGGTTCTTGCGGCGTGCCCTTGTCACTGGTTGAACCCTGTGCTTCTGCAGCTCTCCTTTTTGTTGGTTCTGCAGCAGGTCTGTCCTCAATGCTCTTTGAGCGCCCTTCCTTGTGCATTTTCTTTGCTGCAGGAGCTTGAGCAGCGGCCTTCTTGGAGGATGCCGCATCCTTCTTCTTGCCACGGGTGACCGGAGGAGTCATGGCGAGGGCGGAAAGAAGGAATGGAGGGTGATGGAGGCTGCTGGAGCTAGCAGGAGAGGTGGCAGCACAAGCGGAGGGAGATGGAGAGAAGTGTCGACCTCCGCGGTGAGGAAGTGCAGACGCGCCGGAGAAAGGGTTTATGAGAGAGGAGTTTAGCAATTGGTAAAGTGAGAAAAAAAAAGACACTCACTGGCCGGTTAAAAAGGTGAAGAGGAGTTTTTTTTCTCATTTGAAAAGAACACCCTTTTAGATAAGAAATGTTGAAATACCCCTGTTGATATTTTAAATGGTTTAAGGCGTATAAGCTCAATTTAGAGGAATAAATGTTTAAGAAAACTATTTTTGTAGCAAATAATAAAATTCAAATATTTAAAAGAAGTCAAAGGATGTTACCAAGCCTATTTATCTTACTCGTTAAG
This sequence comes from Amorphophallus konjac, assembly GCA_022559845.1. NCBI lineage: Eukaryota > Viridiplantae > Streptophyta > Magnoliopsida > Alismatales > Araceae > Amorphophallus > Amorphophallus konjac. Next base: position 307,336,652 of record CM040123.1, on the reverse strand, counting down.
TTCATTAGGCAAGATTAGGGGAAAAATTAATCAAGTATTGAAATGAAAAAAAAACCCTTTATTTTTGAAGTAAAGCCCAGAGTCAGCCCCAAACAATTTTTTTAATTAATTAAACAATCTGATATAGCATTCACTTTTGACACAAGGAAATGCGTTGTTCAGATGCCAGAGTCCTTGGTTACTCAGTGTAGCTTATCTTCCTGTTCTCTTTTGAGCAGAGTTAGCAGTCTTCATCATGACTGGATTTATCTGCATTTCATTGAGGCATGATCTAGTTTCTCTGAAGATAGTGCCATTGCTATGAAGTTATTGCAATGTAGCTTTAGGAGGTGTATTCACTAGATGACTTCAATTTAGGTGAAATGTTTAAGGACAATACAAGCAATGATTCCTTATCGAAAGAAGCCTTTTTACTGTTAACTTTCAGAAGTTTAGGCCATGGGGATTATCAAAGACTTTGATGAATATTTTAACCCTATTATGAGTGCAAGGTTGGTGCAACTTAACACGATTATTAACCAAGTTGAGGGTTATAAACATCAAACCATTTCCTTAACAGAGGTAGAGTAGAATGACTTAGCCAAGGTTGCATGAAGGACTTAAAACATTCTCAACTCCCCCTAAACAATTGACCGGTGAGCAAGCAATGATTTGAATCAATGGTTCAGAAGCAAAAAATATGTGATGAAGGAATCAAAAAGGCAGTGATAAGGTAGGGTGAATAGATCAGAATGACTCTCCATTGGATCACATACCCAAGAGTGGCTGAGTGACAGTGTCGACATTTCTTGTGAGGGTGTCGACCTGTTGTGAGGGTGTTGACCTGCCTAGAGTGAGCTCGGACCTTGCACAGACCTTGTCTACTTGCTGACCAAAAGAGTGTCGACCTTCATTTGGCTATGGCCTGTAGGTGTCGACACATTATCAGAGTGTGTCGACCTGTTCAGCAACTTGTTCTCACCCAGTGTCTCTGATTCTTATCTTTCTTTGTTTGCTTCATTTTTGAAACACTTCTGCCAAAATCTGATACCAGTGCCTTTGATTTTCTGATTTGAGATAGTCATCCATAAATTTTACCTTCTTGCTGCCAGTGAGAAGTGCTTTATTTGATGCTAAAGCTTTAAACATGCTTATGCACTAAATATAAACTATGCAGTTCTGACTCATGGTACATGGCGGACGTCAGTTCTCACGCATGGTGAGAGTTTCCTGACAGTCGTAGCCTGACTCTCCACAACTCAGCATTTGAGATATCATATAGTCAGAAGTATGACATGCAATTCAAGGTAATCAAAAATGCACACAAGCTCCCCCTGAATGTGACCATCATTCATGAAAAAATTCATTTAAACAATAGACCATTTTAAGATGAATCAGATAACTAGCAACCATCATAGCAAGGATAAGTATCTTGAGCATCAGAAAGGAGTAAACATCTAAATCCTGAGTTGATTGAGGTCTGCATAGACCTAGGTCTCTCCTTAGGGTAGAGAACCTATCATTGTTTAAAGGTTTTGTGAAGATATCTGCAATTTGATTTTCTGAGTCAACAAAATGGAGCTCAAAATGATTTTTAAGAACTTCATCCCTAATGAAATGATGTCTAATTTCTATATGCTTAGTCCTAGAGTGCATGACTGGATTTTTTGCAAGGTTTATAGCACTTGTGTTATCACACAAAATGGAAATGCATCCAAGATCTATTAGATAGTCTTGGAGTTGGTGTTTGATCCACAGCACTTGGGTGCCATAACTCCCTGCAGCAACATATTCTACCTCTGTAGTTGAGAGGGCAACCAAATGCTGTTTCTTGGAGGCCCAAGAGACCAAACACCCACTAAGAAATTGGCAATAGCCACTAGTGCTCTTGCGATCCAGTTTGCAGTCGGCATAGTCTACATCTGAAAAGGAAATGAGTGAAAGCTCACAGGATGCAGGATACCATAATCCCAGATCTTGAGTGCCAGCAAGGTATCTAAAGATACGCTTGACAGTAGTCAAGTGGGACTCTCTAGGACTAGACTGAAATCTAGCACAAAGGCAAACACCAAACTGAATGTCTGGTCTAGATGCAGTTAAATAGAGTAATGAACCGATCATATCTCTATACTTCTTTGTATCCACAAGTGTACCATGTTCATTTGCATCTAGTGAAGTGGTTGTCCCCATTAGAGTTGCTAGTGGTTTACAGTTGATCAGGTCAAATCTTTTCAGCAACTCTTTCACATATTTGGCTTGATTGATGAAACAGCCTTCATTGCTTTGACTTATCTTCAAGCCAAGAAAGAATTGAAGCTCACCCATTAGACTCATTTCAAATTCATTGGTCATGAGTTTAGCAAACTCCTCACACATTTGAGGTTTTGTGGACCCAAACACTATGTCATCGACATAAATCTGAACTAACAAGATGTCCTTACCTTGTCTCTTGGTGAACAATGTCTGATCGACATTACCTCGTGTATACCCTTGTTCGGTGAGGAATGAGCTTAGTTTATCATACCAAGCTCTGGGTGCCTACTTCAAGCTATATAGAGCCATGTCCAACTTATAAACATGATCTTTGAAATGTGAACATTCAAAACTAGGGGGTTGCTCTACATATGCCTCTTCTTTTATCAAACCATTTAGAAATGCACTTTTTACATCCATTTGCTGCAGTTTGATTTTATGAGAACATGCAAATGCAAGCAAAATCCTAATGGCCTCCATTCTGGCTATAAGGGCAAAAGACTCTTCGAAGTTTATGCCAAACTATTGATTATACCCCTGAGCCACCAATCTAGCTTTATTTCAAATTATCTTACCATCCTCACTTAGTTTGTTCCTAAAAACCCATTTAGTACCTATGACAGATTTTTCTTGGGGCCTAGGAACAAGATGCCACATATTATTTCTTTCAAATTGGTTTAATTCATCCTGCATGGATATTATCCAGTTGTCATCTTTTAAGGCCTCTACAATATTTTTAGGTTCAATTTGAGACACAAGAGCAAGTTCAATTTCATCCATAATTTTAAAATGAGACCTGGTTTTAGTTGGGTCACACATATTACCTAAGATGTTTTCCAGATGATGGTCTTTTAACACTCTTAAATCAGTTTGAGTGTTACCTTTATTTGCATCAGTGATCGGAGCATTGCTTGACTCTCCTTGGTCTTCATTTGCTTATGTCTACTCGTGTGGAAGTTTTTCCTTTCCTCTTATGTTCAGAAATTACCCATCATCATCTTCCCTGCAAGTATTGTCATGATTAGTCTCATCAAAAGTGATGTGAGACGCCTCTTCCACACATAGGGTCTTAAGATTATATACTCTATAAGCTCTAGATCTATCTGAATATCCAAGAAAAATGCTTTCTTCACTCGTCGACTCAAATTTGTCTAAAACCTTTTTATCATTGTTGTGAACAAAACACTTTGAACCAAATCCTCTCAAGTGAGAAAGAGATGGCTTCTTACCTTTGATCAACTCATAAGGAGTCATTTTAGTGAATGGCCTTACCATTGAGCGGTTGATGATATAGCATGCCGTGTTTACCACTTCTGCCCAAAATCTCCTTGAGAGTTATTTTTCAGCAAGTGTTGTACGTGCCATCTCTATGAGAGTTCTGTTCTTTCTCTCGACCACCCCATTTTATTCAGGGGTTCTTGGTGATGAAAACCTATGATTTATTCCTTCGGTCTTGCGAAGAGTATCAAAATCAGCATTTTCGAATTCACCACCATGGTCTGAAAGTAATATGTTGGAAATTTTGAACTTACCTTCTTGCTTTACTTGCATGAAGAGTGCCTGAAACTCATCAAATACATCATTTTTATGTGCAAGATAAAACACCCAAGTAAATCTGATAAAGTCATCTACTAAAACATAGCCATAACTTTTACCACTTAAGCTAGCTGTTTTGGTTGGACCAAACAAGTTCGTGTGAATTAATTCAAGTGGTTTAGATGATAGGCTTTCAGTTATGCTTTTAAATGACTTTCTAGTTTATTTTCCTTGAGCACATGCATCACAAATTTTAAGGTTCAGTTTGAATTTAATTTCAGGCAATCCTTTAACAATAGAATGCTTTACCAATTTATGAAGGGTATTGTAGCTAGCATGACCTAGTCTACGATGTCACAAGCATGATAATTCAAATTTAGGTGCAGCAAGACAAAGATTTATGTGAGTAGGGTCATTGTCACACCCCGAACCGATAGCAGCGGAACGTGTCGTTTGCTCGGAACATGGCAGTTAAACAATCGTGAATGATCAAGAGCCACCGGATCACCTGAAAAATGTTGGAATAAAACTAGGTGAGCGAACGCACAGTAGGAATTATATCTCAAGAACAAGCAATTGGTTTAAGTAATTACATTTTCACATGTAAGTGCATGTAGGACGATGCATGTAGAATTAACTGAGCAAGTGAAACAAAACTAGCAAGAGTTTAACAACGCTATGCAAAACTTCCAAGCGAGTCTTAACAAGAGATATTCATGAGAAAATTTATAGATTATTGGCTATTTCACGCAAGTACTTGCCCATTCCGGGCCACGCAGGTCGAGTCACGCAAGTCAAGTCATGTACGCAAGTCACGAGAGAAAGAGAGAGAGAGTGTGGAATGCCAAAGATCAAGAGAGATAAGTACTTCGGTGCAATGTGTTGTGTCCCTGTGATTTTGATGATAGCAAACACTATAAGTCATCATCTATTTGAATCGACATTTAACTGGTTGGGTTGCATATGTATGTCTCATTGAACATCTTATCTGAACTACATAACCAACGAACAGGCAGAGGCTATGTGCTGTGTGCATTGGTGCATTTCATTTATTGTTGATGCATTTCATGATTGCTATTGTTTGTTATCTGGATTGTTTGTTATCTGGATTTTTTCATGTTAGCCTGTTCAATGGGTCGACCCCTCAGTTCATTCATCAGGTTTATACAAGTCCATACACTCGTTTCTAAGGCAAAGTCTATACAATCATCTTTGAGCATCAAAGTCTGTACAGCATGTCTGTCTTCATGGGTTCTGTGCTTTTAGTGCGTTGACGCACATGGCTGACTGCGTAGACGCAATTGTGCATCTTTCGCTTTCTGTCTTGTTCACTGCGTCGACGCTGACACTGGATGCGTTGACGCATTGGCCAGTTGCCAAGGGCTTGAGCATCTCGCTTGAGAAGCTGAGGCGACACTGCACGATGGAAGCGTTGACGCCTTGGGCTGATGTCCAAAGGTCTTTTGATCAACATCAAGTCTGTACAGCATGAAGTCTGTACATTGGATTTGTCTTGAACAGAACGCCTAAGTCTATACATTGCTATGGATTGCACTGAACTAGTTAAGTCTATACACTCGTTCCTTCACGCCATTAAGTGTGTACACTGCCTTTCCAGGCACTCTTTCATCAAGTCTATATAAACTTACCGAAAGCTCAGCAAGTCTGTACACTGGTTTGTCTGGCACGTTAACATGAAGTCTGTACACTGGTTTCTTTGGCACGTTAACACTAAAGTCTGTACACTCACTATTTCGTTAAGTCTATACACTCATTGTTAGCGGCCTGAACTAACTAAGTCTATACAGCCGTCTATGTGTGCCTTGCTCGCTGAATGAAGTCTGAACATTGCCTTAAGATGATACTGTCTTCGACTGATTAACTGACAGGTTATTCAACTGATTATCTGACAGGTTTAATGGATGAGGCCATCAAGACTTGCACGTGATCCTAGAGGCTGAAATGCTGACACGTGGACCACTGAAGCTTGGGCGGGAATCGAAAAGAGCATAAGCCCTAGCTGCCTGCTGCTGGTATATATATGGAGTCTCCTCCATCGGCTGAGGGTGATCGAAATGCAGAGAGCCATCGAGAAAAGCTGAAGAGCAGAGAGTGCCTCCACGATACGGAGAATAGAGAAGAAGAAGAAAAGAAGTGAGAAGAAGGAGAAGGCTGAAGCAGTGAGAAGAAGAAGAAGAAAGAAAGAAGAAGAAGAAGAAGAAGAAAACAGAGTTCATGCTGGGAGAAAGAGAGAAGCATAAGAAGAAGTTCCTGCTGGACCGTGGATCAAATCCAGGCCAGCCAGCTCCTGCGAGAGCCACATTTGATTTTATCTTTTCAGCTTTCTATTGCTGCGTTTTTGTTTTTCCTTTGAACTATTCACTTGCTGTTCTTCCGATCCTCTAGTGTGAGGTCGGGTTCCCTCGGGTGTGGAGGAAGAGAGACTTGCGTCTCTGGTTGCCTTTGACTGGGTGTCATTGGTTGTTTCCCTCCGGTTGGGAGGAAGAGAGGTCCGAGACCTCTAGTTTGCAGGTGACTTGGTGTCACTTGTGTTTCCCTCTGGGTTTCAGAGGAAGAGAGACTTGGGTCTCTAGGTTCCCCTCCGGTTTGGAGGAAGGGAGGTTTGGTCCTCCGGTTCTGGGCTTGTGGGTAGCAAGTCCAGGGGTTCCCTCCGGGTCTGGAGGAAGAGAGACCGTGTGTCTCTGGTTTCCAAGTGGCTGGGAGTCACTTGGGGTGTCCCTCCGGTTGGGAGGAAGAGGGGAGGTTGTTCCCCTGGTCAAGCTGTTTGGCAGCATTTGTTGCAGACTGAGTCTGCTGTGCTAGTGTTACTAGTGGAAGCCTCACTCCGGTTGGGAGTGAGGGGTGGACGTAGGTCTTTGGACCGAACCACATAAAAATCCTTGTGCAGTGGTTTGTTTGATTGCCTGCTTCCGCTAGATGCATGCTAGGACCGTGATTTAATTGATTATCTATATCCTAGAGTTTAATTGAGTTTGCATATCTTATGTTTGATCAATTGTCCACTGATCTTGTTGTTATCATCTCATGCGAATTTTAAATTGGGTAGAATTCTTTGAAAGATCCATTCACCCCCCCTCTGGATCTATGTTTATCAATCGCACCTAGCTAACAATTGGTATCAGAGCGGTTCTCTGATTGATCAGATTCAACGATCTGCAGAGGATCCTGTTGTCCCTTGGTGCATTTCTGTTTCTACCCTTTCCTGCATTAATCTGGTTGCCGATTTATTCAATGGGTTCTCCACCGGTTTTCAATGGCTCTAACTTTAACTCATGGATTAGCAGTCTTCACAATTATGTGAAAATGATTAATCCGGATTTGTGGAAGTTAATTTCACAAGGTCCCCACAGATTGCCAAAGGAAAAGTCCAAATGGACTAAAAGTCACAAGTCAAAATATGGAGAAAATCAGAAAGCCTTTAACCTGATGAGAGCAGCTACTGACAAGGCTCTACATTCTTGTTTTTATGACTGCAGGTCCGCTAAGGACATTCTGGATCAGCTGAAGCTAGCTCAGAGGATGAATGAGGACAACTGCATGATGGCTGACGAGAGCAACCATAGCAGTGATCAAGAGGAATTCCAAGATGCTGAAGAGGTAATCATCCCCTTCTCTAGCTTCACTTTAGATGACTGGGAAGATGCCTATGCTGATCTGTTACACTCCCATGAAAAAATGAGTAAGAGGTATAGAAGACTGAAAAAGAAGCTGGAAAAACTAGGAGGTGAAAATCTTGAAACTCTGAAAACTGAAAATGAAATATTTAGAAGACAGATAACAGAGTTTGATTCTATTAGTTCAGGCTTAGATCATTTCAAATCTGAAAAATAATCTCTTATGAAACAAGTTGGTCTACACAAAAAGGAGAGTCAAGAGCTTGTTTGTGCAATTGCTGAACTAAAGGAAAGGCTTAGCTTAGTTGATCAGGCTCACAACAATGATATTGTTCAAAATGAAAAATTGGTGAGAGAATTAGAATGTGTCAACTCTGAATTGGAAAAAATGAAATCTGCAAATGAAATACTCAATAATCAGCTCAAGGAATTTGAACTCAAATCAATAAATCTTGAAAAAGAAAATAGATTGATTTCTGAAAAAGTAGAGGCTGATAGAGTAACAAATTCAGAGATTCAGAAAAATCTTGACAAACTTCAATCTGAAAAACAACAGGAAATGTTTCATGAATGTCAGTCTCTCTCAGATGAATGGGTGCTTGATGCTGATCTCCTAGAGTAGAACAGTAAACTGAAAGAGGAAATCAATGAGTTGAAACATCTAAACACCCAGCTGACAGATAGGCTAATGACAATGGAAAAAGGCAAGTGTGTGAGTGTGGATAATTCTGATAGGTTGATGAATGTTGAACAAGAAATTGAGAGTCTGAAAACCATCAACTTAATGTGAAATGGAAATGTCAGTTGTAGTAAACGAAAAATAGCTGGATATGAGCTTACTATCACATCCCTTCAACAAGAAGTTGATGATCTTTATAAGTCCCTATCTGAAGCTGACAATGAAACAAAACTAAAACAGGAAGTTGAAAAACTCAAAAGTCTGAATGATGCCTTGCATCAACAAGTCATTTCCTGTGAAACAGATCTGTCCAAATATGAAGCTAATATTTGTGGCTTGAATTCTGAGATTAAAGATTTGAAAAATTCTCTATCAAAATTTGTCAAAGGAAAGGACAATCTGAATAAGCTTCTTGGAAAGAGTGATAACTTTGAGAGAAAGGGACTGGGCTATAGTCCGACAAATAAAAGGAGTAATGGGAATGAAACATCTACTGTTTTTGTCAAAGCTACCAATCAGAACACAACCTCTGCTCCTTCTGTCTTCCAATTCACTGCACAAAAATCCACTGTGAAACCCAAAAATGTAGAACAAAGTCAAAAACTGAAAAAGGATGAAAATTCACAGAAAAAGGAAAAACCCAAAACTGTGGAACAAAATCAAAAACTGAAAAAGGGTGAAACTTCATAGAATAAGGATAAAGACACTCCTGTTACTATAAAGAAGGCTACACACAATTCACATGATCTCTCACACACTCATATTAAAAAGGGGTCATGTTATTATTGTGGGAAAGGAGGTCACATAATGGAAGATTGCATATTGATGTTAAAGGATGAGCATACTAGTGGAACTTTACATTCAAGAAATCTTTCTAATAGAAACCATGCTGCTAGGAAGCCTGATGCTTCATGTTATTATTGTGGGAAGCATGGTCATCTCATGAATGAATGTTTTATCATGAAAGAAGATAATAAACTACATGCCAGGTCTTCCAAGCACTTTCATGATCCATATGGATCTAAACACAATTCTAGTCAGCACATTGTGTGCTTTAACTGCAATAAGCCTGGGCACAAGGCTGCTGAGTGCTGGTTTAGATCTACTTGGGATAAAAATGGTTTTCATAGAAGAAATTCTTTTGCTTGCTCTCACTGTGGGAAGAATGGCCATACAGTCAAGAACTGTTGGCATGTTCAGAAGAACACTGTTAATCCCTATGGTGTCAAATTCCCTGCAAAATCATTTGCAAGATTTTCATGCTATAACTGTGGGAAGCAAGGTCACAAATCTTCTGAATGTTGGCTGGTTAGGAATAAGAACCAAACTGTTCATGCATATAACAGAAAATCTTATGAACATGTTTATAAACCTTATGCTACTGTTACTATGCATCATAAAAATCAGAAACCAGTCACGTCATGTAGATATTGTGGGAAGTTTGGTCACTCTATGAAAAATTGCTATCTGATGGATCATGGTGACCATATTGCTATGAATTTGCTTAGATCACCTGTTAGGGCTAACGCAGGACCCAAAGCTGCTTGGGTCCCTGCAGGATCAAGATGATCAAATACTTTGCAGGTGTGCCTTGGACTGAGGAATAAAGAGGGGTAAATTAAACCAAGGCACCCAAGATGATAAAGCCCCATTCATGTAAATTCTGAAAACTTTGTATTCTGATTTGTGTGATCTGAATGCACTGCATATCATGATAATTCTTTTGCGCATTGTCTAACTGAAACTAATTGGAAAAATCTGAAATGCTCATGAAAATGATTGAGTTTATTTCTAAATGCATTGCACACAAATGCCATGATGAATGATATGCCAAACTTCTTGTATGTTGAATTGCACTATCATGCATGACCACCATGGTATATCTAATAGTAAGCTACTAAAAGGCAGGGAAATCTACCTGGAGGTTCTTACTATGTGTGAGATGGTCTTCTAGACTAAGTTCTTCACCTAGTACCATGGGTCATATCTCTTTATAGGGCAGTCTGAATGAGCATAAATTTTTAATATCATGTTCAGTGCTTTAATTGCATATCATGCACTCTATAAGGGGGAGCTTGACTGATGTTGCATTTGAAGAGTAGTGCATTGCATGTCTTTGCATACATGTAGTTAGTTGCATTACACTTTCCTTCATTGAAAAATCTAAAAAGAAATATTTCATCGCATCTAGAAAGGGGGAGCATTCCTGTTTGAACTCTTCAACACCTCTTGAACTCCTTCTGTCTAGCAATCTGATCCATTCTTGGCATATGTGTGGTTCTCTTGAATTCTCTGTTGTCTACACTGATATAGCTAATCTGTCTGTATTCCAGACTTAGCTATTGATTCTGTTCGCTTTGAAGTTCAACTGCTAGCTTGTTCCTATCACTCACATTTCTTGATAGCTTGTCAAGTCTAGTCCAAGCTAATCTGACTAAATTCTAGTCTTTAATGCTGGCTTCTGATTGCTCTCTGCTATTCTCTCAATAAAATTACTTTATTGACTCCATTGATTTCCTGACAATGTCATTGATTCATCTGAATGAAGAAGATTTTAGTTAGTGCACCCTAGACATAAATCAGACACATTCTGAAAAGAAGAATCTTCTATTATACTGGCTTAAGAATGTTTTGATAAATCAAATTGATTTAAGTCTAATGTATTTCCAAAGTTTTGATGTAAAAGTCTTGAAAATATCTGATTCATTCTACTTAATAAATCTTAACCAGTTGTCTCATGAACTTCATGCAAAACCTTCTGAAATCTAAAATTTTAAAAGACATGGCTTTCTTTGGTTAAGATACATGTAGAAGGTATTGTTCTTAAACATTTCAAGTGTACTGAGTTTTGTTTGAAAAATCTAAAAACACTTAAAAATTCAAAGCAAGAGCAATGACTTTGGTCACAGAGAAACTGGGTTCTCTATCAATGAAGTAGAGTAAGCCTATGTCATGAAGTGCCATAGTTAACTCTCTTTTCAAAATGCTTGAAAATCTGGCAGAGCAATGGCATGGTTGTGTTGAGTCACTAGGGATTCTGGCCTCTGATCAAGGTGTCTCCTCATGTAAAAAGATACTTCATTGCTAACTCTGTTCTCTTTAAGAGGCAATGTGGTTGTCACACTGAGTAACTGAGTCACTTCACCTAAGACGTGTTGTGCATCATGTAAGAAGGTGTTGACTGAACCAAACTTGCTCATGAAAAATGAGTGATGCTCAATAGAAAATTCTGAAAATTTAAAGAGAAGTTCAGTCTCATTTATTTATGTTTAATCTCAATACTATCTTGTGTAACTTCCATAGGAGTCATTGAATTTAAATGAGTAAGATGGAATGAGGTTCAACATGAATAACAAATGAGTTGATAGTTCATCTTTATTAAAAGATGCTTCTGATATGAGTAATGAATTTTCCTGATAAACTTTAAATACATCACTCTTAAATCATGATGGTAAGTTTAAACTCATTCATAATCTATTATAATTGAATAATCTGAAATTCGTTTATAAAGATTTATGAATTTGGTGTGCTAATGAACATTCTGCTTTCTCATTTATTCACTGTAATTACAGACTGTAGTAATTCTTGAATACCCATGTGCTTTGCTGATAGATGCTCATCACCTCTTTCACTCCATCTAATCAGGGGGAGCTTCTATCTCATGCTGAGTGTTTTTCATAAAGGGAGAGATCTAGTCAGCATTCTTGAGTGTCCCTGTGCTCTTGTTGATATTCTCCCTTCATCTTATTTGGTTTCAACCTTCAAAACGTTCTGATCATTATTCTATTCAGGGGGAGCTAATTGCCATAAAGGGGGAGTTTAGTCAAAGGGGGTGCTTTTAATTCACTCATCTTATGCAGTATTATTCCTCCCACTTCAACTAATGTCTTTTTGCTGAAGTCAAAGGGGGAGAAATATTTTTGATCAAGTCAGTATGACTCATAGTGTTGCCATCATCAAAAAGGGGGAGATTGTTGTGTCCCTGTGATTTTGATGATAGCAAACACTATTAGTCATCATCTATTTGAATCTGCATTTAACTGGTTGGGTTGCATATGTATGTCTCATTGAACATCTTATCTGAACTACATAACCAACGAACAGGCAGAGGCTATGTGCTGTGTGCATTGGTGCATTTCATTTATTGTTGATGCATTTCATGATTGCTATTGTTTGTTATCTGGATTGTTTGTTATCTGGATTTTTTCATGTTAGCCTGTTCAATGGGTCGACCCCTCAGTTCATTCATCAGGTTTATACAAGTCCATACACTCGTTTCTAAGGTAAAGTCTATACAATCGTCTTTGAGCATCAAAGTCTGTACAGCCTGTTTGTCTTCATGGGTTCTGTGCTTTTAGTACGCTGACGCACTTGGCTGACTGCGTAGACGCAATTGTGCGTCTTTTACTTTCTGTCTTGTTCACTGCGTCGACGCTGACACTGGATGCGTTGACGCATTGGCCAGTTGCCAAGGGCGTGAGCATCTCGCTTGAGGAGCTGAGGCGACGCTGCACGATGGAAGCGTTGACGCCTTGGGCTGATGTCCAAAGGTCTTTTGATCAACATCAAGTCTGTACAGCATGAAGTCTGTACATTGGATTTGTCTTGAACAGAACGCCTAAGTCTGTACATTGCTATGGATTGCACTGAACTAGTTAAGTCTATACACTCGTTCCTTCACGCCATTAAGTGTGTACACTGCCTTTCCAGGCACTCTTTCATCAAGTCTATATAGACTTAGCGAAAGCTCAGCAAGTCTATACACTGGTTTGTCTGGCACGTTAACATGAAGTCTGTACACTGGTTTCTCTGGCACGTTAACACTAAAGTCTGTACACTCACTATTTCGTTAAGTCTATACATTCGTTGTTAGCGGCCTGAACTAACTAAGTCTATACAGCCGTCTATGTGTGCCTTGCTCGCTGAATGAAGTCTGAACATTGCCTTAAGCTGATACTATCTTCGACTGATTAACTGACAGGTTATTCAACTGATTATCTGACAGGTTTAATGGATGAGGCCATCAAGACTTGCACGTGATCCTAGAGGCTGAAATGCTGACACGTGGACCACTGAAGCTTGGGCGAGAATCGAAAAGAGCATAAGCCCTAGCTGCCTGCTGCTGGTATATATATGGAGTCTCCTCCATCGGCTGAGGGTGCTTGAAATGCAGAGAGCCATCGAGAAAAGCTGAAGAGCAGAGAGTGGCTCCACGATACAGAGAATAGAGAAGAAGAAGAAAAGAAGTGAGAAGAAGGAGAAGGCTGAAGCAGTGAGAAGAAGAAGAAGAAAGAAAGAAGAAGAAGAAGAAAAGAGAGTTCGTGCTGGGAGAAAGAGAGAAGCAGAAGAAGAAGTTCCTACTGGACCGTGGATCAAATCCAGGCCAGCCAGCTCCTGCGAGAGCCACATTTGATTTTATCTTTTCAGCTTTCTGTTGCTGCGTTTTTGTTTTTCCTTTGAACTATTCACTTGCTGTTCTTCCGATCCTCTAGTGTGAGGTCGGGTTCCCTCGGGTGTGGAGGAAGAGAGACTTGCGTCTCTGGTTGCCTTTGACTGGGTGTCATTGGTTGTTTCCCTCCAGTTGGGAGGAAGAGAGGTCCGAGACCTCTAGTTTGCAGGTGGCTTGGTGTCACTTGTGTTTCCCTCTGGGTTTCAGAGGAAGAGAGACTTGGGTCTCTAGGTTCCCCTCCGGTTTGGAGGAAGGGAGGTTTGGTCCTCCGGTTCTGGGCTTGTGGGTAGCAAGTCCAGGGGTTCCCTCCGGGTTTGGAGGAAGAGAGACCGTGTGTCTCTGGTTTCCAAGTGGCTGGGCGTCACTTGGGGTGTCCCTCCGGTTGGGAGGAAGAGGGGAGGTTGTTCCCCTGGTCAAGCTGTTTGGCAGCATTTGTTACAGACTGAGTCTGCTGTGCTAGTGTTACTAGTGGAAGCCTTACTCCGGTTGGGAGTGAGGGGTGGACGTAGGTCTTTGGACCGAACCACCTAAAAATCCTTGTGCAGTGGTTTGTTTGATTGCCTGCTTCCGCTAGATGCATGCTTGGACCGTGATTTAATTGATTATCTATATCCTAGAGTTTAATTGAGTTTGCATATCTTATGTTTGATCAATTGTCCACTGATCTTGTTGTTATCATCTCATGCGAATTTTAAATTGGGTAGAATTCTTTGAAAGATCCATTCACCCCCCCCCTCTGGATCTGTGTTTATCAATCGCACTTAGCTAACACAATGCCAGACACCGTGATCAATATAACTCTCATGGGCACAAGTTCTTTCGAGTGCTCCTCCTAGGACTAGATCGGGCCCTATATGCACAGTATTTAAAGATAGAACTAGTCATCCACTATAGTTCATAGCCAATAAGGAGTTTCAATAACAAGCTTTTATAGAACGATAAGGTAATATTTATGGAATTCAAGGGCAAGACCCATGAGTAGAGACAGAGTTGCGATAAAATCCACGCTAAAGCATAGAAAAACCATGACATGTCGATAAACTAGGTGAAGATTGGCACCTAGGTAGGTAGCCATTATAACTTTGAAATAGATGACTAACAAGATAATCACCATCCAATGGACATGAGACAAGCTGAAGAATTGGTACCTAACAATAGGATACCCAAGTCAATATGTCACCTAGTGGAATGATCACTCATTCCACCGACTAAGAGAATTCTCTCATGGACCAAGAATAGCACCATGAAAGAGCCGAGTTACCATGTTTCTCCAGAGTGACATGGCAATTAAAACGGGTACAAGGTGTTTAAGGTACAACCAGCTCAGTCGGTCTTGAGGGAATCCAAGGCTACGAGGAGACTTACGGAGGTCCTAATGACTAACTTGCCAGTCCAAACGAACGGAATGTCCAACGGAGGGCTCGTATGTCACCGAGAGTTGAGGGTGTATGGGGAAACCAACGTGAAACGTCAGACTGCGTCTACGGACTGAGATGTAGTGCCAATATGACCCACGGTACAGATCAAATCTCGAGAAAAATAGAATAAATCGCGTCCATGCAAGTAGGTGTCAATTCATATCTTAATTTATATTTAATCTAATAATTCAGAAAATAACATCTCATTAAAAAGACATATACTATTTTTAGAACTAATTACATGGTAATTAAGGGAAATTTACAAGGATCACGACTATATATATATATTGTAATTTTTACCGACTTTGATCATAAGATATGAATTTTCTAGGATTTAATCATGATATGTAGTTTTTAATTTCATAACATTCATAAAAGTATCTGTTCCTCTTGGCAGATCCTCTATTGGTGGCGCAATCTCTTGCCTTTCTTCAACAATAACCCTCACAGAATCACCCATGTGTATAGAGAAGGGAATCAAGTAGCAGATTCATTGGCTTCATATGCTTGTACATTGCGTCGGAACATCATATTCAAGTCTCAAAAAGATCTGCCACCTGCCACTAGGGGGGTGATTCTTGTGGATAATCTTGGCTACCCTTCTTTTAGATTTTAGTCTTCTAGTATTATGGTTTCTTTCTAGGATCTGGAAGATCCATTCTACATTTTAGTTGCAATGTATTCTCAGGGGTATGCCCCTTTGTTCTTGTATATATTCATCAATATTAATAAAAATTTAGGGAACAGGTTTCGCCTGGGGGAGTGATTTCATCTATCCTCCTTGAGGATAGGTGCACTCGACCAGCTATTGGGATCATGTACCTTCTTTTGTAAAAAAAAAGGTTTTAATTTCATAGTAATATTTTTTCCAATAAAAGAAAATTGGCGGAACTAAATATATGATAATTAAGAGAAAAATCTAACGATTCCAAAATATATATATTATAATTTTATTTTACATAGTTTTATAAATATGAATTTTTAAAGATATACGTAAAAAGTTATACATTATATATATATATATATATATATATATATTAAAGAAACGACGACAACGCACGTTGTCGTTATTTCCTTAATGAATAGTGCCACTTTCAAATTGCAAGGGTTTTTAGGGAACAAAAATATAGAAAAATAAAGAAAATTACAGGGATTCCAGAAATATAAATATCATGATTTTAGGATATATGGTTCAATAGTTATTTAACTTCAAAGATAAAGTAATTATTATATATATAACGACAAGGATTAAGGCATTAATTAAATAACGACAAAGCAAAAAGTCGTTAATTAATTAAATAATGACAAAGCAAAGGTCGTTATTTAGGTAAAGTAATGAATAGTGTTTCTCTATTTCAAACTCTTCGCTCTCGATGTATACAGGTCAGAATCACGCAATCTATATACCGAAATGAAGAGCGCGAAAAACTCAACTTAACAGGATGTTCAGAAATATTTTTAGTTGAGAGCAGGGCTATCTTGAGATAGGAGGACCGGAAAAAGGACGTACCACCCTTACTACCTCGGTCTCCACCCCAATAGTATACCCTTAAAATTTCATGGCCAAAGAAGACTCTGGCGCCCATGAAAAGGCCGAACAAAGCAAAACTCTATAACTACTGTGCTATAGTGAAAACAACAATTTGTCGTGTAATTTTTATAATTCCTCTTATTTAGTAAAGTCAATTATTAAATAGTTAACACACCATATAATTACATGAAAACTTAGGGTAAATCATGAGATTCAAGTCACATGCACTTTGTGATTTTTAGACAAGTGGTTATATAGAAATAAAATTTTTAACGTGATGTCATTATTTAATCAATTAAGATAATCATGCAAACAATAATATGAAAACTTAGACAAAACAATGATCGGGGAAAACGAAAACATGAATTTTAAACATGCAACCTAATTACTACTGTCTTGGGCTTCAATTCTTTGAGAAAACCTACCTTTTGACCCGAAGAACGAGGTACGAAGAAAGTCGGGTTGAAGAAGAAGCGCTTCTCCACATACAGGAAGAAGAAAGGAAGAAGTTTGCTCACGGATGTAGACCACAGCTAGGGAAGCAGAGGGAGCAGAGGATGGAGGAAGCAACAGCAGCAGCAACGCCACGTCCTCAAACGGAGGAGGAACAATCCTTCACGTTGCAGGAGGAAGAAGGTAGCAGGAGGATGAGGTTCTCCCCAGTAGGAATAGCAGCAGAGAATTTCCCCCTTTGAATGCAGCAGCATCAACAAGCTTGCCTCGTTCGATCGGAGTGTGGTTTATATAGAGGGGGAGACTCTAAAGGAGGATCGTGTCCATCAAGGGGGGAAGGTTTTAAGACCTTCCATGCATCGCTCGCACCCTTCCAAGGTTACAGCCGCCTTCCTTATTTTACCCCATGAAAACCTAATGCCAACACGTTCGAGCAGACAACGTGGGTTGGTGTTGGGCTATTAGTGGCTGGGCTATCATGGCTTATTGTAAGGCCTTTTTCATACGTGTTGGGGCTTAGCTTGGCTAAAAGAGGGTCCTGGCATTGCAAATGAGGTTGGCCCATATTTGGTTGGCTTCTCTTGTTGGTATGGGTTTAAGGTTAACCTGTGAGCCCCTTTCAATAGTATATGGTGTTAAAGACTCCTAGCTTCCATATGTAAGGCCTATAAGGGTTAAGGCCTAATGTACAATAGTTGGGTCTTAGCATTTGGGTTGGGCTTTGTGATGGGTATGCATACATTTAAGGTTCTTATAATGTAATATACATGGTTTTGTACAGTGGCTAAAGTAAAATTTTAATTACTGGATGTGTTCCACTATCGGTGAGGGTTTTAGGCCCATTTAACTATTTAGGTTTCTTATATTCATGGCTTATATATAAGGCCCTTGCTATATACACACATATATATATATATATTTATTTGGCCTTCTTATACAAGTATTTAGGAGTTTTATTCGATATTCAAATACCTTGATATATAACTAACTCATTTGTTATTTATTAAACCTCATATATGTGGCTTATAACTATTAATAGTTGCATGTATATGTATGTATGTATATATATATATAAGGCCCATTATCTATAAATATGTTTATATACTTCTCGAAGCCCATTATGTACTGATACTAACCCATACATGGGGTCTGCTAGGGTACATGAGTTGGCCTTGAATGCTAAACCCATTTCCTATGGGATTGTATTAAGCTTATCTTGTGGTTGGGTCATGATATATACTAGGGTCTTCACCGATTAAGAGTTTGCTTAAGGTAGTACTTCACATGGGGATTTTATTCCTCATGGTTTCATTTGCTTTAATTACTTTATTAGTCATTGTCCTGGGTATCAGAGGTAGGTTCGATCCTAGAAATTTTTTTTATTAGGTACACTTTTCTTCTTTTTTAATATATACACCTTATCTTTACTTACAAAAAAAAGGGAATATTAACTAGCCATTTTTTATTCTAAGAACAATATACCCAAATTCTTATTTATTCAATATTATTAACTATTTATAGGAATATTTAAATATCATCATGTGTAGGTCTTCTTTTTTTCTTTCCAAACTGTACATATACATATATATATATATGTATATATATTATTCCTATTTAGCCTTCAAAATTACCGGGCGTTACACCCTCCCCCACTTAAAAGAATTTGGTCCCCAAATTCACATCATCCTTTACTCAAGACGGAGATCTAGCTAACCCATCATAATACTTTATAAGTAAAAAGAGAAATCTAGAACATATCAATTGGAAAATAATTTAAGGTAGAATCGAGGATGAGGTTACCTTCCATGGCTTTTCCCTTGGCAAGCTCGTCTTTCACTAAGGCTTGGGCCCCCTCCTGGTGTTTCAAGTTTATGAAGGGGCACTTGGCTATCAGTTGTTCTAGGCTTCCTCATCGAAGACATGCTCTTGTCTTCCGATAGCAAACCTCTGATTGGTGGTTATCCCTACCACAATGCTTACACTTCTCTCCAGTTTTCCCTTTCTTACATTTCTTGCACCTTTGGGGATTGTGATCCTCATAAGGTCTTTTCTTAGCCCGGGCAGACTTTTTAGGGTGCTTGCCTTGGGTCATGATATATACTAGGGTCTTCATCGATTAAGAGTTTGCTTAAGGTAGTACTTCATATGGGGATTTTATTCCTCATGGTTTCATTTGCTTTAATTACTTTATTAGTCATTGTCTTGGGTATCAGAGGTATGTTCGATCCTAGGAAAAGTATTTACTTCCATTTCAAAAAAAGGGAAGATTAACTTGCCATTTTTTATTCTAAGAACAATATACCCAAATTCTTATTTATTCAATATTATTAACTATTTTTAGGAATGTTTAAATATCATCATGTGTAGGTCTTCTTTTTTTCCTTTCCAAACTGTATATATATATATATATATATATATATATATATATTATTCCTATTTAGCCTTCAAAATTACCAAGCGTTAAAGTCATCCAAGTCAATCATATACACATTGTTGACTCTTTTACCAGAAAACTTGGTTTCTTTTGAATTAGGGTGCAAGTTCCTACATTCATTAGAGTCAAAGACTACAGTATGACCTTCATCACAAAGCTAACTTATGCTTAGCAAATTATATTCCAGACCATCAACAAGCAACACATTTTCAATGGAGTTGGAGGGGTTCTTACCAACTTTACATGTATCAATGATCTTTCCCTTATTGTTCCCTCTAAATGTTACATGTCCAGCTTCCTTTTCTACCAAGAGACAGAATTTGGTTCTGTCCCCAGTCATGTGTCTTGAACAGCCACTATCAAGGTACCACCGATTTTGCACGGCTGTAAGACACTCATGCACAAGGAATTAGGTGACAATGTTTGGAACCCAAGGACAATTGGGTCCTAACAGTCTTCTCATCTCAGCAAAGCAAGACAACATGGGCTTTGAAATCTAAACTTTCTTAGTATTTTTGTTTTTCTTGCTTGGTTGGAAGTTATGGTCTTTCTTTTCTTCATTAACATTCCTTTTCTCTCTTTTAGTCTCTTACACTTTATGGGTTTTAGGAGTGTTGGAGAAGGATTGCTTTTTCGACCATTTGCTCCAGTTGGTTTGTCTAGAGGGGTAGGAGGTGTCATAGTACCTAGGTTGTTGAGGGTGAGTGATCCTATGCCCATAAGGTGCATGACTACCCCAGACCCATGAAGGTGTCGACCTGTAGGAGGTCTAGTGTCGGCATGTCCCTTGTTCTGACCATCTATAACGATCTCTAGATGAGGGATGTGTTGACCTCCTGTCATGAAGGTGTCGACATGTCTCACGTTCTACCCATTTATAACGGTCTCTGTTTGAGAGATGTGTCGGGTCCCAATAAATTGAGTGCCGACCTGTCGATGTGAGCCTAGGGAACTGATGGGTGGTCGACCATGAGGGTGTCGACCTGTCCTTGGGGTAGTCCCAACATGTCCCATTGTTGAGATTCTTTCTACCCTTAGGATGTACAGACTTGGACTTGGATTGGTGTCGGCCTGCTTGGTGTTGTTGGTGAGCCTTTTTGGGTTTTTCAGGGTTGTTCTTTATAGGCTCTTCCACTTTCTCTTTTCCTTTGTTTCTAGCTTTTTCTTGGTTTGGGGTAGGTGTCATTTTAGAAGTTGATGCTTCAGAAGATAAGACAAAAGTTGTTGTTTTCAAGCCAAAAGTCTTTTTCTTAGTTGGCTCATATCCTAGCCCTTCCCTGTTGAAGTTCATTTTAGTCCCTAGCAGAGTATTCAAGTTCTCACTCATCAAAGAATTTTTCAAGGGCTGTTTGTTTATCTGCCAGGTCTTTTTGAAGCTTTTCATTTTCTTTCAATAGTTGAGAGTTGACTTGTTTAAATGCATCAGATTTTTCATTGCATAAATTATTGTCTTTTACATAGCTTTGCATCTTTAAATTCAACTCATCAATTTCATCTCTTAGGTTTTCATTCTCATCTTCCAAATCCCTCATTTCTTTTCTTCCCTCTTATAGGTTTTCATTCATTTTTCTTAGATCCTCAATTTCAGTTTCCAGTGAAGTAATCTTTTCATTAAAGGTTTGATCATGCATAATGGAGTCAGTCCTTTTCTTTAGGGCTTTATTTTCTTTTCTATACACTTCATATTCATCCATTAAATCAATGTAAGCCTCTTCCCAATCCTCGGTGGTAAAATGTTCAAAAGGAGAGCTTACCTCACTATTCTTTTCTCCATTGGCCATCAAGCAGAGATCATCTTTCGCTTCTTCAGAGGAGTTTTCTTCATTTTTTTCCTCTTCATCATCACTCCATGTACACACCATGGCCTGTTTCTTCTTGCCCTTCCACCTGGGCATTATTTTCTTAACTCCTTCTGGACACTCAGACTTGATGTGTCTTGGTTTCCTGCAGGAATAGCAGACAAGCTTGTCAAACTTCTTAACATTTTCAGGTCTTGGCCTGAAACTTCTTTTTACCTGAGGCTTCCTCCTTGTGAAGCCTTTACCTTCCTTTCTTAAAAAATTTCTGAACTTCCTTGTCAACATAGCAACCTCGTCCTATTCAGAGTTGCTACTTAAAGGCTCTTCATCATCGGAAATGTCCTTGGTACTTGGCCCAGCTTTGAGATCCAGAGGCTTCTTCTTGCTTACCTCAGTTTCTTTGTTCTTCAAATTCATCTCATAGGTCATCAGGGACCCTATAAGTTCTTCCACCTTCGTGGTAGCCAAGTCTTTTGATTCCTCGACCACAGTTGCCTTTGTATGCCATGCAGGAGTTAGGGATCTTAATATCTTTCTCACGATCTCCTGCTCGGAGTAGGTCTTACCTAGCTCAGTTAAACCGTTAGTGAGCATGGTTAGCCTAGCATAAATATCAGAAAATAACTCTTCGGGTTTCATTCTGAATTTTTCATATTCAAAAACAAGCATATTGGCTTTAGTTGCACGTACATGTTGTGTCCCTTCATATATTACCTCAAGATGGTCCCACATTTCTTTTGCAGTGGTGCAAGTTGGCACTCTTGAGAATTCTATAGGGTGAAGGGAGCACTGCATTATGTGCTTGGCACCCTAGTTCAGTGTTGATGCCCTAATCTGCTCCTTTGTCCATGTTTCCTCATCTTCAGGTAACTCAAATGGACCTTTACTAATCACTTGCCAGATTTCATGATCATGGGCTCTGATAAAATCATGCATACGGTTTCTCCAGTAAGGATAGTTAGTCCCAGTGAAAAAGGGTGGTTTATTTATGAATGCCCTTCGGGCATAGGACTCTTTGTTGCCATATCACCAGTTCTCTCAAGGTCGTTTGACCACATATAGAGAGACTAGCTCCAATACCACATGCTGAGTAGTGATCGACGGATCTAGAGGGAAGGGGTCAATAGATCAGCCCCTTCTTTTCCCTTCTTTGCGAAAATAACAACTAAATAAAAACTGAGAGCAGTAAGGCAAGAAGTAGTTGCTAGCTAATGAGCTAAATGCAAGAGTGATGATCAATAGTGTTCCTACCAAGTATATAGCGTCAAGCCACACTCAAACAATAAACCACAGAACACATATTTTTAAGGTGGTTCGGTCTCTATCCAGAGACCTACGTCCACCCCTCACTTCAACCAAGTGAGGCTTCACTAGTGCAAAGGCACTACCGCTGATACACAGCTTCTAACAGAGAGAAGACTCTCTCTAACCGCTACCAAACCGCTTGAGGGTATGCAACCCAACACCCATGGACCAGTGAACACACTGTCCGTCTTCCTACTCATAGGTAGGGAGCAAATATAAGAGTATGTGTTTTGACGAAAAAACAAAAGCAAAGGCGGATGAACCAGACAAGGTATAGCAATGACACTCTATGAGAGAAGAGAACTCCTATCTGGAGAAGAGTGGATGAAGTCTGGCTCCTCTTCGTCTTGTTCTTAGGTCTTCACCACGATCGCAAGAGGAATGATGGATAGGCTCCTTAGCTTTCACTACCACCTGATGAAGCTATGGATGGATGCTATCTCCTTGCTGTGAGAGCTCCTGAAGTGGAAGAAGACGGTCTGCTACGTTGCCCTTACGCCTGCAACACCAGGAAGGAGAGATCTCTCCGAGCTTGCTTCCCGCTGCTTCACCTTCTCTTCTTCTTCTCCTATCTCTTTTTTTTGTGTTCCGCTCTCTTGCGTGAACTGGAGCTCATGCCCTCTCCTTTATCGGTGGCTCACGACATCTCCTACGTTGTGCCTCTACAGACCCATACCCAGGACGTCGCATCCCCATTATATGCTTCCTTTGCTCTGTTGACTTTGTTCTGCCGACTTGCTAGTACATGGGTAGGTAGGGAACCAAGTCTGCTATGGTACCTGCATCTCAGAGGATGTCTCTGCCAGTTAATAAATTCTTCTAATAAAGGTGACCTTCCTGGCGGCTTTTCTAGTGCAAACGGATCCTCCAAGACGGGTTGCGGATCTTGGAAAGTGGACACAAAAGGATCCAGATCCGTTCTGGACGAACATAAAGGTGTCGACAATTTCAGACAAGGTGTCGAAACGTCTCATTACAATTTTGAACAGACACGACTTCTAAGCAAGAATAGGTCGACACTTCGATGGACAAGTGTCGAGACGTGCGCCATACTCGCGTGTGGATCGTGCCAGCATGCCGAGACTTCAATAGGAGGTGTCAAGACATATGCGCCAAACAGAGATGAAGCCCGTTGTGCTGAACCCAAGGTGTCGACACTTTTTCCACAGGGTGTCGACATATGGTGCCAAACAAAAGCCAGCCAGAAAAAGTTCACATTTTTCTACATGTGTCGACACGTTGTAGGAGGTGTCGACACTTTGCTCACGCCAGAGCTCAAACTGAAATGGTTCAAGGATGGCTTCTTCATGAAGTGTCGACACTTTCAGATGATAGGTCGACACTTGAGTGTCCTTCACCTGAGCTTGTCCAAAACACAATTTAAACAAAAACATTAATCACACCACATGGATTCAACAATAAACTATGGTTTGTTATCATCAAAACTAGGAGACACAACAAGAGAGACATACACAACCAGGCACAACAAAAATAGAGAACGAAGGCAAGGGAGACAAAGAAAGAACGAGCATCCTTACGGTAAAGAAAAGAGAGGAAGTAGCATGTTGGAGTTAGATGGAAGGCTCTTTCCCCACAGAATGTGGATCTAAAGGGGGGGTGAATAGATCAACAAGCTAATTAAAAATTATGCCTAGATTCAAATGCGGAATTTAAAAGAACACTAGACAACCACAGTCAAGGCACCGAATGATGGAAACAAGATCTGCTAAACAGACAAGCAAACACACGAAAGGCACAAAGACTTTTAGGTGGTTCGGTCAATCCGACCTACGTCCACCCCACATTCAACTCGAATGTTGATTACTGCTGATACACAGCTTCAATCTGCTGGGCACTACAACTTGCCAACAACGGCTAGGGCTTACAGCTTATCCTGACCAGAGGAACACCCTCTGCAACAGCAGGGCAATACAGCTTAGCCGTCCGAGACCAAGTCTCGCCTGCTGAGGATTACAGCTTCACCTGTCCAGTGGAGACCTCCACTGCAATGCTGCCTTACAGCTTGAAGAAACAAGAGTTCAGAAATAAAAATGCAGAAGCAAAATGAAAAATAAAACCCAAATAGGAATGTAGCTCGGAATGAGCAAGCCTCAGCTCTGGTTTCTGAACCAAGAGACTGAGTTACAATAAGAGCAGCTCTTAATCTAAACTCTCTCAATTTCACTCTCTCAACACATCTCTTCTCTCTTCTCTTCTCTCTTTTTCTTCTTCTCTGTTTTTCTTTCTTCTCACTATGGATCAATGGCTCTCTGCTGTATATACTTTTCTTCTCTTCAGTCGATCTCCCTCCATCTGAAGATGAAGGCTTCATTATATACTATCAGTAGGTGGATGAGGGCGCGTGGCTTCCACATTTCCCGCCCAGAGAATTCGCCAGAACCGAGGCAATTCCATCCACATGGCAGCACCTGATCACCTCGTCCTCCTGGGATCACGAGCCATGTCAGCAATCTCAGTAGCAGATCCCTGTCAGACAAATTATAGGATTATCAGATTAAGTGAAGAACTCTGTACAGACTTATAAGATGAACTGCATTGTATAGACTGCATTGTATGGACTTGTGAATTCGAATGCAGTGTACAGACTCTGCTCAATGTATAGACTTCATCTATGTGAAGCATCCGCTGTACAGACATAAGCAGTATGAAGACTTGACAGACAACTGACGATGTATGGACTTCAAGTGTGAAGACGTTGTGAGTGCAAATGCAATGTACAGACTTCAGATGTGAAGTAGCCGATGTACAGAATTCACCAGACTTCACTCAATGTACAGACTCCACGAATGATGCATGCAATACATTGGAGGATGTACAGACTTCCTGAAGTGTGAAGGAGTTGAGTGTATAGACTTCATCATGTGAAGACTTGAACAAGGCATGTATAGACTTCACATCGTGAAGCAATGTATATACTTAGCTGAAGAAACTCTGTATAGGCTTGACCAAGACATGACAATCGAGTGTAAAGACATCCACAATGTACAGACTTGCCAAGCGAAGGGGTTGTACAGACTTAATGAATGATGCAAGGCAAACGAATGTATAGACATTCAATGTATGGACTTTCCAAACAAAACTCTGTACAGACTTGATCAGATCAAGACAACTAAATGTATGGACTTCCAGTGTGTAGACTTGACGATGTACAGACTTGATCGATGCAACGTCTGTACAGACTTGGAAAACTAATGCCAATGTACAGACTTCACCTTGTGCAAGCTACAGTGAATGAGTGTATAGACTTAACAGTCTCCCTGGCTGTACAGACTTAGTCACAGGCTGAACAGTCGAATGTATAGACTTGCTTCCACCGACCAGTGTATAGACTTTGCAAACGTGAGACGCTGAATGAGACGGTGGCTGAGACAATGCACAGACTTCAGGTGAAACAATGCAGCTACAGTGCAATGTACAGACATGCCTATGACGCAGCATGAGACGCTGGCTGAGACGAACGCTGTACAGACTTTGAATGCAATGTATGGACTTTGCATAGACGATGCATGAGACACAGAATAATGTACAGACTTCACAAACAATGCATGAACGAGACGCTGAAGTCTGTATAGACTTTAACAATGAATACATGCTGCGATGTACAGACTTTGTCCACGAACTGTGCACATGCATGAACGATGTATAGACTCTGAAATGCAAGCAATGCGACAGTGTCTAGACTTTGGGCTTTACCCTGCAGTGTATAGACTTGCTGGTCTACTAGGAATGCAATGTGTGGACTTGCAGCTGTGCGAGCCATGCAGTGTATAGACTTCATGCATGCAGACGTTGAGCTACATAATGTGCAGACTTTGCCAACAATCAACAATGCAGTGTATAGACTTGGCCAAAGCAGCGTTGTATAGACTTCAAGTCAGAATGCACAATGTGTGGACTTGGAAAACAAAGAGGGCGTCGACCCATCAGAAGGGAGCGTCGACCCATCAGAACTGTCCAGACTACACAATGAAATGTATGGACTCTATGTTCATGCTGCAATGCAATGTAGACCTGTGGGTGTGTGCACGATAATATAGACTCTGACTGCATTAGGTACACAGACAACCTGATAAAAATAATTTCATCAAAATAAGAACAGTTGCCGATCAATCAAAACAAGCTGTTGCCAATGAAATAAAACTTATTGTCAACATCATCAACACAGAGGGGTCACAACAATCTCCCCCTTTTTGATGATGGCAACACCCTATTATATAGAATAGCAACATCCTGTCAAACAGATGTATTTTTGATGAAGGACATGATTCGTTATTTAGATTGTCATGCAGATGCTATGAATGACATGCTGAGACATGAACACAACTTTCAGCTCACAAAATCTCCCCCTTTGCCATAGACATGATGCAAACACTTCCCTGGAATGAACTCATGAAGTAGACAATATATTCTCCCCCTTTGCCATCAACAAAGAGGAGGGAAATAAGATGCAATGGAAGGAACAAGAAGACTCAGCTGACTGGCATTCTTAGCAAGTAGTTCAGAAATTAAGCGGCTAAAGCACAGAACCTTCAGTCATATGAATTGAGAAATTGCTTAGAAAGTGAGGTTTTGGTTTAAAGGTTATAAAAATAAGAGTTCATGCACTACATTCATTGGATAGGGTAGCTGTGCAGGATAAAACAATAAACCAGAATCACATTTGCATGAGAGAGTCAGTTTCAAAAATATCTTACTGTCATATACTCAACAAAACTAATTGAGAGATACCAAGTCATGTATTGAAACTGAACAAATTGACATTCATAAAATTACTTTTGAAGGAACAACATTTATCAATATGAGTTCATTTTGGGCAGTCAGGTACCATTTGTCTTTTTGCTTAAGGGTATACGTTTATCAGACGCCAATACCCCTAGATACTCAACATGATGGACCATTCTGCTATGATCAAACTCAATATAAGTGATTTACATTTTTTTTGCTTGAGGGTACACGTTTATCAGACGCCAGTTACCCCTAGATACTCAATGAAACCACCCTACTGTTTTGATCATTTTATACAGAGATAGCTGATACACCTCATGACATGAGTGTTTTCCACTTCTTTGATGGATCACTCAGTTTCTCAGTGATTTACCAATCATTACTCTGCCAATGCTATTTTTTAATTTATTTTCAATATTTTTCAATATTTTTCTTAGATGTCCTTTATTTGTTTCAGAATGACTTATTTAAGGACAATACACATACTTAGTTTCTCTAACATGATTTCAGATGAGCTTTCAGATTTCAGATATAATTAACTTTGTCTGACATAAAATAAGATGAGGGTTGAGTGCTTTATCAATTTTCAGCATCCTTATTTACTTATTGTAGGCTTTCAACTCTAAAGATTATAAAATTTAAACCATTAAGTCAGTCTTTAAGCAATTAAAGTTCTTATGAGGGAAGAGGTCTGTTTTCTATTGCTTAATATTAGAACTGATTAAAAGATTGCCATACTGTCAGACTCAATCATTCAGAGTCAAGGATAAATAGATAGCGTCGACGCTGGGAGTTCAAGGCGTCTACGCATCAGTTGAAGAGGCAACAGTATAAAACACTGAGATAGTGTCAGTGCGTCGACTCCACGCTATTGCAGCGTCAACTCATCAGAATAATGAAACAGAGACATTCACAGATCTAGTTCACTACGTCAACGCCATAGTATAGCAGCGTCGACGTAGCAGTTCACCTTGAAATTCTGACAAGACTCCCCCTGTCTATATGCATGCAATTTTTGCAAAAGATGACTAATCAAATGATTTTTGAAGTTCATGCTTATTCAGACTGTACTATCATGCAATGTGACCACCAGGGTTATGAAGAGAAATGTTGTGCAAAACAGTTCTATATGAATGTGATTTTAGACACATTACTGACTAAATGATATGCAGTGATGATCATGAGAAAACAATATGAGTGTCAAGCATGATCATGAGTCTGTTGCACCAATCAACCTTCACAAAGTTTTATACAGTCTATCAGATGTAGGTCCAAATTAGAGATTGTATTGAAAACAGCTGAAAATTTTATTCATCATGCTGAAACTTACACAAGCCAAGTTCTCTTCTAAGAAATTTAAACTTTTCATTTCCAAGTGGCTTAGTAAAGATATCAGCAATTTGTTTGTCTGTTTCAATGAAATTCAGTTCGATTTCCTTTTTATTCACAGCATCTCTCAGAAAATGATGTTTTATCTCTATATGCTTAGTCCTTGAATGGTGAACAGGATTTTTATCAAGGCATATGGCACTAGTATTATCACATAAAATTGGAATGCATTCCAGTTTTATCTGATAATCATCTAGTTGGTGCTTGATCCATAGTACTTGGGCAGCACAATTACCTGCAGCAACATATTCAGCCTCAGCTGTAGACAAGGCTACAGTGTGTTACTTTTTAGATGCCCAAGATACTAGACAGCCACCAAGGAATTGGCAATAGCCACTAGTGCTCTTTCTATCTACTCGACACACAGCATAGTCTGCATCAGTGTAGGCTAGAAGATCTAACTCACACTTAGCAGGATACCAAAGACCTAGCTGTTGGGTGCCTAGTAAATATCTAAAAATCCTCTTCACAGCCTTAAGATGAGATTCTTTAGGACTAGCTTGAAACCTAGAGCATAAACACACTGTAAATTGAATATCAGGCATAGATGCTGTAAGGTAAAGAAGGGATCCGATCATACCTCTATATAGCCTTTGGTCCACTGGTTTACCTTTAGGATCTTCATCCAAACTGGTTGAGGTACCCATTGGAGCAGCTATTTCCTTGAGGTTGTCTATTTTGTACTTCTTCAATAAATTCTTTACGTACTTGGACTGAGAGATGAAAGTGCCATCCTCTGATTGTGAAACCTGCAGTCCAAGAAATAGTTTGAGCTCGCCCATTGAGCTCATTTCAAACTCATTAGTCATTATCTGAGAGAATTCCTCACACAATTTGGGATTAGTTGACCCAAACACAATGTCATCCACATAAATCTGAATAATAAGAATATCTGAATGACTCACTTTGGTAAACAATGTTTGATCAACTATACCTCTTGTGAAATTATTGTCGGTGAGGAACTTGCTCAACCTGTCATACCAAGCTCTAGGAGCTTGCTTTAAACTATAAAGAGCTTTATTGAGTTTGTAAACATGATTAGGGAAATCTAAACATTCAAACCCAGGAGGCTATCTCACATAGACATCCTCACTAATTTTCCCATTTAGGAAAGCAGATTTCACATCCATCTGCTGAAGATTTATACCTAGGGAGCATGCATAAGCCAATAATATTCTGATTGCTTCTAACCTAGCTACAGGGGCAAAAGACTCTTCAAAGTCTATTCCAAATTCCTGATTGTACCCCTGAGCTACAAGTCTGACTTTATTTTTAATGACATTCCCTGATTCATCAATTTTAATTCTAAACACCCATTTAGTCCCTATGACTGTTTCATGATCAGGAGGTGGAACCAATTGCCACACCTTATTCCTGTCAAATTGATTAAGCTCCTCATGCATGGCATTAATCCAATGCATATCTTGGAGAGCACAGTCAATGGACTTGGGTTCTATATTTGAAATAAAAGCATAAGCATTCAATTCATGTTGAATTCTCAAGTGGCCTCTAGTCCTAGGGGGGTCATGCAGATTTCCAATTACATTATCTACAGGATGATCCTTAAGATATCTTATGTTTACAATTGGATTATCATGAGTTTGATTTACCTCCCCCTGAACTGTAGGCTCTTCTTCATCAAGCTCTTTATGCCCTTCTTCATCCTCGGATTTATCTTCAGGATCTCCTTCCTTCAGAATATCGCCACCTTCTTCATTCCTGCATTGACCAACATTAGTATTTATCAATGATTCATCAAAAACTATGTGTGGAGATTCTTCAACAGTTTTAGAATTCAGATTGTACACTCTATATGCTCGGGTGTTTTCAGAATAACCCAGAAAAATTCCTGATTCACCTTTAGGTTCAAATTTATCAAGGTCTCTTTTATCATTTATATGAATGAAACATTTACATCCAAAAACCTTGAAGTGGGCAATAGAAGGTTTCTTACCCTTTAAGATCTCATATGGTGTTTGCTGGGTAGAAGGTCTTACCATGCCTCTGTTAATTACATAACAAGCAGTGTTCACTGCTTCAGCCCAGAATTTTCTAGGTAGACCACCTTCAACAAGGAGTGTACGACCCATCTCCACTAGGGTTCTGTTCCTTCTCTCCACAACTCCATTCTGCTCAGGTGTCCTTGGTTAGGAGTACCTATGGTTGATACCATTTGACCTGCAGAATTCATCAAACTGTGAGTTTTCAAACTCACCTCCATGATCATTCAAAATGTTTTCAATTTTCTGATTTATTCTAACATAGAACTCCTGAAATTCTGAAAATGCATCACTCTTATGAGTTAAGAAATAGACCCAAGTATACCTAGAAAAGTCATCTACCATGACAAACCCATACTTCCTCCCTGATAAGCTAACAGATCTGGTTGGCCCAAAAAGGTCCATGTGTATCAGCTCATAGGGTTTAGAAGACAGATTTTTAGTTCTAGACTTAAATGACTTTCTAGTTATCTTTGATTGAGTACATGCATCATAGATTTTATTTTATTTTTTGAAGGAGACTTCAGGAAGTCCTCTAACCATGCCATGCTTATTCAGTTTATGCAAAATAGTGTAACTAGCATGACCTAACCTACGATGCCATAAAAATGCTAAGTCTTCTCTACTGACAGTAAGGCAAAGGTTAGTATGTTGAATGTCATCTAAATATATCATGTATGTATTATTTATTCTTTTTCCAGAAAATTTGACAATATCAGAATCAGGTTCAAAAACCTTGCAACATTGAGAATCAAATAACACCTTATATCCTTTATCACACAACTGGCTGATACTAAGTAAATTATAAGCTAACCCTTCAACCAGCATAACATCATTAATGCAGCAGGTAGAACACTTACCTACCTTACCTGATCCAATAATCCTACCCTTTGTGTTGCTTCCAAAGGTGACAAGGCCTCCTAGCTTCTCGGTCAGCATGCAGAACTTGGCCTTATCTCCTGTCATATGCCTGGAGCAGCCACTATCTGTTGTGCCCCTGTGGTTTTGATGATGGTTTTAATGGTGGTTTTGATGATTGGCCTTTGAAGTGAGTTATTCACTGTGAGTCATCTTGCTGTGTGTGTCATCATGCTATTATTCAGTCATTCTTTGATCATAATGCTGTTTTATCATGTAAGTGAATGGAGTTCATATGGCTGTCAGATAACATGCTCTATTTAATTCTGTCTACACTCTGTCTGCATAGTCTCCACAGCAGTGCGTCAACTCATTGTGCTGATGCGTCGACCCTTAGTCATATTTGTCTCTGTCCACACAGTAGTGCGTCAACTCCTTGAGCTGATGCGTCGACTCTTCAGTTCAGTTTCTTCAAGTCTATACATTAGATTGTGGCAAAGTCTATTCATTCGTTTGGAAAACAAAGTATGTATAGCCGTGTCATATCCTCCTGAAATTCATATCATCAAGTCTATACAGTGGACTGTGCAGCCTGTTCGTGTTGGTGAAGTCTATACATCGGTCCTTCACCGTCTCATGCATTGTCTCTGCCAACGTCTCATTTAGAGTCTTCCCTGTGTTGAAGTCTGTACATCGTCTTGTGCCTTCAACGTTCAAAGCTTCTAGTCTGTACAGCGTTACGTTCTCTTTGGAAAGTTTGTACAGCGTGAAGTCTACACATTGGCTTCGCTCCATCAAGTCTATACATTGGCCACTGTTCTCCAAAGTCTGCACAATGGTCTTCACACCTCAAAGTCCATACATCCACAGTGGAACTTCCAAGTCTGTACACTGGTTCAAAGTCTACACAACGCCTCCTTGACTCTAAGTCTTTACATTCGGTTTAAGGCAAAGTCTGTTCATTGCCTTTGTGCTTCAAAGCCTATCGATTGAAGAGTCTATACATCGACTGTTCACAAAGTCTATTCACTGGACTTCACTTCAAAGTCTACACATTGGCTAAGTGTGTACATCGCTTACATTTCTTGAGGTCAAGTCCATACATTGCACTGTTTCTTCAAGTCCATACAGTGGCAAAGTCTGGACATTGTGCTTTGAAGATCACCAAGTCTATACATCGCCTTTGGGCATCAAGTATGTACACTCACGCATCATTGCCAAAGTCTGAACAGCCGATCATCTCAGTTAGCGTCTAGGTCAGTGTCTCATGCATGCGTCTAAGTCACCGTCTCAATCGCTTTAATGTCTGCACAACGTGTCAAAGGCAAAGTCTATACATTGCCCTTGGACGTCATGTCTGTACAGCGGATCATCTAATCAAGCGTCTCATGCTCAAGTATGTACAGCCTGTTTCAAGAAGAATAAGTCTGTACAGTCGATCGTCTTTCCAGTGTCTTGCATTAGCTAAAGTCTGTACAGAGTCAGTGTCTCGTTGACCGTCTCTTACTGTGTCTCACGAAGCACTTCTTTTGGCAGAGTCTGTACAGTTGACCGTCTTAGGCAAAGTCTCATTGTGCGTCTCATCTTGTCTATTCAACGCATCAGAGTAAAGTCTGTACATTGGGTTGCTTGCATGCATAATGAATGAAGTCTGTACATCCGTTTACTTGATGAACAAAGTCTGTACATTGCATTGGACCTAACAAGTCTATACAATGCATTTCATCTTAACAAGTCTGTACAGAGTTTACACTTAACCTGATAAGTTCTTATCTGTCTGACAGGCACTCTTCGCAGAGACTAATGAAGGCACGTGATCCAAGGAGGATAAGGTACCCTGATCGTGACACGTGGAAGCACTGTGCTGAAATACTGCCACGTGGACAGAGGCCTCTTGGCGGGAGATGTAGAAAGCACACGCCCTAAGCTGCTGCTATATATATAGAAGATATCTTCCTCAGAAAGCGACTGATAAGAATCGAAGAGGGCTGAGCGAGACTGTGAGTGAAGAAGAAGTGAGGCGGAGAGCAGCAGAGAGTGAAAGAAGAAAGAAGCAAAGAAGAAAAGAGTGAAGAAAAGAAAGAGAGAGACAGAGAGCCACCGAGAAGAAGAGAAGAGAAGAAAAAGAGAAAGAGATATAAGGAGAGCAGAGATCGAGAGAAGAAGAAAAGTGCAGCAGAGAAGAAAAAGAAAGTGAGAGGGAAGAGAAGCTTACCTGAAGATCTGTCTACTGGACTGTGGATCAAATCCAGGCCAGTCAGCTCCATGCGAGCCACATCTATGTTATCTTTCTTTACAGCTTTTTGATTGCTGTGTATTTTTCCTTTCTTATTTTTTCCTTTTTCATTTGGTTAATCCTTGTTCTTCCGATTCTCTGGATAGAGGTCGGGTTCCTCCTGTGGACTCAGGAGAAGGGAGATTTGATCTCCGGTTCTGGGCTTGTGGGTTGCAAGTCCAGGGGTCCCTCCTGGTTTGGAGGAAGAGAGGTCTGCGACCTCTGGTTTGCTGGTGACGGGGAGTCACTGGTGGGTTCCCTCCTGGTCTGGAGGAAGAGAGACTTCGGTCTCTGGTTTCCAAGTGGCTGGGAGTCACTTGGGGTGTCCCTCCGGTTGGGAGGAAGAGGGGAGGTTGTTCCCCTGGTCAAGCTGTGTGGCAGCAACTGTTCGCAGACTGAGTCTGCTTGGTTCTAGCATTGGCTAGTGAAGCCTCACTCCGATTGGGAGTGAGGGGTGGATGTAGGTCTCAAGGACCGAACCACCTAAAAATCTATTGAGCAGTGGTTTGATTGCTTGATTCGCTTCCGCTAGATGCTTGAATAGGCACGCTCCATCTGCTTGTTATTTTGTTTAATCGAATTAGCTTAATTCCGGAACTTGCCTAGCATCTGAGTTTTTAAATTGGGCATTATTCGTAGCAGGATACATTCACCCCCCCTCTGTATCCGGGCCTAGCACCCTAACAGTTGGTATCAGAGCGGGTGTCTGCATACAAGGTCCAGCGACCTGTAGATTCGATCTTGCAATCTTAGGTGCTAATTTATTTTTAGTGCATCAATATTCCTGTTGCATTAATCTGTTGTGTTCTCATGGCTCATCCACCGATCTTCAGTGGTACGCATTTTAATGCATGGTTCGCTAGTCTGAAGAATTATATCAAATCTGTGAATTCAGACCTGTGGAAAGTAATTTCACATGGTCCTCATGAACTACCAAAGAAAAAGTCCAAATGGACTGACAGTCACAAGTCTATGCATGAAGAGAATCAGATAGCTATAAATCTAATTAAGGCAGCTACTGATAGAGCCTTTCACTCATGCTTCTTTGATTGTAGTTCTGCTAAAGATATTCTGGATACACTGAAGCGAACTCAGGATATAGATGTGGACAGCTGCATGATGGCCAACAGAAGAAATCAAAGTGGCAGCGATCAAGGCAGCAATCAAACTGAAGAAGATCATGATGATGAGGTAAATCTCTTCGAGAATTTTTCTCTAGAAGATTGGGAGAATGCATATGCTGAATTATTTGAATCTCATGAACTGTTAAGAAAACAGTATAAAAAATTGAAGAAGGGGTACTGGGTTAGATAGTTCAAGTTCTCCATGTAGAAATTGTGTTGAATTGAAAAATGTTCATGATGCTTGTAAGTCTGATTTTCAAATGTTGAAGAAATAAATTTCATTATTGAAAACTGAGAATCAAGATCATTTGAAAGAAATCTCTGAACTTGAAAAGAAGCTTAGTCTAGCTAGTCATGATTCTGTTCAGAGCAAGGATTTGCTGAAAGAAATTGAATGTGTTAAGTCTGAATTAAACAAGCTGAAATCTGAAAATGATTCTCTTAGAGAGTTCTCCAATAAAAATGATGAAAAATTTAAGAAACTTAAACAGGAGAACACATTGCTGACTGAAAAAATGAATGCCATAAAATCTGTAAACATAGAATTACAAAAAGATCTGGAGAAACAGCAAAAAGAATTAAAGGAATTTGAGACTGGAAGAAAACATGAAGTCAATTCAGAAGATCAACTTCTGATAAATGAATTAGTTCAGAATGACAAACTCAAGGAAAAAAATGAGAAGTTAAAAATGCTGAACTTCACTATGTCTGAAAGACTTCTTACTTTGGAAAGAGGAAAAAGTATTTGTGTTGAAGACTCTAATAAACTGAGCAATCTGGAACAGGAAGTTGAAAGATACAAAACTGCTAACAATGTGTTAACTGAGTGTGTGAATTACAGTGAGCAAGAGATTGTCAGTTATGAGTTACAAATCACCTCTTTAGAAAATGAAATCCAAGACTTAAAGAACTCTCTGTCAAAGTTTGTTAGTGGGCAAGATAATCTGAACAAACTGTTGGGAGTAAAAGTCAATTTTCAGAAGGAGGGGTTAGGTTATAATCCTGTAAATAAAAAGAATTTTGAAAATAAAATTCGTACATCTTTTGTTGCTAGCTCTACTTCTCACACTTCTCAGAAGTCACCTGTTTCTCAGTCTACTGTTCAGAGAACCCAAAAATAAACTGAAAAGTTGAAAAAGGTTGATGGATCCAAGCTGAAAACTGTTTTCATTAAAACTTCTAAACAGGAAAAGCCTTCTACCTCATCTCCACCTCAGTACAAGGCTAAGAAAACAGGAAAACAGGATAAAAATCAGAAAAGGACTGTGAATCAGAAAATAAATGAAAAGGGTTCATCAGTGCATATTGATCACAGTACTCACACACATTCACATGCATCCAAAAAGAAAATGATATGTCATTACTGTCATAAACCTGGCCATTTGATGCATGAATGTAGATTGATGAAATTAGATGATCTGAAAGCTAGAAAAATGGATGGTAGGAATTCGCAGGTCAAGTTCCCTGTCCCTCAGAAAAGGAGTGTCACATGTTCAAATTGTGGGAAATTAGGACACTCAATTGCTCATTGCTGGTTTGCAAGTGGTAAGAAAACCTTTTATCCATATCATGCTAAATTCTCTGCAAACCAACATGTTCCTAATAAAAATAAACATGTTTCAATGAACCAGCACATCATCTATTTTAATTGTAACAAAATTGGTCACAAGATCTCTGAATGCTGGTCAGGCTCCTTTAAAAGAAATTCTCTCAAATGCTCTCACTGTGGAAAGCATGGCCACAGGGTAATTGATTGTTGGCATGCTCAGGGTAAAAAATTAAATTCTAAAACTGTTAAATTCCCTGCCATTAACAGAAAGTCTCCTGCATGCTATCACTGTGAGAAGCCAGGCCATAGAGCTGCTGAATGTTGGCTGGCCGGTCTTAGTAAACAGAATTTTAATTCCGTCAACAACAAAAAGTTTCATGCATATGCACATGGATTTCATGCTAACAATTGGTATCATGTCTATAAGAATGTGCATAAATCTAATTTGAAATCTGTTAATTCATGCCTCTATTGTGGACAAATTGGTCATTCAATGTATAATTGCTATTTGATGAAATCTGATGACCTTCATGCACGAAAATTGCTGAGAAAACCTGCTAGAAGTAATACTGTCATGTCAGGACCCAAGACTTCTTGGGTGCCTGTTTGTGCAAAATAAGTTTGCTAACCTGCAGGTGTGCCTTGGAAGCTGAAAAATAAAAGGGGTTAATAAACCAAGGCACCCAAGTTGATAAACCCCATTCTCACAATGTTCAGGTAAATTCTCTGCATTTCTTGTTTTGAAACTCATTGCATATCTGATTTGATGTATTCTTACATATCTGCCATTTGTAGTTGTTTGATAATTGTTGAAATGCATAAACTCTGAAAACAAATTGCATTCTGAATAATCTGAACTGCTTATGTATGTGGCTTGAAATTTGTCTATTGCATAGTTCATTGAAAATCTGTCCATTGCATCTTGAAAAATCTGATAAGCTGAAATTTGATCCATGCATGATGCCCATGTTGAATTATCATGCATGACCTCAATGGTATATAAATGGTAAGGTATCAAAAGGTAGGGAAATTTGTCTGGAGGTTCCTACTATGTGTGAGGTGGTCTTTTAGACCAAGTGCTTCGCCTAGTACCATGGGTCACTTTACTGAATAGGACAGTCTGAATGTGCACAAGTCACTATATCATTTGGAATCACATGTTCAGTTTCTCATGGCAAACATTGCATGTTTTCAGGGGGAGTTAGTTGCATGTATTTTTGCATACATAAAGTGCATTGCATTTCCTTAGATTGAAAATGCCAAAAAGATTGTCTAAATGCATGTTGTCAGGGGGGGTCAATGCATTGCATATAGGTTGTCAAATGCATACTCATGTGAGAATTCATTGCATATCCTTCCTTATTGATTTTGTTGACAGACCTTGAACATATTTTTAAAAACATTGAGCTTCAAAATCTCTCCTATCAATTGGTATCATTTGGCTTCAGATTTCTATCAGTCTTTCATGAAGATTTCAATGGGACTATGTCGATCATAAATCTGAAAATTCTTGAAATAGAAATCTTCTATTATACATTTTTATGAATGACTGAAATAACTCATGTGGTATAAGTTTAATGTATTCAATGAGTTTGGCTTTAAAATCTCTTAAAAATATCTGAAGCATATTTAATAAACCTTAACCATCTATTTCATGCTGTGTCTTGTAAAATCTTCTGAAATCTACATTATTGAATACATGACTTTATTTGGTTAAGTACATGAAATTGTTATTGATTTGAAGCAAATGAATTTTTCTGAAATGTCTAAAGGATATTTTCTGTCAGAGCAATGACCTTGGTCACTGAGAAACACATGCCCAAAGGACTGTGTCATGAGGTACCATAGTTAACTCTGATTAAGAATAATTGAAATTCAGGTAGAGCAATGGCATGCACACTGAGAAATACAACTCACTCATCAAGAAATGATTTACAGTGTGTCATGATGTGTAAATGCTATCTCTGTTCATATAAAGCATGACAGTTAGTCACACTAAGTGCTTAGGGATATTGGCCTCTGATCAAGGTATATCCTCTAGTTACAAGGTGTGCACTGAACTAGAGTGCTCGTAAAATTTGTAGCATGAAAAGTTGTTGAACGAATTGAAATATCTGAATATTGATGCTAAAATCAAATTGCTACAACCCTAGACAAAATCATATGACTTCATAATTGCTTGATTTCAATACTGATGCATGTAATTCCGAAAGAAGTCAATAAATTTGATTGTGTAAGAGAAAGGGAGTTTTATCAAGATAAATATGAGGGCTTGGTTCATTTTTATTAAAACATGATTTTAGATATCAATACAGAATTTTATTGATAAACTCTGCATACATCATGTTCAAATCATGATGTTCAATAAAGCTCATTCATAAGCCCTTATAATGGAAGAATTTGAAAAACCTATGTTTTGGATTTATGAGATTGATATCTCTCTGAAAATCTGACTGAATTTTCTGAGATTGGAGCTTCTTTAAAGAATCTGCTCATGAGATTGATGTCCTTGGCTCATTGACCTGAACTTCTCCTTGTTTGCCCTTGTGGTCTCCTTTTTCATTCATTTCATAAGGTTCCATTTATTGAGGGGGAGCCTCCTTGTCATATGCATCATGCTGCATAGAAGGAGAAGAATTGTGCTCTTGCATTCATATTTCTAGGGGGAGATCTTGCATTCTGGTATCTGCATCTACATTCATACCCCTTCCCATAGTTTATTTTGATTATACCAAAGGGGGAGAATATCATTCAATCATTGCATGCAGGTTCCTTTTGATCATCTCTAACTCATGCTTTTCCTGAAACTCTTAAAGGGGGAGAAATTGACTGAATTTTTATACATGCTATAATTTCTCAAACTATTTTCTTTTTGATGAAGTCAAAGGGGGAGAATAGTTTGAGTCATCAGTTTGACTCACTGTGTAGTGTTGCCATCATCAAAAAGGGGGAGATTGTTGTGCCCCTGTGGTTTTGATGATGGTTTTAATGGTGGTTTTGATGATTGGCCTTTGAAGTGAGTCATTCACTGTGAGTCATCTTGCTGTGTGTGTCATCATGCTATTATTCAGTCATTCTCTGATCATAATGCTGTTTTATCATGTAAGTGAATGGAGTTCATATGGCTGTCAGATAACATGCTCTATTTAATTCTATCTACACTCTGTCTGCACAGTCTCCACAGCAGTGCGTCAACTCATTATGCTGATGCATCGACCCTTCAGTCATATTTGTCTCTGTCCACACAGTAGTGCGTCAACTCCTTGAGCTGATGCGTCGACTCTTCAGTTCAGTTTCTTCAAGTCTATACATTAGACTGTGGCAAAGTCTATTCATTCGTTTGGAAAACAAAGTCTGTACAGCCGTGTCATATCCTCCTGAAGTTCATATCATCAAGTCTATACAGTGGACTGTGCAGCCTGTTCGTGTTGGTGAAGTCTATACATCGGTCCTTCACCGTCTCATGCATTGTCTCTGCCAACGTCTCATTTAGAGTCTTCCCTGTGTTGAAGTCTATACATCATCTTGTGCCTTCAACGTCCAAAGCTTCTAGTCTGTACAGCGTTACGTTCTCTTTGGAAAGTCTATACAGCGTGAAGTCTACACATTGGCTTCGCTCCATCAAGTCTATACATTGGCCACTGTTCTCCAAAGTCTGCACAATGGTCTTCACACCTCAAAGTCCATACATCCACAGTGGAACTTTCAAGTCTGTACACTGGTTCAAAGTCTACACAACGCCTCCTTGACTCTAAGTCTTTACATTCGGTTTAAGGCAAAGTCTGTTCATTGCCTTTGTGCTTCAAAGCCTGTCGATTGAAGAGTCTATACATCGACTGTTCACAAAGTCTATTCACTGGACTTCACTTCAAAGTCTACACATTGGCTAAGTGTGTACATCGCTTACATTTCTTGAGATCAAGTCCATACGTTGCACTGTTTCTTCAAGTCCATACAGTGGCAAAGTCTGGACATTGTGCTTTGAAGATCACCAAGTCTATACATCGCCTTTGGGCATCAAGTCTGTACACTCACGCATCATTGCCAAAGTTTGAACAGCCGATCGTCTCAGTTAGCGTCTAGGTCAGTGTCTCATGCATGCGTCTAAGTCACCGTCTCAATCGCTTTAATGTCTGCACAACGTGTCAAAGGCAAAGTCTATACATTGCCCTTGGACATCATGTCTGTACAGCGGATCGTCTAATCAAGCGTCTCATGCTCAAGTATGTACAGCCTGTTTCAAGAAGAACAAGTCTGTACAGCCGATCATCTTTCTAGTGTCTTGCATTAGCTAAAGTCTGTACAGAGTCAGCGTCTCGTTGACCGTCTCTTGCTGTGTCTCACGAAGCACTTCTTTTGGCAGAGTCTGTACAGTTGACCGTCTTAGGCAGAGTCTCATTGTGCGTCTCATCTTGTCTATTCAACGCATCAGAGTAAAGTCTGTACATTGGGTTGCTTGCATGCATAATGAATGAAGTCTGTACATCCGTTTACTTGATGAACAAAGTCTGTACATTGCATTGGACCTAACAAGTCTATACAATGCATTTCATCTTAACAAGTCTGTACAGAGTTTACACTTAACCTGATAAGTTCTTATCTGTCTGACAGGCACTCTTCACAGAGACTAATGAAGGCACGTGATCCAAGGAGGATAAGGTACCCTGATCGTGACACGTGGAAGCACTGTGCTGAAATACTGCCACGTGGACAGAGGCCTCTTGGCGGGAGATGTAGAAAGCACATGCCCTAAG
Organism: Amorphophallus konjac; assembly: GCA_022559845.1. Lineage (NCBI taxonomy): Eukaryota > Viridiplantae > Streptophyta > Magnoliopsida > Alismatales > Araceae > Amorphophallus > Amorphophallus konjac. The sequence continues at coordinate 307,295,486 of CM040123.1, read as the reverse complement.
CTGCTGCTATATATATAGAAGATATCTTCCTCAGAAAGCGACTGATAAGAATCGAAGAGGGCTGAGCGAGACTGTGAGTGAAGAAGAAGTGAGGCGGAGAGCAGCAGAGAGTGAAAGAAGAAAGAAGAAAAGAAGAAAAGAGTGAAGAAAAGAAAGAGAGAGACAGAGAGCCACCGAGAAGAAGAGAAGAGAAGAAAAAGAGAAAGAGATATAAGGAGAGCAGAGATCGAGAGAAGAAGAAAAGTGCAGCATAGAAGAAAAAGAAAGTGAGAGGGAAGAGAAGCTTACCTGAAGATCTGTCTACTGGACTGTGGATCAAATCCAGGCCAGTCAGCTCCATGCGAGCCACATCTATGTTATCTTTCTTTACAGCTTTTTGATTGCTGTGTATTTTTCCTTTCTTATTTTTTCCTTTTTCATTTGGTTAATCCTTGTTCTTCCGATTCTCTGGATAGAGGTCGGATTCCTCCTGTGGACTCAGGAGAAGGGAGATTTGATCTCCGGCTCTGGGCTTGTGGGTTGCAAGTCCAGGGGTCCCTCCTGGTCTGGAGGAAGAGAGGTCTGCGACCTCTGGTTTGCTGGTGACGGGGAGTCACTGGTGGGTTCCCTCCTGGTCTGGAGGAAGAGAGACTTCGGTCTCTGGTTTCCAAGTGGCTGGGAGTCACTTGGGGTGTCCCTCCAGTTGGGAGGAAGAGGGGAGGTTGTTCCCCTGGTCAAGCTGTGTGGCAGCAACTGTTCGCAGACTGAGTCTGCTTGGTTCTAGCATTGGCTAGTGAAGCTCACTCCAGTTGGGAATGAGGGGTGGATGTAGGTCTGAAGGACCGAACCACCTAAAAATCTATTGAGCAGTGGTTTGATTGCTTGATTTGCTTCCGCTAGATGCTTGAATAGGCATGCTCCATCTGCTTGTTATTTTGTTTAATCGAATTAGCTTAATTCCGGAACTTGCCTAGTATCTGAGTTTTTAAATTGGGCATTATTCGTAGCAGGATACATTCACCCCCCCTCTGTATCCGGGCCTTGCACCCTAACACTATTCAAGTACCAAAAGTTGCTCTTGGCTGCTAGGCATACCTGAATACACAATTAGGTAGAGAGGTTTGGAACCCAAGACTGATTGGGCTCCATAACAGAAGAGGTAGAAGCAAAGCAAGAAAGCAGGCTTTTCAGAATCCACATTTGTTTAAATGTATTTTGTTCAGTGGATCCTACATGTTTTCTTCTATTGTTGTTCCTCTTCTTTTTGTTATTTTTCTTCTTATTTGCACCAACATGATTATTGACATTGTTATTTCTTTGCCAGTGCCTTGGCCAGGTTGCATTCATGGAATTGTGGCCATAATAGTTCCTGGGCTGGCTGTGGAAATGTTGGTTCCTAGGTGTCCAATAACCATACCCATTAACCCAATTTCTAGTGTAAGATCTTTGATATTGAGCAGCCTGATATGCAAGACCTGTATGCCTCCCCGGAGTTCTAGTCCAACCTGACCTATTGAAATAGGTTGACTGTGCATTGTAATGGGTCTGAACTCTGGGTTGGTAGAAATGATTGGGTTGACTCTTAGCAGCATTCTGTCTCCCCTGCACCTTGGACCATGCTGACCTATTCATAGGTTTGTTTTGGGTCTTCTTCAGAGGTGGAGGTGATGGTGGAGACTTGGTTACCTTGTCCTGGTGTTTATGAGACTGGGTAGCTTGACCCCTAACCTGAGATTGACCCTTTGGATTTTGCTTGGATGTGCTAGCTCTACTAGGCTCACTGACTTTTTGTTTGCCCTTCTCCTCAGCACTAGTCTTTTTCAGATTAGCATTTTTGTTCATTGATTTTGTTTGGATTCATGCTAATTAGAGGTCCTTTTTCTTTTTGTGCAACAAATGAAATAGTTTTCATTCCAAAGGTTTTCGTTGCACTTGAATTAAATCCTAGGCCCTCTTTTCTAAAATTTACCTTTGACCCTAACAAAGCATTTAAGTTATCTGTTCCTTGGGTCATTTTCTCAATGGTTCTCAGTTTATCCTCATTGTCTTTCTGAATTTCATCAATAGACTTTTTCAGTTCATTATTTACATTGAGGACAGCTTCATATTTTTCAGAAACAATTTTTACTTCACTCTCACATTTCTGAATTTTCAGCTTCCATTCATCAATTTCATTTTCAAGCCTCACATTCTCTTCCCTAGAAGCTTTTAACTCATTTTTGATTTCATCTACTTCAGAACATGTGAGTTTCAGATTTTTATTCTCAGATTCTAAACATGTAATTTTATCAGTTAGAGTTTTATCATTTTGCATGGAATTGATCTTTCTTCTCAGATGCATGTTTTCTTTTCTAATATCATCAGCTCTATCAGCTATATCATGGTAGGCATCTACCCAATCAGCGATAGTAAAATTTTCAAATTTAGTGATTACCTCATCTGAGTCCTCTTCTCTATCTTCTAAGCTTGTTGCCATAAGGCAAATGGGCTTCTCAGATTCAGCTTCACTGTCTGAAGTGTTGCTCAGGAGCCTTCATCTTCATCACTCCAGGTACTCACCATTGCTTTCCCCTTCGTGTTCCTTCTCTTTGACTTGTCCTTATATTTTTTATTATCTGGACATTCAGCTTTCAGATGGCCTGGTTTCCTGCATTGATAACAAGTGTTAGTTTCAGTTTTCTTTGCAGGGTTGTGTTTATACCTTTTATCCCTTCGGCCGCCACTGTATTTCTTTTGGCTGAATCATCCTACTCCTTTTTTGAGAAATCGCCTGAACTCTCTGGTCATCATGGCCATCTCAGAACGAGTCATATCTTCTTCTTCATTCGGGCTCTCCTCTGATGATGAAGAACTACTGGAGCTGGATTTGTTGGATTTGCTGGAACCAGCCTTCAGCACTATCGGCTTCTTCTTCCTTTCAGCTTCTTCTATCATTGGCATATTAATTTCATATGCCATCAGCGAGCCAATTAGCTCATCAGCTCTTGTATTGCGCAAGTCCCTTGACTCCTCCATCACAGTAGCTTTCGTATGCCAGGCATGAGTCAAGGACCGAAGTATCTTCCTTAATAAATCATATTCTGTCAGAAGTTTCCCTAGACCTCTTAGACCATTGGTGATGATCGTCAGTCGAGCATACATTTCTTTGATGGTCTCTTTTGGCTTCATCTTGAAGGCTTCATACTCAGACACTAGAAATTAGCCTTCGTCTCCCTGACTTGAGAAGTCCCTTCATGGATAACTTCCAGTGCATCCCACATCTCCTTGGCTGAAGTGTATGCTGACACACGGGAGAATTCAGTAGGGTGCAGAGAGCACTGGATGGCGTTTATGGCACTCTAATTCAGCATGGACCTTCTGATCTCCTCCTTCGTCCAGACATCTTCATTCGGGGACAGCTCATAAGGTCCCTTGCTAACAACCTTCCAGATCTCGTAATCTTTAGCCCTTAGAAACACTTGCATACGATTCTTCTAGTATGCGTAGTTAGATCCATCAAAGAATGGGGGCTTGGTTGTTGAGTGACCTTCAGCTATCATCGCTCGAGCATCCATCTCTGCCTATCCTCTTCGGGCGATGAGTCCCTGTAGAAGAGTATGGCTCTGATACCAATTGTTGGAGTTAGATGGAACGCTTTTTCCCCACAGAATGTGGATCTAGAGGGGGGGTGAATAGATCAACATGCTAATTAAAAATTATGCCTAGATTCAAATGCGGAATTTAAAAGAACACTGGACAACCACAGTCAAGGCACCGAATGATGGAAACAAGATCTGCTAAACAGACAAGCAAACACACGAAAGGCACAAAGACTTTTAGGTGGTTCGGTCAATCCGACCTACGTCCACCCCACATTCAACTCGAATGTGGATTACTGCTGATACACAGCTTCAATCTGCTGGGCACTACAGCTTGCCAACAACGGCTGGGGCTTACAGCTTATCCCGACCAGAGGAACACCCTCTACAACAGCTGGGCAATACAGCTTAGCCGTTCGAGACCAAGTCTCGCCTGCTGAGGATTACAGCTTCGCTTGTCCAGTGGAGACCTCCACTGCAATGCTGCCTCACAGCTTGAAGAAACAAGAGTTCATAAATAAAAATGCAGAAGTAAAATGAAAAAGAAAACCCAAATGGGATTGTAGCTCGGAATGAGCAAGCCTCGGCACTGGTTTCTGAACCAAGAGACTGATTTACAATAAGAGCAGCTCTCAATCTAAACTCTCTCAATTCCACTCTCTCAACACATCTCTTCTCTCTTCTCTTCTCTCTTTTTCTTCTTCTCTGTTTTTCTTTCTTCTCACTATGGATCGATGGCTCTCTGCTGTATATACTTTTCTTCTCTTCAGTCGATCTCCCTCCATCTGAAGATGAAGGCTTCATTATATACTATCAGTAGGTGGATGAGGGCGCGTGGCTTCCACATTTCCTGCCCAGAGAATTCGCCAGAACCGAGGCAATTCCATCTACATGGCAGCACCTGATCACCTCATCCTCCTGGGATCACGAGCCATGTCAGCAATCTCAGTAGCAGATCCCTGTCAGACAAATTATAGGATTATTAGATTAAGTGAAGAACTCTGTACAGACTTATAAGATGAACTGCACTGTATAGACTGCATTGTATGGACTTGTGAATTCGAATGCAGTGTACAGACTCTGCTCAATGTATAGACTTCATCTATGTGAAGCATCCGCTATACAGACATAAGCAGTATGAAGACTTGACAGACAACTGACGATGTATGGACTTCAAGTGTGAAGACGTTGTGAGTGCAAATGCAATGTACAGACTTCAGATGTGAAGCAGCCGCTGTACAGACTTCACCAGACTTCACTCAATGTACAGACTCCATGAACGATGCATGCAATGCATTAGAGGATGTACAGACTTCCTGAAGTGTGAAGGAGTTGAGTGTATAGACTTCATCATGTGAAGACTTGAACAAGGCATGTATAGACTTCACATCGTGAAGCAATGTATATACTTAGCTGAAGAAACTCTGTACATGCTTGACCAAGACAAGACAATCGAGTGTAAAGACATCCACAATGTATAGACTTGCCAAGCGAAGGGGTTGTAAAGACTTAATGAATGATGCAAGGCAAACGAATGTATAGACATTCAATGTATGGACTTTCCAAACGAAACTCTGTACAGACTTGATCAGATCAAGACAACTGAATGTATGGACTTCCAGTGTGTAGACTTGACGATGTACAGACTTGATCGATGCAACGTCTGTACAAACTTGAAAACTAATGCCAATGTACAGACTTCACCTCATGCAAGCTACAGTGAATGAGTGTATAGACTTAACAGTCTCCCTGGCTGTACAGACTTAGTCAAAGGCTGAACAGTCGAATGTATAGACTTGCTTCCACCGACCAGTGTATAGACTTTGCAAACGTGAGACGCTGAATGAGACGGTGGCTAAGATAATGCACAGACTTCAGGTGAAACAATGCAGCTACAATGAAATGTACAGACATGCCTAAGACGCAGCATGAGACGCTGGCTGAGACGAACGCTGTACAGACTTTGAATGCAATGTATGGACTTTGCATAGACGATGCATGAGACACAGACTAATGTACAGACTTCACAAACAATGCATGAACGAGACGCTGAAGTCTGTATAGACTTTAACAATAAATACATGCTGCGATGTACAGACTTTGTCCACGAACTGTGCACATGCATGAATGATGTATAGACTCTGAAATGCAAGCAATGCGACAGTGTCTAGACTTTGGGCTTTACCCTGCAGTGTATAGACTTGCTGGTCTGCTAGGAATGCAATGTGTGGACTTGTAGCTGTGCGAGCCATGCAGTGTATAGACTTCATGCATGCAGACGTTGAGCTGCAGAATGTGCAGACTTTGCCAACAATCAACAATGCAGTGTATAGACTTGGCCAAAGTAGCGTTGTATAGACTTCAAGTCAGAATGCACAATGTGTGGACTTGGAAAACAAAGGGGGCGTCGACCCATCAGAAGGGAGCGTCGACCCATCAGAACTGTCCAGACTACACAATGAAATGTATGGACTCTATGTTCATGCTGCAATGCAATGTAGACCTGTGGGTGTGTACACGACAGTATAGACTCTGACTGCATTAGGTACACAGAAAACCTGATAAAAATAATTTCATCAAAATAAGAACAGTTGCCAATCAATCCAAACAAGCTGTTGCCAATGAAATAAAACTTATTGTCAACATCATCAACACAGAGGGGTCACAACACAGCAGAGCGAAGTAAAGGGAGGAAAGAGAGAAGAAGAGAGGAGAGAGAGGTGAGGAAGGGGGGGAGAAGGAGCCAGTGCTCCATTTCTCCCCCCCCCCCTCCTTGTATTCTTTTTTTCTTTCTTCTTTTATTCTTATGTATTTACCCTTGATTGCTATCCGTTTGATGCGATCAATGAATGAGACTAATGAATACTCGTGAATGGAATATGTTTGTTTTTGATGATTACTTTTTGATCATTGCTCTTCTTGTTTCGTCCTGCCCTTTTTATACCATGTTTAGCCTCTTGTGGGAATGGAACGTAGTAAATAATCTCGGGAGCGAGGTGAACAAATCTCTGAAAGTGCCTTGTGCTCGCAGTTTATCCTGCGCCATGGATAGGATCACGAGCTCCAACTCTCATGAGTTGCTTTATTGAAATTTTTATTTGTGCTACGACACTTCCCCCTCTACCTATCTCCTCATGGACGGAGACGTAATAACGTGACATTTTTGATGCTCTATTTCACATTTTTCCCCCTTTATGGGGGATCTGGCATGGTCTCGACGGGCATCCCCATGTGCCGTTGCTCCCATTCTCTCCTCCTCTGCAATCCATCATTGGAAGGAGGGAGATGCCTACAATTAGTGCTTTACAAACCGCATGCTAAAACTGGGATGCTATCGTTCCGTGCACATCCGAATACTTGAGGGACCATCTCGAATTCCTGTGGATGCGCTCTCTTTTCCCACCCCCAAAAATGTCGTGGGTCTAGGGGAGGTGCTGTAGAAATTTTGGCAGATGTCCGGACTAATAAATAAGTCAACGATAAGAAGGGGGGAATGACTATGGTAGTAACAACAAAAGAGATAAATGAAATATAGTGATAGTAAAAATGCATGATAAAACATAAATGAAATAAGAATAAATATATATTCATATACATACATATAATAAAAAAATATAATAATAACAATAAACAAAAAAGAAGAAGAATAAGAAGAAAAGAGGAGGGTGTACAAGTTTGGTCGACCAGAAGGCCCAATCCGGTCGACCGGGTTACTGCTTGCATACCAAACAGAAGTTAAATGCCTGGCCCGGTCGACCAGGCCATCTAACCAGATCGACAGCCCATTCCCCCGTCACTCTAATCAACCTCACTCCATGGTCAACCCGGTCAACCAAACCCTCTAGCCCTGTCGACCAAATAATAAAGAAGCCCTCACCCAAACACCCATCATATAAAAAAAAGAAGAGAAAGAAACCACAATAACACAACAAAATAAGGGGAAGAACAAGACAAAACATAAAATGAAGAATACATGTGTATAAATAAAAAGAATAATGAAATAAATAAAAACATATATAAGGCTCTGATGATGATGATGATGATGATGATATAATAATAACGGTAATGAAACAAAAAATAAAACAAGATAATCGTTATAAACAAAAAAAACTATCAATCAACCTGTCCCCCGAAGTAGGGTTGACCGGGGTCAAGGCCTTGTCGACCAGGTCGATAGGCCTTTTAGTCCGATCGATCGGCCCAACAGCCCTGTGGACCGAGACCCTACCTCATGTCGACCGAAACATGGTGCCGGGCGACTGGTATGAGTCTAATCCATGGGTTTTGCCCCATGAGCATCCCAAACACCCCCATTGACCTGAGTACATAATTCTAGGTGTTCGTGGATGATGAAACAACATCCATAGAAGAAGAATAACAAAAAAGCTACAATAATAATAATAAAGACATCTATTTCAAAGTCGAAACAATAAGAAGTGTGGCGAACCAAAGCAATAAGAAAATACCAAAAGAAAAAATATATAAATAATAAAATTGTGTAATAAAACTAAAACAAAAAAAAATATTATATAATCAGATTGAAACAAAAAAAAGGATAACAAAAAAAGTAACACTATCCGCTCTAGAGCCCTATCCCCTAGATCCTAGGCAAATAGAATATTAATGATGCCTATGGTAGGTCTGGGCCAGATCCCTAGGATCACCCTGTCATAGTCGGAACCTAACCTTGCTACAAGTCAACAATCTTTCGGATTTGATCCGTCTTCGCCTATCTTTATCCCATTTTCCCCATTTTCAAACAGTAAATTATGTCGCATATCCGGGAAACATTTACTCAAAGAATTACTCACGACGTTGTCGTGCCTTCGGCCCTGAATGGTTTCCGAATAAAGAAAGAATAAAGAAAATGAATAATGAATGAATGAGATGGTTCGAGCCTCTTTGCCTCTAGGACGGGGTGTCTCATCGTACTTAATTTTTTATCATTTTTTATCTTTAATAATTTTAATATCAAGCTATAGGGTCCTTCTTCCTGACGACTAATCAAGTGTTTTCTCCCCTTTGTGGAGATGTAATTAACGTTGTGACCTTTATGGCATGGTGGGTTTCAGTCTCGACCTGATACCCACTATCATCTGATCAGTCAGATGGCGTTCACTAGCGACTTCAAGTCACTTCGGTCTTTGGAGTCCGAATAAACCTTCACTTTGTGACTAGTACGTCTATGCACTAAATAAACCAAAATAAAATGAATAAACAAAATAAATGAAACAAATAAAGAAAATAGTTCCCACAAGTCTGGCACACCCGGTGGGACATTTGCCTCCCTTCATCTCCTCACCAGGACCAAGGGCCCTTAGCCTCCTTCTGAGATTCTAACTGCCAGTTTGAATAGTAGGTGATATTCCAACAATCTCAATGGATGTTGTCACATTTGGACCGCTTGTTGTTTGTGACCACGTCAGGTATGGTTACCTAGCAATGCCGACAAAGTTTGACAGTTTACCACCTCTCATTGGTGTAACGACCTAAGATCTAGATACCGGGAATGACCCGATACCATTCGAATCCTGGCCCGCCGCCCACAAGCCGGAGGGCTAGGAAGGGCCAAAAGGTGTGTGTGGAGGTACAAGGAAATATGAAATAAAGCAGAAATAATAATAATATTAATAATTAACTAATCTAACTACATAGTCCAGTCCAAATAAAGTGCAGTCTATAGTGAAGGAAATGTACCCAACATCGAATGAACGCTCGGCTCTAGCAAGCTGGCAAATAAGAACCTTCATGTTGCACCTCCGAACCTCGAGGAGGAATCGCCACACATGAAAATCAAGGGGTGAGCCTCGTCTCACTGGCCTAGTGGGGGTCCCGCGGAACCCCAACCGTAAAACAACGGCGGTAAACGACACAAAAGAAAGTAGCAACAACAACAGGAACAGCAAACACGGTGGCCGGTAAAATCTCGACTCTACAGCTACTCCTACTACACCGGGAAACACACCCCGATCTCACAGTCAATAGACCACCAGACTAACGGGAAAACCTTGGCTACGTCGCCAGAAGAAACATCACGACAATGCTATCGTGGAAGCCCGTCCTCGCTAACTAAGGCCCAGCCCAAGACCATGCGGTCTGGGAACACGGTCATGACCTTGTCGTCGTGGACCCTACACCGTCTAGGGAAAACCCTCAGCAACGCCTACCAGAAATGCTAGACCTCTGCATCGGGAAATAACCAAAAACTATACGTAAAACCATGTCTCGTAGATGGAAAATGGAAACTCGAGTCACGAGAATCTCACGTCACGTCACGAGAGTACCTGCCCACTAGAAGCAAGGTCGGATGTGTCCCCTGACGACTTAGTCCAAGCCTCAGGTGTCTCCCTCGCCCCAGGCAAAAATTGAGACACCGTACTAGTAACCACAGAACAAGGGTCTAATCGGGGTCGTTGTGACGACCCAGGGTCCGGATACCGGGTAAACCCGATAACACTTGGATCATGCGAGGCCTCCCAAGAGCAGAAAAGCTCTGAAGGGATAAAAAGGAGTGTGTGTAGTACATTGAAGTCCCAGATAAAGTAGTAAGCAATTAATATTTCATTGATTAGGTTTGCTAAAGTAGTAGAAATAAAAATTACATTTTCAATTAATAGTTTTAAGTTAACAAAGTCCAGTCCAAATAAAGACAAGTAACAGAAATTAAAACGTACACTGAATGTCGGGGGAAGCCCGACGCAGAGAACGTTGGGATAGCTGGCAACAATGAACTGATGCACCACATCACGAACCACGAGGAAGAAGAAGTCCACACCGGAAAAGCAAGGGTGAGCCTCGTGTCACTGGCTCAGTAGGGGTCACACAGATCCCCACTGGAAACAACGCAGTAACATGCTAAACAGCAGCGCTAAATAGTAAAGAAGGAAAGAGTAGGAGCAACAGCAGTAACTACAATAGTAAAGCTGTAAAAAGCAGGAGTAAGCAAGAGAGAGAACAGCTAAAGAAGAAGGGTAAAGCCATACTAACCAGAAACATGGCCGCCGACCAAACCATGACTCTCTAAGCTACTCCAAATGGCAACAGACAGGCCAACCCTGATCTCACAAAATCAGGCGTTACCGATCCGTCAACCGAACACAAGTTCCAAAGCTAAAGCCTATCAAAACAGGCAAAAGCCCTATAAAAGACCTATACAAGCAAAGGCACGAACATACACGACTAGATCATCGTGTATGTTACACAAGACTGGACCTCGAGTAATGCCACGACCGACTACTCAGAATCCAATGACGGAAACACACATCATGAGTCATGCGTCAAGTGACAAGAGCACCTCTTCACTAGAAGAACAGCCAGATGCGTCTATTGACGTCTTACACTGCGCCACAAGTATCTCCCACACGTTTGGAACGACGGTAACTGAGACACTCACAGAACCGAGTACAAGGAACAACAGTAACGAGTGACTAGTCAGGGTCACGCTCGTCAGCGCTCGTCCAACCGCCCCTGACCACGTGTGCACACACAAGCTCAATGCCTTGAGCCAGGCCTCTAGCTAGCTTTCTCCCCCAGTAGGACTCTACTGTAAGGCAAGGGAGCCCACGGAAACTAGCTTACAAACCATCTAACGGGAAGTGCCCCGCCACCACTCCTAGGTGGGCCGACACACTGGAATGCGTGAGTCATCAGGCTACTACTAGTGGAGGCTCACTAGACACAGAAACTCCAAAACACTAGTGCTGAAGTACAGATAGGCTAAGCACGCACGGTCACACGTACTACGAAGCACCAAGCACGAAACATAAGGTAGCATGCCAGACTGCCACCTGACTCAGGACGGGCAACTAGACCTGCAAACACAACGATCCTTGAGTCAGGAGACTCGGGGTCAAGATCGTCGTACAAAGCGGTAACAAGCCGCCAATCGGTCTAATCCTAAGCCATAGCTCAGAAAAACACCGATAAAGGAAACAATACAGGATCACCCGATCCATGCCTCCGCTTGACAAGAATCACGGAGATCGGAGGGATCACCAAGACCCTCATAACACATGGACATGCAAACCGAGGTAAGATGATACCTCAAGGCGTCCAGCATCATCTCTCGATCCATACAGGACCATCGAGACAACTACAAAGTCACATGTCAACCACTGGATCACACCAGGTTGACTAGACACCAATAACAACTCTGAAACAGTACGGAACACCACGCGATATAATGGCACTCCTCGGCCACCCCAAAACATGGTCACAGCCCTCATAGGACGTTCAAGACATCCACTGGATATTAGGCAAACCACAAGGTAAGGCCAAGACAAATGGAGGCCAATTATCAAGAAAACAAGGCTCTGGGAAGTAAATAGTCATCTGCCTGGCCGCTAGGTAAGCCAAGCAGTAAGCCACGGAACCGCTACCACACACAGAGAATTTAGACATTGGGTGATCAAGAAAGAGCCGCACCAAGACAACCGGCCTATAAACAAGTCGTCTCTCAGAGTTAGGCGGTCCAGGGCATGGCCGCTTCACTTAGAGACTAGAACGGACAAAACTACAATCCATAGGGGTAAGTAGTCTATCATAGGGCCGCCAGAAGACTGTAGCGGTAAAGGCCATGACCGCTAGACCCAGTCAAACTCCCTACAGTGAAACCGACTTAAACCAGTCAAACGGACCCTACTGGTCTAACTCTAAACAGCCAAAAGCCACTAAGCGGTCGGAGCTAGGACCGCTATCCCAACCAACCTAAAAACCTCGAACTGACATAAACGCTGCCTAGCAGTCTAACTATGAACCGCCACAGCTAGCCTTGCGGTCTATCGTAAGGTTGCTTGGCCAAACTGACATAATACTAAAACGTAACGGTCTAACTTTGCACCGCCACACTAGGCTTAACGGTCCTACTATAGGCCGCTAGTCGACACAAACAGTCGATCGCGTGACCGCGAAGACCTGAACCAACATAAGATTGACTCGACGCCCAACGCAGCCTAGCGGTCATACACTGGGCCGCTAGAAGAACCCTTGCGGTCACTGAAAGGACCGCTAAGGCGATACGATAGGTAAAATAGGGGAATGGCCGATCCCGGCCGTTCCACACCCCGTTCGCTTCTAAACGAAGGGGATACAACCCTAGATGTGAATAAAGCCTTCCACAGACCGGAAGGGGTCATTTTGACACCAAAAAAGCAAGAAACGGGTGATTCCCAAGAGTCGACCCAAAATGAGTCACGGGAAGAGTCGAGCTCATACCGACTCCGATTCTCGGCCAAATACAATAAAACTGGCGGGAATGGAATCCCAACATGCTAGGGGTTTGAATGAAACTAACTAGGTTGAAAATCATCGCCTGAAATAGCGAACTCATCTCACACCCCCCGAACATGCTTTCGCCCAAAACGAGACTAAACCCGCTCGTTCTCGCACCGGACAGCTCGAAATTGCAGGAGAACTCAGAAGAAGGGTAGGCATCCATCTCCCTACCTCCACCGAAGTTCTCGCGCACCGAAGTGACTAAACCATGCCGAAAACCATCTCAAAAGCTCGACACGCTGGCTTTGAATCCACCGAGGGATCGCGCCAATGCCACGCTCAATCCCTCACCCCATCACTTGCCAGGTCAACTCCACGACATCCCTACCTTAGCCACCTCGCCACGGTCGCGCGCCCCGCAGAGAGAGGAGAAGATAGGAGAGTGAATGTGAGGGAGAGAGTGAGCGACGGTGAGGAAAGAGAAAGGAGAGAAAAGAAATTAGGAATTTTCCTAATTTTTGAAAAATCTGATTTTCAGCGAGAAAATGCACTAATTCAGAAAAATACAAAAAAATAGTCGAAACGATCCTCGGAAAGAATGCAACGCAACTGTAGCGTCCTCGAGTCGATGAAATGAATAGTAAACTCACCACGAGGGTTCATAACTAGTACAAGAGAAAAACTCACGCAGATTGTAAAACACAACTCAGGACCCATAAAAGTGATCTGAAACTCTCTGATAAAGATCTGAAAGACTCAGGGTCTTACAGTCGTGCTCGTCAGTATGCGTCCGTAGTCCCCGACCATGTGTGCACACTCTCTGACTGACTGCACTACGTCAGGCCCTCTAACTAGTTTTCCTCCCGGCCTGGACTCGAGCCGCTATAGGGGAGGCCATACGGCAACCAGCTTAAAAATAGTCTGTCCCGGGTGTAGCTCTCCACCTACTCCCAGGTGGGTAAGCACACGCGTGCCCAGGTAAGATACGACTAGTGGGGGGTCACTAAGCAGACGACTCTCGACGAAAACCACCGGAACACGGATAGGCTATGCACAAGCCCTATCATAATTAGCTCAAAAGATGAGTGGCACGATGCCACCGGACTCTGGGCAGTCTTCTAGACCTATTAAATCCAACAACCCTTGAGTCACAAGACTCCTGTCAAGGTCGTTGCACAGGACAGCTCCCCACTACCAATCCGGCCTATCCCAAGGTCAGAAACCACGGTATCAGAAACCACGATAAAATAGTTAGTCGGGTGGCTCACAGCCGCCAAACTTAATCCCTTCCAAAGGGAAGCTAAGAAAGCCTCCAACCCCAGGTTGGGTGACTGAACTCATAGTCCATAGGCCAAAAGCAACTAAGCGGTCAGAGCTAGGACGGCTAGCCCAACTAACCTAAAAACCTCGAACTGACATAAACGCTGCCTAGCGGTCTAACTATGAACGGCCACATCTAGCCTCACGGTCTATTGTAAGGCCGCTTGGCCAAACCAACATAATACTAAAACGTAGCGGTCTAACTTTGCACCACCACACCAAGCTTAGTGGTCCTACTATAGGCTGCTAGCCGACACAAACGGTTGATCGCGTGACCGTGAAGACCTGAATCGACATAAGATTGACTCGACGCCCAACACAGCCTAGCAGTCATACACTGGGCTGCTAGAAGAACACTTGTGGTCACTGAAAGGACCTCTAAGGCGATACGACAGGTAAAATAGGGGAATGGCCGATCCCGGCCGTTCCACGCCCCGTTCACTTCTAAATGAAGAGGATACCACCCTAGATGCGAATAAAGCCTTCCACAAACCGAAAGGGGTCATTCTGACACCAAAAACGCAAGAAACGGGTGATTCCCAAGAATCGACCAAAAATGAGTCACGGGAAGAGTCAAGCTCATACCGACTCCGATTCTCAGCCAAATACAATAAAACTGGCGGGAATGGATTCCCAACATGCCAGGGGTTCGAATGAAACTAACTAGGTTGAAAATCGTTGCCTGAAACGGCGAACTCATCTCATACCCCCCGAACATGCTTTCGCCCAAAATAAGACTAAACCTGCTCGTTCTCGCATCGGACAGCTCGAAATCGCGGGAGAACGCAGAAGAAGGGTAGGGCGTCCATCTCCCTACCTCCACCAAAGTTCTCGCGCACCGAAGTGACTAAACCACACCGAAAATCGTCTCACGAGCTTGACACGCTGGCTTTTAATCCACCGAGGGATCGCGCCAACGCCACGCTCAATCCTTCGCCCCATCACGCTCCAGGTCAACTCCACGACATCCCTGCCTCAGCCACCTCGCCACGGTCGCGTGCCCCGCGGAGAGAGGAGAGAGAATGTGAGGGAGAGAGTGAGTGACGGTGAGGAGAGAGGAAGGAGAGAATAGAAGAATTAGAAAAGAAATTAGGAATTTTCCTAATTTTCAAAAAATCTGATTTTCAGCCCGAAAATGCACTAATTCAGAAAAATATGGAAAAATAGTCGAAACGATCCTCGGAAAGAATGCAACGCAACTGTAGCATCCTCGAGTCGATGAATTAAATAGTAAACTCACCACGGGGTTCCGTAACTAGTACGAGAGAAAAATCCACGCAGATCATAAAACACAACTCAGGACCCACAAAAGCGATCTAAAACTCTCCGATAAAGATCCGAAAGACTCAGGGTCTTACAGTCCTCCCCCCTACAAGAATTTCATCCTCGAAATTAAAGGAGCTAGCAAGGAAGAAGCAGGGAAGAACAAACCCAAACATTGGCTACGCTCTCCAAGCATCAGCCAACACCAACACCTAGAGCACGACAACACAAATCATGAAAAACATAATTTAGAGGAACACTGCCAGACTACAATCACAGGCACACGCTCTGGATCTCAAGACAAATTGATCCATGGAACGAGCACAGTACCCAAGTGAACACAAGTCCGACACCTCTGAAACAAGGCAACGTCGCTTCCGTCTCACAGGGAAAGAGACACGACTCATGCCACAAAAATGGCTATCGACAATACGCTCGGAAAACATAACAAGCATCAGCTTAAACAAGGAAACACAGTCCTCAGCTGATAGCTCGAAAACATCATCGGCTTCCGCGCCAAGAGCAACAAGACTGGGACACAGAATGCCAACGACAGCACTGGACCACGAGCACAATCAAGTCAGTCCTCTCTCAGACATTACATCTGATTCGAGTCGCATGCTAACTCCACCAAGGCAGTAGAGTATAACAAAACCAACTAACAAGACCTCAGTCCACACCATGCCAAATCAGACTCACATGGAAATCCTCCCAAGTTGAACACAACCACCAACAAACAACAACAACAGCAACACTCGTAGAATCCCGACTCTGTTCTCGACACAGAACCACGGGACACAACTGCAAGCTGGGTCACATCAAGGCACAATTACAGCTGAACACACGGCAAACATGCACAAGCCATGCCACGAACAGCTCACCAACAAGGACCCACAACAACGATAACAATAATCTTGGGGAACACATCTCAAGGACCACGATCAAGTCCCGAGAGCACAACATCCAAGAAAAATATAGAGAAGAAAAGGGTACTCAACTAGCAAATATGCCAACATATTCCCCTAATCCTCACAACAAGCCAGTGCCAACAACCATAAGGTCTCCAGCAACGGCACGGCGACCAACAACATCAAGGCATACACAGCCAAGATGACAATACACCGAGGAAAGCAACCTCTCGGCCAGCCAGAATCTGCCAACTTCACGATCCTGAACCGTGGGTTATCAGCCCACATGCTTCCACTGCATGCTCAACACACGCACACAGGCATCAAGGATAACTCAGCATTCGCATCTCAGTACACACTCGACGCCATCGCAACATACGAAATTGCAATATACCACGCCTCGAGTACCGATCCTACTAACAACCGATCACAAGTCGCCGAAGTGCAAACCATGAAGAACACCAGCTTCAGCACAAAGCACAAAGAACGTTAATCTCAGCTTATCCTTACATCCTGGAACGATTACTGAACCTTTATAGCACAATAGCCGCCAAACACGGCACATCGAACACGGTGCACAACGGCTACCAAACATAAAATCTAGGTCCAAAGCCAAGCAACCGTCAGATAAAGGCAAATCAGGCTCAGAAGTAACACTGTCCACCCTTAAGCAGACACAGGATAAAGGCTTCACCAAGATAGCACTTCTAAGGCTTACCTCGAAAAGACGCCACCAAAGAAGGTGAGAAGAATCAAGCTCGATCAATAGTAGCTCACCAGGAAGGAAAATCCTAGGCTCACACCTGAATTGCTCGGACATTCTACCAAACAAGGCATCTAATCGACCACCACGACACAAGCTTAACACCTCAGGGGTTGAACAAATCTCAGTCTAGGATGACCAAGGCAACATGAAAATGTGCGCAGCCATCACACTGACGAGAAGATCACCAGCCACCTGAACAAATTACAGAAACATCTCGAACAGTGTACTGCAGATTCACGCCTACCGGCGAACTCTACCGAGTACAACATAACCATGACAAACACCACGGAAAAAGAAAAGCACTCCATCACATCCTGACGAGAGCAGAACCATCTCACACAGTGCCAACACAGCACGCACAAGACCACAAACAGAAACAAAGCGACAAACAATCGTAAAACTGATGCCAACGCTAATGCCAAATGCCGGCTGTACTTGACCTTAAAGACTCTAAATACTGTAATATCTTGAATTCTCATGTACCTCACACACAAAAGAGCTCTGAAACCACCTGTTACAACCCAGGGTCCGGATACTGGGTAAACCCGATAACACTTGGATCCTGCGAGGCCTCCCAAGAGCGGAAAAGCTCCGAAGGGATAAAAAGGAGTGTGTGTAGTACATTGAAGTCCCAGATAAAGCAGTAAGCAATTAATATTTCATTGATCAGGTTTGCTAAAGTAGTAGAAATAAAAATTACATTTTCAATTAATAGTTTTAAGTTAACAGAGTCCAGTCCAAATAAAGACAAGTACAGACCAACAGAAATTAAACGTACATTGAATGTTGGGGGAAGCCTGACGCAGAGAACGCTGGCAAAGCTGGCAACAACGAACTGACGCACTGCGTCACGAACCACTAGGAAGAAGAAGTCCATACCTGAAAAGTAGGGGTAAGTCTCGTGTCACTAGCTCAATAGGGGACACGCAGATCCCCAATGGAAACAATGCAGTAACACGCTAAACAGCAGGGCTAAATAGTAAAATAGGAAAGAGCAGGAGCAACAACAGTAAAGCTATAAAAAGCAGGCATAAGCAAGAGAGAGAACAGCTAAAGAAGAAGGGTAAAGCCGTACTAACCAGAAACACGGCCGCCGACCAAACCACGGCTCTCTAAGCTACTCCAAACGGCAACAGACAGGCCAACCCTGATCTCACAAAGTCTGACGTTACCGATCCATCAACCAAACACAAGGTTCAAAGCTGAAGCCTATCAAAACAGGCAAAAGCCCTATAAAAGACCTACACAAGGAAAGGCACGAACATACACAACTAGATAGTCGTGTATGTTACACAAGACTGGACCTCGAGTAAAGCCACGACAGGCTACTCGGAATCCAATGACGGAAACACACATCACGAGACACGAGAATCACTAGAGTCATGCGTCAAGTGACAAGAGCACCTCCTCACTAGAAGAATAGCCAGATGCGTCCATTGACGTCTTACACTGTGCCACAAGTATCTCCCACTTGTCTGGAACGACGGTAATTGAGACACTCACAGAACCGAGTACAAGGAACAATAGTAACGAGTGACTAGTCAGGGTCACGATCATCAGCGCTCGTCCAACCGCCCCTGACCACGTGTGCACACACAAGCTCAATGCCTTGAGCCAGGCCTCTAGCTAGCTTTCTCCCCCGGTAGGACGCTACTGTAAGGCAAGGGAGCCCACAGAAACTAGCTTACAAACCGTCTAACGGGAACTGCCCCGTCACCACTCTTAGGTAGGCCGACACACTGGCACGCGTGAGTCCTCAGGCTACGACTAGTGGAGGCTCACTAGACAAAGAAACTCCAAAATACTAGTGCTGAAGTACAAATAGGCTAAGCACACACTATCGCACGTACTACGAAGCACCAAGCACGAAACACAAGGTAGCAAGCTAGACTGCCACCTGACTCTGGACAAACAACTAGACATGCAAACACAACGATCCTTGAGTCATGAGACTCGGGGTCAAGATCGTCATACAAAGTGGTAACAAGCCGCCAATCGGTCTAATCCTAAGCCACAGCACGGGAAAACACCGATAAAGGAAACAATACAGGATCACCCGATCCATGCCTCCGCTTGACACAAATTACAGAGATCGGAGGGATCACCAAGACCCTGAGAACATATGGACATGCAAACCGAGGTAAGACGATACCTCAAGGTGTCCAACATCATCTCTCGATCCATACAGGACCATCGAGATAGCTACAAAGTCACATGTCAACCACTAGATCACACCGAGTTGACCAGACACCAATAATGACTCTGAAACAGAACGTAACACCACGCGATATAATGGCACTCCTCGGCCACCCCACAACATGGTCACAGCCCTCATAGGACGTCCAAGACATCCACAGGATATTGGGAAAACCACAAGGTAAGGCCAAGACAAATGGAGGCCAATTATCAGGAAAACAAGGCTCGGGGAAGTAAATGGTCATCTGCCAGGCCGCTAGGTAATCCAAGTAGTCAGCCACGGAACCGCTACGTCACATAGAGAATTTAGACATTGGGCGGTCAAGAAAGAGCCCCACCAAGGCAACCGCCCTATAAACACGCCGTCTCACAGACTTAGGTGGTCCAAGGCATGGCCGCTTCAATCAGAGACTCGAACGGACAAAACTGCAATCCATAGGGGTAAGCAGTCTATCATAGGGCCGCCAGAAGACTGTAGCGGTAAAGTCCATGACCGCTAGACCCAGTCAAACTCCCTACAGTGAAACCGACTTAAACCAGTCAAACGGACCCTAGTGGTCTAACTCTAAACCGCCAAAAGCCACTAAGCGGTCGGAGCTAGGACAAATATCCCAACCAACCTAAAAACCTCGAACTGACATAAACACTGCCTAGCAGTCTAACTATGAACCGCCACAGCTAGCCTCGCGGTCTATCGTAAGGTTGCTTGGCCAAACTGACATAATACTAAAACGTAACGGTCTAACTTTGCACCGCCACACTAGGCTTAACGGTCCTACTATAGGCCGCTAGCCGACACAAACGGTCGATCGCGTGACCGCGAAGACCTGAACTGACATAATGATGTGACACGACCTCGGACCTAATGCAAGCAAGCACAATCGCATTCAAATGGGCCGAATTGGGCCGCCGCTCTCTCGTCGCTCACCCAAGCCCGGGGTGACTTGGTAATGCCAAGGTGAGGTTGAGGGGTTGGGCCCTTGATGGTAGAGGGCTAGCAAGGCCAAGATTTAATTCCCAATGGATTTGGAAGCCCAATTCAATGTGGCCGACGAAGTGCCAAAGGCACCGGTTGCAATTTCTCACGGTGATCACTCAAGTTTGTGGGGCTTGAGGATCAGGCTCTCACTCGCATAACCAGCGGAATTAAGAACTAATATTGAATGACAAGCACTAATTGGAGAGAAGGTTTGAGCACTTACTCGACCGGTTTGAAGAAACCGGTCCCGGTCGGAGACGAGGGCGAGCGGGGAGGCGAGTGGATCCCCACACGCTGCGGCGGTGTCGCTTGACCTGCCCAAACAAGTTACACCACTACACCTCTCGCAGGAGGGGGATCTTGGGGTGGGGGTTAATGGTATTACATCAATACTACCTCCACGCAGGGAGGGGCCTTCAGCCGGCCAAGCGGGGTGGGGAAATTAATGCAAAGAACGACGACTAAGTGTGGATGCCGAATCTGCCGGTTGTCTACGAACAGGGACAGGGGGTCAGTGTTGCTGCTGTAGATCCCACTCACGAATTTTGCTGATAGCAAGACCAGCGGCGAAAGCTTCGTAACAGGGAGGGGGATGCCTCAGAATTTCCTCAATTTCTTCTGGAACCATTTCTGGTCGGGGCATGAGCTTGAACAGGGCCTCTATTTCTCGGACTAACAGGAACTGGCTTCTAACAGCAGGATGCAGAGGGTACCCCGGCCGCTCCCGTCGTCGGAATCAGGCACCGTAGAGTCATTGAAACCGTGGATGAATGTTCTTCGCAGCAAAACTGACGGGGATGCTAACCGATGTCGGAGTCGACCTGTGGAACCAGAAGAGTGAAGAGGGGTCGATGCAGACAGTGGGAAGCAGAGCCGCGCAATCGTGGAAGAAAATTTGTAACTTTTGCTCCCAGATGCTGAATGGACTTCTGCTTTTTGATTCTGAAAGTAGACAGGCCGAGGTAGGACTTTGAAGAAGAACTTGAGAGCTGATTCTTCCGTGGTTTGTCGGGACAGAGCTTCTATTCCAGATCAGGTCTTCTGTTGGGGCAGATTTGCGCAGTCGGGGTAGATTGGACCTCCCGGGCCGCACCAAACTCAGGATGGGGGTGAGATCACTTCTGTTGCAAAGAAGACCCGGAGAAGCTTCCAGCGATGGCTCTTGTGTCTTCAAACTCATCCGGATGGCGTCGTGGTGGCCGCTGCAAGAGACTGATTTGTCTGTAACCTGTGGACAGCAACCTGCAGCTCTTGTGTTGGCTTCTAAAGAAGGAGATGGGGGAGGTGTATGTATGAAAGGGGTGATGGGGTGGAAGAAGTAGTGTGTATGGAGGGATGGGGAATGCTACTGGAGATAGGAAGGGGATGGGAAAGGGCAGTGGGGGCAGGTCCTCAGCTGGAGGTAGGGGAAGGTGGAGGCAATGGAGGTGAATGGAGGGAGATGGGAGGGGCGACCCTAGCTAGAAGGGAGAGGGGGGGGGGCGGCCAAATCATGGAGGGAATGGTGGATTCAAATTTGAAATGGTCTTGGGAGTGGGGGATTGTGTGGGAACTAGGGGAGATTGTGTGGGAAGGGGTGGGATTGTGTTGGAAAGTGGGAGATGCCTCCTTGGGACAATGGGAGTGGAGTAATGGCAACTTGGGGAAGTGGAGGGGTATTGAATGAGGTGGGTAGCTAGTGGAGGTGGTTGGGGAGGGGAGGAGAGAGAAGAAAATTCGAAATTGGGGTTGGAGGAGAGAGAAAGAGGGGTGAAATAGAGAGATTAAGAGGGGAATAGGTGGGGAATCTCTCCCCTAGGGTCTCTCACCCAAAAAACTAGAGGAATCACTCCAATTTGAACTCAAATGGCAATTTTAACTCATTCATTCATTAAGTTCAGATGGGGGGAAATGGGGTCCTATATATAGGAAACCCACATTTCTACAAAAGACCCTGACAAAGGACTCATTGACAAATAACCGAAGGGGTAGGGGAGCTCATTGGGCCAAGCCCGAAGAAATGGGCCCAATTAGCACATTACACATTCTAATGACACTCAAACATAGGAAAATAAATGCTAGACCTAGGAACATGACTCAAATAAAATGCAAATTACATCAAATGACTCAAATAAAAATTACATAGGACTCAGAATTAAATGACTAGATCATGCCGGATGCAACCGGGGCGTGGAGACGAGCTGTGAACGTGGGCATGGTGGTGATGTCCCCATCATACTCCCGGGGTGCGGAGAACTCGACTCTGTCGAGTAAGTGTCCTTCCCTCCTTGGAGGGTGTAGAAGTGGTACTGTCCTCAAGTCTTCCGAACGAGACCGTTCCATCCACCGGCCGAGATAGCGCTCATATACCTTGCTCCGAGTGGTAGTGACTTGTTCATTCAATATGTGTTCAATTTGTTCACGCTGGGCTCTCTTGGCTGGTGGTTTATTAACATGGGTGGGTGCTCTCTCAAGGGACGAAGTAGGCTCAATCTCCTTACTAGGTACCACCGTGGGTCCCTTATATGGCACTAGGTCGGCAACATTGAATGTGGGACTTATTCCATACTCCTTAGGGAGATCTAACTCGTAGGCATTTGCACCTATGCGCCTCAAGACCTGGAAGGGACCAGCCCCACGTGGCCTCAGTTTAGAGTCGGCTCCCGGGGAGAGCCTCTTCATCCTTACCATCACAAAGTCACCCTCATGGAATTCTTGGTGACGCCGATGAGAGTCGGCCAGCCTTTTATAAGCCTCATTCTTCTTGCTAATGTGCTTGCAAAGGTTATCATGCAATTTTGTGAGTGCTGACCTTCTAGTGGTTATGGGTGGACCTGGACAACCATATATAGACCATTCATGCCATGATGCCATATGGACCTTGATGAGCCTTGGTGGGCCGGGGCAACCATATGTGGACTTATCATGCAATGTTGTCATGTAGACTTTGGTGGGCTTAGGTGGACCGGGGCAACCATATGTGAATCTATCATGCAAAGTGGTGATGCATGTCGGGGGACCCGGACATCCGTAGATGCCTTTGATATGCTTAAGACCCATGATGAATGAAGGTGGACCACTACATCCAAATTTGGACCACTCATGCTTTCTACTTGACATGTGGGTGATATGAATGAATGGACCCAACATAGTGTTCATGCCAAGGGGTGTGGAAAGCCTAGACACATGCATACTTTTCCCAAAAGTGACTTCCATGTGTATAGGTGTGGGACAACCTTTGAATTTCCATTGGAACGGATCGAATGGATCTAAGAAGGTGGTCGTCATGGGGTGGGGCACAACCTTATTACCTAGGGATATGTGGCCTGAGGTCATGGTTTCCAAGGTGTAACCCGGGTCTAAGATGGAGTGGATTGGGTCAAACATGGTGAGTTGGTGTAGGGAAAGGTGGGTGGTGGATAAAGTGTTTGGGTCACACGAGTCTCTTGACTCCCATTGGAATGGATCATATGGATCATGAAAGGGG